>CM076672.1:192222752-192822752 GCA_038501925.1 Xenopus petersii | reverse complement strand
TTACCATGAAAAAAAAAGACGGAGAAAAGGACTGTAATAGTACAATCTAAGTACTACAGGTATGGGATTTGTTATCCAGAAACTCATTATCCAGAAAGCTCCAAATTATGAAAGACCAATGTTTTAAAAATGATTCCCTTTTTTCTCTATAATACAGCAGCTTGTACTTGATCCCAACTACGATATAATGAATCCATATTGGAGGCAAAACAATCCTATTGTCAAAATCCTATAACACCAGCCTCTTCCAAGCCAAACAAACATACTTTACTTCACTCATTAACTCCCTTTCTAAAAAACCAGCACAACTTTTCTCCACCTTTAAGACTCTGCTTTCCCCTTCTTCACCCCCTCCTTGCACATCTGTCTCTGCTCAAGATATTGCTGAGCACTTCAAAAACAAAATTTACACTATCAGAAGGGACATTACACTACTCAACCCCCTAGACTTCAACCACACTCCCCAGTCTCTCCTGTGCTCCTTCACCCCTATCACTGATGAGGAAGTCTCAAAGCTTTTGGCCTCTTCTCACCTTACCACCTGCTTGATCCAATTCCCTCAAAACTTCTCCGCAATAGCAATCCTTGTCTAATCAAAGCCTTAACTCACCTATTTAATCTTTCGCTTTCAACTGGACTGTTTCCTTCTCAACTAAAACATGCTCTTGCCACCCCCATTCTGAAAAAACACTCTCTTGATCCCTCCAATCTTAACAACCTCCGACCTATCTCTCTGCTACCTTTTATCTTGAAACTACTTGAGCGACTAGTCTACAACCGACTAACCTCATTCCTTTGTGACAATAACCTGCTGGACCCCCTACAATCTGGTTTTGTCACGGCCGGCACCCGATACCAGAACAAATGCCAAGCACCCTGGTCTCGGCTCGGCTTCACCAGTAGTGTGACCACCGTTGGGCTTCGGGAGGAGCCCTCAGCTTACTTGGGTGCCACCTGGACTTTACGAGGGGTGCAAGGCGAGATGTTCTGGCTGGCGAAGGGGCACGGCTGTTAGCAAAGTCTTTTGGTCCGAAGGTCACGGTACAAAAGGATTAGGCAGAAGGATGGTCAGACAGGCTGGGTCGAGGCAGGTGGATATCAGAAACGTCAGGCAGGCAAGGGTCAAACCGTGTTGTCAATCAAGGGGTTAAGCAGGATAGTTGTCGTAGGCAGGCTAAGGTCAGGATATAGAGTTCAGAGTAGTCAGGATACAGGCAGGGTCAAACACAGGTTATCAGACAGACAAGATTCAGATCAGATGCACTAGGCTCAGGAAACCACAAGAAACAAGTTCTATCACGGGCAAGGAACAGTACACTGAATGGGCCTTAAATAGTATTCAAAATTCACGCCAAAACGTGCGCAAAAACGCGCTGGCGCAAACACGCCATCGCGCCTGCACCTTTAAGAGGCGCGCAGGCGCGCCGTGCGCGCCCTAATAACAAAGATGGCGCCTAGGAGACACGCGGTGGGCGTCCCCGTCGGTGGAGCGGCGGCCGACCCCGCCGTGCAGGTAATTTTATTACAGGTTTTGAGCCACAACACTCCACAGAAACTGCCCTGACTCTACTAACTAATGACCTTTTAACCGCTAAAGCCAACAATCATTTCTCACTACTAATACTGCTTGATCTCTCAGCCGCATTTGACACTGAAGATCACCCTCTCCTCCTCCAGTCCCTCCATTCGCTTGGCCTTCGTGACACAGCCCTGTCCTGGTTCTCTTCTTACATCACCAATCGTTCCTTCAGTGTCTCCTACAATGGAGTATCATCTTCTCCCCTACCTCTTTCTGTTGGTGTTCCTCAAGGCTCTGTCCTGGGACCATTACTATTCTCCCTCTATACTTCCTCCCTCTGCAAATTCATCAACTCGTATGGTTTCCACTACCACCTCTATGCTGACGATATTCAGATCTATCTCTCATCTCCTGATCTCAACCCAGAACTCCGAACTCGCGTCTCCTCCTGCCTGTCCGCTATCTCTACCTGGATGTCGCAACGCTACCTTAAATTAAACCTCTCTAAAACTGAAATGGTTCTCTTTCCTCCAACTAACACCAGTAAAATCCCGGAAGTATCCATCATAGTTAACAATTCCACTATCACCCCCTCTCCCCAGGCCCGGTGCCTTGGGGTTATCCTAGATTCGGCCCTGTCATTCGCTCCTCATATCCAGTCACTTATTAAATCATGTCACTTCCACCTAACGAACATATCCAAAATACGATCATTTATCACCCAAGATGCTGCCAAAATTCTTATTCACTCTCTCAGCATATCGCGTCTAGACTACTGAGACTGTCACCTCTCCAGTCCATAATGAACACTGCTGCGAGGCTCATACACCTCAGCAACCGCTCCTCCTCCTGCCTCGCCATTCTGTCAATCCCTGCACTGGCTTCCGCTACCTTTCAGAATCAAATTCAAATTAATGACACTGACTTTCAAAGCACTTCATAACTCTGCCCCAACCTACATCTCTGAACTCATCTCTATATACTCACCCAACCGCTTACTACGCTCCTCTACTGACCTGCTACTCAACTCTTCTCTCATTACCTCCTCACATGCTCGCATTCAAGACTTTGCAAGGGCTGCACCCCTCCTCTGGAACTCTCTCCCACGGTCTGTCCGACTTTCTCCCAACCTTTCTGCTTTCAAGAAATCTCTTAAAACGCACTTCTTTCGAGAAGCCTACCCTCACTCTGCTTAACTACCAAACGCAACTCCACATACAGTACCACATTTCTCACCCACTCAATTTCGATCTTGCCCACTCCCACACCTTGTGTATTACTCCCTTCCCTTTAGACTGTATGCCTATGCATAGGGCCTTCCTCACCTTTTTGTACCTGTATTGATTGTGATGTTTGTAACTCCACATGTTCTATGTATATAATTCATGATTTAGTTGTACAGTATAATCACATTTACCTTACAGTGCTACGCAATATGTTGGCGCTATATAAATACATGTTAATAACAATAATAATATTGTTTAAATTCAGTAGGGAAATTTTCAAGATTAAAATTATGGAAAGACCCCTTATCCAGGTCCTGAGCATTCTGGATAACAGATTCCATACCTGTAGTTTTTTTTTGTCTGACTAATACCGGATAACATAGTAAAAATCTTTTCCCCTCTCATTTCCTATAAAATAAAACCCACACATATTCTTTGGCTCTATGTAGCAGGCAACAATACAGCACAAAAACAGACATGACTGTAATGTTCTAATAAAACTTAAATAATTAATTGCCACTAATAAACATGGTAACTAAGCAGAAGTAAATTGAGCCAAATCTTTAAATCTGAACCCTTAGGCACATATTGTGTTCTCTCTTCCGTCACTACCTTCTGGACAATCATTAGAAAGCATTTACAGGCAAAGCATTGGCATGTATGTTTATGGATCAACATCAGCACAAGTCTGCAAAACCATGCATTTTTGTGACAAAAGCATGAGTGTAATGAACAGGGCTTTTTTGTGAACTAACCCATATATTGTTCAGTGCTGTAGAATAGGTACATTAATACAATAATGTTCAGCATAAGCCCTATTGAATTCATGTTGAACAAGAGGGTGTACTACCTATTTAATTAATTGTGTCAATATGGACTCTCCACTGATCCCATTTTGGAATACCCACACTTGGGTGTGTTCATAAACGACCTCTCCCATTTTGGAATACCCACACTTGGGTGTGTTCTTAAACGACCTCTATAGACGTGTTCACTGCATGCTTTCACTTTGCACGCTTTCTGTATTTTGGCCTTTCAGTGCGTATTTTCTTCTACACAAACCTCAACATCTACTGTAACTGCAGAGTCTGATTTGAATTTAAGATAAGCTTCTGGCAACACCTATGCATTTTTCAGATATCAATCGTAGGAATATTATACAGCATAGCTATGCTTCAGGCTATAGATAGATAATGTTTAATATATTTACCTGCTGAAAAAAATACGCATATATAACTGATAAATTCACTGCAAGTTCAATGGATGGCAGCAAAGCAGGTCCAAACCAGGGTACTGCCACTACGTTTCAAAGCTGAGAGGTTCTTTTGCTGGAATGCAGTTGGCCAAGCATAAGGCTTTTTCATTCAAGCCAAAAACCTCTGTTTTGGTCACAGTTGTCCATATATTCGTTCATTATTCTGATTTATTCATGTGCTTTTTACATTTAGGAATGTTCTTTTGAGCTATGGGTAGCATTCTCCCATGCACACTCTTGTTGTTAACTTTGGCAAAAATAATAATATAAATGCAAGTTATACACTAAATGGCAGTGTGTTGGCAGTTTCCTTAAATGAGAAGGAAATGAGAAGGATCTAGGGGTTTTTGTAGATAACATGTTGTCTAATTCTGGCTAGTGTCATTCTGTGGCTACTAAAGCAAATAAAGTTCTGTCTTGCATAAAAAAGGGCATTAACTCAAGGGATGACAACATAATTATGCCTCTTTATAGGTCCCTGGTGAGGCCTCATCTGGAGTATGTAGTGCAGTTTTGGACTCCAGTCCTTAAGAGGGATATAAATGAGCTGGAGAGAGTGCAGAGATGTGCAACTAAATTGGTTAGAGGGACGGAAGACAAATTATGAGGGTAGACTGTCACGGTTGCGGTTGTTTGCTCTGGAAAAAAGGCGCTTGCGAGGGGACATGATTACACTTTACATTAGAGGACATTATAGACAAATAGCAGGGGACCTTTTTACCCATAAAGTGGATCACCGTACCAGAGGCCACCCCTTTAGACTAGAAGAAAAGAACTTTCATTTGAAGCAACGTAGGGGGTTCTTCACAGTCAGGACAGTGAGGTTGTGGAATGCACTGCCGGGTGATGTTGTTATGGCTGATTCAGTTAATGCCTTTAAGAATGGCTTGGATGATTTTTTTGGACAGACATAATATCAAAGGCTATTGTGATACTAAACTCTATAGTTAGTATAGGTATGGGTATATAAAATATGTGTGAAAGTATCGAGAGGGGTGTGTATGGATGCTGGGTTTTCATTTGGAGGGGTTGAACTTGATGGACTGTCTTTTTTCAACCCAATTTAACTATGTAACTAACTATGTAACTATGTTATACTGATAGTGGACACATGAACCCAAAATTTTGGCAATGCAAAATGTTCCTGTTCTAAATTTAGATCCTTAGATGTTAGCCTGGGTTCTTTGAGATCTCCCGGTATATTATAGACTTTGATCTTGATGGTGTTGAATAGCCTTCATTTGTACCTGCCTGGCAGCTGACTGGTGGAGTCCAACTCCCAGGGCTTCCCACACTCGCACCTGATTATGCCATTGATTGAAACACCCAACTCTAATCTCCCCTTCAAATAAATCCAGAAACCTAACCGAAAATCCAAAAGAAGTATAAATGTTTTTGACCCGTTTATTTAGGTTTTCATCTATTTTTAGAATTTGCATGAAAAACAGATGATGTTTTATGCAATATACATGAAACATATAAAATGGTTCACAAATGTTCAAGCAGTACTGTATATACTACGCAGTTCAACACACTGAAATAAATTATTCCTATTGAAAAGCCAGATCATCTCATACTGAGGATTTTTGTGTTCTTTCATGGTGCTCCTATCTTGCAGCAAGGGCCTATGAGAATGTACAGCACTGCCTACATTAAACAGTATATGCACAGAAATTCCAGTCTGTCAGTAAATATTGTTGACATTTTCTGTTAGTTAATAGTGGTTTTACCACTCACACAGATTATTTTTCCTTTTTCAAATACTTTATCCTCATGACCTTGCATAAATCCTTCTGCTAAAAACTCTTCAGTCTCGTGTCCTCATTGTTAATATTCTTACATGCCTCCTTTGTATAAGGGTTTGTAAAACTGTACCCTTTCTATGTGGCTAATCAACGATTGTGCCAAAGCAAAATTGGCTTTGCCTCCATACTGTTACCCTTTGTATACAGCATCTGGAGTGCTGCAGCCAAGAATGCTACCTGATTTAACAAACTTTCTACATTTGTCCATATAAAACTTGTTTTCATTTCTCTAGTCCCATTCTGATAATGGGCAAATGTGAAGCACAAGCTTATGTATGTACGATTTACCCATGATCTCAAGTAGACAACACCAGGCTCAAACAAAACGTTTTTCTCCCTAAGCTACAGGTTTGTAGGTGCAACACCCAGTGCAGGGAGTTATATCTCTTCCCTAACAGCTGTGATTATGTTGAAAATATTGGATTGCTTAAGTATTAAAGCTGGATGCAGCTCACATCTACAGGAAAGGCTTGGTAAATGATGAACATGGGTCGTAAGTTTGGTGAGCAGAGATTTTCCATTGTATGCACATTATGGCTTTAAATCGTTGCAGAAGCAATAGGATACTAGATTTATTCAGCAAGTTGTGCTCCACGTGTTTTGTAATTGTAGATCTGACATGCCAGATGTCTGAAACTCCAGTCAGGAGTAGTGTTGTGCAGAGTCAACATATGCCCAGAACTTCAGTTGCAAACTATCAGCTTTATCACTCTAAATGGCCTTAATAACTACGCAATGACTTGCGGCATGTGACTTTTTTTTTCTATGACAAAACTTGCATGAGAATATATTGTCGCAAATCGAGTTTTGCTGCTTTTTTTCTCAACCTTGAAAATTAGTAAGGCCTTGTAATAAAGTAGAATACATATAATTATCACAAACCAAATATTAAAATAAATTTTAATATTTTATTAAAAAACAGACATTTTTACCTCCAAATTCCTTAGTAGTACTTGTTTCTTGAAGAAATAAAGAACATATTTATATCATGTATTAGCCAGTATTCTTATAGTTTAGCAGCTTCATCAAACACAATTCAAAAAAGGTTGCATAGTACCTTGTGAACGCTATGCCATAAAGTGCAATTTAACAGAGGGGGAAACACCATCCTAACATAGTTTACAAAGAAAAAGAAAAAAAACCCCACAGTATCAGCGATGCATTACCAAAAATATTCATGATATGTTTGCTCAGTGAATTACTTAGTCCCTGCATTGAAAAAAATCAAACACCATATTTTGCCTAAAACAAACAATTCCCTTAAAAGGTGAAAACAAAAACCCAAACTATGAGCTTAGTGTACAGTAGGAAACAGGATCCAGTGATAACAAATTACATTCTACAGAAACAAAATGTGTAACCACTATTTAATGTGGTTCTATTACAAAATATAAATTAGATATTGTAAAATTTCATAGGATTACAAACACCTTCCCAGAAAGTGAATTTAAAGGTTATTTTTTGTCAGGTGAGCCTTTTTGGTTGTTGAATTCCATAGACGTCCGCTGCCAATAAAACTTTAACTTATATTATTATTATTTTGCCGACAACAGATATATATACACACACACAAAAAAACAAAATGAAACTTGAGGAAACATTCAACAGAGATAAAAAATAAAACAGTGACAAAAAGCCACAGCTCATCTGCAAATAAATTACACATATAAATATATGAAATTTAAACGTGTCAGCAGGTCACAGGTTTAAAAGTATTAACTCTTTCTGGAGTTCACAGCTAAATAAAGACTTAAAAGGCCTGGGCATTTTGTTTTTTTTTACATGCAAAACATTAGGTATTGAGTAAACTACCACCCTGTAAATGTATATTAAAAGATTTCATTAAAACAACTTCAAATGACAAACTGGAACAATGAAACTTGAGGATGATATTAACTTATTAGGATATTAAAATATGATGGGGTTTTAAAGGATACGGTCTTGGGAGCAGACCCAGCCCTGCCACTATGTGTGTTTAAAGGGAAAGAATAAGCCAAAGCACTGATGAAGCTACACTGTAACAGAGCATTTTATACAATATTTGATAAGAGCAGCTCATAGGCCTCAGACTATTGCCCAGAGCATCACATAGTCCAGCTGCAAACATTGCTTTAGAACCAACACAGCAGCCATTTTGGCCTAATACATCCTATTGCTTATCACTGGGTCTGTCTCACTGTGACACAGACCTGATTTTATTCATTAATAATGCATAAAAAGCATTTTCTTTATGAAAAAGAGCTTACACAAACATAGTGGTTAACATTTGAACAAGGCCTGCTGCAAAGTCTTACATGAAGAAGACAATGGAATTAAAATTGAAGTGCAAATGATCAGTTGTGGTGTACTGAATCAAAATCACTTGTTTTACATGTGATATCGCCGTTTATATTTCATTAGAATAGTCCAAATGATTTGCAGTGATAACCTCCTCCAGATGTATGGCTCCGCCCCCTAGCAAAGCAAAAGCCGGGTACATTGTTCCAATACAGTCAACGTCTCTCTCATAAAGGCACTTCATATTATTTGCGTCATAGAACCCAACCTTTCCTTCGTCATAGTCCAGACAAATGCCAATGCGGGTTGGTAGAGGGAGAACTCGGTCTGCGGTGGCACCTGCAACATGAGAGGACTTTGGGATAAAGAATTTGTTCATTCCAATAGTTGCCAAAGTAAATGGTTGTGAGGAGTCGTAGGAAGTATCTTCACTGCCGCTGTCATGGCCGCTGTCCTGGTCGTACCTAAAAGATAACATTATTAGTACAAGGAAGCCATTTGAGCTGTCCATTAGCAAAGCTTGCTTATTTAGCTCTACTGAATTTCATATTTGTGCCTAATGACGATGCTATGAATCCATTGGTTTTGGATTTGGGTGAATATTGAATACTGAATAGAAATGTTGCATAATCAAATCTGATTTACTTTTTTTAACAATTGCATCAATAGAATTAGGGATGCACCGAATCCAGGATTCAGTTCGGGATTCGGCCTTTTTCAGCAGGATTCGGCCGAATCCTTCTGCCCGGCTGAACCGAATGCTAATTTACATATGTAAATTAGGGGCAGGGAGGGAAATCGTGTGACTTTTTGTCACAAAACAAGGAAGTAAAAAATATTTTCCCCTTTCCACCCCTAATTTGCATATGCAAATTCAGATTTGGCCGAATTTTTTGCGAAAGATTCGGGGGTTCGGCCGCATCCAAAATAGTGGATTTGGTTCATCCCTAAATAGAATACAGTTTGGCCCAACATTTAGGATTCAGATGAATCTGGATGATGCAAAAGGTGCTAGGAATTGGCCAAATCCTGAACTGAATACTGAATTTCATGCATCTCATACTTCTAAATTTACATGGAACCTCAGAAGGAATATAATGGCTAATAGAATGTGCATCAGCTTTTCTTCCAATGGAATATATACAAATATCCCAAAAACAACAGAGAATCCAGACAGCAACAATACTCATAAAATGATTTACAGAATATTGAGCTCCATGTTTAAACATTAAAGGGGCTCACCGCCCAAAAACTAACCAACATTCAAATATAACTAAATTAAGCAGTGTGTTTATACCCCTTCTATTCTCTGAATAGAAACAATGTAAGATAAGTCAGTTCAGCTTTAGGTCTGTTAATCAGTTGGCTTGCAACAATGCTTTTCAGGAGTGCAGAGAAAGGAAACAGTCTGACAAATTTCAGTTGCAATACTTGAACAAATAACTTTGAAACCGCTGAAACGGTTTACTTGATGTGTATGGAAAAGTTGATTAAAAGTACATTTTGTTTCACTTTACATACAAAATAGTTTTTGGGTGGACAACACCCTTAAGGGTAATGGCACATTTGTGAACAATGAGTTGTATTTGCACACAAATGTCTCATTTCTGTGTTTCTGTAAAGATTACAATGTCCTCTTGCTTTTTCCAACTTCTATAAAACGGAATGTGCTGGCACATTTTAAATTCAATTTCTATCGTCCCAATGCAACGGTAGCCTCCATTTATTGAGAATGTAAATAAAGGAGGAATGTTTTTATACCGACTCCTGTTTCTAAAAATACTACATTAAGGGGCAATTTATTAAGGTTCGATTTTACAATTCTGGTCCTTTAAGAATTAGAATTTGACTATTTGCCACCTAAAACCTGCAGAATTGCAGTATAAGTCAATGGGAGAGGTCTGGGGATCAATTTAGTGATGTTTGTAGCCTTTCTGACATTCGGAGAAAAAAAACTCGAATTTTTTGCCCGAAAACTTCTGGATATTGCACAAAACTCAATGCACATCATTGGACTTCTCCCATTGACTTATATGCAACCTCGACAGGAATGGGATGCCAGATTTTCTTATTCTAACTTTTCCATCCTCGGGGTTTAATAAATTCAGAAAAAGTCGTGATTTTTGCATTCGGAGTTTAGTAAATAACCCAAGGGTTGGCAATTTGTTAGACATCCTTCACTCACCTCCACAGTGCTAAAAATAGCTCAACTTTTACAGCAAACATGGGCGCCACTAGGGTCATTTCTTACAAAGCGTGTCACCACCATGTTTTCCCTTCTCCCAAGTACCCTTTGTGCTGAATTAAGCTGTGAACACTGTCATTACATCAAGTTCCCAAAAAGCTGTAGAACAGTCATGCTAAATCTGGTAGCAGGAGAATTACAGCTGCATTGTGCTTTGTAGGAAAGTAACCAGGGATATTACATTTTTGTAATATTTCATTGTCATGTGGTAACAGAACAAATAGGAACTCTCCAATGACACAATTCAGAAAAAGGTTGTCTGTAGTTGCCTTAAATAAAAGCAATATACAATAGTGTTTTTGTTTTTTTTTCTTTCAAGGCTTGCTTTACAGCTTCTCTCTAAGCAATAGGAAAGACCGATAAACAAAATGTGTTTCCTAGAAAACATAACAATGACTGAAGAGTATTTGTCAGTCTTTCACCATTCCTTTAACAAAGAATTACCTTGGACTGCTTATGTCCCGTGGGTTATAAAGCCATTCCTGCAATTTAATATCAGATGCAACGCCTACTTTCACCAGGTACGAATGAGACTCAATGGAAAAGGCCCAGAAATGTCTTCCCTTTGTGATTCCAGTGTCACCAATGATATAATCAAGGCACGTGTAACATCCTACTTGGACACGTTCTGCTCCAAGCAATAGAGAGATCCCCGCCATGCTCTCCACAGTATCCCGCTGGGCATGTAACATTAGGTGCTCCTTGTTGTATCCACATTTGTCGTCAAACAGAAAGTTAAAAACTTTGGGGAGGGGGAAAAAGAAAATCAGATTAACAAAATTAAACAGCAAAAACTGAAACAAACAACTTTTCACAGGTAAAATTGTAGTTGTGTGACATTTTTAAGACACCATTATTTTGTGAAAATGGGTATGTGAGCTCTGTCAAATATATTTTTTTAAGCTGGCCAAGACCTGGCAGTTTGATTGATTTATGATCATAAGTTTGTCAGCTAGAGGGTCAGTTTTAAAAGACCATCCTGCCAAATTGCAGATGATCTGTTCAAACTGAAAATTTAATCTGCCTGCCATACGCTCAAAAGGTGAAAGGAATTCTAGATACATTTTTAAGCTTTACTTTTTACCTTTTCGTATGTTCTATAGTAGTTAATTCTGAGCAAATTTTCAATTGCCTTTCATTTTTTCTTTTTTATATTTTTGAATGAGTTGCCTATTTCTGACTCTTTCCAACTTTCAAATGGGGCGTCACTGACCCCACTGACACTTAGTCATACGCCTATACATCGCCTATGACTAAGTGCCCACAAGGTACGAAACGCATAAGGCCACCCTCCGAGATGTTCCTTTTTGTGTAATAATTTTTTATTTATTTATTTGCATCATATTTAGGAGTGAAGTCCAGTTTCTGTGCCAGTCTACAATTGAATTGAGAATGTATGACATTACCTCCCCAAGCTGAAGGTCTGGGGCTTGAGCACCTGGACCCCCTGTTAGCATTGGTAAGTGCACCTTACTGCTTACAAGCTTTCGACACTGGATATTTTTTTTCATTTCCCCCCTTCTCCCCTTTTTGCACTCTCATTATTAATTGAAAAATGTCTCAGAACATCACTCTCTACATCATATGAAAAGTAAATTTAATTGTTAACAACCCCGTTAAAATCTCAAGAGCCAAACCTATACCTGGTGCTGGCGGGGTGTGCAGGATGACTTCCTTACTGAGAGAAGTGCTGGTAGAACCTCTGTACCCTTTCACTCTGAAGCAGTACTGACTATTTAAGTCAAGATCTGTGAGGATTTTGCTGGTATTGGTTGTTTCAATTTCATTCCATAAAAGATCCTGGTTCTTATCAAGTCTGCGGTACTCAAGCACATAGCTATCTGCGGAAAGGGAATCGCTGGGCTCATTCCAACAAATCCTGGCTTTGTTATAGATCTTGCTCTGTTCCGTGTTGATTTCTGGCACAGCTAGAGCTAGAAAGGAATATTGTTTGATAGTTAAAACTAAATCATGTTTTGACATTCCAATGACACAGCCGACAAAGTACAATATAGAGATAGGTAGCACTAATATGGGTGAGGCACACAGTATACGTACCTTTGGAAAAGGCCATTTCACTTAATAGATCTTCTTCCTTAGCCACATCAAGAAAATACTCATCAAACCCTGGCTGTGCTGCAGGTCGGAATGATGTCAGAGACTCTGATGCTCTCTGAATTCTGGAACAGGTAAAATGTAAATAATACATTTTAATTTGTACTTTGCATTTGTATGCTTCGTAAAGGGCTGTATTACCTTGCAACACACACAATGATCCTGTAAATTACAGTATATCCTTATAAATGGTGCTGAATGATGTCATTGGTTATAATTGGAGCTTAGTGATGTCATTTCTGTCACATGACTCACTTGTGTACTATAATAAATTAACCCGTGTTGCAAAGTATGAGCATATAAGAAGTCACCTCGGAGTTGCATGACCTGTATATGGTCATGGAACTCCTCAGTTACTTATAATATCCTTATATTTTACAAGAGGAGGTACTTTATTTACTACAGGTATAGGATCTGTTATCCAGAATGCTCGGGACCTGGGGCTTTCCAGATAAGGGGTCTTTCCGTAATTTGGATCTTCAAGTCTTAAGTCTACTAAAAAATAATGTAAACATTAAATAATTATTCCAATGATGAAGCGGCTGTGGCGGAGCTCACTGCGGCATGCAGCGTTCCCTTCCTGGTCGCAGCTATCGCGAGACTTCGGGTGTTAGCCCCATACACTCCAATCTCACACAAATTGTTCCTCGCTAGCAGTGCTGGCCATTCAACGAAGGGGACGCTGATGTTAATATCAATTTCACACAGTGCAGAGTTATGTTCACAGTGGGTGCGTTATATCAAAACTTTTGTGTCTATGTGATCGACACTAAACAAGCCCAATACGCTGGTTATGGTTGCAATAAAGATTAATTATATCTTAGTTTGGATCAAGTAGAAGCTACTGTTTTAATTTTACAGAGAAAACAGAAATCATTTTTAAAAATTTGGATTATTTCATTATAATGGAGTCTATGGGAGACTAACTTTCGGTAATTTGGAGCTTTCTGGATAACGGGTTTCTGGATAAGGGATCCCATATATATATATAAAGAAATTCAATTGCTATGAAACGGTTTTCAGCCTGAATGTTAAAGGGGTGGTTCACCTTTAGATCCCCGTTTGGTATGTTATAGAATGACCAATTGTAAGCAACTTTTCAACTGGTCTTTATTATTTATATATTTTTTTTTAAATTTGCCTTCTTTTCAACTTTTAAATAGGGGTCACTGACTCGATCTAAAAAGCAAATGCTTTGTAAAGCTACACATTTATGGTCATCACTACTCTCCTAATCATATTTCACTCTCTTATTCAAATCAATGCATGGTTACTTGGGTAATTTGGACCCTATTTCTGAAATTACAAACTGTAAAGCTGCTGAATAAAAAGCTAAATAATTCAAATAAAAAAAATCACGTTCACCTGGGTTTTTTTTTTCTTGTGAACGTTATACGTGTGGTTGGCTAAATTCAAGAAACAATCAACAGCAGCTCACCCATGCAACAGCAGTGACTGGCACGTCTCTTTACTAAAGCTAGACACATCTGTATGCACAGTTTTATGTAGCCACAACAAACGTAATAATTAAGTAACTATGTTAATTAGGGTAATGTGTGAAATATACTGGGTAAAGGGTTGTACTAAAATCTACAGAGAATTGAATTTGGCATTGTTTCCATTAATGACTTGATTTAAAAGGAAGGTCTTTTTCATTTTGCAATTTATCAGACTAAGAGTACAACATATCATCATTTCATCATCATCATTTATTTATATAGCGCTGTCAAGATACGCAGTGCTTTACTGCAGTTATAGCAAACAGGGAATAAATGGTGGATAGCAGACAAGGATTACAGAGTACAATAGGCTTTACAAACTAAAAGGTTAGGGTACAATTGAGACATTAGGATTGTATAAACAATTTATCATTTTTGATACAGCAATGATTAATTAAGGTACATCGAATAGGCCTCTTTAAACAGATGGGTCTTTAAGGAGCGCTTGAAAGTTTGGAAGGAAGGGGAAAGTCTGACAGCTTGTGGCAGAGAGTTCCAGAGAAAAGCAGAAGCCCGAGAGAAGTCTTGTAGACGAGAATGGGCAGAAGTCACCAGAGGAGAAGTGAGGCGAAGATCAGAAGCAGAGCGTAGGTTTCGTGAAGGAGTGTATTTGGAGATTAGAGATGAAATATAGGGAGGGGTTTCTTTATTAAGGGCCTTGAATGTGAGTGTAAGTAATTTGAATTTGATTCTAGATGAGATTGGGAGCCAGTGAAGGGACATGCATATGGGAGCAGCTGATGTTGAGCGGCGAGCTAGATGAATGAGTCTAGCGGCCGCGTTTAGAATAGATTGGAGTTGTGAAAGGTGACTTGTTGGAATACCTGTGAGGAGTAAGTTGCAGTAATCAAGGCGGGAGATGATGAGAGACTGAATCAGTGTTTTAGTTGATTCTGAACTGAGATAGGGTCGTATTCGAGCAATGTTGCGCAGTTGAATACGGCAAGATTTTGCAAGTGTTTGAATGTGTGGTGAAAAAGATAGATGAGAGTCTAAGATGACTCCTAGGCAGCGTGCCTGTGTGGTGGAATGAAAGGTGGTGTTGTTTACGGTGAGTGATATCTGAGGGACAGGGGAAGATCTTGGAGGAAATATGATGAGTTCTGTTTTAGAAAGGTTCAGTTTCAGGTGGCGCTGTGACATCCAGGAGGAGACAGCAGAGAGACAGTCTGTGACTTGGGAAAGGACAGAGTTAGAAAGATCAGGAGTAGACAAGTAGAGTTGGGTGTCATCAGCATAAAGGTGATACTGAAGTCCAAATGACTGAATGAGTTTTCCTAGTGAAGTTGTATAGAGCGAGAACAGCAGGGGGCCAAGAACAGAGCCTTGAGGAACTCCAACAGAGAGTGGGAAAGTAGTAGAAGTAGAGTTAGAGAAGGAAACTTTAAAGGAACGGTCAGACAGATAAGATGTAAACCATGAAAGAGCAGTGTCCCGAATGCCAGCTGAGTGTAGAATGTCAAGGAGGAGTGTGTGGTCAACTGTATCAAAGGCTGCAGAGAGATCAAGAAGGATTAGAATGGAATATATATAACATATAGTTGAGGAATCACTGCCAGTGTGCCAGAATTTTGATGGTATTAGAGAAGAACACATGAACATGTAGGCCAAA
The DNA here is from genome assembly GCA_038501925.1 of Xenopus petersii. Lineage (NCBI taxonomy): Eukaryota > Metazoa > Chordata > Amphibia > Anura > Pipidae > Xenopus > Xenopus petersii. Next base: position 192,807,199 of record CM076672.1, on the reverse strand, counting down.
GGTTATAAATACATTTACACAATACAATGTCTACAGTGCAGTCCTTTAGAAAGAGTACTGTTTCCAAACAAGACCATTTTACTATGCCAGTTCTATTATTTGCTCATCCTTTAGCCCCCAATTTTTACCTTATATGCAGCTGTTTAGCAATCTGAACAAAGCAAGAATGATCAGTTTCCTTTAGCACTTCCTGAGCATAACCAACAAGCCCATTATTTTCTAGGAGTCCCTGGTACTCTTCCATCTGGTTTTTGAGTTTTTCCAAGCGCAATGTCTTTGAATTTTCTATAGACCTCATAACAAAAGATTTCCGTTCTTCTAGGATATTATACAGCTTCTCAAAGTTGTAGGTTGCATCCTCTTTTGCCGTTTCTCCATTACTCTACAAGTCAGAAAACACAAACATTTGTAGCATGTATTATTTCCATAGCTCTTACTCCATGCCTATTTCTAATGCTTATCTTAATATTGGGAGGAAGAAGTTGACAATCATAGTACAGGTATGGGATCTCTTATCCAGAAACCCAATATATAGAAAGCTGTGGATTACAGGAAATTTCCCACAGAGTCCATTTTAGGTAAATAATCCTAATTTTTGAAAATAATTTCCATTTTCATCTGCAATAGTAAAACAGTACATTTCACTTCATAGTAACTAAGCTTCTTAAATCCACATTGGCAGCAAAAACATAAATCTGGTTTATTTAATGTTTACATATTTTATGTAGCTTTAAGATACGGTGATCTATGTTAGGAGAATATGTTGGATTTCAGCAACTGCTACATTACAGGTTTGTTTCCAGAAAGATTCCCAATGACATTAAGTTCAACCACCAACTAGGCCTCAAGACAGAAAGACTGGCACAAGTATTACTTACCTCTGTTTGTTTAATCAGTGTCTCCAGTTCAGATATTTGATCCTTTACTTGGCTTTCCTTGCTAATAAGATAACTAATGCCTTTTGTAAGTTTCTCCTGTAAGTAGTAAAATACATTATATTAAAGGACAATTTGAAGCACAAACTATAAACAGTTGTTATTCTTTAATATAAAAATACTTGCACAAAACCTTCAATTCAATTAAAGGGGATCGCCAACCAAAAACTGCTGTTGTGTAAAGAAATATTCTAAGCAATTTTGCAACACACATTTACTAAAATGTTCAGTGGTTTTGCAATTAATTTGTAAAAGAAATTGCTATTGAATTACTATATGCACATCTAGTTGTAGCTCTTGAAACAATGCAGCAGAAGGCTCCTAATTAGATCTGGAAAACCAAATGTTTCCAGGGTTAGAATCAGCGAACATAAAGGAATAACCAAATACTGCTTAGAATTGCAATTATATTTAAAAATGACAAAACGCGGGAAAAAATTGCACTATATGCGGATGATCTTCTACTACTCCAAGCTGACCCACATGACTCACTCGCACGAGCGCTCTGCCTAGCTGACACGTTTGGCACATACAGCGGTCTGGTTATAAATAAAGGGAAGTCAATCTTATTTACTCTAGAATCTGAGTATCTAGAGAGCAGGTGCAATTCAGGGGCTGCAGTGGGTATCCAGCTTTAAATACCTTGGTGTGATTATCTTGCCAAGCACACAAAATTATGTAGCAGAAAACATTGATCCTGTGATACAAGGTTTCAAAAATACTGTCAGCCAGTGGGCCAGCTTACCTCTAACGGTGTGGGGCAGGGTCAACCTATTCAAAATGGTATACCTACCCAAATTTCTATACTTCCTGCAGAATGCCCCAATATGGATACCCCTGCAGGTCTTTAAACGCATTGACGCTATTCTCTTCCCCTTTATCTGGGCAAACAAACCCCCTAGAGTCAACAAGCTAACACTCCAGGCTCCATTGAGTAAGGGGGGGTCTAGCCCTTCCGCATCTACAAATGTATTACTATGCTAGTCAGCTAGCGCTCATACATGACTGGTTTAACCCCGACCCCGAAAACACACTCACAGCCTTACATGCCACACTGGCGGGCTCCTTCAAAGCACTTAGAAATATGCCCTACAGGAAAGCCAAAGACACACCTGAACTGCCCCCCATACTAAGCTGCCCACAAAGAGCCTGGATGCTTGCCACTAAAGTCCTCTCAAAAGCTGCAAGCCCTCCATCCCCCTATACCCCACTATGGAGAAACTCCAATCTGCAGCACCTGCTTCATTTACAGGACTTTAAGTACTGGACAAAATTAGGGGTCGGACACCTATCAAATCTCTTAGTTAACAGCACCTTCCCGACTCTTACCCAACTAGCGACTAAACTAAACCATCCAAACATAGCTTGGCACCGATATTTCCAACTCAGACACGCTTTTGCGGCCCAATTTGGTAGCCTGGCAATCTGTACAAAAACCCAACCACATGAAGACAGGCTTTGGGACCCAAATCCACAAAGGCTGGTCTCTGAGCTGTACAAGACACTGATATCCACCATCAATAGTCCATTTAACAAAGCAAAAACCAAGTGGAATGACCTTATTCCTGCTCTAGATGATATGTGGGAAGATGCAATAGGGGAACTGTACAACTTTTAAATCTCTACAAAAGATAGGATGATACAATTCCGTATCATACATTGTACATATATTACTCCAATCAGGCTCAAAGACATGGGCAAAAGTCCCAATGGAAACTGTCCCAAATGCCAGCACCCGGACGCTGATTTTTTTCACTTGCTTTGGTCGTGCCCCCTGCTACAAAGATTTTGGGCCGAGGTAATAGCCTACCTGACTAATTAAATTCTGCTTCCTGGAGCACTAACACCAGAGGTGTGCCTACTGGGACTGGTGGAAGAATTAGCACTTCTAAATAAAACAAGGTATTTACTAAAAACCCTTCTATTTTACGCCAAAAAGCAGATTGCCATGACATGGATGAGCCCACAACCCCCCACAGTAAAGCAATGGGTCAAACTGGTCAATAACAGGCTCCCGATGATAAAACTAACATACATAACCAGACAGTGCCCGGAAAAGTTTGGGAAAATCTGGGAACCCTGGTTAGAGCTCTGTCCCGAAGTAGACCCAGAATCTCAATAAATGCAAGTGTATGAGAGAATATATATGTACCATAACTATTGCTTTTTCAGTAACTTAAATCCTATATAAGCATGCTCAAATCCTGTGAAAATTAGAAGTAACAGGTACTACTCATCAACCTACTACGTTGCGTGACCAACTGCACTTTTCATCTTCAATGCCTACATTGTCTGTAATTAATATGTTGTTTGTTTCAAAACGCAAAATAAAACCTTTAAAATAAAAAAGAAAATGACAAAACGCTGCCATTTTTCAATTAAACAGGCAGTATGTCCCATTGTTTGACACAAGTAGATGAATAAGGCTTATGCTGAACGTACTTTGCCTATTGTTTCATGAACTCTTATGTTTTTATGTTATTTCTTGAGCTAAACAGGGAAACTGTTCCATGTTTGGTTCTTGAAAGGTAGATTATAAGATTACCAGTGTACAGATAAGAAATTTTCCAATATGCAGGGGGATCTATGCAGCGGTAAACTTAATATCTACTATGCAGGGTATTTTGCGTTCTCATATGTTTCTGGCAAATTCAAACATACCCAAATTGCCCCCTGCCACCACCAAAAAGTTGGCCAGCAGTGAAAGTGTTATCTGACACACACCACTTACTTGTTTAATAGGGTGCATTCGATTCCCTGACTGCCTCCAAGTCAAATAACATCCAAGCTGTATATAGTGAAGAAGCACACAAACTTGTGCCGGCTTAAAACTTTGTCACATTTTATTGCAGAAGTTGTAGCACAAGCTTTTGGTGACCAACCCCTTCCTCAGGTGAAATACACACTAGTGAACATAAACACAGTTTAAATACCTTACAGCCCATGTGATACAAACATTTGATCCATTTAGCCCCATCCAAGCTGCATATTTAATCACAGTCCAAAACGGCTTTGGCCAATCAATTGTATAGCAATGCACAATAATCTGTGTGGGTTAGAGTAAACAAACACATGAGTAATATACTAAATTATTCCCCAGAGAAAGAAAAAGAATGAATTAAATCAGAAGAAGCAAAGAAATATACTGAGTAATCATTTTGGTTATCGTTATGGTTTTAACAGTGATAAGTTTATTGTTATATTCTTGCAGATTTTGAAACCCAAGGATCACTGTGCATTGGACTGCTATACAATTGACTGACAAAGCTGTTTTGGACTGTGATATAATATGCTGCTAGGATGGGGTTAAATGGACCACATGTTTGTATCACATGGGCTGTAAGGTATTTAAACTAGGTTTAAGTTCACTAGAGTGTATTGCACCTTAGGAGGGGGTTGGTCCTCGAAAGCTTGTTCTTGTTTAAACCGGCAAAAGTTGTTGTGTTTCTTCTAGGTATGCACTGAATCCACTATTTTGGATTCGGCCGAACCCCAGTAAACAAATGAATTATCTCATTAGAGATGCAGTAAGCCTCCTGTGTATATTTAGCAAAGAGGGAACGTTGCTTACCTTCAGTGTTTTATAAGCCGTGCTCATTGTAGTGACTCGATGGTTTGCATGTGCTCCTCCCAGTTTACACAAGTGGCAAACAGGCCTCCGACAAATTTCACAGTACATGTTTACTTTCTCCATTTCATGCTCTGGGCACATTAGGACCTAGAAATTGAAGCAAATTGGGCAGAATGACCCATGAGATTCTGAGAACATATCAGCCAGTTGGTGGAGGCATATATAGATCTAGTAACAAAACATACCCAAACACAACAACATACTAAGAATGTACAGAACTACACAAAGCAGAAACCTCTAATATTAAAGATGCTTTAAATACCAGAGGTCTCATTTGGGAGGGGGTGACACTTGGTGCTGCCCAGTGGTGTAGTCTAGACAAAGCAGCCTGCTGCCACATTGTTGTGCTCTTCACACAGCATGCTGGGAAATAAACATTCTTGTTAGCACAAGAAACACAGACAACAAATAGGTCTGTAAATAAGCCTGCTGATGTAACAGTGAAAAGCACTAAAACTACGTAATACTGAAATGGAACAAAATTAAAAGGAAAATTATGCAACAACAGTATTCTTTTTCATAGATTAAAGGAGAAGGAAAGCTACAGAAACATTTTATTGCCAATAGATTAGCTGCATTAGTGCAAGCTAGAATGCTATATTTATTCTGTAGAATGTTTTACCATACCTGAGTAAAAAGCTCTAGAAGCTCTCTGTTTATAGCAGCTGCCATATTAACTTGGTGTGACATCACTTCCTGCCTGAGCCTCTCCCTGCTCACTTATAGCTTTGGGCTCAGATTACAGCAGAGAAGGGAGAGGAGCAAACTGAGCATGCTCAAGCCCTAGCCCTGGAGGTTTATGCTGAAAACAGGAAGTCTGATACAGAAGCCCATGTGTACACAAGAAAGAAAGAAATGCGGTGTTTTTTTTTTGACAGGGGACTCAGAACAACATTACTTTGAGGGTTTACTGGTGTATTTATATAGACCTTTCTGATAAAGCTTACTTAGTTTTAACCTTTCTTTCTCCTTTAAAGGGATACTGTCATGGGAAAATTTTTTTTTTTCAAAATGAATCAGTTAGTGCTGCTCCAGCAGAATTCTGCACTGAAATCCATTTCTCAAAAGAGCAAACAGATTTTTTTATATTCAATTTTGAAACCTGACATGGGGCTAGACATTTTGTCAATTTCCCAGCTGTCCCAAGTCATGTGACTTGTGCTCTGATAAACTTCAATCACTCTTTACTACTATACTGCAAGTTGGAGTGATATCACCCCCCTTCCTTCCCCCCCACCAGCCAAAAAAAAGAACAATGGGAAGGTAACCAGATAGCAGCTCCCTAACACAAGATAACAGCTGCCTGGCAGATCTAAGAACAACACTCAATAGTAAAAACCCATGTCCCACTGAGACACATTCAGTTACATTGAGAAGGTAAAACAGCAGCCTGCCAGAAAGCATTAATCTCCTAAAGTGCAGGCACAAGTCACATGACCAGGGGTAGCTGAGAAATTGACAAAATGTCTAGCCCCATGTCAGATTTCAAAATTGAATATAAAAAAAACTGTTTGCTCTTTTGAGAAATGGATTTCAGTGCCGAATTCTGCTGGAGCAGCACTATTAACTGATTCATTTTGAAAAAAAAAAAATTTCCCCATGACAGTATCCCTTTAAGCTTTCAAGGTCCTCTATGCCTGTGGCTGCAAACACTTTTTCCCGTTTCCTCTCTAGGAATATTTTAGAGCAATGACAACCATCTCCAACAGCTAATCAGCTGAAATAACTTTTTTCTGATAAACAAAGAATATTAATATTTCAGTCAGGCTCTGGCAGCTTCCACCTCGGATCACTACATACTGCTGAAAAGCCATATACGGTGCAGGACATTATTCCATCACTCATTTCTGCAGGCATTACGAAGAAGATTCTAAAATTAGCAGGTTTTCCCAGAAACGTTCTGGACAGGAATTTTCTGTAGCACAGCGTCTACCCACAAGGAATTGATTCTGGCACTTCATAAAGCCAGTATAAGTAGAAACAATCAGTGACAACAACTAATAGTAGCGAAAGCACTTCTGTACATACACACCCCCACATGGCAGCTGCACATAGCATTGCTTAAGTTACCACCGGACTAGCGCCATGGAAGCAGTTTTTTATATTGCTTGAGAAATTCCTGAGAGACATTGAATTCCATTTTTATTCCGGGCCCAAAAGGATCTGGATGGTTTCTAAAAGCAATCTTGCACATTTACAATCTTGTTATGGATCTGTAATTTAAACAGAAAAGCCTTCCTACAATCAGAGTTTACTTTGCCTTTATATATGGTTCACTAAAACCATGTATAATGATTAAAATTATATTTGTGCATTTTACTTGCACCAACTTAAGGCTGATAAAGTGACTTCTGACTGGTAGCCAGATGGTCTATAAGTTACGGTCTGCTGTAGTCTAAACACTATAGTGATTAATTTAATTTTATTAATTTTATGACCGGGTGGTAAATCTCCTTTTCCACGGGCGATGAAGCACCAAACAATACCTGCCCCTTCCCACTAGTTGGAATCTCTGCATGTAAAATACATAACATGCAACAAGAAGCATGTAATGTAGCAATTAATGTGAATCGACAGGTATTGTCGGGTTCGTCATCGCCTGCGGGAGAGGTGATTTCCTACTGTGCAATTAGGCACCTGTATGTCAGCTAGTGTTAACACACCCTTGTTACCTATACACAAATGACGTAATTGCACAGACAGACCGACAGAAAAATCTGTTTTTTTTGATGGTTAAATCAAGTGTTTGGACTAGTCATTAAAAGCTGGTACTACAAAATGGTGGACACCTTTTTCAAAATGGTATGAAGGGAATTTTCGCTACAGAAATTAGACATTAATTGCTATGCCATGGCCACATCCTTAGACATACTGATTTATGGTAGTCCACTGGTAAGTGGCAAAGTGAGGTCTTACTGTACATATACACTTATATTATCAACCCTAATAAATAAATGTGATCCCCAACCAATGTCTCACGGGCAACATGTTGCTCACCAACCCCTTGGATGTTGCTCCCAGTGGCCTCAAAGCAGGTGATTATTTTTGACTTATTGGCTTGGAGGCAAATTTTGGTTGCATGAAAAAAAAAAACAGAAAAAAAAAAACAAAAAACAGCTGTACTGCCAAACAGAACCTCCTTTAGGCTGCCAGCCCATATAGGGGCTACCAAATAACCAATCAGAGCTCTTATTTGGCACCCAGGGACTTTTTTCATGCTTGTGTTGCTCCCCAACTCTTTTGACATTTCAATGTGGCTCACAGGTAAAAAAAAAAGTTGGGGACCCCTGTTGTAGCCTATTACGCCCCTACCAAAAAAGTGAATAGTGGAAGTGGGAGGACAGGTAAAGCAGAGGTGACTATAGGCAGAAGCAGGTGAGATCAAGCAATTGATTTTACTTTTAATGCATACTCGCAGACTCTCCTAAGGCCAGGTACTGGATCTGAATACTACAATATTTTTTGCAGATGATGTTTTATCAACCTTGCTTTGAATTTGAGTTATTGGGGGAACTGACCATCTCTATAAAGACCAACCATGGGAAAAATAATATGTTGAACATTGCAATTGCTTGTATTCCTGTACACGGTCTCTGCAAGTCTATCTGGACTACAAACGCAAGAAGCAATATCAGTTGTTGCGGTTTCTGAATCTGTATGCATGCATCAGTCTGATCACTTCCAACAACTATTGTGGCAAATGAAACAGAGGGAACGAATCAGAGAGTACTTTATTAAACAAATTACAGAAGAAGACTGAAACAGACTTACCAACCTTCCCATACCAATAAACTGAAGATTAATTCCAAGTGACCTACCTTTGGCCTAAATTGATTTGTTGGTCCAACATATTCATGCTGAGCTTTGATGGTCCCCCACGGATGGTTGATTTTAAAGCACTCATTGCAGAAACTAGCATTGCAATCCATGCAGCTTTTGGTAGATTCTTGAGCTGGAGGTTTACAATAGTCACACATGATGGCAGTAGCTGCTCGGGCTGCCTGTCTGTAGCGTTCCACAATAGTTTCCAAAGTAACGTTACGAAAAAGGCCATTGATCCCACGTTCTCCAAGATCTACATCGTGCAAACACCCTGGGCATGCTATGGTTGTGATCTTGGGAGTCAACGAATTGCGCTTCGAGCCTAGGAAATGTTCAAATAAAAATGAGTCCATGCCCAGTATAAACATCACAACAAAAGAAACAATAAGCACATAAGCAAAATTAAATTTAAATAGTAAAAACAAGAGAGATTAGATCATCTATTGCCAAAAAATTGTAAGTAACTGACATCAGCAAAATACTGAGCTCATCCAACTTTAGCCAGTAGGAAGCTCCAAACCATGGCCTTTGCTGTAGAAGACAACTTGTGACAACCTGCTGGGAGCTATGCTCAGAAAAGGATAAACGAGGGAATGTTCTTTATTCGTGACAACTTTGTAAGCAACTACTGCTATCATGTTATATAATAAATATTGCAACATCATCTTTCTTATATAGTACTAAACCAATGCACAGGAAATCAGACCATAACTGTACAGTTTATATAAAATAGTGATGCACAACCTATTTTGGTGCCTGTTCCTTGGCATGCAACAGGCCACAAAGGGAACAGTGCATATAAAATCAAACGGAACATCCATACCAAAGGTGCCTTTGTTGGTTTCTCAAAGAGTCGCACGAATACCACAAAACCCACCTCACACCTTTTCTCCTGACCATCCAACAAAACATGTTTTTTGGACATCCATGAAGAAGCACAGAAGCAATCTCTTATTATCCACCTAGTTACTGACCTACTTGCCCCATGGTGATATTTAGAAAACATGCATTTTTGAAAAGACACAAATATTGGATTGAAAACCAATGATCTGTAGCATGCATGTCCTTACAAGAAAGCGAAATGCAAATTCATAGGTTTTAAGGCTTAAAAACAAGTTGCAAAAAGTGTAAAGATGCAAAAAATTTAGTATTGGTTTAAAAATGTCCATTTTTAACATTTTGCTTCCCAGCAAGCAGTTTGTCACTGTCAAACAAACAGCTCTCTGATACTGGCCTGTTCTGCGCTGACAAAACCATAACATCAGACTATGGGTTTGGGACTGGATCATGAAGAGAGATGCTAATGACTAAAAATACTGGTAATGGGGTGATGGAGTAAAAGGTGGCAACAAACACAGCAAGATGGTTGGGCAATAAGGATATTTTAGAATAAATCTGCAGACTTTGCTCTGTACCTGTAAGGCCCTCGGCACAAAATTCAAGGATAAGCAATTTGAAAAAACGAATTCCAGTATTCTTCATTTTTCAGTAATTAAACTGGATTCGAAGTTTGCTTGCTTCCGGAGCACTAGGGACTAGGCACTTGTGCTCTGGTATGAACAAAGGATGCTCATCGGAGGGGACAATGAAAGACACTGGCCTCCGGGTGCCCTCAGGAGAAATCTGGGCCTGTATGTTCGTAAATGAAAATGCATTTTTGCTAGATTATTCATCTGCGGGTAGTATAGATTTCCCATGGGTAACACATCTCCCCTAAGAGGGGTAACTGCTCTGGGGTTGGTGGATAGAGGCTATGCAAGTCAGAACATTTTCAGACAATAGATAGAAAGTTATTGTAGTCTACTCAAAGGGTCTCCCACAGGTTAACAAATACATATTCCATGCAGAAAAAAACAATAGTAAACTGCACTAGAACATGTACAAAAACTAACTAAAGCCTAGAACAGCCTGGCAAGTTCATTTAACCCCGCATGTGTGGTCTAAGAACACATAACACAATATTTCAGCTAGCAGTGCTGACCAGATCATTCTCCAGTATAGGCTTACTTATAAAATTAATATGACCCTTGTGCTCTGGGAGCACTGAAGTGCTGAACATTCAGCGACATTTATGAGAGAGGTGCAGCATCTAAGAGAACTGTCTAGCATCTCAGACACGTCTCATTCCTCAATACCTTCTATCCTGCACCCAAAATGAATCAAGATGCTATATTGCTGCTAGAATATGGTGGGACAGTCTAGAACAGGGATCCCCAACCTTTCTAACCCGTGAGCAACATTCAGATGTAAAAGGAGTTGGGGAGCAACACAAGCATGAAAAATGTTCTTGGGGTGCCAAATAAGTGCTGTGATTGGCCACTTGGTAGCCCCTATGTGGATTGTCAACCTACATTTAGGCTCTGTTTGGCAGTATGCCTTGTTTTTATGAACCAAAACTTGCCTCCAAGCCTGGAATTCAAAAATAAGCTCCTGCTTTGAGGCCCCTGGAAGCAATTTCCAAGGGGTTGGAGAGCAACATGTTGTTCATGAGCTACTGGTTGGGGATCACTGGTCTAGAAGAAGAGAAAATATTTTATAAACTATTTTTCGAAAAATCTACATTCTGGTAAGAAGCAACTTGTTTTTAAGGACGTTGGACTCGGTAAGTATTGTGCCGCTTTTGCCTTTAGCAATAAACATTGCATGCATACACCAAACGGAGAGTGAAGCCAAAGCACCAATTAGATTACATTAGCTTTGCAAACTTTCATTCTGTTGGAAGACAACTCTATGTACATTGTGAAGCAATGAAGCATGCTGATGATGACCCACATATAAAATGGATGGCTTGAGAAATGGACAGTCACAAACTAATAGTGGGGTTCAGCACCTATGGAATTCCTTCATTTTGCTAAATATGCTTTGCATCAGGCAAGTATGTCACCAAAATAGTGAAATGTACAATAAATGGGAACAGATCTTGGATGTGTACCTGATAATAATGGAAACAATAAATGGAAATAAACCATACATGGCTTCTCTATGGATAGTACTGTTTATAACTGTACTACAAACTGCTTGTCTATCTATGGCCTTCCTTAACGATCCCTGAGCTTTATTTACTTTTTCTAGGAAAAAGAAGTCCCTCACCTAGTGAAGCTAAAATCATCCAAACAGCCCAACCAAATCCATGAATTTACATCAATATTAATGCTTAAAAGGCCCGGTTTCATAGTTACGCTCAAGCACAATCGGATTTCTACACTTTCTTTTCCAACCTACGCCTAGCTGGGACAGGACAACTCTCACCCTGTCACAATGGGGTCTATCCTTCCAGCAGTCATGGCAGAACAAAATGAAGGTGTTTTTCATATGGCATTAACGCAAAGATTTTCATAAAGTTGTAATGTCACCCTAACAGTGTTGGGAACACACAAAAAGCATTCACCACAAATCTCTCCAAAGTGTCCAGTTTAAAAATAAAAATTAGATAAATAGATAGGCTGTGCAAAATGAAAAATGTTTCTAATATCGTTAGTTAGTCAAAAATGTAATGTATAAAGGTTGGAGTGACTGATGTGTAACATAATAGCCAGAACACTACTACCTGCTTTTCAGCTCTAGTGATCTGAGTTAGTCAGCGACTTTAAAGGGGGCCACATGGGACATAAATGTTCAGTGAGTTTGTAATTGATCCTTAGCATGCAGGTCAGATTAAAAAGCAAAGGGTTATGACCCATGTGGCCCTTCTAAAGTCACTGATTGGTTACTGCCTGGCAACCAATCAGTGGAAAGCAAGAGAGCTGCATAGCAGGAAGTAGTGTTCTGGCTATTATGTTAGACATCCAGTCACTCCAGCCTTTATACATTACATGTTTGCCTAACTAACTATTTAAGAAACATTTTTTATTTTGCACAGTCTCTCTATTTACCCAGTTTTTATTTTTACACTGAACTGTTCTTTAAAGGCTGCGTCCACTAACTATAGGCTTTAGCCTCCTCTAAGGGAAGGAGTGTTTGGGATCACCTGTATAAAATACCCATCTGCCACTACAAATGCCTGCCATGCTTTTTCCCCAGAAGTGGTGACAAGCAATTAAGGGAGCTATCACAGCAGCTTTTTTGACCTGAAAGCAGCTCACTGACCAAAACTGCATATGTTATAAGCCTTAGAGCGATCTCTTGGTTTTAATGAGGAGCAAATGTTTGCTATTGGACACTTATTGAGGACAGGGGGCTGATTAGCTACAAAGAATGTGTGTATTAAAATGAGAGTATGCATGCAAAAGGAATTGGTTGGCCGACTGTTGGTAGTAAGTGTTTAAAAAATCCGAGCAGTGAAGTGTACTGAAAGCTTTACCCAGGTAGGGGGAAATATTTCGCTGTAACAAAGCCAAGGTGTTCAAGAGCCAAAGGACACAAGAGGAAAGATAACCAAACTGCTTATTAAAGGGTGGTTCACCTTTAAGTTAACTTTTAGTATGTTATAGAATGGCCAATTCTAAGCCTTCAATTTTTCTATATAGTTTTTGCCAAGTAATTCAATATTTAAAAAAAAAAAATCAGTAATAACAAATCATTCCTTCTACTTAATCATAACAAGGTTGTAAGCTGCATGAACCCTCATTGGCGGCAAACCAACCCTATTGTGTGTATTTAAAGTTTAGATGTTTTTAGTAGAAGGGGATCCCATTTACAGAAAAAAGCTTGTCCTAAAAAAACCATCCTGGATAATAGATTCCATACCTGTACTGTTTATAATGACACTGGCAGCAATTTTTATTTTTCTCCAACAGAATGAAAAATTACAATCAAAGAAAGATGAAACACCCACCACACAAAGGAAACTCAAGAGGATCATATATAAACAGAGATAAATAAAATCACCTATACTTCTTCGCCCAAGAGAATTCCGCTGGGAGGCTGAAAGTAATTGACATTAATAAGACATTTCAAAATAATATACAGACAATTAGGCAGAATTTAAGCACACTGTCAGAAGGTGTACATTTATAGCAAGATTGTTCACTTATAAGCTGTGTGCAGAAAACTAGAGTTCATCATTTCAATGTTGAAAGTGGTCGTTGTTGGTGAACAAATAATGTTGAACAATGGGCTCCGGGACCAATCTGAAGTTACAAAAATATTGAAAAGGATTTCAATAGGATTTCATCAACGGTTGTCATTTTTGTGAGATGCTTCAGAAACTATTCCATTCAAGATCTCAGAGACTTATCCATAGCACAAAGCTGGTACTTTATTGTTGAAGTGGAACTGCATCTAGTTACCTTTTAAATTATTTTTCAACAACTTTTGCACAAAGCAATTCCCAGAAATGGTAGAGTCTTTATCAACTGTAAGAGCTCTACAATACAAGCCCTTTCATGAATGTTCTACAGTAAATGTGCAGCTAATAGCAGTAATAGCTGCACATATTTTAAGGCCTTATCTGCTGCCATATTATGTGCAAATTGTGGTCCAATGGGGTGCTACTTGATTCAGTACTACCAACACATTGTAAATTATTTTCATTTTTTTTTCCAACATACTTCCAGTGTGTGTGTGTGCTTGTGCGTTCCTGAAGGCTAAAGTAAACAAGAGAAAGTGACCAGCTCCATGTTGTAGCTCCCACCCTTTCCAGCAACAGTCAGGTGATCCCACTGGTGGCCAATAAAAGGGCAACCAAGTTTGGGAGCTTTACTTTACTACCAGGGATGACTGTCGTAGTATGCCAGCTTAAATATATTGCAGTATATTGACAAACAATCCCTGTTTTAAAAGGATAAGGCATTTTTAGTAGCTTAAGGGACAAAATGTTTCAATGTCCTTAATATATTGATAGTGGTTTGAGTGCAGAGGACCTCTTGTATTTGTCTTATTGAAGGTTAAAGGACAGTAATTGAAACCCTGGGTAACATGGTTTTGGGAACTACTCTGTGCTTCCCTAGTGAAGGAGTAACAATGATGTTGGAAGGGGGGGTCTAACTAAAACTGATTTTTCATTCAGTGGGAGATTAAACGGATTCTGATTTGCGTTTAAAGGAGAACTAACCCCTAAACATTAATATGGCTAAAATGACATATTTTACATACTGAACTTATTGCACCAGCCTAAAGTTTCAGCTTCTCAATAGCAGCAATGATCCAGGAGTTCAAACTTGTCACAGGGGGTCACCATCTTGAAAAGGGTCTGCGACACTCACATGCTCAGTGGGCTCTGGGCAGCTGTTGAAAAGCTAAGTTTAGGGGTCGTCGCAAATTATCAAGCAGAATTATCAGTAGTGCACCAGGGTGGCATCTAAAATTCTATCCCAGACCATTTACGTCCCCCTGATGCTGTGGTTCCTTTAAAGAAGAACTAAAAGCCCCTAGGAATAACAGACCTCCTTAACTACCTTTCTTCAGCCCCCCTCATCTCTCCCTCCCCTCACAGTGTATTACATATAAAGGCACTCTAATCTGAGAATCTGAGCTTAAAATGCACAGCAGCGGAGTTTCCCAGCACCATATTCTGCCCATTCTCATCATCTTTGGGTCACTAAACCTGCAGGAGCATGCACATTTGGAGTTTGTCAGGCTTCAACCGCACATTTTACCGCAGGCTCAGTGTCAGCAAAGGATGAGAATGGGCAGAAGATGTAGACAGGGAATTCCGCTGCTCTGCAGTTTAGGCTCAGGTTTACAAATAGGGGTACCTATGTAATACACTGTGCGAGGAGGAAGATGTGAGGGGGCTGAAGGAAGGCAGTAAAGGAGGTATATTGTTCTTAGGGTGGGTTTAGCTCTCCTTTAAATTAGCTGTCAATGTTGTGCATGCAAAATAGCTTTATATCTACTTCTGTTAGGAGACTAAAGTTTAAACTGTAACATATATATCTATAATGAATAATAAATACCAACCTGATCTGACAAGCCTGTCGATTCTTTCCACACTTGGGGAGGTCAACCGAATTCGTGGGCTTCCAGGTGTCGATGCTTCTGAACTGACATCAGTGGAGTCCTCAAGACTCAAGTAAAGAAGCTCCTTGAGACACTTGTGGCAAATGTTATGCTGGCAGGGCAAGATCAGTGGATGGGTATACAATTCCTTGCAGGAAGGGCATACAAGTTCCCTCTCAATATTCTTAATTGCGCCCTTAAAAAAAAAAAAAAAAAAAAGAGCAGTCTTAAAAAGAGCTAGGATATTATTTTTAGATTAAAAAATATTCAATCTGAGAACATTAAAGGAGACATTTTGTGTAAAAAATGAGAATGTACCAGTGCATTATACTTATTTAGATATAGAAGAATTGTGGTTAAAAAGTATTGTTTCAAGCTGATTTATTGAATATTTCTGCTAAAACCATAATAAACCCTCCCTTCTCTTCCACTTCCTGCTCCCTGAATTCCCAGGTTGTGCAGGGGAGCCAGCGGCTTTCAGCTCACTGCACTGTAGGACAGGAACCAATCAGCAGCTAGCAGGACCTGATAGGGAACTGAAGCCTGTCTGTGCTTGTGTGACCACAGGGCTGTGATTGGCTGTCCCCCTCCTACTGTGCTTCTGGCAAGTACTCTTAGGGCACAACCCACCCTTGGAAACACAGACAGGGACCAGAGAACATCTGTAGGGAGCTCGAATAAAGAGGCTATTTTTAAAGATAATATAAATTTTTAGCACCATGTAAAAGCAATACCATATATTACTTAGAACTGCCTACAAAACTTTTTTTTTTTCATTTATCCTATGTCTCCTTCAAAATAAACAAAAAGAAATAAAACTTTAATTTTCATTTAATGCGATTGTCTGCTATCTGGCACAGGACCTTCCGTGTGTTCCTGGAATGCTCAGTAGAGACACACATAGATAGCACAATCCAATTTCTTTAAATAAAGGAAAACTATTTTTTTGATGTGTAATGAGTTTGCAGCACAAACATTTTCCATACAGTTTATGAAATGCACAAAGGCAAAGGCCTCCTGGTGGGTTCACTAGCATAGAGGCTGTAGCTAAAGAGGCCACCTGATGGGCATCACTATACTGGAATATAGGACTTCAATAATAAATAGCAATTTCTCCTGGGGATGTACAAGTGGTTTCACATTACTCTGCTTGGAGAGGGGCAGGGTGTCACATTTGTTAGGCTTCCACTAAAATGAGATCATATTTTCCACCAGCTGTTGAGATACAAAATGGGGCATCATTTAAGAAAAAAGGTCAGAATATTTGCTATGTTTTGTGAATTAGAGACAGATGATGAATTACCCATCTATTTCTTTACTAACTGGTCAATCACAATAGGTTTTCAAACAGCTGGGTTGGCAAAAGGCAAATGTATAGCCCCCGGACCACCCAAGGATTTTTTCTTTTTTTAAATCAATTAAGGTCATGGGAATATAAACTTAGCCAAGGAACAAAATGGGCCTTTTTCTTAAAATGTAAAAAGAAAGACTTACACTCGCACACCCTGGCCGTCCAGACTTCAGCGACTCCCAGGTGTTCGATGTCAGAGGGAATAGGCAACCTCAAAAACAGCGTAAGAACAGGACACACATGCTTGAGAAAGGGGTTACGCCCCGAAATGTTGCATCCGCAATAAACGAGCAAGGTTTAACCTGCTGAACTTACCCATGCTGTGCCGGTGTGTCCTGTTCTTACCTTTTTCTTAAAATAATATGGAAAGCAGAAAGCTAAAATTGTCTGAAAAATTGCCGGCGCTAATCACACGTGGCGATTAAGTCGCCTTCGGAATACGAATCGCCGCATGTGTTAAGCACCGGCAATTTTTTTATTTGAGCCAGTCGCAGAGTGAGGGAAGGAGTTCGGGGAGATTGGTCGCCGCAAAGTCGAGGCGATTAGTCGCCAGGCGACTAAATCTCCCCGAATCGCCCAGTGTGCCCTTACCCTAAAATTTGCAAGTTCAACAATCTGGTTGCTAGGGTTCAAACCCTAGCAACCATGAATCAGTCTGAATAAGAGACTGGAATATGAATAGTAGAGGGCCTGAATAGAAAGACAAGTACTAAAAAGTAGCAATAACTATAAATTTGTAGCTTTACAGAACATTTGTTTTTAGAAGAAGGCAAATAACTCAAAAACTATAAAAAAAGGAAACCCACACAAGTATTTGTGTTTTCGAATAGGCTTTAGATAAAAATGCAGTCAGAATGTCATACAAAATTAAATCAAAAGCTATTTTAAATCAAAGAAGAAGTAAAACCTGTTGAGCCCCCAAACAGGCCACGGGAATCTGATGATGGAATCATTGGGAAGGGACACTCTACTAACAGGTATTACTTGTCCTTTAGAAAAAAAAAGAAATCATGCTTTGTAGAAAACATAGCTATCGCCCAAATGCAAACTAAGTATATGAATTAAATACAGCGAAAACTAAATGTTACATTCCCTGCTTTTACGTTTTCCCTCATTTTACATTGTTGTTTTGTGGTCCAACCTATATATGTTATGCATAAGACATTTTACATTTTCCTGGATTTTACACCATTTTTTTCTGGTGCCCCAAAAACGTAAATGGGGTTTCTACTGTATGTTTGTTGCATCTTCATTTATTTGTGTTACGTGCAGTGCACTGGTTAGCATTGCTGCCTTGTAGTACTGGGGTCAGGATTAATTCAAGCCAGGGCAATATCTGCAAGGAGTTTATCTGTTCTTACCATGCATGCGTTTATTTCCTCCCACATACAAACATACAGGGAGGCTAAGTGTCTCCTGATAACATTGGCCATAGCATATGTGCATATGACAGGGACCTTGGACTGTAAGCTCTAATGAGGCAGGAACCGATATAAACGACAACCTATTTAAAGCAATTCAGCATATGTATATAAAGGTTAATAGTGAAACTATGGCAATAATGCATGTATCACTTCCGAAACACTTGCCACAATCTACACAACAAAGTGTGCTGAAAGTGGGGGAGGAACGGATTGCCTCCTTCAATCATCCAGATGCACTAAAGAATCCATATTACATTCTGCCTGGATGAATTAGCAGAAAGCACAGGACACCAGTCAATCATTCGGAAAGAGGTTTTGTCTGCACATTTTAGACCCCTGTGGGAAAAGCACAAAAGGAAGGGATGCGCAATAAAAAGTACTAAAGGAATGGACGTCTCAGAGAAAGCCACATGCAGAAATTCCTAGAAGCAAGTGGATTTTGAGGCTGAAAGCGCAGTTAGAATGTGTATATAGAATGTGGATTTTACTGACACAAAACATTAAAACCTCTACTCGGGTGCAGGCAGACACAACGGATTTTGCATTTCATGGTGAAATCCGCTGTTTCTGGGTGCAGGCACATCGGGCATAAGAGCAGCACCAGAGAAGCAGATTTTCGGCCTACAATTTGACGCAGGATGATATATATGACTCGTCTAGCTATAGCCTAAAACAGACATACACCTACTAGCCCAAGGGAATTTTGAGAAACAGATCAGTTGGCAGCCAACATATATGAGCCATTAAAGGGTGGTTCACCTTTAAGTTAACTTTTAATATGTTGTAGAACAGCCAATTGTGAGCAACTTTTCCATCGGTCTTCATTGTTTATTTTTTATTTTTTGCCTTCTTCCATTAATACTTTCCAGCTTTCAAATAGGGGTCACTCAACCCATCTAAAAAAAACAAATGTTCTGTAAGGTTACAAATGTATTGTTATTGCTACTTTTTATTACTCATCTTTCCATTCAAGTCCTCTCCTATTTAACTTAGAGCCTAGCAATCAGACTGCTGACATTGCAAACTGGAGAGCTGCTGAATAAAAAGCTTAATATATAACTCAAAAACCACAAATAATATGAAAACCAAATGCAAATTGTCTCAGAATATCACTCTCTACATCATACTAAAAGTTAACGCAGAGATGAACAACCCCCTTAAATTGCTGACTTGATCTGAAGGCTGACGGAAATAACTTGAACTTACATTATTCGTCAATAAATTGCTAATATTTTTACAAAGAAATCCCACTTACAGTATACATGAGAGAGAAGGACACATCTGGCCCATGGGCCTCCAGTTGGCCAGACCAGCACTAGAGCAGTTGGTGAACTATGAAACTTGCAGTAGATGTACCATATGAAATATCTGCATCAAGGGTAGTGGTTTGGGGAGGGGGGTCCTGGTGAGGTGTCATGGAGTGGTATTCCCCGTTTCAGCAGTTACAGTATATAGCTGCTATTGTAATGCATGTGAAGAATTCAACAGCAATTAGAGAAGACAGGAGAGGGAAAAAGAAAAAATAACTGCTCATATTCACTGAACAGATGAACAGGCAGTCGGAACATCACTCACGTTCCTTTCATGGGAAGCAGAGACTTTTTACTGCAGCCTGTGTGATGTTAGGGGAGGGGGCACTCCAGCCAGTTTTGGATCAACTAAACCGCAAACCCATCAGTTGCCATTACCACCAATCTGAAAGAACATCCTAACAGCCAGGGGT
This sequence comes from Xenopus petersii, assembly GCA_038501925.1. NCBI lineage: Eukaryota > Metazoa > Chordata > Amphibia > Anura > Pipidae > Xenopus > Xenopus petersii. Next base: position 192,787,434 of record CM076672.1, on the reverse strand, counting down.
TTGGTCACTCGCATCAGAAAATCAGATAGCCATGATAATGACACAGTTCTCTTCCCAAACGCAACTGCTTTATAAGACCCCCTCTCTTAGGAATGGGACATACTGGGCTGCATGCACTCAATTCCTATGTACAGAATCAGGTTGTGATCACATATCAGAATATAAAGTGGAGCAGGAGAGCTTAGAACCAGTTATACCAGCTCATTGTGGACAAGCCTCGAGCTCCTTACAAGTAAAAGAATTAGGAGTTGGCGGTTTCAGTTTATTTGTGATTATTTCCTTCTAACAAAAGGCAATATTATCTTTTTGTACTTGCTCTTAATAGGTACATGGCTTCATATTGCCAGCAGCTCTAAATGCATAAGTAATGAATAGTTTTCCTCTCTGTAAAGAGATTATTTGACAGCATTCAACTAACAGTACTGAGTGTAGCCATTTCTGGGGCCTCAGAGAGCAATAACAAACTGATCAGGATGTCAAAAAGGGCCCCCAATGTGCTCATTGCGCAAAAGCCCAGAGGGCCAACAGTCAAGTTCATTCCTAACACATATGCTGTTTAGAGATTCAAAACACAGATATGTCCATCAACTTCAACCCTTCACTTAAAGGGACAATAACAGCATAAAAATAAAAGTGTTTTAAAGTAATTCAAATAAAATGTACTGTTGCCCTGCACTGGTAAAAGTTATGTGTTTGCTTTAGAAAGACTACTATAGTTTACATAAACAAACTACTGTATAGCAATGGTGGCAGCATTTTAAGATGAAAAGGGAGAAAAGGCACAGATTACTTAGCAGATAACAGATAAGATCTGCAATAGAATACAATGGTATTGTGCAGAGTGCACAGGGCTGGATTTACATAGTTGGTGCCCCTTGGCCCACTGCCATTCGTCACCTGTGCCCCCCCCCCCCTTTTATTCATGCAAATTTTCATAATCTGGACCTGAGCAATGTGGATTGGCACAGGAAATTATTTTATCTTCTTCGCGTCCCCAGTGTTTTTGAACCAATGTGGGTGTGGTTGGGCAGCATGCCGCCCCCCTAAAATCCTGCCACCCTAGGCCCGGGCCTAGGTGGCCTTTGCCCGGGCCTGAGAGTGCATCTGTAATCTGCTATGTAACCTGTGCCTTGAATGGCTGCCCCCATAGGTACAGTAGTTTGCTAATATAAACCACAGTATGAAGCAAACACCCCAGTTTTACAAGTGCAACGCAACACTACATTATATTTTAATTACTTTCAAACACTCATTTGTTGGCGTTACGGCTCCTTTAAATGGGTGCAAAACTGCTGTTTCTGGCCTACAGCAAACTGGAAGTAAAGTTCGTTCTCAATTGGCAGCTAGCTCCTTGACCAGTGCTGGATGAGATATCAAGGATCCTTTATCTAGAATGTCAATATCCAGGCCGTGCCAACTCACATTATGTCCATTATAAGCACTTAATTCTAATTAATTACTTTTTCTCTGTAATAATGAAACAGTAACTTGTACTTGATGATGAATAAATTGCATTAATTCAACCTGGTGGTAAACCAATGCTATTGGGTTTATTTACTGTTTAAATGGGGTTTTTTTGGCAGACTTAAGGTATGTACATCCAAATTGTGTAAAACTGCTTTATCCAGAAAGCTACAGGTCACAAAAATTCTGAATACGGTAACAGGGACAATACTTGTACCTTCAAAAAGATGAATTTAATTATTACACATTAGCAGGAATGTAACACAGAGCAAACAAGGGTCACCAATGCACTAAATTGGCCCCATAGATTAACTGAAGCAGCCAGTTAACAACCTAAGGGTCAGGGCACACAGTCAGATTAGGGGAGATTAGTCGACAAATCTCCTCTTCTTCTGGTGACTAATCTCCCCTAACTGCCTCCCCGTCCGCTAAAATGTAAATCGCCTGCAGGATTGCACTCAAATCTATTTGTTTTCCGAATCTGCCTGAAGTTGCCTCACAAGGAAACTTCAGAAAACTAAGCAATCTAAGCCGATGAGCTACAATGTAGCCATGGGGGGCGGCTTTTCAGGGAGATTAGTCGCCCCGAAGAAGAGAATGACTGAGTTTAGAGCTGGGCGACTAATCTCCCCAAATCTGCCTGTGTGCCCTGACCCTAAAAGTGAAGGACAAAGGGTGAGGGGCATGCGTGCTTGGAGGTGTTATGGAAGGGGATTCAGTTGAGTACCAGTGCTATGAGTGACTAGGCAAAAAAAAACACAAAAAAACAGTCCATTCACAGTTATATGTCACAGCTGCAATAAAGAGACACTCGGTATAAAGAGACAGTAAGTCGAATGTAGAGAGCTGTCTAAATAATTAGATAAGTAACTTGGGTGTCACCTCTGGCAAAACCAGCGGCCAGATGCTGCATGTGTCATCCAGTTCAACACTGCTCTATGAGCTGTTAAATAAAGGCAGGGGAGAATGATTTAAAGAGAGATGTGTCATCACTGAGCCGATTGATGATGTTCTTATAGTGTGAGTTAGAGAGAGCAGGGTCAGGAAGTTATTAGAAGCAGTTTCACTAGGGGTGAATAGAATAGAGCGCAGGCTGGTGCTACACCGGGGTCAGATCCTGTTAGAGGATACTGGGAGTTGTTGTTCAAGAGCAGCAGCAGGTCATGGTGTCGGCTAGACGTTCCCACATCTGAAGCAAAGTCTGCGACAGGACGAGGATATGGTCGGGTGAGATCTGCCCACACACGCGGAGCATGAACCTCAGAGAACTGCGCCTCTGCGGCTTCGGGTCACTTACACCCTGGCATTTCCCATATTTATTATCCATATTTATTATCCATTCCACGTGCCACTTACCTGTTGTCCTCCCATCGACTCGCGGCGACCCGTCTCCTCCATCTGCGCTTGTTTGTTTCGGCAGACACAGGCGCTGGGTCAAACACGCGATGTCACACGCCAATCCCGGTCTGCGCGTTCGAACAAATATATCTCACGGTTTTACGCGCTCCCAATACAGATATTCCTTGAATCAACGCTCCGACCGCATCTCACACACACACCGCCCGGCAACCTTCTCCGCTCCAACTTCAGCATCTGCCGCTCGGCTTCTGGGCTGTGTTGAATGGGTGCGGCTAACATATAGGGGGCGGGGTTATCAGTTCCGATCCAAGCCGGGAAGGTGGGCGTGGTCATTTACCCCCAGTTAGTTAGGTGATTGGGAGTAGCGGAGTGCAGTGCCAGGTAGACGCGTTATACTTGTTGCATTAGTGGCAGGCATGTTCGATACACTAGGTACTACTCTTTCTGCAATATCAGAGACATATTTTATTCCATATGGAGTAGAGGAAGGCAGGGCCGCCTTTAGAAACCATGGCGTGCAACAAAATTTTGCCCCGCCCACCCTGGTGCCCAAGCCCCGCCCCAGACCCCGCCCACTCCACATCACAGTTAAAACACCACACAGACATCAGCGCTAAAAAAGTAACCCCCCACACACATAAGTTGATGTGATGGGCAGGGCCCCCCATAAAAGTTTTTTTTTTTTTTAAAAAAAAAGCATTGGTGCCAGGGCCCCCCTTACAAGTAAAAAAAATTGGGGTCCCAAAAAATATTTTCTAAAAAAACATTGTTGGCAGGGGCCTATAGAATATTAAAATAATACATTGGTGGCCAGGGGATTAAAAAAAAAAAACAACAAAAACTGGTGTTCAGTAGAATTGAACTCATGGCTTCAGGACTTCAACTTCGCCTCCTTTCGTGACTTCGGGTCTTTTCGCCGCTTCAGGACTTCAATTTCGACTGATTTCGTGACTTCGGGTCTTTTCCCCGCTTTGGGAGTTTGACACTTCCGCATTTTTGGCTGGCCGCAAATCTTCAATGCTCGCAAGGGGGGCCCAGCTCTTTCAAAAGTGCACTTGTCCCCCCCTGATGGCGGCCCTGACTGTCGGGCCCCCCTTGATGCCGGGACGTGGGACACTTGTCCCCCCTGTCCCCCCCTGATGGCGGCCCTGGGGGAAGGTAAGTCCCTCGAATGGGGTTACTGGTGAAAATGCTTGAGATGCAATGCTCGGAAACCGTATTGGGGGCGTTTCAGGTTCTGTAAAGGGCGAGGCGGGAGGACTACAGGTTTTGGCCATAAGTGGGAGGGGCCGAGTGTACTTACCTCAGACTGTAAAGGTGGCTTTATTAAAGGTGAACCAACCCTTTTAATTGACCTCGGTATCAGTGGTAGGTTGATAGTGTGGGTTACTAAACCCTGCAGATTCCACAGAGGGCAGCCAGGAAGAAGAGCTGCATTGTTCTATTCCTGTTAAGCTGGTCATAGACGCAAAGATACAGTCAATTTTCAAACCGTGTGTGGAATGTCCAGACATTTTTCATATTGTTGTATGTATTTGCCTATTTGACGATATCAGTGGGAGACTGTCACTAATATTTGTCGACATAACTTTCATACGATGCCCGAGCATCGTGTGACTGGTTCTCTTTACTACTTTAAATTAATCTAATTGGTTAGTTGCAGGTCGGAAGATTGGCACGGACCATCGTTCGTCAGACAAAGGCTAAAATCTGCATGTCTATGTCCAGCCTTAAAGGAAACAAAAGTTTGCACTGTGGACTCCATTTTTCATACCATGGAGATTGGTTGTTTGGTTGATGGGACAGGTCAGAAGATTTCTGTCAGCGAACGACAATATCTGAAAATATCAATGGGTGACTGTCACTAATATTTCTTGGACATAACTTTCATACAATTGCTGTTTGTCAATTAATGGCCAGAACATCGTCTGATTTGTTATTTTTCCTGCCGACAGACCAAGTCAGCAGCTTGGACTGTGTATGGGGCCTCTGACAGGTCTCCCCATCCAATTTCTGGTTGAAAATTGGCCAGATATTGATCGGACAGGTTTAAAAATACTATTCCTTAGATGGCCTGTGTATAAAGGTGGCCACACATGCAAAGATCCACTTGTTTGGCAAGGTTGGCAAATGCATGGGAAAAAAAAGCTAATGAAATGGGGTGATATGATGACGATTTATAAATATATAAGGGGATCATATAACAATCTCTCTAATGCTTTATTTACTAGTAGGTCTTTCCAGCTGACACAAGGTCACCCATTCCGATTAGAAGAAAAGAGGTTCCGCCTAAATGTTCGGAAGGTTTTTTTTACAGTGAGAGCTGTGAAGATGTGGAATTCTCTCCCTGAACCAGTTGTACAGGCTGATACATCAGATAGCTTTAAGAAGGGGTTGGATTGCTTTTTAGCAAGTGAGGGAATACAGGGTTATGGAAGATAGCTCATAGTACAAGTTGATGCAGGGACTAGTCCAATTGCCATTTTGGACTCAGGAAGGAATTTTTTTCTCCTCTGAGGAGAGGCTTCAGATGGGGTTTTTTTGCCATCCTCTGGATCAACTGGCAGATAAGTGGGTTAAAAAAAAAAAAAAAAGTAAAAATGTTGAACTTGATGGATGTGTGTCTTTTTTCAACCTAACTTACTATGTTACTATGTATCAGCCTTCAGTTGTATGAAGCATGTTCTGATGACATGCTGACACAAAGAAACAAACAGAGTAGTGCATATTCACCCTTGCAGTTGTGGTTCTGCACCCTTTTTTATGTAAAATTATCTAAAATGAAAACATTGTGAATATTGAAATAATTGCGAAATTGGGATGCACTGAACCATATTTGGTTTGGGTTCAAGATTTGCTCAAATCCGAGCCTTTTTTTTTAACAGGATTCGGATCCAAGAGCCTGGCCGAAACAAGTCTGAACCCTATATAAAGCAAAACGTTGGATGTGTGTGTGTGAATAAGATCAGACAATGGGGCAAATCTGATAATATAGGTGAAAAAATAGCACCAATACAGACAACAAACAATCAGCAAATAGTTTTAAGCGGTTTTAAATAAGCTGTAATAGTAACACTAATAACTGCCTTTGCAATTAATTCAAGTGCAGGTACAAACATATACTGTAGATATAAATACATCTGGACTAACCCTAATAAAAAGCAGCACTAATGTCAATGCAAGCTCGTATGTATATCATACAATAGATGTACGTGTTTTAATTTGACATCATTTAATATGTATTTTAGCAGTCAATAGTTAAATATTCCTTTCTAGAAACTGCTTTTTCTCCTGCTCTGGAGGAATAGTTATGTGTTGCTTCCCTCTTTTGATATTATTTATGAGTGTGTCCTGGCATAACCTTTTTTACTTGCGTGTTGTATTCCCTTGTCAGGCTTGTGGCCAATGTACTGATGCTGGGAGAACCGCAAATGATAAAAGAGTCTATATTTGCCCCGTGCAGCTCATGTCTGTGTTTGTATTGCTGCAATAAGCACTGGCCTTGACTATATGCAATCAAGACAGGCCTTTGTTAGATTTTCATTTTACACCATCTCCCTGTGCAACAGAAGAGGAAATGAAAATGCTTTGAAATAGGATCTTGTCCCAGGGGGTGGGGAAATACGAAAAACAGATGGGAGTGGTTTTGTTGGAAATAATACACAAAACCCTTTGCTGGTGGTTTAACTGTTAGCATGTGCTCAAGATTCCAACCAGGGGAGCTGTCCAGTCAGTACCACCAAGTACGACATCAACCCCAGCTCTGTGCCCATACAGTCATATAAAATGGACACATGTAGTGCAGTAAGTTTTCATTTATTTATATCTAATTACAGTAGACATTCATTTGATTTCTAATGATTCTATATATTCAGTCAATCTAATTCATAATAGAAAGTGACTTAAATCAAGACATGATGAATCAGGTAAAGTTAACTGTTATCTACTAACAGTAACTGTTATCTAGTAGCTGCCAACCAGTAATTGGTTTATCCTGGTATAGCGGTTTTAGAATAAGGCTAGGACTACACGGCTGACATTGATGCAATCCGACGCTGGGCAACTAAATGCACGCGTCAAGTCGGATGAGACAGGAGCAAGGTAAGTAATGTAACGTAATCGTGTTGCGTCGGATCACAGCTGCGACAGTATCCGATTTACTTACCTTGTTCCTGACGCATCCGACTTGACACGTGCATTTAGTTGCCCAGTGTCAGATCACATCAATGCCGGCCATGTAGTCCTATCCTTTTGGAAGCAAACATTTAACGAGATAATGGATATGAGCTAGTGATGTGCGGGCTGGCCCGATACCCGCTGGGTGGCGACTCCGCACTCCCCGCACTCCTTCAACTGCCAGCTCCAGATTTCCGGCTTCATTTTTTAAAGACATGCGCCTACTCGCCACCCCTTTTGTGACGTCATCGGTGGGGCAGTGCAAGTCTAAAAATGGAAGCCGGGCTCGGGCGGGTGGAGGGAGGGCAGGTTAGGGTCGGGGTTTACCTGTCCCACACATCACTAATATAAGCAAATATTGAGGGTGTTTGTAAGAAATATGGAGGCACCGAATCCAGGATTTGGTTCAGGATTCAGACAGTATTTGGCCTTTTTCAGTCAGATTTAACCCAATCCTTGTGGTTTGCCGAACCAAATCCTAATTTGCATATTCAAATTAGGGGCGGAAATCGTATGACTATACTTTTCACGCCAAAATACGCCCTGTCTGCAGAAGAGAAGAGGAGCAGCCTGGCAGAGGATTCCCAGCCTGCACAGATTCTGCCCTAGCCTTAGACATCATCAGTGGGGAGGAGCTTGAACTTATGCCCCAAGATAGGTTTGATGGGCCTGTGGGTTTTAAGCTGACCCATGCCTCACTAATACACAAGAATATTATCCTGCTACTTGGGCAATTTAAAGTTGTGTCCCTAAACATAATTCTGATATGGATTTGTTCTCACTATGGCTCTGCACCTTTCCTGTCACATTTGTTGCCTTCAACTATATGAACAGAGGGGAACAGTCAGTGCACTACAGCTGTCCCATCCGTTATGGATATAAAATAAGAGAGAGACTTTAGAGATGGCATCATTCATTCAATTAAATATATTACTTTCTCAACCTTTCTGTAACTAAATTACATATTCTGTAACTTTCTTTCATATAAAATAACTATAATGTGAACGTGACCTCTTGGTCAGGACAGCATAATGCATGGTTGGCTTAAGGTGACCATACATGCAAAGATATAATTCATACAATATTCGATGAGTGTATTGTGAGAGACAAGATGACTGATATCGGCAAAAAAAACGTGGATATCGGTTGGTTTGTCGATTGTTGGTTTTTCGATTCACCATCGGCTGTTGAATCAGTGCTCATAGGAAATATCGCAATTGTTACGTGTATGGTCACCTTTAGATTGGGGGCATAACCAAACATCAACCCTGGTTCATATAGGGGAAAATACGTTTACAAACCTATTTACAGAAAAACTTTCTTACTGATCAATGTGAGAACATGCTCATTGAGATTTGAGACCAAGACAGGCTATTTATGGATCAAAAGTTTAATAATTTTCACAAATTTGTGTTTGTATATTGGTAACCACAATAAATAATTTAAACCATGGAAAAAACAAATAGAAAAGATTAAGAAAAACAAAAGGGATATTTTGACTCTAGGTTATTAGAAGTGATATAAGAGGCTCCTGTTTTTGGGTTATCTTGAATAGGTCTCTATTGTGTTGTGAAGCCAAGTGAGCAGTAAACCTCTGTTATTGATCCCTGTTTTAACACTTGATTTGAGATGGTCGAAAAAGGCATTGTTGACAGATTGCCATAGGTTCAAGGCAGTGTTGAAGGTTTTTTAAAAAAAAATTAAAAATTCTACCTACTACTTATGGTTATATATTATCCAGGTTTCCTGATTATCTTTCCTGGTTCTTTCCAGTGATCCAAAAGGGAATAGGGGTAAATACTGCAGTCAGTGGCTTACTGATTCAGAGCCCACAAATCTGCATTATCTTGAAAAACTTGCTGCTAAGTCATTAATGGGAAATGATCAGCATTGTTCCCACTTTTTATTTCTAGCAGCTTTGTATGCAATAAACCTAAATTAACAGCATACACGAATAAGGTACTGATATCACTGAGGTTTAAACATTCCTTGACAATATGATTTATATATTACTGTTTACATAATCTATGTCCACACAAATATTTTATGGGTATTTTGATCCTCTTCTTGAAACGTAGAAATATAGTGTAGAATTGCATTTAGAAAAATACTAAATAATAAATTGAATTAAATGTAACACTTACAATAACATTTTAATGGGGAAAAAATAATTGCATGTACAAAACCCCATTTCTACTCTAATTCAAGTGTAAAAATTGCATTCAAAATATGAACCTTAATGTCTGCAAGCATACATTGTTTATTAATTCATTGTAAGGCTAATTTAAGGAATCTATTTTCCAGTATTCTTTGTTAACAGCAAACTGACACATAGAGGCACAGAGGTAATATTACACAGTTGGAGAATGTGTTGCAGATTAGTAGCAGCCTTGTTTTTCTGTGTGTAGTATGCAGTGAGGGAGACAGGGCAATATCTACTTCTGCAGCAGATAAAACACCTTACAAAATAAGCTTCCGAATTAGCAGTTAAAATAACTGACCCTACATAGAACATATGCTACTATTTATTGATTTTTGCCCTTTCTACTTTGGCAAACCAGTTAAAATAATTGGGCACTTCCCAAGCACATGAAAGCTGTGCAAGCAATACTAAGCCACTGTGTCAGTCATCCAGACAGACTATATGGACTGAAAAGTTACGCATGCACATTATACATTATATATGCATGCTCCCATGTTACCAAATGCTTTAATGCAGTGCTGTCCAACTTCTGTGCTACTGGAATTTTTCTGGCGTATGTGGTGAAGGGCCAATTATGGAAGCCAGTGTTGACAACTCCCTCTTTTAAACCACACCCACTTTAAACCACACCCATGTTACCACAAGAATTTATAAGACTATAGCAACATTAATGGCGGTAGCACATCATAAAACCAAATGGTTGGTGCTCACTGAAGGGATACTCACTCATTTGTGAAACAAGTTTATTAAACCATATTTAAACATACCCCTAAAGCCATATGCATCATCCTCCCCTGTGGATAGCGCAGCAACCCCCAGCACATGATTAAATACCTCGGGGACCCGCTAACAAGTATTTCCAAATGCTAACAAACCCCTACCAGTTTCCCAAAGGCAGAGTATGGCACACAAAGACAGAATAAGACACACACAGGCAGCATAGGGCAGGCAGAGTAAGGCACACACAGAGAGCAAAGGTCAGGCAGAGTTTGGCACACACAGGGAGCATAAGGCAGACAGAGTATGGCACACACAGGGAGCATAGGGAAGGCAGAATACAGCAGGAGACAGGGAAACTTGTCAGGACCTGGTGCTCCTTCAGCAGTTTGTCTGAAGTGTGAACAATGTGAACACTTAAAGTCTGGGACTGAGGTGTGAACAGTACAGGGTTTTAGGGGTGTGAACAAAAGAGATGTCATAAGTGTGAACAATGCAGGGGGGATTAAAGGTGTGAACAATGATGGAATTTACTGTCTGAATCTGGGTTGTAAACAATGCAGGGGCCAGTTAATCTCAGCACTGATACCTTTTAAACCTTACACAAGATAAGAAGTCACAGCAGTCTGACTTTCATGTGGGGGGCCACACAAGGGGGGGTTCATGGGCTGCCAATTGCACAGCACTGCTTTAATATATTGATGAAGACAAGCAGCATGAGTGAATACTTGGAAAATAAATATCCACAAGAGGGTAAGTATATATAAGGGTGCTGGATCAAAGATGGATGAATAAAAAAAAGTGTTATTTTATTTCACTCATGCATTCCTGTGCAGGAATTCCTAAAGGAATGCACAGTGAATGAAATAAAATAACACTTTTTTTTCAATAAATCGTGTGCAGATCCTTCTACTGATGTTAATGGTTGCCATGGTTTACTGCCCAGGTGTAAATTAGCCCAGCATTGCTAAATAAGCCCCACTGTTTTTAATAAGTTGCACAAAAGAAAACCTATGCACAGTGGTATGCCAGCTTCAAATAGCGAGAAGGCAATTACAGTGAGTTTGGTCCTGTCTTAATTTTGAAATCCTGTTGCTTTATTTCTTTCTGTTCCTCAAGCTTAGCATCTCAGCAGTGTCTGCACAGCAAGCACATTCGAAATTTAATGAAAGGTTAAGGGGAGTCATGTTGTTGTAGTGCAGAGCCTGTCTTTTTTGACTCAGGTCCCCATTGGAGGTTTAACCAAGGAAAATGGTGCTTGGTGGCTCAGGCCAATAAAATTTTTGCTCAGATCTCAACCTGATTTACATTCAAACTTGTCTTTCAAGTGTATCTCATTTTAACTAGCCCACATGTTAAAACCCCCATTATTTACATACAAGCAAGAGATTGGATGGGGCTGGAAGTCACAATGCTTTCTTTTGGGAAGATGAACTGTTTCACATAAATATATTATGGCTGTACTTCATTTAGGATACTCATTGGTCCCTAAACAGTCCTTAGCCCCCAAGGAGTTGCTGGGGCTGCTGTCTTCATTATTATATCCATGGGGGCAGGTGAATATCTAGTTACCTCATGTAGCCAAGAGTATTGATAGCTGCAGGGAGAAGTTATTCAATGATAGCCAATTGCGCACTCCATAGCAACAAGTGCATAGAAAAGCTGTATTATTCCCATCTAACTGCCATGGCGCTGAATGATTAATGAACTCAAGACTTCTTCTTTTGGACAAAGACCTCACTAGAACACTCATAGCAGTCGGAAATGCAATCAAAAAAGAGCATTCCAGTAAAATAAAATAACATATTGCTCTCTGCACAACAAAAGAGGATAGAGTGCTGTGTCACGTAACATAATTTTTCCTGGTTATTTTATATCTGATATTTTTTTTTTCTCCCTCAGTGCTGTACAATAGATTGGAGTACACATCGAACATGCAGATTACATGCAAATATTGGCTGAAGAGGCAGAGAGGGACCCGTTCAACAGAGCTTAGATATCAGTATTTCCATAGTCATATAATGAATAGATTTCATGAAGTATAGGAAGTTTTAGTATATATAGGATTGGAGATAGTTTAGTCAAAGAGCAAAAAAGTTTCATGCCAACATTAGCTCAAATTAACCAAGTATTAGCCATATACATAAGAATGTTTATTATGGAAAAAGAAATGGCTCAGCAACTAAGGGCACACTGAGCGTTTTATTCTGCAGGCGGAGAGAAGTGGATCTGCTCCCTTTCCTAGCACCACTGATCTGCACTTAAAAGTAAAGCTTCTTCTTAAGTTAAGGTAGACGGAACGGAAATTGGCCCGAAAAACTCTAAAGCAGGCATTTTTTAGACCGCTCCACGAACCTGCACTCAAATGGAAACTGTACCTTTTCGGTCCAAATAAACAGAGCTGCGGATGGGGCAGATAAAACACAGGCTGAGCGCAACAGAGCCAATGCTAGGGGCAGATATATCAAGGGTCAAATTGAAATTCGAATTTTAAAAAAATTTTCATGGTCAAAACTGTCAAATTCGACTAGGGAGTAATTCAAATTCAATTCAAGTTTTTTAAAAAATTCAAATTCGATTTTCGAGATTTATCATACTCTGACCCTTTAAGAATTCAAATTCGACTATTCACCACCCAAAACCTGCCGAATTGCTGTTTCAGTCAATGGGAGAAGTCCAGGGATCAATTTAGAGTTGTTTGCAGCCTTTCTGACATACAAGTTTTTTTCTGAGAAAAAACCCGAATCGTGTTTTTTAAATTAAAATCAAATTCGATTCGTTTCAAATTGAGTTTTGAAAATTAGATTTTTATTTTTTTTTTATCAAATTTTGATTTTCGAATTTATGTGAGTTTAGGTGAGTTTTTAAAACTCACATGAATTCGAAATTCGACTTTGATAAATGTGACTCTAGGGGGCCGATTCACGAAGGGTCGAATTTCGAAGTTAAAATTACTTCGAAATTCGACCCTCGAATTGAAATCCTTCGACTTCGAATATTGAAGTCGAAGGATTTAGCGCAAATCCTGCGATCGAACGATCGAAGGATTTTCCTTCGATCGTTTGATTAAAATCCTTCGAATCGTTCGATTCGAAGGATTTTAATCAAACGATCGAAGGAAAATCCTTCGATCAAAAAAAGGTTAGCAAGCCTATGGGGACCTTCCCCATAGGCTAACATTGACTTCGGTAGGTTTTATCTGCCGAAGTAGGGGGTCGAAGTTTTTTTTAAAGGGCAAGTACTTCGACTATCGAATGGTCGAATAGTCGAACGATTTTTACTTCGAATCGTTCGATTTCGTTCGACTTCGATCGAATTCGAACGAATTTAACCAATTCGATGGTCGAAGTACCCAAAAAAAACTTCGAAATTCGAAGTTTTTTACATTCGAACCCTTCACTCGAGCTGAGTGAATCGGCCCCTAGGTGTGCCCTTGGCTTCAAGGGCAGGAGCATACATGGAGAGGGACCCACAGGGATGTCACTGTTGACTTGCTAGGCATCTTCATATACACTAGGTACCTCTGCTATCATGAAGTGCATTGAGGCAAACTCTTGTCTGTCAGTCTGTTCAGCTATTTAATAACACTTTCAACTTATAACTGACTTACGTTCCCTACAAGGCTGACATTCCTCAAGCCATGATAAAAATGCCTAGGACTATACCCCAACAAAGTCTTTGGGAATTTTACATTTGAAACTTTCCACCACCAAATCACTGTGTGATTATGCGAGGAACAAGCACTAGTGCACAAGTCTGTCCAAACTTGTTTTACCCATCTATTACTCGGGCTGCCAAAAGTGTTGGCTAGTGATGGTCAAATCTGGCCCGATTTGCTTCACCAAAAATTTGCGAAACAACAAAAAAATCGGCAAAGGCATTAAAGTTTATGGGCAATTTTTCACGCAACATTTTTAAAACTTTGTGAAAATTTTTTACTATACATTAGTCTGTGGGCATTTATTGGCTGCGAAACATGGCAAAACATGGCATGGCAAAAAAAATGTGCTAATCCCTAGCGATGGCATAGCTAAGGGAAAAATAATCCATGTGGGCCTTATATTTTATAATCTAACATGCAGCTTTCCTTTGTATGTACCAGTAATTAGATGTTGGAAGTTGTAGTCTGAAAAACAATGGCACAGGCCCCAATACCTCACATTACATGTGTACAATTATCTTGTATTCAGTGGCTTACCAAGCTGGCACAGGCCCCCCCAGCACGAAAAAAATTCAGAGGGTCTGATCTGGACTCAATCGCAATTGCGCTGTTGTGGGCACACAACTACTTGCTGCAGGGAGCCCACAAGTTTCCAGGCAAGAGAGCTTCCTCTATAGTTACGCCACTGCTCGTATTCAGATACACTCAAACATGCATGCCATACAGTTTAAAACTCTAACCCCTATGTAACAATAGGCACTACGTTTTCCCAGGCGCAGTATCCCAGAGCAACCAATAAGATGTTTGCCTTTAAACAGATGACCAGTACATGCTACCTGCTGATTGGTTGCTATTGGCAAACCTAGAGCCTTTTATTACATACCCGTCCCCCCCCCTTGGGGTACAGCCCTGCGCGGGTCCATTTTTTGGAACCCGACCCTTACCTGCAACCTGCAATCTGCAACCCGGACCTGCAACCCGAATCCTTATCAAGTATTGTCTGCCCCTCTTCTATGCCATGGACATAGAGGCGGGGCAGACAATTACTTTCACTTTCCATTCAGCACTTCCTAGATGTCACTGCTCTCCACACATTCCCCCGTTCTCTTCACCATTTAATTGTGTAGCCAGGGCATGTGAATGGACATCAGGTCCCCCATTCTGGTGCACAAACAAGATTCAGAGATGATGCAAGGCTTGTCTTAATAACAGTGTCTACAAAATGGCTGCTGCCTGCTTGCTATCATTTTGAATTCCCAGACTGAAGGAAACAAGATTCAAACAATTTATATAGTGTAATTAAAGTTCATTTTGCTTGACTAATGTTATAAAATAGGATTTTGAATAATTTTTTTGGGTGACGGGTCCCCTTTAAAGGAGACGAACAGAGTGTGAATGTACCCTGCATGCAGAAAAATATAGCTGACATGTTGCATTTTATAAGACTACCATAGCAAGCAGCCAGCAAGGATCAGCTATGACACCTAGGTTTCTGTATGTAGCATGTATACATAAAACTCACTGTATTTTTCACGAGTAACCCTAAATTAATCGCCTCTCTGACCTAGGGTTGCCATGTTTTCTGGAAAAAAATACCGGCCTTCCTATATATTTATGTTCTTTTCCTATTAATAACATTGCATTCAACCATCTTTTATTACCGGCCAGGTGGCAACCCTACTCTGACCTGGTGCTCAGCAGACACAGTGAAGGAGAGAACATGAACGGAGTGGGGCCTGGGCGGGCAGGTGGAGCCAACATGAACCTGGACTGTAGTATACTGGACTGTCAGACCTGTAGCAGCAGCACTGCATTAGCTTGTGATGTAATAGGAAGTAATAAGGGTCATCTGTACATGCCCACATAGGAAAGCACATGTGAGAGAAGATCTAAAATAAAGAAAAAAGTTTTGCTCAGTCTTGTGTCTTGTAACTCAGCGCAGCCACATTACATGGACCACTTTGATGCAGGTTGGCATTTCTGTTTATGTAAATTGTCGTGTGGATGTTCACACTTGAAATATTAACAACTGCCGTGGAGTGCTTGGATATGTATATAATATCATTATTGCTAGTGACCTTTTTAAAAATGATATAGTGTTTCCTGTCTGAATTTATTTGAAGGAATGAAAATGATGATATTAATGATATTAAAGTGCAAGTTCAGCTTTAATTTATGGTTTGAGTATTAACATTTTACTTTGACATCAGGTATCTTTGGGTTTTAGCCTTTTGTTTCACTTATTTTAAATGTTTTCCTAACTCTGTTTTCCTCTTTCTTCTACTGCATCATTACCTACAAAAACATACAAAAAAGTATATTCAAAACAAGCCCTATTTGTAGAAGAGGTTATGATACTGTAAAATGGAAAGGACAATGCCTCCTTGTTTCATATTCTTGTTATGGAAATGCCAGTCTAAAATGGTATGACAGAGATGCCCTGAGGCAATTTGCTGATTATTTCACAGTTCTGTGTTCTGTAACACTCCAGTATGGCTGTGAGTAGTTCTCATTCTAACTGGCAGCACTATAAATGATTGGAAGGTGAATGGGACAGTTTGAATAAAAGATAAGCACTTTTCATATTGCTGGTACTGCATATAACTAACACAAAGGAGATGGGTCTGTATAGTAGTAGCCAAACTGGCATGCTATCGATTCACATCAAGCAGAATGTATTAGCTAAGGATATGCATACCGACTTTACACAGGCCCTCTGACAGGCCTGCCTGACCAATATCTGGCCAAAAATCAGACAAGTATTCATCAAGCCGTTTTAAAAATCCTGTTGTGGGGAGTGTGGTCCTCGTCCAGACAGCCTGCATTCCCCAGAGCCAAAATATCAGATCAGGCCAATATTGCCCACCTCTGAGTGGCCACATCAGGGAAAAATCAACTGGTTTGCTGACCTCACCAAGTAAGTGGATCTTTGAATGTACACACAAGGCAATTAAAATGTCCATGTCACTGGTGGTAATGTTATTTAATTAGGGATGCACCGAATCCACTTTTTTGGATTCGGCCGAACCCCCGAATCCCTCGCGAAAGATTCGGCCGAATACCGAACCGAATCCGAACCCTAATTTGCATATGCAAATTAGGGGTGGGAAGGGAAACACATTTTCTACTTCCTTGTTTTCTGACAAAAATTCACACAATTTCCTTCCCACCCCTAATTTGCATATGCAAATTAGGATTCGGATTCGGTTCGGCCAGGCAGAAGGATTCGGCCGAATCCGAATCCTGCTGAAAAAGGCAGAATCCTGGCCGAATCCCGAACCGAATCCTGGATTCGGTGCATCCCTATATTTAATAGATAGCTCCTGTCTGACAGATGGACCTCCGCATAAACACATTAGCTTTGAGTGTTTTTTTGCTACGAGTTCTGTCTATCACCTGTATCATGTGGGTTAAGGTGGCCATACATGGGTAGATCTGCTCATGTGGAGAGATCTTCAAACGAGCAGATCCTATCCTGATATGCCTACCTTGAGTGGGCGATATTGTGCTGATCCGGGAACATACCCATTGGTATTTAAACATTTGTCACAAGGTATGCTCAAAAATCAAAATATTTATTGTCAATATGCTTGTTACAGAATATTGAAATTGTTGAAACTTGAACTTGATCCAAACTAAGATATAATGAGTCCTTATTGGAAGCAAAACCAGCCTATTGGGTTTATTTCATGTTTACATGATTTTCTAGTGCATCCTAACTTGCATGTGATTCATCAGAGTGGACACAAATTTGCATCCGCATTGATGACTCTTGCTAATGTCCCATACTGATGCTGGAATTCTAGGAGAAATCTCTGGATTGTGGATAAAATATACTGTTTGGGTACATGAGTCTTTTGGTCTTCTGTTGACCCGTGTAACACAAAGATATGAACAGCATGGCAAATGCATGGTTAAACGCAAATCAGCATGCACTTTGAAAAGCAAATACAGGTATGGGATCCATTATCCGGAAACCCATTATACAGAAAGCTCCGAATTATGGAAAGTCAGTCTCCCATAGACTCCATTTTATCCAATAATCAATTTGTTTAAAAATTATTCCCTTTTTCTCTGTAATAATAAAACAATACCTTGTACTTGATCCCAACTAATGTATAATTAACCCTTACTGGAAGCAAAACCAGCCTATAGGGTTTGTTTAATGTTTACATGATTTTCTAGTAAACTTTAGGTATGAAGATCCAAATTACAGATCCATTATCGGGAAGTCCCCAGGTCCCGAGCATTCTGGATAACAGCAACAACCTGAGTACTGCATATTATGGAAAAACTGCCACTAATTATAATACAGTTAAAATACACATAATATATACGTGTGTAAAGTTTAAAATTAAACAAGTAATGGGGGTGGATAAAGTAGAGTACCCCCATATGAGAAACCCACAAACATGACAGCTGTAATCAGTAGATATGGAGAATATTATTAGCAGCGTGTGAGGTAGGGAGGATACGTAGGACTATAAGCTGACTATGATCACTTACAGTAAGGGGTCTATTTATTAACACTGGAAACAAATGTCACTGGTGATGTTACCCATAGCAACCAATCAGAATTTTGCTTTTGTTTTCAAAGCAATTCGTTTCTAACAGTCACATACAGTTTGAAAACAAAAGCAAAGTTCTGATTGGTTGCTATGGGCAACATCACTGGTGACATTTGTCTCCAATGTTAATAAATATGCCCCAGCACCATGACAGTTACCTAACCACCAACAAAGGCAATTAGGCTGTCATTACTCCTGGGACCTATTGACAGATGCACATTACACCCTTCTTAACTGTCAATGAATAAGGTCTTAATGAATGCAATTGCTTTTTCATTAAATTACAATGGACACACACATCAGTCAGGGGCTGTAATAAATGGGATTGCATGCACCAGTCCTTAGGAGACCTCTTTCGCAGTGTACATATACACACGTGTAGCAGTAGTAGGCTGTGTAAGTATGTGTGATTACATAAGTGTTTTAAGGAGTTCTGACACTGTGCGGAGGTCACAAGGGGTTGATATGCAGAGATCAGTACTCAGCTGCAGTGATCAAGACATTAGGAAACCGATAATCAAGACATTAGGAAACCGATATGATTGTTTTAACGAAACCATTTACTCCTTTTACAAAACAAAACTGTTTATAAATACATCACCCTGGACCATCAACAGTTTCCAAAATGTCAAATCACTTTTGTGAACAATCTGGTTGCCCAGATGTTATTGAATTCATTAAAATACCTGTAAGCTGATAGTTCACCTTTCAATTAACTTTTAGTATCATGTAGACATTGCTATTCTGGGACAGTGTGCAATTAGTCTTCATTTATTATTTTTTATGGTTTTCCAGTTATTTTGCTCTTTGTTCAGCAGCTCTCAAGTTTATTAGCAGCTTTTTGGTTGCAATGGTCTTATTTACCCAAGCAACCAGGCAATGGTTTGAATGAGAGATGGGAATATTAATAGGAGAGGGCCTGCATAGAAAAACAAGTAATTCAAAATAACCATGATAATAAAATTGTAGCCTCGCAGACAGCGCCGGATTCGCTGGGCAGGCGCCCCTAGGCCGTGCGCTCCGCAAAGGCGCCAGCGTGCGAGCGCCGGAGCACTAGGGAGCACAGGCGGCTGGGCGGCATGCCGCCCCCAAAAAGTGTCCCGCCCTAGGCCCGGCTTATGTGGCCTCGCCACAAATCCAGGCCTGCTTGCAGAGCAATAGATTTTGGCTGTCAGGGTCAGTGACCACCATTTGAAAGCTAGAAAGAGGCACATGAGGAAGGAAATAATTAAAAAAACACATAAAATAGATAATGAAAATCAGCTGCAAAGTTGTTAGCAATAGGGCATTTTATAGCATTCTAGCCGCTTGCTTTAAAGTGGAACTGGGAGGTCACTAAAGTGAAGCCACCGAAAGGAGCTGAAGCATAGCCACAGAAACCGCCAAAAGAAGAAGCCACCAAAGTGAAGCCACTGCAGACGCCAAAGGCAACTGAAACCGCTGAAGAACAAGCTGCTGAAGGGAGCCAGAAGTGGAAGCCACAGAGGAGAACGAAGATGCTTCTGTCCCAAGGAGGAAGAAGGCCATCTGCCAAATTCTAAAGGTAAGTTCCATTGAAAACTATTGTTTTGGTTTTTTTTACTTTTATGGGGGGGACCTTGGCCACCAATGCTTTTTTAACTTGTATGGGGCCCTTACCACTATTTTGTTTTTTACTTTAATGGGGGGACCTAACCACCAATAATTTTATTAACTTGGGGGGGGGCTGGCCACCAATGTTTTTTTAATTTGTATGGGGGCCCTTACCACCAATTTTTTTTAAACTTTTATAGGGGACCCTGGCCACCAATGGTTTTATTCATTTGGGAAGGGATAACCACCAATGTTTTGTTTTTTTTTTCTCATTTAAATTGTTGGGGGGCCCTGCCCACCAATGATTTTTTTAACTTTTACAGGGGGGCCTGCCCGCCAATGCTTTAAAACTTTTATGTGGGGGGGGCCTGGTAGCCAATTTTAACCTGGGGGGGGGCCTGGCCGTCAATGTTGCATGTTTTAGGTGGGCTGCTTTGATTTTTTTTTGCCAGTGATGCTTTTTACTTCCAGTCCGGCTCTGGTTGTGTTTGTCAATATATTCCTGGCTGTGTTTTTGGGTCTATTTTCTCAGTATGTGTCTGGATATATATCTGTCTGTGTATGTAGTTATATTTCTCAATATGTATCTGGCTGTGTGTCTAACTGTGTATGTGTCCGGCTATGTTTCTGTCTGTGTCTCTGAGTCTATTTTTGGTTGTGTATCTGAGAACGGCCCTGAACTTTGTGTGAATAAAAGACAAGGCCTCAAAGGCTCATCCCTGAGCTTAAGCAAAGCTGTAGGCGCTTCAAGGACAAACAGCTGAGAGTTCAGTTTGTCACTTTGTCAAATCGCACTACAAAGCCTGAGTGACACGAGTGTCCCGTCACTGCTGCGGGAGGAGCTGAGAAACACTGACTTGGACCAGCAGGCAAGCAAGCATGCTAAATCATTCCCATAACGCTAATCACAGCAATGACGCCCCAGGTAGGCAGTTTAAGTAAAAACTACGTTAAAGTGATACGGAAACTAAAAATTTTCTTTTCAAAATATTAATCTACATTAAAAGTTGCCTATAGGTCATGTTGATCGTTTTTAAAGATAGTGCTGTTTTTGTAATTAATTGCCACTTGAAGTTCCTAAAACTGACAGTTTTGCCAACCTGTCTGTCCCATCTTAGGCTGTCAGTTAGAGCTCCTAATGCTACTGCTGCACAAATATGGCAGCCCCCTCATACAGGAACATGGGGGTTAGGTAAAGTCATGTAAAAGCATCTAGCAAATACTTTTATGGCAAAATTATAAAGCCCATGCAAAGACAATATTATACTTGATTTAAAAAAACGTTATTTTCTGGTGTCAGTATCTCTTTAAGCACAAGACAAACTTCACGCGAGGAGGAACGCTGTATAAGGGCAGAGCAGTAAGTGTCAGTATATGACTCGCACGAGAACAACTGACACTTGGCACAGAATTCCCCCATCGTTACAAAGCTCCCATTCTTATATCTAGTGACAACATATAGTGTTGCTGTTTCATATAGCAATGTGCATTGTGTGTGCAACTCACTGACACACATACTCTTGCTGCACAATCATCTTCTCCCAATCACACGTCTCATTCATTCCATTCTCACCTGACTCTTCTGGATCGTGTCCATAATGAAGCCAAACTGATGAATTTCATCCGAGCCGTTCATTTTGAAAGAGTAAAACCATGAAGTCTCCCCTAGAAGGCAGCGAGGGAACAGGCAGCGAGTGAGAACCGGCAGCGAGCGACAACAGGCAGCGAGTGATGAGGCAGCGGCAGTGGACCGGACGCTGAAGGAGCAACTCTCCCAAGTTTGACAGATGAGCTGACAGGTCAGTAAGGCGATATGGAGAGGCTCTCTGACTGTTTTTCACTGCACGAGGTAACTGAGAAGCAAATGGAAATAAATAAGCCTCGTGGGTTGCAATGATGTGAAAATTTCATGAGAGAACCCAAGCAGAGCCGAGTCTAGCCCCGCCCATTGCTCTCCCCTCCTCCATCTTAGAATGACATTGTCCACATCAAGTTCCCAGGGCTGGCACAGTCACCTCACAGCCAGTGCTGGAGACATATACCATAGTGGGAGAAACTTAAACATCCCACGTCTCATGTCATGTCACACCCACGAAAGTTATAGAGCCAATAAATGAAACAGAAAAGGCCCCACCAGTTTTAATATATGCCCAGAACAGGGTCCCCACTCCCCAAGTACAAATAGTATCTAAGTGAATAGTACTAAAAAACACACAATGTTTTAATTTCTACCTACAATAACATCTGAAAATTACAGCTTGAAGTGCTTTATGAAGTATTGGAAAATCTGGTCATAAAGGGGTTAACAGAGCAACTCATCATACAATAAAGGGAATCCATGTTGTGTGTGTCATGTGCAGGTATGTGATAGTATTTTGGCTCAAGTAGGTTTTAGATTGAGTATCTGTGAGTCAGCAGGCACATAAATATCTCTCAGAAAGACAGAATCATTCTGAAGGCTTTTGTTACTTCTCAAACATCCATACACATGGAAACAATGGCAGAATACCTGCATGTCTATGGCTGAAAGCTTCTGTTTGCTTTACATTACAAGCCAAGCACTCCCACCAGTTAAAAGAATATCATCATCCCATAACAACCCTATTATTTCAGAATCTCTCTTAGTCTTTACCTTTTTTGTGAATGCTAAATGAGTTCTGCATGGCCCTTTCTAATTCTTTTGTATCCTGTTTTCATTAAATGATGTATTTTCTTAACAACTTAACAACCACTTTTGGGGCGACTAAAATGGCCCAACATTGGCTTATATGAACTAATTTGTAACAGGAAGGAGCCAATTATTAGCAAATGAAAGCATCATTTATATGAACATGGTGGGCATGAATGAATGTTCACAAGCCCCAATGACTTCAGTCCAGGGTTGCCACCTGTCCAGTTTTCAGTCAGTAGCTGTTGGCCAGCAATGGACATGCTAGCGGCAATATTCCCCAAACCCCAATAAGCATCTCAGAATACACTTGCACATCATCCACAGGGAAAACCTGCAGGGCGTTTGGTCATGTTGGATTTCCAGCAGGACTCCTAACTAGGCAATACGGGCTATGTTCCCTCTAAGCTGTGCGTTTGTGCGTGCGCACACAAATTTTGATACCAGAGCACACAACAAATTGTGGTACACACAAATAATTTTATGTGCATTTATTCTGACCTGCATACACAAGTTTAAAATGTGCGCACAAAATAAATTTTTTTCCACACATAGCTGAGAAGGAATTTGAGCAGGGGTGTCCAAACTTTTGGCTTCTCTGGGTCACATTGGAAAAAGAAAAATTGTCTGGGGCCACACATGAAATACACAAACACTTTTGATTTGTAAAAGTAAAGAAATTACACAGAAAAGAACTACAATACCAGTTGGATAACCAGATGGAGCTATACATTGGAATATGGGACACCTGGATATTAAACAGACTTATAATATTATTATTACTAACTGGCAATGGGCAGAGTCCCCCTCCTCTCTTCTCCATAGGTCACCACATTGTTACAATCTGGCAAAGTAAGCCTGTTCCTAACAAGACAACAGACTGAGGTGGTTAATATGTCTGGACTTAGAGAGCACAAAGCGTTATTTCACTCTTGTTTTCTCTGTATTTCCAAACATTTATTTCTTAATTTCTTTCTTTTTTTCCCTTTCTCTTCCTTTTCTCTCTCCTTCAAGCTGGGCCGCATTCATATCCATCCTGGGCCACATGTGGTCCTCGAGCCGCAGGTTGGACACCCCTGAATTAGAGGGAACATTGAATAGGGGGTTTAAAAAGTTGTTTTGGGCTGCAGGAAAGCATATAAAAGCTTTTATAAAGGTCATGGAACTCAATGATGATTTGTAATATCCTCGTAATTTACAACAGGGGTGCTTTATTTATTATAATACTGTTCAAAAGTTAATGTGGGAAATGAGACAGAAATTACATTGCTAAGCATTGATTATAACTGATGACATCACTAAATAAAGTTTATAAGCATTCTGGGTAATAGATCTGTTTATAAACTTTCTGGATAATAGATCCTATACCTATACAGTCATTGTCCCAGAGCTGCAGGGTTCTCTTGCTGTTAGTCCCCAGAGAGAGAAGTGCATGCTGTCAC
The DNA here is from genome assembly GCA_038501925.1 of Xenopus petersii. Taxonomy (NCBI): domain Eukaryota; kingdom Metazoa; phylum Chordata; class Amphibia; order Anura; family Pipidae; genus Xenopus; species Xenopus petersii. The sequence goes on along the minus strand of CM076672.1, from coordinate 192,763,604 downwards.
TTAAGCTCCCAAAATATCACTGTAATGTCAAAGCAGCCATTCACTTATGTGCCAATCTCTCTTGTAGGTTCCGTGATAGTTGTGTGCCACGCTGTCTAGTCTAGAGGATCATTTCTGGCCAACTTTCACTGTGGAAATAATGCTTGTTTTACATTCTATTGTGAAATAAAATTCACCTGTATAAAGAAATCTTGTTTATAAACTTTACAGTTCCTTTAAACTCATTTATCTGATAAGGTGGCCATACATGGATAGACCCGCTCATTTGGCGATGTCGCCAAACGAGCGGATCTCCCTCCAATATGCCCACCTTGAGGTGGGCAATATCGGGCAGATCCGATCGTGGGCCCTAGGGCCCAACGATCGGATCCTAGCTTTCACAAACGGGAGGTCGGATCGCGGGACCGCATCAACGAACAGATGCGACCGCGATCCGACGGGATTTTTAAACCCATCCGATCGAGATCTGGCCGACTTTCGGCCAGATCTCGATCGGGGAAGCCCGTCGGGGGCCCCCATACACGGGTCAATAAGCTGCCGACACGGTCTGTCGGCAGCTTTTATCGGCCCGTGTATGGCCACAAAAAGATTGGCTTACAGCAGTAGAGGGGTTGGGATAAGCAACATATAACAAGTTGCCTGTGTGTTTGTATTCTGTAGGTATAAAGCCAAGATACTGTGTACAGATTGTGTATCAGGCAGGAAGAAGTCCGGTGTGGGATTTTTCCAATGCTGCTCCCCCTTTACCCTGGAGTGGGACTGATTGTGCAGAGAGTACAATTGCCATCCCTACACTAAGCAGAGTTTCTACCAAAAAAGGATTTAATGGTTCTTGAAAAAATTACTGGGTTCTGCAGTTTGCAACCTGTGCTAAAGTGGTGCCTGAGGTAATGTTTTAACCCTACCGCATAAAAAAACTCCCCTGAGTACACTTAATGCTATCTTACCAATGGAAGGCATGTCAAGCAAAATAAACACATTAGCCTTGCACCTGTATACATAGTGCTTCTGTGTTGTTTTTCTGTGGGCTGAGGATAATGAGATGCTCTTGATGTGTGTGTTTCAGCTGTCTTGCCTACTACGCTCACAACATTCTAGAAGAATCCAGTATTATATGGCATAGACTTGGGCTTCAACTAGAGCACCCTGACAGTTAGTAATGTGTTCTTCAACCATCTGATTCTTCAGTGTACTATCCTAAAGTTATGGATATCCCAAACCCTTCAAAGAATAACCCTTTGTGTGTGTTCAGCTCTATGGATCTACAGAACAGACAATTACAGTTTATTATCCGTTTACTATAAGTAGAGATCAGCATCTGCTGGTGGCCCAGTAGTATTGATGGTCGGGCCCGGACTGGCAATCTGTGGGTTCTGGCAAATGCCAGAGGGGCTGCTATAAGGTCCCATAGAAAGTCAGTACTTAGTGGGCTGGTGGGGGCAGATCGGGCCTCTATGTGGGCTGATTAGGCCTCTGTGTTCCTGAAATGCCAGGGCCTATTTTAATTCTCAGTCCGGACATGTGACCCTATAATGGCCTTGACTGGTTGGCAATTTAAATATATTTTAGTAAAGTAAATCATGTCCAAGATTTCCGATATGGGGGCCCTAAAAAGATTTTGCTTTGGGGCTCTGTAAGTTTGAATGTTCAGCTTTTTCAATGTAGAAGTCCAATTAGCTGATATATTACGATTTGTGGCTAGGTTCTATTGAAATGATGATGTCTCATACGGCAGTCTATGCAACCCATAAGCACGTACCTTCCACCCATGTGCAATAACGTTAAATGTGGCCCAGTCTTATGGGAGATCATGCTGAAGTATCCTTTACAGACCATATTGGATGGCAGGCCTAAGTGTGTCAGCACCCCCTGCCCCCTTGGCTAGCTAGGTTCCAGCTAAACAGCACAGAGTTAATGCATTAACTAAGCCGATGTGCATAACCCATGAACAACCACATACTGTATTTATGGTATCAATAATGAATAAACTATATAAGAAAAGGATAAGTTGTGCCCACCACTAAAAAAATTTAATCCATTAGGAGGGGGTGCAATGAGAGAGTGACCACAAAATTCATACAGTCAAGAGATCCTCTGCACTCACCCTTAATTAGGAACACTAAGACATTTTGTGCACAGTTACTAAAAAATCCCTTCTTAAAACAAAACAGGGATTGTCCATATATTTCAATATTTTCCAGCCTGCCAAATACATCATCCCTGGCCTGGCCAGTCCTACACTGACTTTAACCTTCATTAATAGTGAATAATAAAAGTGAATTTCTATACACTAGGAAACAATGTAAGGATGCCTGTATAACATAAGGAATGCATATCATAGTGCTCATCCAAAAATATATAAAAATGCTGATTTCTGCATAGTTGATGATCATCATGATAACTGCCATGATAACTGCATACACAGAGAATGGAAATGTATTTTACTGCATAATTCCCACTCTTTCTAAACTCGTAGTGGTGAGTACTACAATGCTGGGTATCTCGAAATTATGGCATTATTTAGATCTTTCTGACCATTATAATGCATGGAGATTATAGGGAGAATTAGTAGCCCACTAATTAAACCATACAATGTCAGCCAGTCTGTTAAGAATTAACCCATTCACTGTCTGGATTTATGGGTCACCCACATGACATGTAAATCTACATACAGTCATGAAAAAGTTTGGGAACCCCTCTCAGCGTGCATAATAGTTTACTCCACTTTCAACAAAAAAGATAACAGTGGTATGTCTTTTATGTCCCAGGAACATCTGAGTACTGGGGTGTTTTCTGAACAAAGATTTTAAGTGAAGCGGTATTCAGTTGTATGAAATTAAATCAAATTAAATTTGGCTGTGCAAAAATTGTAATTTTGCTAATTTGAATGCATGTAACTGCTCAATACTGATTACTGGCAACATCAAATTGGTTGGATTAGCTTGTAAGCCTTGAACTTCATAGGCAGGCGTGTCCAATCATGAGAAAAGGTATTTAAGGTGGCCAAATGCATGCTGTGCTTCTGTTTGACTCTCATCTGAAGAGTAACATGGGATCCTCAAAGCAACTTTCAAAATATCTGAAAACAAAGATTGTTCAGTGTCATTGTTTAGGTGAAGGCTACAAAAAGCTATCTCAGAGGTTTAAACTGTCCGTTTCAACTGTAAGGAATGTAATCAGGAAATGGAAGGCCACAGGCACAGTATACTGTATGCGGAGGATTGTGAGAATGGTTACAGACAACCCAAAGATCACCTCCAAAGACCTAGACCAAGAACATCTTGCTGCAGAGGGTGTATCTGTACATTGTTCTACAATACAATTTGTTGATCCAATAAACTTTATGTCACTGCTGAAATACTACTGTTTCCATAAGGCATGTTATATATTAAAAGGAAGTTGCTACTTTGAAAGCTCAGCCAATGATAAACAAAACGCCAAAGAATTAAGAGGGGTTCCCAAACGTTTTATGACTGTATGTACCCAGCATAAAGAGAGTGGATGCAGGTAAATGTGTGTTTGATTTAAGATCATTGCCACCAGGACAGACTGGTCTATGAGTCTATGAGCAGGGACATCCTATTAAATTGGATTATTTGTATGCACCTTCCTTCCAAATGAGGAACAGGCTTCCTTGCAACGAGGAGTTTGCCTACTGATCCAGACTAATAGGTGCTAAACTCTCATTTGCCTACAGAACTTCAGAAATGCTAGTGTACCAATGGTCATATGACATATAATCCCCTGCAGTGCAAGTCTCTTTAAAGCTCTGAATGAAAGGGGTATTGCCAGTGCCTGCAGGGTGAGTGCTTCGCAGGAGGAGGTATGCGATAAAAGGAGCTCAGTGTCTGTAGGGGGTGAAACGAGTAATATAAGTATCTGATAAAAGGAGTTCAGTATCTGTAGGGGGGTGATAGTGAATTTGGAGTATTATTATTATATTATAATAATAATAGAGTATTATTATTATAAGTATTTTTTCATAGGCAAACTGTATTCAGATGTCAGCAATACACTAACTTAAGCATAACAGCATTGCCAGGATGAAATCAATGATAGAATTTCCTTTTAACAACACAGTACTACCTGTGAACATATGCACATTAACAAGAATAAAAATATAAATACAAGACTATTAGAGGCTATGCTAGAAGGTGTTTTCTGTTACATCCTAGTAGCAGTGATTAGTAGCAGTATTAGTAAACGAAGGCACTTTTTCAATGTGCGCAAAGTCATCCAATGGAAAATATCAGTGTCAGGAGATGCAACAGATAAAGAAACAGTATAAAGTTATTTGCACCTTATTTGTCAAAGCAGAAGAAAATAGTGTTTTGGTTCAATTATAGAGGAGAGTATATTGGTGCAAGTACCTTCGGAAATAGCTTGGATAGACATAACTTTTTGCACATTTCTAGTCTTTATACATGTAAAGTTGGGAGGCTCTGGGGGAAAAATTAAATGTCCCTGAAACTGGTAGGGCCAGTCATCGTCCTTACATGGAAAACTGTATTTTCCATTGCCTGAAATTTCTACATGTACCATTGCAAAAAATGGTGCACTGTTATGATAATAAAGTATCTGTATAAATGGTACACGGTTATAATAAAATATCTTTATTTTTTGAGTAATTTATAATATTGTATATTAGGGTAGTTTTTGAAGCAAATGGTTTACTGTAAAATACTTTTTTTACTTCTTATTTTTACATAGAGACATTCCCTGGTTCCCAGTTGACTTTTATAAAGAGAAACCCCTGTCTTGCTATTCCTCAGAAATGCTATATATACATTGTATAATAAATGGGCATTATAACAAAAGACACTGTCTCTTAAATTACTTACTGTGGGTTCTGTATTGCACAATATTCAATTGTTTTTTGATCCTGTGGTCTATATAGCCCTCATGTAGTGTGATAATGCCCTGAGCCATCAAGGGGTGTGGACTAGTAACCAATGGATGTCACCTAATGTTATTTTGAGTTTGACAACATGAAAATCAAGAGAAGCAGAGGGGCTGATGATTCATGACCTAGGTGCTCAATTGCACATGTGCAGTTGGCAATGCCAACCAATCAGCAATTTGTTCAACTTAGAAAATGAAAGAAAATGCCTGACTGGTTGCTACTTGTGATGTTTATACACATGATACAATGGGAGATTATAAAAAGCATGGACATGTAAGGATGTAAGTATAAGCTTACCGCTTTCCATATGGGGTCCGGTTGCTCTAGCTCCAAGCCCTCAGCAGGGGGAGAAATTCATACAAAAACCTGAAAAATAGAGCTGGCACCATACCGACACGCCAAAAAAATTTGACTGGATTAAGTAAATTCCAGGAGTCTCAAAATATTAAGTAGTACAAAAAGCTTAATTTACATCTTGTATAAAAAAATAATAGCCTGATGCAAAATACTGCTCCTAGAGCAGGATTTAACCCTTGCAAAGGCTATTACAGTTGCTAGCCAAATTGAAACAGCAGTAGCAGAGGCTAAAACTCTCAGTCAGGGAACTGCTGGGAATGTACAGATTGTGAATTCAACACTGTGGCCTAATAATGCACAGTCACAGGCAAAATACAGTGCTAAGGAAAGGGATTCAGTGCAATACCGTGCAGCAAGTATAAATAGAAAATACTGCTTTCACTGCGGTTCAACACAACACACTGCAAATTATGTTACATGTCCTGCAAAAGCTTTACAGTACCACAAATGCAAAAAAGTTGGACATTTTGCTAAGATCTGCCGTAGTTCTGCTAAAGATGTTCATGAAGTCACTACTACAAATGTTACGGTATTCAGTAGGGAAGCAGGGGGACACAATTCAAAGGAAAGAATATTGCCAGATGGTGTTTTAGGGTGGTGGTGCATGCTCCGAATCGGGGAGATTAGTCGCCCAGCAACAAATCTCTTCTTCGGGCTGACTAATCTCCCTGAAATGCCTTCATGCCAGCTAGAACGTAATTCACCAGTAGGGTGGCACTCAGATTGATTCGGCTTTCTGAAGTCACCCGAAGTTTCCTTGTGAGGCAACTTCGGGCGACTTCAGAAAATGAAGCAATCCGAGTGTCATCCCGCCAAAGATTTACATTCTAGCCGGCGGGAAGGCATTTTGGGTAGATTAGTCGCCCAAAGAAGAGGAGATTTGTCAGTGGGCAACAAAAACCCCTCCCGAATCAGAGCATGTGCCACCACCCTTATCTCAGTTACTCCAATACTGTCTCCATGGGTTTTCTCCCACACTCTAAATATACGTGCAGCAGTTCATTGTCTCCTGCTAAAACTAACCATAGCTTGCATGAATGCAAAAAGAACCTTAGTATAATCTCATTTCATCTCAAATCAGTGCAAATTGTCACTTCTTATTTTTTACTTTTATTAAAAAAAATGTAATGCTATTTCCATCAAAGTGCTACCACCTTAACCTCTCATTTGACTTTGTGGTTTATTTTTTTACAGTAGGTCACACCATACTGTAGCTCAATCCCTTAAATAATATCAGTGTTGTTACCCCACATAGATCTCCATTGTCTCCGTGCGTAAACAAGAATAGTTGAAGCACCATTGTGAGCAGAGTTAACTCTATATGGTTAAACGTATAACGTAATTACTCAAGAGCATGCATTATTTCTGCGGTTAAGCACAATATTTCCTTGTGTTTCGGATCAGAGGAGCAAGTGAGGCTGTAATTGTAGATTACAGTACCTAAACAATGTAGTTATTAACACAAATAAAATGGGTTTAAGCAAAGGCTAGCTTAATAGCATGAATTGTCCTTTTTCATACTGGACTCTTTTTCCATTGCTCAGCCGATAATGTTACTGTATTATATGGAGGTAACATCATCTGAGCATCCTTCATAAGAGTCATAATAGGAAACTGGATCTGTTTTTGTTCAGGTGGAACATGTCATGTGATCTCCTATTTCTGTTGGTTAGAAGATACTGTACATTGGGATAAAGTGACCAGCTCTTTTGTTACACATTTATCGTAACAGCCATGTTTGTTGCTGTATAAAAAGCACTTTCTGGTGGAGAGCAGCCCTAGGTACAAAGAGGCAGCCTTACATCAAAAGCCTTATCAACAGAACTATCCCAGTATCACAAAAATGATCAACCCTGATACTAGACTGTGACCTACTTTCACTTTGTCAACCTGAATTGTTTAACAAAAATATGCGTATTCATTCCCCTAAGGCTCAGCTACACAAACAGTTTCCCAGAATATCACTTGCTGTCCCTCATTTTCCCATGGCCAGGGTACACGGTTGACTAACGCTTGGCAGAAAAGCTCAGATCATGCCAGCCAATTTGCACATTTTAGATCAAACTGACAGTCATCCCAGGTATAGAGCTATATGGAATCATTCATAACAAGCAACAAATAACTCAAATCTGCATGGGGCCCTCACCAGACTTGCTTCTGTGCCAAACAAATGTTGTGTGCGGTCTGGCTAGCTACATGTTATTTGGCCTGAGTTGTAAGGAAATGTAGAAATCTACAAACAGTTACATTTGCAGAGCGTGTTCTAGTGCAAAATCCAGGGAAGTGGGGGTGGGCTAGGGAAGCCCCCAGGGCCAAGCTAACCCAATGTACAGCATCTGGACTAACACAGAGTAGTGGATCTGTTCATCTGGCAGTTTCACATTTTCCTAACAAAAAGCAAGTGCCAGTAGGGAAACGCTATCTAATTAAGGTAGACCAAACACCCTTTTTGTGTTGAGGGCCCAGGTGATAATGAGAGCCAAAAATCATATATGATACTCTATGGTTAACAGATTAGTTATACACATTCTTATCAGATTATTTACTTGGAATTTTGCCTAGCTCATGGACTCAATTACACTGCAGGGACCAGAAAAGCTATAGGGAGCCCAGCCAAAAACTTCTGGAGAATGGTTTATAAATATTTAAATACACAAGAATTTATATATATATATATATATATATATATATATATATATATATATATATATATATATATATATATATTACAGCTCAAATATGTACAAGCTAAATGAAGGCATGTGGGTGCATGTTCTAAACTGTTATATGTTTCTCTGTGTACAGTGAGTACAGTACAGCCACTTTGCATATGGTGCTACTCTTGCTTTTTACAACTTGGTCTTATAATGTTACCAACACTGCACCACATTGTTTAATGAATACATGACATTTCCATTTGAAACCTCCCCAGATATGCTGGCGTAATGTATTTGCATGTTTACTGCTTAGTGTGAGCTCACTGTCAATAAATGAAGTCTTTATTCTCAGTAATGGGCTGAAATACCACACCTTGTGCAAAGGTCAAAGAGCTTAATTTATTTTCATCTATATTGTTGCAACTCTGTTTCTAAAAAAATACCTCTCATGTTTTTCTTCCCTAAGAGGTAAAACTAAACCCAATTTAAAGCAAACTCATGAGATATCAATGTGTAAATACGCTATATATATGTCTGGTATTGTGGATTCAGATTTTGAAACTATGGGGCAGATTTACTAAAGGGCGAAGTGACTAACGCTAGTGAAAATTCGCCAGAGTGACATCATTTTGGTACTTCGCCAATTTACTAATGGTCACTGGCGTAACTTCGCTAGTGAAGGAGATAGACTCTAGCGGTACTTCGATCCCTAACGCTCTGGCGAATGGACGTAACTACGCAAATTCACTAAGATGCAGATTTTACTGAACGTTACCTCTTGCGCCAGACTTCAGACCAGACAAAGTGCAATAGAGTAGATTGGACTTTCTCAAAATATATTTTGAAAATTTTTCTAAGTCCCAAAAAACGCTGGTGACTTTTCATTTTTCAGGGTGATAGGCTACAAAAGATCGTAAATTATTTCTGGCGTACCTGGCTTCCCCCCTACATTTCCTAACATATGGCACATAAACTATACACTGGACTCATGTGTAGGGCAATATAACAACTCTATTTTATTTTATTAAGCTTCCCTGGGCTTGTGTAATGTAATGTATTTGCTGCAACATATAGGTCCATTCAACTTTAAGTTCCCGCCATATGCAAATGAGGCAGCGCTAGCGCAACTTACTTTGTTTGCCAGCGTTCAGCGCCCTGGACGCAAGAGGTTAGTAAATTTGCCCCCATGAATTTATGCTTACATTGGTGATTATTATAATAAATGTATGCAGGATAGTGTAGAGCTTACATGTTTTGCATTGTATTCCTAATTTGCATATGTAAATTAGGGAAATGAGGGGGAAAGAGAGTAAATATTTTTTGACTTCCTTGTTTGTGTGATAAAACGTCATGTGATTTTTTTGAATTCAGATTCGGTTTGGCCAGGCTCTTGGATTCGGCTGAATCTGAATCCTTCTGAAAAAGGCCAAATCTTGGGCACATCCAGAACAAAATCCTGGATTCAGTGCATCCCTAATTGTTGTACAATGTTTAAAAATGAGCCCCGGAACTGCTGCTAAATAAAAAGTTAAATAGTTCAAAAAACAAAAAATAATAAAACCAAATGCAAATAGTGTTAGAATATGAATGTCTACATCATATTAAACGTTAAGTAAAAGGTGAACCATCCCTTTAAGGCATATTATCCTATTCTCTTTGTCTCTAGGAAGGATTCTGCAAGTGTAGTGCCCCACACAAAATTTTATTTTCTACTGCAACAGCATGACAAGTTCTCACTAGGTTGATAATAAACATTATCCAAGCAATAAAAAGGGTTGTATTATAACATTTAGGCACTAATCCTGAGCTTTTTGAAGGTAATGTCTGTTCTAGACACAAAAAAATGTTAAACCTGTAGCCTGTGATCTGTAACATTTCTTACATTGTTTGAATGAATTTGCGCACTGTTTGAAGTAAACATTGATCGGAGCTGGGAAGAGGTTCTCATTTGCAGGTCTGGACTGAGATTCAAAATAGGACCTGGCATTATAGGTACACAGAAGCCCAAACCCAGGGGTCCCCAACCTTTTCTATCCATGAGGCGCATTCAAATGTAAAAAGAGATGGGGAGCAACACAAGCATGAAAAAAGTTCCAGGGGAGGCGAATAAGGGCTGTGATTGGCTATTTGTTAGCTCCTATGTGGCTCTGTTTGGCAGTACACCTGTTTTTTATACAACCAAATCTTGCCTCCAAACCATGAATTCAAACAAGAGCACCTGGTTTGAGGCCACTCGGAGCAACATCCAGGGGTTTTTGAGAAACATGTTGCTCACTAGCCACTGGTTAGGGACCATTGTTTTATGTCATCATACAGCAGCCCCTCTGGCATTTGCCATAATTCACAGATTAGTCAGTCCTGGCCTGCTCATTTTCATGTATTCCCTACGTATTTGACTAATTAGCAATGAGAGTAGTAGAGGTAAGATCTCTAGCTGAGGGAGAACAAAAAAGTCATGATACCTTTAGGGTAATGGCACATGGAACACTATGTTGCCTATGGAAAATCATGCACCCCCATGGGGAACAAAGTGTCTGTAAATACCTTTGTATTGGGATGAATGTTAATCACCACAAATAAAACAATTAACTTGTCATTGCCCAAAAACGTGGCGGGGGGCATTTTCATATGATTAGAAGACTTAATTATTTTGCATACAACAATTTGCATAATCTTGGTGCAACAGTATTTTTGGGCGATGTGTTGCTCAAAGGGTATCGCAATTTCCCACAGGAGAAACAGCACCACATGTGCCAATGGAAACTGACAGATATTCTACCAACATTTTCAACAAGCATTTCTCCACTAGTGCCTGCCCAGCACTACCTCTTACTCCAGCTTGCTTGTACCCACCAGTAAAGTTCAATGGATGGTCAATTTCATACATTCTGCATTTTTGGTGATGAATGTTGCAGGTTGTTCTCCCAAGTATTTTCTAAGGAAAATAACATTTGAAATATTAACCTAAATGTGACAGAAAATTACAAAGCACTATGTAATCAAATAGAATTATAAAGAAATGTCATTTTGTAATAGCAATCTTCCTTTTTTACTGTCGGGTCAATAGATATGTCTGTGTGAACTAGCAATGTGCTCTGGAACTTCTCTTGGAAGGGGCCTCACATACACAGCAAGCCTGGGTGTTCCTGACGGCATGGATTCAAAGTTCTTTGGGGCCAGAAGCAGAATACAAATGAGTGTTCAAAATGTGTACTGGAAAAAAGTGTAGTACTTTCAGAGGAATATCAATACGTACCATTTGTATAGAGAATGTAGTAAAGCCTTGAAAAAATGTTTGTGGATTGGCTTTAGAAATACAAGGAAACCAGCTCTGGGTGGACACAAGAATGTAGGTTAATTTATTAAATGAGAAATAAAACACAAAAGCTTAACATTCTAATCTGAAAAATAACTATTATGAGAGACAAATGTGTTGTAGGGCTAATTAAATGCAGGCTTTGTTGGTTTTCAAAGGGTTTAACTTTCACATTTAATAGGATTATGTATTATCCCAATTTTTCATTTGTCAGCAAGTAAAACTGTGACAAGCACATTTGCTGTAGAATAATAATCAGTTTAAACCCCTTTCATAACTGTAATCATTCAAGGGTTTTACATAGTAAATTAGCAAGTAAGGTTGCACATGTGTTGAACAAGAGGGTATACTGGTATATTTTAGACCAGTGCTGTCCAACTGGCGACCCCCCGTTGTGTCGCCCGCTTCATGAAAGTCTGCTGGCTGTGACTGTTTACCTTGTGTAAGCTTTGAAAGGTATCAGTACTGAGAATAACTGACCCTGCATTGTTTTCACCTTAGATTCCTACATTGTTCATTGCTGGGGGTGCTGTGGTATCAACAGGGGAGGAGGAGGCATATTGATTTAAAGGAAAATTCAACCCTATAGGAAAAAAAACCCCCAAACATAAATAGACCCCCTCCTTCCCTAGCTGCTACCCTGGGCAAATGCCCTTAACTCTTTACTTAACCCTCGTTGCAGATTCTGTCCAGCAGAATTCATGGCAGCCATCTTCCGGCTGTTCGATAATCTTCGGAATGAGAGTGGCGCTTCGGAAATTTCCATGACTTTCAGCGCATACTCAGTTTTCACAAAATAGAAAGTTGCTCCGACTGTGCATGTACAGATACGCCACTTCCCGAAGATTGCCAAAGAGTAGAAGATGGCTGCCGTGAACTAGGGGCATTTGCCCGGGGTAGCAGCTAGCCTGGCAGGGAGGAGGGAGGGGGGTCTCTATGTAGGGTAGGGTTTTTTTTACTTTAGGGTTAAATTTACAGTTATGTTTTAATACGACTTAAATTTTTCACATACTGTATGAGTGATATCCCTGCAGTGAGCACCAGACACTTGGTTTTTGGTTGTGCTACCACCATTAATGTAGGCATGGTCTTGTGGTAACATGGGTGTGGTTTGAAGTGGGTGTGGTTTAAAAACAGGGAGTTGTCAACAATGGCTTCCATTATCGACCCTCCACCACATAGGCCATATGAGTGTCTCATACGGTATATATAGACATGCAATCAGAAAAAGCTATGCTCTGGGTGTTTTAGGTGCTTACAAAGGGTGTATATTTCCCTTTTAACGCGTTACTGACATGATTTGAAGTATCATATGATGTCCTCTACAGGATTTGATCACACTTTTTTGAATCACAACATACAGTAATTGAATGTGGCAGTACAGCTGCCCAAACTTTTAGGCTCAACTAGAAGATGTCTTTAATACAGATACACCAAATCCATTATTTGGACCCCTGAATCCTGTATGAAAGATTCAGGCATATGCCGAACAGAATCCTAATTTACATATGCAAATGAGGGACAGGAAGGGAAAAAGTGGAAAATATGCAAATTAGCAAGGCACAAGGATTCAGTTAAATCTGAATCCTGCTGAAAAAGAATGAATCCTGGCCAAATCCCGAACCAAATCCTGGATAAAGTGCATCCCTAGTCTTTGAGAGTAGTGGCACATGGTTCAGTTTTGAGTCCAGTGTGTGTCAGCGCATGTGCTTTCCTCAGACAAGAACTGCAGGAAAATTGTATGTGATTCCCAAACTGAGCAATGTGGTCTATTTCAGGCAATTTTGCAACACCAAGCTGCTATTCTACCGGCTCCCAGTAACATTACCTTAATCTGGGTGCAAGCCAGATGCAGCAAATTTCAGTGCCAAAAGTGAGATTTTGCATTTTGCGCTGAAATCAACCATATGTGCCTGCACTCAAGTGAAGGTAATTTTTCCAGGTGCAGACAGATGAGCAGCAGGGGAGTGGGCCTCGCAGGCCAAGATCTGTATGATGTGGCCCTAGAAGTCCTATGTGTTATAAGGGCCCCTATAAGAAATACAGGGATGGTGTGGCACCAAACTGCCAAGCCATTATTATTCCAGAGGCAACAAAGAAGGAGACTATCATGTTCCGCACAATCTTTTTTTTTTTTTTTTTGCAAATTATGTAAATTGATGAGAACAATATCTTATTCTTTGATGACAGGCATTATTCAGAAATAACATCATGTGGATTTGCATTTTATTGTTGGTGCTCTGCAGGATACATAGTGTAAGCTTACAAATATAATTCAGATGTATAGGCGGACGTTTCTGTGGTGCACAACTTCCTCAGTAACAACAGAACTTAACAACCAGAAAGTTCCATGACAAAATAGCATGAAGAACATTTGAGGTTAGAAAGGTGTGGAACAGCTCCAGAGTGAAGATGGGGAGCAGGAATCAGTTGTAGTAGCTGGGGAATGATAAGATGGGTGAATGGGGAAGAGTAAGGTGAAATATAGGGTTGGTCTGAGCACAAGGTGCAAAATGCAGGCCACACCCATAATAATACAGGTGCAAGTGTAAAATGCAGGCCACCATCATAATAATACAGGTGCAAGTGTAAGGACCCTAAGATCCAACAATCCAGATCCAATCCATATTTTATGGATAATAACTGCAACTGTTGTACAGGGTGTGTAGTGATTGTCAGATTGGCCTAGACTGCTGATTACTGTGAATACATTATTAACGAGCAATTGATCCATTATGAACAACAAACATATTTTGAAATAAAGTGCACATGAATGAAAGATTAATGAGGCTGTGTCATCTATATATTACTGTAGCAAAAAGGGAAAGTTGTTCTCACCACTAATTTTTAAACCATTTGGCGGGGGTGCGATGAGACTGTAACCACAACATTGTTGAAAAAAATTAGATGTGAGCACAAATTTCCCTTGTTTGTTATAGTTTATATAAGAGCAGTGACAACTCCATGTTGTAGCTCCCACCCTTCCCAGCTATAGTCAGGTGATTCCAGTAGTGGCCAATAAAAGGACATTTTTTTTAAGTTTTAAGCAAGTGAGTTGCGGGGAAAACTTAGTCCCTGTGTAAAATGTATACTGAAGCAGAAGAATTCTTAAAGGGATACTGTCATGGGAAAAAATTTTTTTCAAAAATGAATCAGTTAATAGTGCTGCTCCAGCAGAATTTTGCACTGAAATCCATTTCTCAAAAGAGCAAACAGATTTTTTTATATTCAGTTTTGAAATCTGACAGGGGGCTAGACATTTTGTCAATTTCCCAGCTGCCCCAAGTCATGTGACTTGTGCTAAACTTCAATCACTCTTTACTGCTGTACTGCAAGTTAGAGTGATATCAGACCCTCCCTTTTCCCCCCCATCAGCCTAACAACAGAACAATGGGAAGGTAACCAGATAACAGCTCCCTAACACAAGATAACAGCTGCCTGGTAGATCTAAGAACAACACTCAATAGTAAAAACCCATGTCCCACTGAGACACATTCAGTTACATTGAGAAGGAAAAACAGCAGCCTGCCAGAAAGCATTCCTCTCCTAAAGTGCAGGCACAAGTCACATGACCAGGGGCAGCTGGGAAATGTACAATATGTCTAGCCCCATGTCAGATTTCAAAATTGAATATAAAAAAATCTGTTTGCTCTTTTGAGAAATTGATTTCAGTGCAGAATTCTGCTGTAGCAGCACTATTAACTGATTCATTTTGAAAAAAATGTTTTTTCCCATGACAGTATCCCTTTAATGAATCAAATGAAAATTGAGCGTAGGACTGGCCATACCAGGGATGACTTTGATGTAGTTGGCCATCTTAAATATATTGCAATATATGGACAAACAATCCCAGTGATGGAACTAGGTAGGGGCAGGCCCTGGTGCGGGCCGTGCAGCAGATCATATACTCAGCGCCGATTCTGACTAAGGAGCCGCCTGAGGCGGCTCCTGCAATGCCACCCCCCCTCACCAACTTACGTGTCGGGAGGGGAGGCAGAAACACTATTGCGAAGAGCGCAATTGCGCTCTCTCGCAATAGTACAGCCGAATTTCCGGTTCAAAAACCGGAAATTCGGCTCTTAAAGGTGCAGGAGCGGTTTTTTGCCGCCCCTGGAATCCTTTCAGGCGCTGCCGCCTGAGGCGAGCGGCTCAGCTCACCTCATTGGCGGCGCGCCCCTGCATATACTGTAGTGTACTGACTAGGGTTGCCACCTTTATGTCTGGCTGAGACCGGGCGGGGGGTGGGATCTGTGATGTCAGTGGGCGTGTCTGTGACATCAGTGGGCGGACCTGTGATGTCAGTGGGCGGAGCTATGACGTGGCGATTGGTCGATCGCCGTGTCAATCAAGGGAATCCCGCCCGGTTTTCCTTATTTGGAAAACCGGGCAGGAAGTATAGACCCGGGCAGCCCCTCAAAATACCAGGCTGTCCGGGTCAAAACCGGACAGGTGGCAACCCTAGTACTGACAGGCAGATAGAATGTTCTCTGACACCAAACCAAGGGGCACATTAACTTAAGTGTGGATTTTTGCTTTGGAAGTCTCCACCATACTTTGCGCAACTATTCCAGACGTTATTTCATGACGAATACGCATATTCATCAAAATACTCAATTAAGTCTCGGCAGGAAAATACTGGCATATTTTCGTCAGTGATGATTCGTTGTCGCAAAAATCTAGACGAATTTTCTCTAGCATTAATTTCTTTCTAGTGAAACTTCCTTGACTTATTACGCTTACATCAATTTAAATTCAGTGGGTATATAAAGGTCGTATGTATTTATTAGTGATGGTGAAATTGCTAAAAGTGGCCACTTCTTATTAAAATGTCCAAGGAAGCAAAAAGGAAGACAAAGATCCTCTATTGTCTTAGGCCTAAAACAAATATGCCATGAGACTCAAATGTAAACATAATCCCACTTTAAGTATGAAAACGCCGGCGTTTAGACTTTTGCTTATGAGTTTTTTGGAATGCAGGATATGATATCACAGACATAATGATGTTGAGAATGTAGTGTCATATTCATTTGCCAGGCAGAAACTGGCGAAACAGATTTTGGTGAAGAGGGTAATGAATTGAAATTCACACACTTTGAAAAATTAGCTAAACGCATCGAAAGTTCTCCAGCGACAAGATAATTTGATAGCGAAGTGTGTTGCTTGTCTTTTACTAAATGGGCAATGTTGCTGCAAATTGTCTTTTTAGCAAAAATGTGGCAGAAAAACACAATTCACCCCAATGTCACCCCAAGTTGGAGGGTATGGGAGGGTAGTTGCGCCAACAGGTAGGGATGCCACCTGGACAGTTTTTCACCACCCTGGCTAGTAAAACACCAGCAAAGGCCAAGGCTGGTATTACAAATTTACTGACAATGTCCTTTCCAGTAGGTTGTAATCCCTAGTTGTTGTGCTCCATACCTGCCCCAAACCCCTCTGTCTGCTCCAATTTTATGTCCCCAAACCCTGTCTACTCACCAAAATCTGACCCACTTTGTCTATTTTTGGCTAACCACTTTAGGACACAACTCTGTCCCATGAGATCATGACTCTAACACCCCATGAGAAGAGTAGGATAAATTAAACAAACAAACTTCAGGCTGAAATTTGCAAGTACTGGATACCGTAAATTCCCAAAAGAAATATAAAAAAATCATGAATTTGCTCAGAGCTATGGGGCAAATTTACTAAAGGGCGAAGTGACTAACGTGGGCGAAAATTTGCATGACGTCATTTCGGTACGTCGCTGATTTGCTAATGGTCGCTGGCGTAACTTTGCTAGCGAAGGAGATAGACTCAAGCGGTATTTCGCTCCCTAACGCCTGGCGGAGTTGCACTCTGGCGAATGGAAGTAACTACGCAGATTCACTAAGATGCGGATTTTACTGAACGTTACCTTGCGACAGACTTACCTTTGCCACCTCAGACCAGGCAAAGTGCAATAAAGTAGATAGGACTTCCTAAAAAAATAGTTGAAAATGTCTCTAAGTCCCAAAAAAAGCCAGCGTCTTTTCCTTTTTCAGGGTGCTTGACTGAAAAAGAGTGTTACATTTTTTTGGGTAACCCGCTTCCTCCTCCATTTCCTAACATATAGCACATAAACTACACACTGGGCTAATGTGTAGGGCAATATAACAACTTTATTTATTTTATTAAGGTTTTCCAGGCTTGTGTAGTGTAATGTAACATATACGTCCATTCAACTTTAACTTCTCGGCGTATGTAAATGAGGCAACGCTAGTGCAACTTCGCATTGCTTGCCGAAGTAACACCAGCGCGACTTTGCCATCGTTCGGGCGCCCTTGACACAACTTCAGATTTTAGTGAATTAGCGTTGTCCTGGCGAATCTACGCCTGGCACTGTCGCTGGCAAATTTTTGGAGGTTAATAAACTTGCCCCCAGGGAGTTCTCATTGGTGTGAGAACTAGCAGGTCTAGTAAAATAATCTTCATTATTTTATTGGTCCTCTAAAGCCCAGAAATAAGCAAAACAGATAATAAATCCTATTTCTGTCTGGAGAAAAACTAAACATTGGATTCAAATTGTAACCCACTCTGCTCTCACTTTACAACAGGAAAGAAAATATTCAGCACTTTAGCAACACTTGTCTTTCCTCTTTTTGCTGAGAGACATCAGATCCTCTGTCAGAGAGAGAGAGAGGGGGGAGGCTAATAGTGAGCTGGCGGCAAAGCAGCTTCTGCTTTATTCATACAATTCCACCTGATTGCCCGACTGTAACCCTAGAGTCACTGGCAGTTTTTGCTTACTCCGCCACACTGTCTGCCAACTGCCAGCTGAGGCTGTAATGAGGCAGCACAATGTGAGGCTGGGGAGGCGGCAGCATGACATTAAGCAGGAGACTGAGGCAGTGAGGGAAGATTTTTGTGTTAGTAGAACAGTTTATTTTCTATGCCTGTGCCAGTACTTTCACTTCCTTCTGTCATTTGAGATTAATGGCACCAATTTGCTATTCAAGCTCAAATATAAACTTACATTGTTACAAATACCAAACAATGAATGGTATCAAATGCAAATGTTGCATCTGAGAATAACCAAATGAAATTCAAATAGGCTCAAAACAACACCAAGCCTGCTAAAGTATCTTCTTGCAAAGCAATGACAAGGATTTATTTCTTATGTATGTCCCATTTCCATGTCAATGCATTGTGTCCACATCAATTTTATGCAGTACAGTAAATAAGCTTAGTCATTTTTAACTGGACAAGAAAACAATTAAAGAGAAATGTCAGTGATACATTTAATGCAGGGAAAGACTTGGATAAAATAGCAAAGTGCAGGAAAGTGCACAGTTATCCACTTAGAGCCAAGAGCATGAATAATGGCATGCCTAATTGTGTATAAAGCTCCACTGATAATGGTCTGTAAAGTACTTTCACCTACTGCGTGAAACGTAAGCAAGAGCTGTCCTTGGGTTTGCTAAGGGCATACCTGCTAATAGATACATGTTATATGAATGTTACGGAAGCAAGAGTATATTTACAGTAACAAGGCAGCCGGTGAGTTGCTTTGTCAACAAAGGAGGTGTGTGGGTACATGAGCCAAATGTCTTCTTCATGAAGCTGCTCAAATGCAAGCTGCCATTCCAGTTACTTGCTTATAATAAGTGCCATCATCACTGAATGATACAGAATTTGCTTTAGTTTTGTTTCCTTCATCTAGTCCCTTGCATCCCAAGAACATTGACCATCAGGTTTACAGTATGTGTAACTTATACAGGTATGGGACCTGTTATCCAGAATGCTAGGGACCTGGGGTTTTCTAGGATAACAGGTCTTTGCGTAATTTCGATCTCCATACCTTGCCTACTAAAGTATAATTTAAACATTACATAAACCCAATAGGATTGTTTTGCCTTTAATAAGGATTAAGTATATGTTAGCTGGGATCAAGTACAAGGATTTATTACTACAGAGGAAAAGAAAATCATTTTTAGAAATTTGAATAATTTGATTACAATGGAGTCTTATGGGAGATGACCTTCCTGTAATTTGGCGCTTTCTGGATAACAGGTTTCCATATAATGAATCCCATACCTGTATAACATGGATACTCACTGTGCATGTGAGAAGGACAACACTATGTACTCATCTGATGGTCTTGAGACGTAACATAAGAACAACAGTGGTGTAAACACACACTTGCACATTGCCACATTCACACTGAAACACAAGCAAGGGGAAAATCAAAGACACACATCACATTTCGGTACTTCTCCTTTGATTTTAACAGTCACATATGCACACCCTCATTGTGACATGCAGTTGTACACACTGTTAATGCAAACCAAACATTATCATTCCTTTTCACTGGGCAGACAGGTTTTATGGTGCCTGCCAGATCCAGCTTGCTGTGTATTATTGCCATAAACCTTTTTGACATTTAATTAAAACATGTTGATATTTAAAGCGCATGTGACTAGACACAAATATGGGTGGATTTGTTGCTGTGACTCCTTACCAAGCAGCTGTACTACAAAATGTGCTGACTTGGAATTAGATTGAGGAACTACAGCAGGGGCCTAAGTAATAACTTCCAGGCTTTAGGGCAGATTTACTAACAGGCAAATTTTCGCCAGGGTCAGCTTCGCACCCCTCGCACCACTTCACCAGGCATAGATGCGCTACCAATATGCGAATTCACTAAAATGCTAAGTTTCGTCCCACTTGTCGAACACATGGGGGGGGACATTTAAAGTTGTATGGACGTCTTTATTATAAATGTTGCTGCAAAATGGTTTAAGTTACTTGTTTTTATTACACATGTCCAGGGAACCTTAATAAAGACAAGAGAGTTAATATAATGCCTTACACATGAGCCCACTGTAAAATGAATGTTCCATATGTTATTAAATGTCTTGAGAAAATCAGTTACCCAAAAAAAGTCTAAGTTAGGACTATTTTTCGCTTCAAAAAAAGGAAAAGTCTGCAGCGTTTTTTGAACATTAATGCATTTTCGGCACACAGGATATAATGTAAGTGACAGAAGATTGAGGAGGATCTGCCTTCTTTTTACCACTTCGCCTGGTCTGAGGTGGCAAAGTCTACTCTGGCAAAAGAGCTAACGTTCAGTAAAATCTGCACTTTGGTGAATTTGTGGAGTGACTATCGTTCGCCAGAGCAAAAAGTCGCCTGGCAATAGAGTGCGAATGATGGCTAGCGACAGTCCCGTTCGCTAGCGAATTGGCGCCTGCGTCTGTTAGTGAATATCAATATCAAAGATAGAGAGCTTAAAAAATAAATACCTTTTGCGGTATCAGGTGCTATGCTGAAGAAGCCACGCCTGCTTCCAGGGTCTGACAATCCAATGAAGAAAGATGTCAGCAGCACACTGAAGATTTCAAGAAGTGTGAAGTTTATTGTATCCAAAACATTCAAAAACAGGGCAACGTTTCGGGTCACCAGGGCCCTTTATCAAGCCTGTTAGTTAATTGGCGGTGTCCCTGCGAGTGGCAACTCTGGCGAAAAGTCGCTAGCGTTAGCCACTTCGCCCATTAGTGAAATTGCCCAATTTGTCTCTTGTATCTGCTATATGTGAGACTGAAATGAATGAGATTCTGCCTGCACCAAAGAGGGTCACAGCATCCCAAGTAGGGATGGGAGAATCTTTTTGCCTTGTTTTGCCGCAGAAATGACGCCCATAGACATGTATGGCGTTGTGCGTCAAAAAAAAAGACACACGTCAAAAAAAATGTCGCCGTGTGTCAATAATTTTTAGGCGCCCATAGACTTTAATGGGCGTCGGTGACATTTAGCCGCCGGCGAACTTTTGGCGACACGGGTCAAATTTGCCCATCCCTATTTGTAAGGGAGTTAGTCAAGACCCAGGCTCCACTATATACAACCAGGTACCTTTTCTCCTTCAGCTGACTGTTCATCAATGCTTGGAAACTTTATAGAAAGAAGGCTAATTATTTTCATAAAATTGTTAATGTGTAATAGCTATAAAAAGTCTGAGTGCCTATTCCTGTTTTGGGTTGAATGACCCACCTTAATTGATGTCACCTTGCAAACCACTGACTTGCTTGAACTGTTGAAAGGATACTGGCAGTTTATATTATATAAATTATGGTAGTACAGTATATATTAGAATAGTTTGGAAATCTTTACACAACTTATGGTCCACTCAGTCCATGTAACGGAAGGCATATAATACCTGCATATACAGGTATGGGACCTGTTATCCAGAATGCTCGGGACCTGGGGTTGTCTGGAAAACAGATCTTTCTGTAATTTGGATCTTCATACCTTAAGTCTACTAGAAAATCATGTAAACATTAAATAAACCCAACAGTTCTGCTTCCAATAAGGATGAATAATAACTTTGTTTGGATAAAGTACAAGGTACTGTTTAGTTTTTACAGAAAAAAAGGAAATCAATTTTAAAAATCTGATTATAATGGAGTCTATGGGAGATGGCCTTTCTGTAATTAGGAGCTTTCTGGATAACGGGTTTCCGGATAATGGATCCCATACCTGTATTGGCTGCTGCTGCTCAAACGCAGCCCAAGTTTCTCATCACCCACAGTCAGAGGACTAGAGAATGAGCAGCCTGGTCCTGTGTCTTATCAACTGAGTTGCAGATATCATTCCTTCTACTGTTACGGGGCATCAGTTGAAGGTTCCATCCCTCAGCCTGGGTTTCCATCATTCCTCCTACTGTTCCAGGACATCAACATTCTCGCCTGATATTGCACACTACAGCACCTAACTGGGCTAGTGTTAGAGTGAGAACTAAAGCCATGCAGGAATGCTGGATACACAGAGCGGCTAGCAGCAGCTACTTGTCACGACTACACAAATAGACAATGCTGATGATTTTGTGTGTGTGTTTTAGCAGAGTCCATTCTCAGTATTGTCTATGGCAGGGTATTTTCTGGGGTTTTGTGACTGTGACAAGTAGCTGCTACTATGTCTTCATCCTAAGGGCACAAACAGACGAGAAGATTTGGGGATATTTAGTCGCCCGGCGACAAATCGCCTCTTCTTCAGGCGACTAATCTCCCCGAACGGCCTCCCCGCAGGCTAGAATCTAAATTACCAGCGGGATGGCACTCGGAGCGTTTTTTTTTTTTTTCCCGAAGTTGCCCGAAGTTTCCTCGGAAAACGAAGTGATCCGAGTGCCATTCCGTTGGTGATTTCTAGCCAGCGGGGAGGCAGTTCGGGGAGATTAGTCGCACGAAGAAGAGGCGATTTGTCTCCAGGCAACTAAATCTCCCCGAATCTGTCTCTGCCCTTAGGATGAAGATACAGTAGTAGCTACTTGTCGCAGCTACAAAACCCTAGAAATTAGGGGCGATTAGTCGCCCCGAAGAAGAGGCAATTTGTCGCCAGGCGACTAAATCTCCCCGAATCTTCTTGTCTGTCTCTGCCCTAAAGGAGAAAAATCTTTGCCCCATCTACCAGCATCTGCAACTGCCTTTGGTTGTGGGATGTTGGAGGGCTATTATTGTGTCCTCTCATGTAATTCATACATTTATGAAAAAGTTCCAGGGGTGCCAAATAAGGGCTGTGATTGGCTATTTGGTAACCCCTATGTGGCTCTGTTTGGCAGTACATCTGGTTTTTATACAACCAAAACTTGCCTCCAAGCCAGGAATTGAAAAATAAGCACCTGCTTGGGTTGGCTGGGAGCAACATCCAAGGGGTTGCCCAGGAGCTACTGGTTAGGGACCATTGCTCTATAGAATCCAACAAACTTTACATGAGTCAGAGCACAGCCAAATGTAAGTACAAATCACATAACTGTAATGTAAGACACAGAGGAGCCAATGTCACATGTTTTTCATTTTATTGTAGAAAATAGTATAAACCATCTTACATTACTTGGCTAAATATTTCTGTAGTTACAGCTGTTATGAGACATTCAGTAGTCAAGTTGGCAATTTAATACAAGAAATTGGTAAAGCATCATACAACTATTGCCATATCTAACACGAGAAGCATTCGTGGCACAGTAGCATTTCCACGTGGTGAATTAATGATCAGAAACCGTATGTGCCATAGGCCTCTGGGATCCATCACACTGAGCACACTTTTATCATACTTAGAAGCTGCTACAGTATTCCTGTTAGTGTTTATTACTCACAGCTACTTCAGGCCAGTCACTGCTACTGGGAGCTGAAAGTGGCAGGTCATGTAACATGCCATTGAGTTTTTACAGTGAATACTTAGGGGCATAAGCGAATAAGAGCGTTCGTTTGCACTCTATCGCCAGGTGACTTTTCGCTCTGGTGAACAGTCGTTATTCCACAAATTCACTAAAGTGTGAATTTTACTGAACGTTACCTCTTTCATCAGTTTACTTTGCCACCTTAGACCAGGCAAATTGATAAAACTAAGCTACATCTTCCTTAATCTTATGTCAGTGACATCATATCCTGTATGCCGGAAATGCACTAAAGTTATAAAAAAACGCTGGCGACTTTTCTTTTTTTAATGCGGGATTGCCTTCAAAAGTCCAAGTTAATAAAGATTTATGTGTGAGGAATTTTTAAAACATGCCACATTTGTTTCAGGGTGGGCTCATGTCTAGGGCATTAGAGGATCTCTTCTGTCTTTATTATGGCTCATTGGACATGTGCTTGAAAAAGTGGCCACTTCAAGCATTTGCACCAACATTAATAATAAAGAAGTCCATATGACTTTTAGGTACCCACTCTATTTAAATTAACCTAAGCGCAAGAGTGCTAGCGAGGTTTCGCTTGGCAGAAAGGAATGATAGTGAAAATTCGCTATGAAATGCTCGCACTGCCGAAGTAACAATAACAAACAGCGTTTGGCTCCCGAGATTCAACTTCGCATTTTAGTGATTTAGGGTAGTGGTAATGAATCAGCGCCTGGCGAAGTGGCGCGGAGTGTGGTTGCTGCCGAAAAGTCGCCCTTTAGTGAATTTGCCCCATATTGTCCATCACTGGCTTTGGTACAATCACATCTGGTATGAATGAAACCTTATGCACAAGTGTGACTTGGACCTGTTTCCACTGAGACACAAACTGCTCTATGCTGATCCACTGATACTGAAGTGACAGCCAGATGAATATACTGTAGTACAAGTATGGAACATGTTGTGCAGAATGCTGGAGGACCTGGGGTTTTCCGGATAATGGATCTTTGTGTAATTTGGCTCTTCATAAATTAAAGGGATTCTGTCCTAATTTTTATGGTGTAGTTTTTATTTATAAGTTACAATGTTTACGCTACGTATAATTTACAATACCCTATAAAATTTCATTCCAACTTGAGTGACTAAAGTTTATCAGAGCACAAGTCACACGACTGGGGGCAGCTGGGAAACTCACAATAGGTCTAGCCTCATGTCAGATTATTAAATATAAAAAAAATCTATTTGCTCTTTTGGGAAATTGATTTCAGTGCTGGATCAGCACTATTAACTGATGTGTTTTGAAAAGAAACATGTTTTCCCAAGACAGTATCCCTTTATCTAATAGAAAATGATGTAAACATTAAATAAACCCAATAGGCTGGTTTTGCTTCCAATAAGGATTCATTATATCTTAGTTTGGATCAAGTACAAGCTACTGTTTTATTATTACAGTGAAAAAGGAACACATTTTTAAAAATCTGGATTATTTGGAGGATAACATGGGGGTATATTTATCAAAAAGTGAAGTTAGAGATCACCACAGTCTGCTACAGTGAAGTACCGCCTCTCTCTATTCATTTCTATGGGATTTTAAAGGCCTTTTTATAAAAGGTTAAACTTTCACTTTCATCCTTTGATAATTACGCCTTTAAAATCCCAAAGAAATGAATGCAGAGTGGCGGTATTTCACTGTAGCAGATTGTGGTGATCTCTAACTTTACTCTTTTGATAAATATACCCCATGGAGTATATGGGAGGACATTCCCATAATTCGGAGCTTTCCAGATAACGGGTTTCAAGATAACAGATCTCATGCCTGTACTTCCAAACGATTGTTCCTTCTGAAATCAGGCCCAAACCACAAGTGTTCAGGTGGAAATAGTTGCAGCAACTTTCCTGCAATGAAACTGTTTCCAGAGCAGCCAGTTAGAACAAGTCCTAGATGGGGGACATCAAGTTAGCAACTACAGGCATGGGATCCATTATGTGGAAATCAGTTATCCAGAAAGCGCCGAATTACAGAATGGCTGTTAATTTAACAACCCCCTATTACTTGGCCTGGGAGACATTGCTGTCGAAGCCTAGAACTTGGAAGGAGTGAAGCCGTGCAGTTGACCACTTGTATGTGATGTTTGTGTGTTAGTAATGTGGGTAGTGATCTTAGCATTTTTATAATCATAATTATGAGACATGGGGGAAAGATGTGCACTTAGTAACTCTATGTTTGTGCTTGTTAGCAGCTAACTGGGCCAGGCTGTAGCATACTAATATAATTAGGAATATATCAGTGTAATGATGTATATGCAGACATTGATACACAGTTTCCACAATCAATACAGTTTATACAATACAGCATAACCCCACCACTGGGAAAGGGCTTGAAAAGTGTGAAATGCCGAGATGTCTCAATATTATAGCTGTATGGACCAGCTTTAGTCACACCTTTAAAGGAGCGATTTGCCTTTAAGTTAACTTTTAGTATGTTATAGAATGGATAATTCTAAGAAACTTTTTAATTGGCCTTCATTTTTTTTTATAGTTTTTGATTAATTTGCCTTCTTCTTTTGACTCTTTCCCAGTTTCTGATAGGGAATCACTGACCCCATCTAAAGAACAAACGCATTGTAAGGCAACAAATCTATTTTTATTGCTAATATTTTATTACTCCGCTTTCTATTCAGGTCATCTCCCATTCAAATCAATGCTTGGTTGCTAGGGTCATTTGGATCCCAGCAACCAGATTGCTGAAACTGCAAACTGAAGAGCTGCTGAATAAAAAGCGAAATAACTCGAAAACCACAAATAATACGAACCAATTGAAAATAGACTCAGAATATCACTTTCTACATTATACTAAAAGTTCATTTAAACTAGAACAACCCCTTTAAAGCATCCGTTCAGTATATGGCTGAGTGCTTATTAGCACAACCTCAAACTCAGGAATCAGAAAACTCTTTCTGGATATAGTATTAGTTAACATTAGTGTAGCAAACACATTGTCAGTGGATAAGTACTTGATATTCTTAATTTTTTCAGTCTAATTAATATATATATATATATATATATATATATATATATATATATATATATATATTTATTTATTAATATTAACTGAAAGTTTTGGTTTCACCATTCATTACATACTATGCACTTTGTATTATTAAAAAAAAAATCTTTTTTATTGAGGTACAAGAGAACTGGCTGCTGAACATTGCTGTGAGATTAGTCAAGAACACTTTGATTGAGTGACTCCAGTAGGTGAAAGTACACTTTGTAGTACATGGCTTTTTATAGTGGCCTAGAATTTTGCCACCTAACGCAACACTGATATGGGTCATTCAAGTTCCGATGCGCATATTATCCGA
The DNA here is from genome assembly GCA_038501925.1 of Xenopus petersii. Lineage (NCBI taxonomy): Eukaryota > Metazoa > Chordata > Amphibia > Anura > Pipidae > Xenopus > Xenopus petersii. The sequence continues at coordinate 192,736,885 of CM076672.1, read as the reverse complement.
GTTCCATTCACAGTCCTTTGATTTCCAAGTGTTGTGCAGCTGCTGGAGACGTTTATATGTTGTTAAACTTACATTCAGAGCAGGATGGACTTCACAGATTCCTGCCTCTCCCATCAGAGACAGGCCACAGATCCCAAAGTAGGCATGCAATGCATCTGTAGGTTACAAATAATACCAAAAATAACAGCTGAATGGATAGAAAAAAATGGCTACAGTGGTTATTAACACCTGAGCAATGTCAAACAGAACCCCATGCAGACCTCTTAAAACGTTCGTTCACCTTTAAGTTAACTTTTAGTATGTTACACAATGGGAAATTATGAGCAAATTTTTAATTGGTCCACATTAATTATTGTCTATAGTTGTTTGCCTTCTTCAATTTCCAGCTTTCATATGGGGGTCACTGACCCCATCTGAAAAATTAATTTTCTGTAAAGCAATAAATGTATTATTTCTTCTTTTTATTACTTATCATTTTAGTCAGGTCCTCTCCTAATCATATTCCAGTCTCTTATTCAAATCCATGCATGGTTGCAACCAGATTGTCGAAATTGCAGACTGGAGTGCTATTGAATAAAAAGCTAAATAACTCAAAAACCGCAAATAATACAAAATGAAAACAGAATATCAGTATATCACTCTCTCTACATCATACTAAAAGTTAACTCAAAGTGAACAACCCCTTTAAGGAAGCTACATCGACACAAAGAACTAAACCCCCATATACAGGCCAATCAGCAAAAGTACTTTCATTTGAAGCAACGTAGGGGGTTCTTCACAGTCAGGACAGTGAGGTTGTGGAATGCACTGCCGGGTGATGTTGTGATGCTGATTCAGTTAATGCCTTTAAGAATGGCTTGTATGATTTCTTGGATAGACATAATATCAAAGGCTATAGTGATACTAAACTCTATAGTTAGTATAGATATGGGTATATAGAATTTATGTGTGTATGGAGTATGCATCTTGAGAAACAGTCCTTTTGACTTCAGTATATTTGCGTCTGACGAATGAGTCCAAATATAATTGTTTTTATCTTATAAAGTAGTTGGGAATGCCTTTGCTTCTGAGCACACACTTTTTTACAGTATGGTACCCCACTCTTTCTCTATGATCTACACTGAAAATGCAAAAATGTAACAAACAAATAGGCACATACACACACACACACATACCTGGATGGCTATCAGGCCATTTTGCAAAACCTCCAACAATGCGATCCTGGGTGGACAATATAAAATTCCTGTTTTTCTCAAAATTTGTATATTTGAAGATGTCCAAGAGCTGTACAGGAAACAAACACACTAATATCAGTAAAGAAGTCAGCAGGAGGGAAAAAAACAATAAAGATGCACCATTATGCACACAGGCATTCCAATATGCTGAATTATATTACCATATGGGCAGTCACCACCCTACAGCAGGGATGAGCACAACATTTGTTTTACAACTGAAGTTTCCAGTGTTTCCCTCTTTGGGGTGCAAGGTGAAGTTCTGCAACAGCTGGGAAGCCAAAGAAAGCATTTCCCCAAACACTTATAGTAATAAAGCATAAATGAGCTTCTTCAGCAGGAAAACAGCATCTGTGCTTGCTTCTTGGTTAGAAACACTACATCTGTATGTAAAACATGAGTCGTATAAATAAGTATTGTATCCAAGTTCAATTTATACAAATAATTATCTAACACGCCAAGATTCTCACTGGTGCTTGTGCAATTTATCTACAGTATATGGTCATAAAGTGGGAGAATATGACTTTTTAATAAATAATGGAACTAACTGGGAGAATATGACTTAAATAAATAATGGAACTAACTGGAAGGCAGACATTTTCTTTTACATGAGGTTTCCATTTTCAAGAGTATCAAATGTCTGTATAATAACAATTCTAAAGCTGGTCATCATACGGAGATCCGCTCGTTTGGTGACCCTTGAGGTAGGCAATATCGTGCTGATCAGATCGTGGGCCCTAGGGCCCAATGTTTGGAACACAATGAGGAGAATACGGGTGAACTGATGCATTCCTCCAGCCAACAGGATTGGCTGGTCGACTTTCAGCCAGATATCGATTGGGGAAGCCAGGCCCCATACACTGCCCAATAAGCTGCCGGCAGCTTATATCTGCTTGTGTATGGAGCCCTTTATTTAGCAGTTTTTATTTATTTTTGCAATCAGTATTACTTTTGTCTTATCACGTCTGTCTGTGCCTTACCATTAGCGTTGCTCCAACCCAAAAGGAGTAACAAGTGTCAACAGGTTTGTTTGGCCTTCCGTGAAAACCATTTTGCTGCCTCATTATGCACCACCTTCGCATTCTATTCAGTTCCTTCTCTGAAAATACTTCCTCGAGCTTCCCCATCAAGCAAAGGGAAGCAATTCCACAAAAGGTTGAGCCGCCTGTAAAGAAAAATGCAGCAAAGATATGATTTGATGTAAACTTAGTCAGGGTGCTTCTCTGCATTTTTACAATTACATTTTTACCAACATTTACTTTGTATTTTTAGTGCTTTTTGGACTGCTAATAACAGGCTTTTGGCTCAAGTGGGAGTCGGCAACCCAAGAGTTCATTGGATCCAGGAAGTGCATGAAAAGGGGCACAGGAGTCATGGGCACTGCCTAGCAGTATAAAACAGCCTAAAACAATGAAATCAAAGAACTAATGACATTAGGGCGAGAAGGATAAGAAAAGTAAAAAGTAATGAATAAGTTCTGCAAGGAGATGGATAAACAGAAGGAGCGTTAAAGAGCCACTGACATATCCAGTGATCTATAAATGGCTTCCTTCTGTACTTGAGCCAATACTAGTGCACTTAAGAAAGACTTGCTGCAAAAGTTCTGCAGATATAGAAACCGTGCACTTTTTTTAATCAAAGGGGCAGCAACTAAAATTGAAAAGGAGCAGTAACTTAAAATGTAAATAGAGGGAGTGCAGCAGGGAAACAATAGGGGTTTTGCAGAAGAAAGAGGTAGGGCGGAAACATATTTGGCTTGAAAAATGGTGGTGGTGAGGGCACATGTTATATGGCAGGCCATCCCATCTATTTTGGTCAGTTCTCCAGCATCTAAATCAGATTATATATGGCTCTCCATCTCAAAAAATGTAGACCAGTTTGTATTAGAATTTTGCTCCTATCCAAGACCATGTAGCACCTATCACATGCTGTTCTGCAATGAAAGTGTAAAGGGGCACATGCTTACCATGCGCTTCCAATCCAGCCCCCTGTCCCAAAGCATTTTCATATGACTGAAAAAGATAAAGAAAAAAAAATGTCAGTAAAATGTTATGGAGTGTTTTTACCACACTTATTTCTTGTTTTAAAATGGCAGTCTCCATTTAATCATTTAAAGGAAAGGGGGAGACGTAGAAGAAAATACTCAGCATTCCCCTGGCAACTAGCACTGCAAGTACAGGTCGGTGGTTCTTGGGATGGATATGCTCAGCAGATCATTTTGCAGTTAATGGATAAGTAAACCTTAAAAATAAGTGAATGTAAAAATTACGAGGGTGCTATACTAAGCACTTCTGCTATGTACATTATTTATTTATTTTTAATTCCCAGATATTAAGGGATACATGTACTGTTACCATGAATGACTTTTGAATAATGTTATAACATTCCAACCAGTCTGACCACCAAGTAATTAAGGAAGTTGTCAGGAGAAAGGAGGCTGCTCTGATGTTCTTCTGCTTAGGAAAGGATTTGAGAAAGGTTTATAATTGTTTTCCTAAGCAAAAGAACATCAGAGCAGCCTCTTTCTTTCTCCTGACAACTTCCTTGACTACTTGGTGGTCAGAAAATGATCAGCAGGTGGCGCTTTGGTAGCATAATTCATGTTAACAGTACATGCATCCTTTTATATCTTGGAATTAAAAAATAATAAATAATGAATGTACATTGCAAAAGTGTAGTATAGCACCCTCATTAAAGGAATTGTTCAGTGTAAAAATAAAAACTGGGTAAATAGATAGGCTCTGCAAAATAAAAAAAATTCTAATATAGTTAGTTAGGCAAAAATGTAATGTATAAAGACTGGAGTGACTGGATGTCTAACATAATAGCCGGAACACTACTTCCTGCTTTTCAGCTCTCTTGGTTTACACTGACTGGTTACCAGGCAGTAACCAATCAGAGACTTGAGGGGGGGGTGGACATGGGTCAAATCTGTTGCTTTTGAATCTGAGCTGAATGCTAAGGATCAATTGCAAACTCACTGAACAGAAATGTACCATGTGGTCCCCCTTCAAGTCGCTGACTAGCTCAGAGTAAGAGAGCTGAAAAGCAGGAAGAAGTGTTCTGGCTATTATGTTAGACATCCAGTCACTCCAGCCTTTATAGATTACAATTTTGGCTAACTAACTATATTAGAAACATTTTTTTTCTATTTACCCAGTTTTTATTTTCACACTGAACTGTTCCTTTAATGTTACATTCACTTATTTTTAAGGTTTACTTATCCTTTAAGATTCCTCTGTACCAGCAGTTGGGAGGTTTTCTTTGACTATAAAGGGAGGTGGCACAGGCTATTTCAGATGCATCCGTTGGCTGAAATATGATGGTGGAGTGATGCCCAGTATGGGCCAACTCCAATACAATGTGTGCCATCAGCCTGAAAGTCTTTGTTTGCCTCCTCTAATACACATAGCATTGCTTCACAAACTTGATAATGAACAATAAGCCCTCATTTGAGGAACTGTGGGTAGAGACAAGCAAATAACACCCTCGCATGCCAACAATTTATCAAATGGGCTTTTGAAGTGATGTTATATGTATAGCATGAAAATGTTGGAATATGGAAATTGGGTTGTTTTTATTATGCTATGTTTGCAAAACATTCAAAGGTTATTTGCAAAACATTGCATTGCCATGTTGAAACTGTTCCAAGAAAGCATAAGAAGCTTCACTTAGGCCTCTGGCAGAGGAGGTGGAGTTTAGTTTTTTTTGGCCTGAAACTGACCCCTTCATCACAGAGTGACAATTGCCTGAAAGTGCCAGAATTGGCATCTGCAATGATTACCTCTTGAAAATACTCTAGTATGCATTGTCAGGCCAAAACCTGCTGACAGGGACTAGTGCTGACCCTTCCAGGAAGGAATTGATTGCAGGAATAAAACCTAAGCTCAATCATAGTCATTACTTGTGTCTGCAAGGACAGCTTGTTGTGTATTGCTCCATTTGTTCCAGATGGACAAGGGAATAGTTCTCAGAGCAGTACATAGAACTGCAATCTCGCTTCATTTTATAAACAATTAAAAAGAGTTTAGACTTCAAAATAAAAATAAATGTTTTAAATGCACAGTGTGACTTTATCTGATTCAGTTTCTTCACTTTGCCACATTTCTACGTTCTGTTTAATGTCACCCGTTAGTTATGGGGAAGCACAAATTTCCCTAATCAGTCCTCCTCATTCACTTGAAACAAAATACTCCCCTGTGCTGGCATTTTACACATAGCAATTCTGTGTAAAAATAAATAAATAAAAAAAATAAGAAGAAGAAGAATAAAAAAAGCCATTACATGCCATTAACTGCCCCTTACTATCAGGGGAAACATAGGAAGGCCCAAGTAGTTGGCCTGCAAGATTAGAACTTCTGCCCTACTTTGAGTGACCTGGGTCCAACCTCATAATATGTCTAGAGCAGAATAAAAGCAAAAATTAATCTGCCAGAATATTCTGCAGATATTCCAATCCACAGAGGTTCTGATTCCCTGAGCAGGGATGGTGTTGTCTGCAGAAGAATAGGAACTGCTTTTCACAAAAGTATAATTTCTCTCTATATCAAAGGGAAAGCAGATCTAAAAACATGCATAATTTTAAGTAAAAAATACACAAAATTAAATATTTTAAAGACATTAGAAATTGCTTAAAGGAAAATGATAACCCCCCCCCCAAACAATGTAGGTCTCTATAAAAAGATATTACATAAAACAGTTCATATGTAAAACCCTGCTACATGTAAATAAACCATTTTCATAATAATATACTTTTCTAGTAGTATGTGCCATTGGGTAATCAGAAATAGAAAATTGCCATTTTAAAAAATAAGGGCCGTCCCCTGGGATCATATGATTCACTGTGCACACAAACATACCAAACAAACTATACTTCTTAGGTCACATGAGTCAATTAACAGACAGAGTTGTGTCTTTTGCTTCAACACTTCTTCCTGTTACAGTTAGAGCTGCAGTATTTCTGGTCAGGTGATCTCTGCGGCAGCACACAGACCATCACAAAATGGTGGTTCAAGGCAAGAGGTGTATAAAAGGGCAATATTTACTTAAATATATTCCAGTTTGGTAAGATTCTTTAATATGCCACTTAATATGATGTAAACTATCTGTTGCTTAAGTGTTCATTTTGGGGGGTATAGTTTTCCTTGAATATTCCTTCATGGTGCAGCGGTTTATTTAAAATGGGAATTTGATAGGATCTGTGACTTTATGTATAGCTAACAAAACATAACCAATAGCACCCCTTTAAAACACTCATGTTCATGGTATCCCATTTGTACAGATGCTGTGTGCAATATCTATATATACACAAAGGGGCAGATTTACATAGGGTTGAATATCGAGGGTTAATTAATCCTCGATATTCGACTGCCGAATGTAAATCCTTCGACATATTTAGCACTATTCCTACGATCGAACGATCGAAGGAATAATCGTTCGATCGAACTATTAAATCCTTCGAATCGAACGATTCAAAGGATTTTAATCCATCGATCGAAGGATTTTTCCTTCGATCAGAAAATTGTTAGGAAGCCTATGGGGACCTACCCCATAGGCAAACATTGGCCTTGGTAGGTTTTAGGTGGTGTACTAGGGGGTCAAAGTATTTTTTAAAGAGACAGTACTTTGACTATCAAATGGTCGAATAGTCGAACGATTTTTAGTTCGAATCGTTCGATTTGAAGTCGAAGTAGCCTATTCGATGGTCGAAGTAGCCATATTTGACCATTCGAAATTCGAAGTATTTTTTCTTCTATTCCTTCACTCGAGCTAAGTAAATGGGCCCTAAAGTGTTTATGATGTGAAACAGCTCTTACCATACTCCTCCTAATGTAATCAATCGACCTTTCCATATCCATACCCGACCAGTCATTCAGCATGTAACAAATACAGGCAGCACAATATACAAATCGCATGTCATTTTCGCTTCCCTCGGGCGCAGCACAAAAGCTGAGAAAATATAAAGATCCTAAATTATCAGCAGTTCAGAAAATCATTAGCTGCACTTAAAAACTTAGATTTACGGTCATGTCCCTAACAGCAATGTAATTAGCAACAGAATGCTCAGTTCTGTTTATTTTGTCATAGGAAACATTTAGCACTGTGGCTATTATGGTACTAATGATTCATCCATGACTCAAAGTTGGAAGCGCTGCAATAGCAGTGAAAGTTGAATCACATTTTTAAGCCTGCAGAGAATTTCTGTTTTCGTTTTCTGGTTTCTTGTTATGTCCCAATTAAATTCTGCAACTATCAAATAAAGCAGCAGCACTCCGGTATCGTTGAAAAGGTGAAAAACTTTACTCAAATGCCATAGGCAACGTTTCGGGCTACGCAGGCCCTTTGTCAAGCCAATGCATATTTTGCCATGGCAGGGGGTACGGCTTGCACCCGGGGCTGCAAGGAGCCTAATCCGCTTTTGAAGTACACTTCAACTACATTTACTGAATTAAATGCTGCAACACAATTCACAGAGAGGCAAAAATGTATACTTGACATATTAATAATGCAAAGCTTCCAGTGAGATGAAAACAGCGAGGCAGCCTACTACATAGTAGAACTTTCTAGTTTGTGTTTACCTTCCATCTGAGAGCTGAAGAGCACGCAGTCCTGCCAAGCAGGCTTTCTTATTTACACGGCTTAAATCATCGCCCAGTATAAGAAGGCTTGCTATAGCTGTGTAAGTCATTGCTATATGGCCACTGTCGTATGGGTGATGAAGACCATGGCCCTAAAAAAGATGAAAAATTAAAGGTTATTACTTTGTTTTTAATCACATGACTGTTGACAAACCATTTTCAAAGCAGGAAATAATAAAAGAACACCATGTGCAACATTTCAGGCACAACTTGGTCCTATATGAATCATTTTCAATGTAGTTTTCATAGTTCTACCAATGATTTTGTTAGAGCAAAAGACATCTGTGTGTGGACACAGACATCAGCTTGTGACTGCCCTACCCTGCCTGCGGGAAGTGAACCTGGTGAGGGTTTGTTAGCATTTGGAAATACTTGTTAGAGGTCCCCAAGGTGTTTAATCATGTGCTGGGGGTAAATGTTCTATCCGCAGGGGAGGAGGGGTATATGGATTTAAGGATATGTCGTAATATCACAAACTTTTTCACATATGAGTGATATCCCTGAGCACCAACCATTTCATTTTTGGTGTGCTATCACAATTTATGTGGATATTGTCTTAACTTTTCTTGTAATAACATGGGTGCCGATTAGTGGTCAACACCGGCTTCCATTATCAGCCCTCCACCATGTACGCCAGAAAAATTCCATCTCTCGGTACCACAGAAGTTGGACAGCATTGATCTAAATGATCAGCAACACTGAACACACAGTTAAATCCATTCTGGACTTGGGATAAACTGTGCATGCAAACGCTTACATGAGAACGCACAGTGCAAAATGCCACCCTTGAATTCTACTACACTACTCTGCCTTTTTCCATTGGCAATGACAACAGAACAGATGCGAGGGTACAAACTGGTGCAGATTGGGTTGGGGGAGGGAGGGCTGAGTCCTGGATTTTTATGTAAACATTTCTTTTTTACTCCTAAATTCATGGCATGTCTCTGCAGTTCAGTTCCATTTAAAGTAAAAGGCCATCTCCTATAGACTCTATTTTATTCAAATAATCCCAATTTTTTTTTTTAAAACGATTGCCTTTTTCTCTGTGATAAAAAACCGTACCTTGTACTTGATCCAAACTAAGATATAATGAATCCTTATTGGAAGCAAAACCAGCCTATTGGGTTTATTTAATGTTTACATGATTTTCTAGTAGACTTAAGGCATGAATATCCAAATTATGGAAAGATCCATTATCCAGAAAACCCCAGGTCCCGAGCATTCTGGATAACAGGTCCCATACCTGTACTTTCATTATACACTTAATCAGACCTCTCGGTAGATTAACTGTTGACAAGGAAAATGAACATAATCAAATTACCAGTCACAGTTAAAGCCCCTAATATAATGAACTAAAACACAAGCAGTAGTTGAGGAAAGGAAAAATCTTGCTTATACAGGGCTCATTAATTCTAACCTAGTCTGATGATTTAGACAGAGAGAGGGAGTGATGCTAGTAGTAAGGGTATTATTCTCTGTATTATTACAGAGAAAAAGGGAATCATTTTTAAAAATTTGAATTGTTTGATTATAATGGAGTCCATGGGAGACTATGGGAGGTAACGGATCCTTTATCTGTACCTCTATTCCTGAGCCCATGGTGAACAGAATTGGAATGTCCTAGTTTTAGAACATCAGAACCCTTTGGCCACAAGGTTATGCCTCCTGCTGACAAGAAGCTTTGGGAGGAGTCAGGGAGGATTGTGGACACAAGAAACTAACACAACACGAGGCATAGTCTGCATAAAGGTGGCAAATACATAAACAAAACTATTAAAATGCCCATAAGGTTAATAAACCGCTGTTATGCTTAACTGCACTTAACATTTTAATCAGCTAAAAAGCATATATGCCAAAAAAACAAAACCAATTGGTCCAATGTGTCATGAACATCAGATTAGCAACATTAAGGGGCGTTATTTATCGAAGGTCGAGTTTGTGAGTTTTTTTTTTTATAAAATAAACTCACAACTATTGCCTGTTCATGTAAAAACTCAAATGTAAAAAAACTCGAATCAGTGAATTTGTGGTGGTTGGGGGGGAATAACCCAAATACTCGAATTTATTGAGTTTTCAGTGAAACAAAAAAAAAATACTCAAATTGCTCGAATCAATCGAGTTTTCGAGCGAAACCCACTTTAAAAAACACTCAAACATCATCTTCAAATGGTTCAAGGCACCTCTTCCATTGACTTCTACATCACCTCGACAGGTTTAAGCTGGTGTATTTTGGAATTTGAGCTATTTCCACCATCGGGCATAATAATTCTTGAAAAAGTTTTTTTTTAAAAGCCTGAAAAATGAGGGGGTTTTTTTTACCCGAAAATTTGAGTTTTTACTAAAAACTACCCTCTAATTTTTCGGGAAATAAAAAGGTTGCATGAGTATATGCGCTTTGCTAATTACCTCTCTTGGTCACTAGAGGGCTCTTATGCACTAATTTATCACAGAACATTACTCTGCAGCCAATTTATTTGTTAGTTGAATGCGTCTATAAATTTGCAATGCTCATGTTTTCCCGGAGCAATCAATAGCTGTATGGGCATTTCTCATTTACAAAATCAATACAATCAGGGGTGTGCATGCCAACATACCTTGGAAGGATTAAATGGTAACCCCAAACAGGAAGATCCACGAAAGCCACATCGATTAAGATTTGAATCTGTAACGAATGGCAACAATTACTGGGATTCTCAAGCGGCAAATGGAGTGAGAAGATACGATCAGTATAAAAAGTGCTAGTCGTTATCTGCTGTGAACATTTCATTTAACAATATTTATATCCACATCCAGAGACAAAGTCAGTGTGAAAATACCAGCTATATGATTTAGAGGTGTGATTATAGAAAACTACTGTTGGAATGTCTGGACCGAGATTAAAAACAGACCATGGAATTTAATATGCACATACACCTAAACATCCCTATACAGCCCCTTGCGCTGCAGCCTTACCAGAGACTAAAGCTGGCCATAGATGCAAAGACACCATTGTACGAACCTTTATTGCCCGACATTTTTCATACCATGACGATCGCTCGTTAAGTCGGTTGGACAGGTTAAAGATTTATGTTATCTGATGATATCAATGGGAGACCGTCACTATTAGTTGTTGGACATAGCTTTCAAACAATTGCTGTCAGTCAATTACTGGCCAGAGCCAGTAATTTGTTCTCTTTACTACTTTTGTATTATTCTGAATGGTTTTGTTGCAGGTCGGAAGATTGTTCGTCCAACATAGAGGATAATCTGCAGGTCTATGGCCAGCTTTACAGTCACATTTAGGGCAATTTCTTGCAGTAATTTTATATGGCCACCTCAAATACAACTGCTAAATACAACCCCAATAAACACTGTTCCCTTGTCACATTTAAACAGACATTAGCAGCCACCCTTACACACTGAAGATCAGGAAGCCATACTTACATAGTTAAATTGGGTTGAACCCTCCAAATGAAAACCCAGAATCCATACACACACCTCTCCCTACTTTTAATTAAATTCTATATACCGTATATACCAGAGTATAAGCCGAGTTTTTCAGCATCCAAAATGTGCTGAAAAAGTCTACCTTGGCTTATACTCGGGTCAGCGGTCCGAGTAGCTGAGACTGCAGTCACTTTTAATCATTCCTATACCAACAGTACACTTGGGGAGGGGGAGAGACTGCAATATCCCACAATGCCCTCTGTTGGTTATATGAAAGATTAACAGTGACTGCCATATCACACAGCGCCCTCTGTTGGTTATATTAAAGAATAACAGTGACTGCAATATCACACAGCACCCTCTGTTGGTTATATGAAAGAATAACAGTGCGCCCTCTGTTGCTTACATGAAAGAATAACAGTGACTGCAATATCACACAGCGCCATCTGTTGGTTATATGGAAGAATAACAGTGACTGCAATATCACACAGCGCCCTCTGTTGGTTATACAAAAGATTAACAGTGATGGCAATATCAAACAGCACCCTCTGCACATGGTAGTGGGACAGTGGGACAATGCACACAGTAATCCGTTTGGCAATTCTCTGTCACCATCAACTTTGCAAAGAAGTCCGGTTGATAGCTGGGGGGGTCGCTTTGGCAGAATGTGCGCTGCTGGGAGACAGGGCTGTAGTTGTGTCTAGGCTTATGCTAGAGTCAATAAGTTTTCCCAGTTTTCGTAGGTAAAATTAGGTACCTCGGCTTATACTCAGGTCGGCTTATACTTGAGTATATACAGTACCCATACCTATACTAACTACAGAGCTTAGTATCACAATAGCCTTTGATATTATGTCTGTCCAAAAAATCATCCAAGCCATTCTTAAAGGCACTAACTGAATCAGCCATCACAACATCACCCGGCAGTGCATTCCACAACCTCACTGTCCTCACTGTGAAGAACCCCCTACGTTGCTTCAAATGAAAGTTCTTTTCTTCTAGTCTAAAGGGGTGGCCTCTGGTACGGTGATCCACTTTATGGGTAAAAAGGTCTCCTGCTATTTATCTATAATGTCCTCTAATGTACTTGTAAAGTGTAATCATGTCCCCTCGCAAGTGTCTTTTTTCCAGAGAAAACAACCCAACCTTGACAGTCTACCCTCATAATTTAAGTCTTCCATCCCTCTAACCAATTTCGTTGCACTTAGTCTCTGCACTCTCTCCAGCTCATTTATATCCCTCTTAAGGACTGGAGTCCAAAACTGCACTGCATCCTCCAGATGAGGCCTTACCAGGGACCTATAAAGAGGCATAATTATGTTTTCATCCTTTGAGTTAATGCTCTTTTTTATGCAAGACAGAACTTTATTTGCTTTAGTAGCCACAGAATGACACTGCCCAGAATTAGACAACGTGTTATCTACAAAGACCCCTAGATCCTTCTCATTTAAGGAAACTCCCAACACATTGCCATTTAGTGTATAACTTGCATTTATGTTTGTACAAACGTACCACTTCCCGCCTGATCTTAGAACTCGACCCCAGTGCAGATTAATAATGAAGAGTTAAGGTGGCCATACACGGGCCGATAAAAGCTGCCGACAGACCGAGTTGGCAGCTTATTGGCCCATGTATGGGGCCCCACGAGGGGCTTCCCCGATCGAGATCTGGCCGAAAGTCGGCCACATCTCGATCGGATGGGACTAAAAATCCCGTCGGATCGCGGCCACATCTGTTCCTTGATGCGGTCCTGTGATCCGACCGCCCGTTCCCATTTGTTAGGATCCGATCATTGGGCCCTAGGGCCTCAAGGTGGGCATATTGGGGAGAGATCCAATCGTTTGGCGACATCGCCAAACGAGCAGATCTCTCCATGTATGGCCAGCTTAAGGCTCGGTTTCTTTCCTCTGCTCATCACTATACTCTGGAGTTCTTCCATTGCCATTTTAGACAATCAAGAGCATCAAAACCATGCACAGGAGTGAGCAGCATGAAAAGAACAAACACATGTTTAATAAATGACCACACATAATAACGGGCTAAACTGCCGCTTCAGAACAGAACAAAATTCAGCCATGCACCTACCAATATGTGGCTGTCAAATTCTATATAAACTACTTGTTCCTTATGAACTTCTGCTTACCATTTCTTTTGGCCTCAGGTAACATTGGAATACTGGTCACACAGCTCTAGACTTTTACAGTCTTACATTAGTAAAGGGTTATGGGACCATGGTAACTTGATTTGAAACACATAGGGGCAGATTTATCAAGAGTCCAATTGAAGGTTCGAATTCGAAGTTTCAAATCTTTTTACGGTCAAAACTGTCAAATTCGACTAGGGAGTTATTCAAATTCGATTCGAGATTTTTAAAAAAAAGATCTAATAAAATGTTTGAGATATTTCATACTCTGGCCCTTTAAGAACTCAAATTCGACTATTCGCCACCTAACACCTGCTGAATTGCTGTTTAAGTCAATGGGGTAGGGCCAGGGATCAATTTGGAGTTGTTTGCAGCCTTCCTAACATTCGAGTTTTTTTTCGGAGAAACTACCCAAATCAAGTTTTTTAAATTGGCATTGAGTTCGATTCGAATTTTCAGGTCGATTCAATCCATCAGAATTGTAAAAATTCAATTTTATTGATAGATTTTGATTAAAATTCAAATAGATTGGTCAAATTTATAGGAGTTTAGGGGAGTTTTAAAAAACTCCCATGAATTCAAAATTCGACCTTTGATAAAAATATGCCCAATAAGGTGCCTTAGCCACCAACTGCTGCAACATGGCATCTAAATATAAATGTATGCTAAAGCGTTTAGGAAATGTGGTCTACCACATGTGCTTTATACAATATATTATTCTGGCATAGGTTGAACTTCTTGGACTAATATCTCTTATATCCATATATAAATCTATATGGTTGACAAAACCTCTTTTGATGACAGCATTACTAAAACAATGCGAGACCTGAAAAGCGATTGTCATTTAAGAAACATTACACGGTACTCACGGTCTTCAGTGGGAAGGACTTGAAGAGAGTAAATCCATTCGACTATTTCTGATTTGTTGATCACATTTAGTGAATCCAGCATATCGAGTCCAGAAAGAGCAAAAAATGCAATTGTTAACCTGGAAAGAAACGGGTGTATATTTAATCTCACCTCATTTATAAATGACATATACTTCATAAAACTAGAACAGAAAATGAAAGTTAATTTTAGAATCAACCAGATATAATCTGCAATTGTGTTTCTATTTATGCAGCTTTTAGGTCATAAAAAGAGAGAATATACCCCACTGTTTTACATGAGCTCATTCAGTTGAGAATCAGGTATGTCGGGAAGTTCAAGTGCGCATAAACTTTTAAGAGCTGGTGTGTTCTTTTTCTCCACCATGAATATACCTAATGATGTCTTACAGCTGAGCTCAACACCCCTAGGAGAATATTTATCAATATTTCCACGTAAATGCGACGAATATTCATAGTGACACATAGTGAAATTGAGGTGCAATTTCCAGTTACTTCTACAGCTTCCTGTTAGCTCAGAGCTGATGGGATTATTAAACTACATATCATTTTTGTATTCATTCATAAATAAAACACAGTTGCTTTTACCTCACCCTTGCCATTACAAAATGCAGATATACAGCCGCAAACCATTAAAAATGTGTAAATGCACACCAGGAACCCTTGTAGCTCAGATGCAAAAGTGTAGCCTCCAAAAACAAATGAAGGTAATACCTCCCTACATAAATAAGCAACATAAAGAGGAGGCATCACTTTATATGAGCAGAGATGATGTCAAAGTGGAATCATACACCAGCTTTGTGCAATAGCTTTAACCACAAGCATTATGTAATGTGCAAATACTAGAAATGGCCTTAAAATTGGTTGTTCATCTTAAAAGGACTCTATTAGCCTGCACCTTTGGTTGGGGATAACATTTTTACCCAACAGGTGGCCTTAAAAAGGCAATTTCTAGTATTAGGTATCTTTGGTATAATGTAGAGAGTAATGTTCTGAGACAATCTGCAACTCGTTTTCATTTTTTATTATTTGTGGGTTTTGAGTTATTTAGCTTTTTATTCAGCAGCTCTACTGTTTCGGCAGTCTAGTTGCTAGGGTCCAAATTACCTTAGCAACAATGCATTGATTTGAGACTGGAATATAAATAGGAGAGGCCTGAATAGATCAATGAGTAATAATAAGTAACAATAACAATACATTTGGTGCCTTACAGATCATTCGTTGTTTTTAGATGGGGTCAGAGACCCCAATTTGAAAGCTGAAAAGATTCAGAGGAGGAAAGCAAATCATTCAAAAACAATAAAAAGAAAAAATGAAGGCCAATTGAAAAGTTGCTGAGAATTAGCCATTAACGTGCTAAACTGTTAATTTAAACGTGATACACCACTTTTACGAAAATGGCACACTGTATATATGTGTAACTAGTCACTGAAGTCCTGTCCTACAAAAAAGGGTTGCCACTTTTTCTGTAAAGAAATAGCAACCTTCCTGCCACATGAATGACTGAAGTGACCACTTTATGTTGTTTCATTGTGATTTATAATGACACACAAGGTATATTTTGTATATTTGGCCAAGGCTGACCATTGCACCAGAGCCAGTGGCACAGACACAAAGTGAAGAACCCCTCCCCTCAAGCACCACTTCACTAGGACAGACTACAGGAGCAGCACAAAATACATTACTCCGCCACCGACACTCCAGTCGTCAGGCGAAAAAAAACATCCGCTATTAAAAAGTCCCAGTAGCTACTTGATAAGGGCGAAACGCAGTCTTGTGAAGGAACCTTTCTGCGTTCAAAGGGAGATAACCATTGACTTCGTTACCTGCTTGTCTCTAAAGACGCGCACTGCTCTGGCAGGAGCTGCAGGCTACGCTGAAAATAGCGAATATGGCGATCGGGCAGGAACAAGAGCCTCTCTTCGGGCGAGACATCCTCGTCATCTGCCATCCCGCTCTCCCCGTGTCCTACTGTAGCGGATAAACTCGCACTCTACTGGAGAACCCGGCACTAGATGGCACAATCACGTGACTGTGCGGGGCAGGAAGTGAGGAGATTAGACAGGAAATGGCGAGGGAAAAGAAACTTGCGTAGGGCTGCTTTTAGTAAAGGGTAGACAAGAAATAATGATGAGTGTAGTATGTACTGACTGTTATGCACTAGGCGATGTGTGGGCGCTATATGAATAAAATAAATAAAGGATAATCTTATGACTGAGGGCGCGACGTATTAAGACATAAGATACATTTAGATTGTAAGCTCTACAGGCAAGGGCCTCCATCCTTCGGTCTCCATGACACTAAACACTTAAAGGGGTTCCTCACCTTTGAAATAACTTTTAAGGGCATATTTATCAAGGGTCAATTTTCTAATTAAAAAAAAACTTTCTAAATTCGAATTCAAAAAGACCAACCTAAATTAAGTTGAAGGTTTTTTTTGGTGGAATAGGTCTGAATTCGAATCATACAAATTGAAGGAATAGAGCATTCGATTCAAAGTTTTTCCCAAAAAAACTTTGATTTTTCATAGTCCACAAATTGACTCCAAATAGGTTCTACGAGGTCCCCCATAGGCAGTTTTTAGATGGCGAATGGTCAAAGTTGAATTTTTAAAGAGACAGTACATGATGAATTTAGATATTCGATTTTTCAAATTTTTTTTCAAATTGAATCTGGACTATTCCCTAGTCGAAGTACACAAAAAAATAGCTCGAAATTAATATATAGGGAGGCTGGTATTTTTTTATTTTTCCAGAAAAGGTGCCAACCCTAGTCATTTCCTATTCATATTCCAGTCTCTTATTCAAATCAGTGAATAGTTGCTAGGGTGACTTGGATCCTAGCAACCAGATTGCTGCAATTGCAAACTGGAGAGCTGCTAAATAAAACACTAACACAAAAAGCACAAATAATAAAAAATGAAAACCGATTGCAAATTATTTCAGAATATCACTCTCTATATTCTACTAAAAGTTATCTCAAAGGTGAACAACCCCTTTAAATAGTAAGGGCCACCCCCTGGGATCATATGATTCACAGTGCACACAAACAAACCAAGGACACACCTACATGTTAGTCACATGAGCCAATCAATGGACAAAGTTCTGTGTCTTTTACTTCCACACTTCCTGTTACAGTTATAGTTGTAGTATTTCGGGTCAGGTGATCTCTGAGGCAGCACACAGACCATTATTAAAAATATTCCAGTTTGGTAAGATTCTTTTATAGGCCACTTAATATGATATAAACTGTTGGTCAAGTATTCATTGTGATGGTAAAGTTTTCCTTTAAAACTGTTGTAGAGGGATAGTGACTCTTTTCAATGCATTGATGTTTGTATTGGTATATGGAATAGGGATGAAGATTCTTTGAAATCTTATTACAGTTTGTAATAACAATCCATTTAATAAAAGTATTTATGAGGTAAGAAACGTATGTGCTTCTTAGATATTAAATTCCACACAATTGCAGCTTTACTATTTCGAAAACCTGGGTGATGGGAAGGGTAATATTTGGCCAGTGATGAAGTGGCGGGATGCAGTGTGTGTAGGTTTTTGCACAGTTTTCTTGTAATCTGATATTTTAAGACATGATGTAATAAAGGAAATTTTAGAGAATTGTTTTTTTTTTTTTTTGATTGACCACCTTCACTTTTTTAAGAAAGCACTTAGGGGCCGATTCACTAAATTCGGGTGAAGGGTTAGAATAAAAAAAACTTCGAATTTCGAAGTTTTTTTTGGGTACTTCGACCATCGAATTGGTTAAATTCGTTCGAATTCGATCGAAGTCGAACGAAATCGAACGATTCGAAGTAAAAATCGTTCGACTATTCGACCATTCGATAGTCGAAGTACTTGCCCTTTAAAAAAAACTTCGACCCCCTACTTCGGCAGATAAAACCTACCGAAGTCAATGTTAGCCTATGGGGAAGGTCCCCATAGGCTTGCTAAGCTTTTTTTGATCGAAGGATTTTCCTTCGATCGTTTGAATAAAATCCTTCGAATTGTTCGATCGAATGTTTAGCGCTAAATCCTTCGATTTTGATATTCGAAGTCGAAGGATTTCAATTCGAGGGTCGAATTTCGAAGTATTTTTAACTTCCAAAATCTGCCCCTTAGTGTAGCACATACAATTGATGTAGATGGTCATATGAATCCACGCAACAGCAGCAGGTTTAGCAAAGTTTGACATACACATTTTATTTGTTTATACTTCATCGTAGGCGTCAAGAACTTGATATAATATTAGCTGTATGGGAGGGTGGCATCACTAAAAATAAATGTGAATATCTGTAGTTTTCCAAAATAAATAGACATGACAGTCACCCAGCACTGATACGGAAAATGGTTTTGTGGGTAGATGAGACCAGTAAAAACCTCTCCAGAAGATGGTACTGTACATAAAGCTGTTATTGCTGCAAGGGGGGGGGGGGTTTCAATATTTTGAAGTGTAAGGATGCAAAACTGATGTGTACGGCTTATTGCAGTTTCTTTTTAAAGGGGTAATGTTTAATTAAATTCTAGTATGATGTAGATAGT
The DNA here is from genome assembly GCA_038501925.1 of Xenopus petersii. NCBI lineage: Eukaryota > Metazoa > Chordata > Amphibia > Anura > Pipidae > Xenopus > Xenopus petersii. The sequence continues at coordinate 192,718,021 of CM076672.1, read as the reverse complement.
GATGTTTTAGACAATTCACAACTGGTCTTCATTTTTCTTTTTTTTTTTTAAACTATTTAGCATCCATCTGGATGTTAGGGTCCAATTTACCCTGGCAACCTGGCCATGGTTAAAAAGATAAGTAATAAAAAGAAACAATAATAAAGTAATGAAACTGTAGCCTCACAAAGCAACAGGTTTTTCTTTTGGTTGCTAGGGTCAGTAACTCTAACAACCAGATAGCATTTTAAATTGCAAACAGGATGGGAGTAGAAGAGAGTGGCAACTAATTCAAAAACTATAAAAATAAAGACCAAATAAAAGGTTGCTAAGAATAGGACAATCTATAACATACCAAACGTTAACTAAAAAATGCCCCTTTAACATGAATTGAGTTTCAATGCTTACAAATATAATTTAAAAGTAGGATTTGTTATTCAATAACAAGCTGAAAGTAGGCACAGGCGTGTACTTTTGCTAGGCTCTGTATACAGCATGAATAGAAAATTTACCAGTGCACAGTTTGCCTTTAAAAATAATTACAATAAAATGAGGTGTTAGTAGCACACTTTGGCCAAAATATGTAAGCTCACGTGCCACCTCAAGGCGCTGCATTGTACGTGAGTTTTACACTACCCATTAGCATTATAAGTAGGGATGCACCCTATTCAGGTTTCAGTTCGGGATTCAGACTTTTTCAGCAGGATTCGGCCAAATCCTTCTGCCAGGCCAAACTGAATCCTAATTGGCAAATGCAAATTAGGGGTGTGGAGGGCAATAACATGACTTTGTGTCACAAAACAAGGAAGTAAAAAACGTTTTCCCCTTCATACCCCTAATTTGCATATGCGGATTTGGGTTCTGTAATCTTTCACAAAGGATTCGGGGGGTTCAGCCGAATCCAAAATAGTGGATTTGGTGCATCCCCCGGGTAGACAATGTGAACGAGTAATAAGACCATGGTGCACTTGGAACTTTTTAGCCCCAGCCAATTAACACACATCTATAAATAATTCCCTGTTTTAAGGCTGCTATTGGCAATATTTGGCTACAATTTGTACACAAAACACCAGGGCTGGATTTACATAGCGATGCCCCTAGGCCCACTGCTGTTCTTCACCTCTGTCCCCTCCCATTTATTTGTGCAAATTTTCATCATCAGGACTGGAGCAATGGGGATTGAGGCACGGGAAATTTAAAAAATGATTGTTATCTCCAGGTGTTTTCAAACCAATGTGGCTGTGGTTGTGCAGCATGCCACCCCCTAAAATCCTGCCGCCCTAGGCCCGGGCCTTTGGTGGTCTTTCCGCACATCCGGCCCTGCAAAACACACAAAGAAATCGCCAGCGCTCCATCTAACTCATGCTGTGGTGTTGACCAGCTGCTATAAACACCATTGTGCCATCGCTCGTTCTAACCCACATTCTGGAGTTGAGCAGCTGCTATAAACGATAAAAAGCCATTATTTGTACACAAAGAATAAGAAAATTTGTCAGCGCATAGTTTGCTTTTAAAAATAATTACAAAAAAAAATGAGGTGTTCGTACCACACTTTGGCCACAATATGTAAGCTCATATACAGCACATTAGCGATTATTCCATAGGGAACTGGTAAAGAGTCCCATATTATTAAAAAAAAATTCCTATATTGAGATGGTAAGATTTCAGGCAAAGGGTGAGGGCCATACATTTGTCATGCCTGTGTCTCATGTTTAATGTATCATAGCTGAGAAACAATACAGATATGATGCAGACACGACTCTTATCCATCACTTAAAATGCTTTTATTGTAACTTACATGTCATGGTGCCAAAATGAGCAATTTAAGTCACAATAAAAGCATTTTAAATGAAAGATTACTGTAGATTGGCAGTTGTTTCTCAATTCATCTTAAAACTATAGGAAAAAACATTTTTGGGGAAGCTCTGTAGTTGTTTAAATTGATTTGAGGATATTTACTGTATAATACAGTTCAGTAGGAAGACACAGGCATAGGCAATTAACAGGGCTATCCAATTGCATGACCACAGACAATGATCAGCTCATATTACTTTATATATAAATAATTTAACCTTGACACCATATAGCCTTTTACAGTTCAGTCTGAATAGAATGATTTTTGGGACATGCTTTAATCCCAAATTAATATTCAGTTTATTTTTGTCACCTTCAAATTTTTAGGTTTAGGTGTAGTACAGGTATGGGCATCTATTTCCTGGAATGCTTGAGACCTGGGGTTTTCTGTATAAGGGATCTATTTGTAATTTTGATCATCGTACCTTAAATAGGATTGTTTTGCTTCCAATATGAATTTGTGAAGCTTAGTTACTGCAAGGTATTGTTTTATTATTAAAGAGAAAAGGGAAATATTTTTTAAAAATTAGAATTATTTGATATAAATGGAGTCTATGGTAGATGGCCTTCCTACAATTTGTAGCTTTCCAGACAACGGATCCTATATTTGTAAGGGCAATGATTCTCTGTGCTATTTATTGCCTGAGATTTGTCACTGCTACAAAACATCAGAAATCCCCCTGCCATAGACAATATGGAGAATTGACTGCAAAAACACTCAACGCACTCAAGATCAAATATGCATGCAAAGGAATTTTTTCTTCACTTTTGTTTGTTTATATCAAATTCATATGGGATTAGACTGTCCATATATTACAAATGAAAATTTTATATAAGGCAAAAGGAGCCCCCTATAAGATATATTGGACCTAACTGTCAATGACTATCTGACAAATAACTCCTGAATGAAGACAGAATGAAGAGAAACAGATGCAGAGAGAGGAATAGTGAAGATAAACTTGGTTATTTCAGAAATAGTACCGAATTTTTAATTAATTGTATTTAGAAAGTTTCTTATTTCAGTATGATGAAGCTTATATTAAATTTTCATTTTCGCGATAGTTCCCCTTTAATATATACCTAGTGCAATATATAAAGTAACAGCATTTTACAAAGGTCTTTTTCTATACAAAGTATAAAAGAATACACGTTTATATGTGACCTTCTTCCAGTCCAGTCTTCAAATGCCACAAGCTTCTACTTTTAAAAAGTATCATAAAAATGACTCATTCCGTCTATAAACCTTGTCTCCATGTGGGAACAGCCCTAGAAAACAAAGAATTATTACATTTAGACCTATAAAGACAAAAAAATACATTTACACAAATATTTTTAAAAGGTAAAAAAAATATATTTGAGCAACACCATTGCTATGGAGCAAATCTACATTTTTACATTTCTAAAACTCAAAAATTGCTTCATTTGAAATCATGTTTTTTGCAGGGATTTACTTAAATCTCCCCGATTTTTATCAAGTCAGCCCCCTAACTGTAGGCAAAATCTTGGTAAAACATGGGTTTTTAGCTTACATTTGAGAGGGTGCATGTTGGGCTGAGGAAGGTAGACAATTACAATTTTAATGCCAAGTTTTTTTTCAATTTGTCAGAGATATTAGTCTGATCCAAGAACTCAATATTGGTGGTAGTGAATAGGACTATGAAGATTTTCATTCATCCAGGTCATGGTATATCTAGTATAGGTCAATCAAAAACAACTGGACTTGCTGAGTAATGATGTTTCACTACTCATCCGAGCAGCTTCTTCAGTTCAACTGACTGGTGTGGGAAGTTCTCGGCATATAAACTCTTCCACTAATCCAATCACAACGGCACATTGTAACTCTTCAAAGAAGTGACATTTGAAAATTCACAGAGGTGTAGATTCTGTGTAGTTACTGTGATAGGATTATCCAATGTGTCATGCAACTCCTAGAGACAGGTGTTACTTGTGAGAGTTGCATGAATGGACGTGTGAAGTGTTCTGAAACCGCGGGGGTACAGATGTTGGAACAGCATTGTATGTAGCAGACAGGTGGTGTCGAAGGCCCCCGCCTCTGTTCAGGGATGGTTTCTCCACCTTGACATGAATCGCCTCTTTCAAACCAGCGGTCTTTTTTAGCCAAGATTTGGACATTGTTATCTTCAAAGGAGTGTCCCTTGTCCTTTAGGTGTAGAAAGACAGCTGAGTCTTGCCCTGTAGAGTTCTCCCTCCTGTGCTGAGCCATTTGCTTGGTGAGCAGTTGTTTTGTCTCCCCAATGTATAGATCTGTGCACTCCTCGCTACACTGGACTCCGTAGTGAACTTTGCATCAATCCCACAATGTATTTTGATCATGTGTATGGATACATATAGCAACACAACACAAATTAACCAGGTGGTGCCAATTTGTTAGGCACCCACAAACAAATCTAATCACTTTCTATCTCCTTACCTCCCCATCATATTTCTTCATTTTCCAGGGATCTATTGCACCAGCATATAATAGTTTTTTTTCCAGTGGATCGCTTGTGCTGATCCAGGACTGGAACAGTATACTACATTTTTCTGACTTTACTGTTCATGTACTGGCACAAGGGATTCCTGAAAACATGAAAAACCTGCTGGCACACTGAAATGAAAAGTACCCCTGGTTGGTGCTCCTTATCTATAAAAACACACTGGCCCTGGGTATGTTCCAAGTCAACACAATGGGCATATTTATGAAAGATCTATTTCGAATTCATGCAAGTTTTTTTTTTTTTTTTAATAAATTCGAATATACTCAAAATTTGATTGGGGTTTATTTAATAAGAAAAATCCAATATCTAAAACACATGAATTTTACCAATTCGAAAAAACTCAAATTGAATTCGACTTAACTCAATTAGAGTTTTTTCTCCGAAAAAATCTAAGGCTAGTAATATGTCCAAATTGGTCCCTGAACCTCTCCCATTGACCTCCTCTGATGAAGCGCCCAATGGCGCGAAACGCATCAGGAGGGAGTGGCTAACACAAGTTATGCAGACAGGGAGGAGATACAGCCATGTGGTGTATTATGCTATGAAATGGTTTATTGATATATTTGTTTATATATTGTGGTGAATTTGCACAATTAGATGCTCTGATGTGAGATTCTGTGCATGTATATATTTTTTTACTTATACATGAACTCTGCAGGTTTTAGGTGGCGAACAGCCGAATTTGAATTTTTAAAGGTCCAGAATGTGATAAATCTCAAAATTGGATTTAAAATTTGAATACAGTTTGGATAATTCACAATTTGAATTTGAGAGTTTTAACCATCAAAATAAATAGAAAATTTGAACAAATCTGCCCCCGAGTGTGTGCTTAGTAGTTAGATTCCAATCTGTTAGGCATCGCCCAGTGAATCTGGCTTTCCTTGTTCTTAACAGATGCAACTATATTGACTGGAGTAGAAGTCTTGTGTATATTCAGCAGGATATTTCATCCTCTAGATATGTTTTGGTATTTAGCCGAATTATTTACAAACTCTTATTCGCATATTAAAATGTGCAAAGAATAAAAGAGAATCTGCCAACACAAATTGCCATTTTTATTTGTTTGAAGCTTTAGGGTAAGGTCACACTGGGAGATTAGAGGAGATTTAGTTGCTCAGTGGGGTGACTAATCTCCCCAAACGGCTTCCCCGTCTTCTGCCTGCTAGAATGAGAAATCGCTTGCCGCGTGGCACTCGCGACACTTCTTTTCCGAAGTTGCCTCTCAAGGAAACTTCGGGCGACTTCAGAAAACGAAGTGCCATGTAGCAGGTGATTTCTCATTCTAGCAGGTGGAAGACATGGGGAAGCCGTTCGGGGAGATTACTCGCCCCAAAGGAGAGGCGATTAGTCTCCGGGTGACTAAATCTCCCCAAATCTCCAGGTATGACCTTACCTTTACAGTCACATGACTTTTTAGGTTTTGTATTTTGTTTGTAATTACAAGATTTGGATTGAACCGCTCAAAAAGTGCTGGTTGTCAGCCAAATCCTAAAGAGAATACTGGATTTGGTGTGTCCCTAAAAATGATAAAGATTTCAATCATTCGTATTTATGACTATAGGTAAAAACGATAAACCTAGCCATTTGCCTTACCGGTGAGGAATGTGCTGTAATGGAGCTGATCCACTAGGTCCAATCTCTTTGCACCTCTCCTCCCATCCTTTAGTGAGTTTACACAGCCTGGAAGGATCTCGCTCAACATGAACCTGGACCTATTATTGGAAGAAAACAGTGGTAGGTAAATGGAGACAATTCAGCTATTTTAACTTACAAACTCTTAAAAGGAGTCAACAGAACTTTGAATACGAGACATTTTTTTTACTCACGTATGTATTACAGAAGAAAAATACTGCAACTTGCTCAACAGACATTACCTTTTCTTTTAACTTGGCCAGTCTTCTCTCCTTTTCAGCTTCAGATTTTTCCTTTGCTCTTCTCTCTTGAGCTTTTTCCTCAAGTTTTTTCAGATCCTAAAATTAAAAACATTATATGGTTCCTTTTAATACGTTCATTTTAATTTACAGTTTAAAAAGCAACAATAAAATCATCAGAAGGGGCAGTGAGTAAGTACTGGCATTTCAATATGGAATGAAATGTTTTGGCACTTGCTGAATGCAGACGAAGCCTCATAGTTTGAGAAACACTGCTACAGATAAATGCTACAAGTTTCTTGCACATCCAAATTTACACAAGACAGACACGTAATACAAAGTGAAATGTTAAAGGGGTTGTTCACCTCCCAACACTTTTTTCAGTTAAGTTGTTTTCATATAGTTCATCAGAAATGAAGAGTTTTTTCAGTTACTTTCTATTTGTGATTGTTTTTCTAATATTGATGTTTAAAGTTTCATTTTCACGCTCTTATGCCTATATCTGGGAGGATGAGGGGAGTCACCAACCCTGTAAACTGTTCTAAATTGATACATTTAGTTGATACATGTCTTATCTTTGTCCCTGCTGAGCAGAATCCCTGAGTTTCATTAAAGGCAGTTGTTAGAATTGATACAATAGTTGCTAATACTCCAGAAATGTGTCAACTAACGTAGAAAATTGTGACAGTTCATGATCTGCACTGAATTACTGAGCTGCCAGACTCAAACACCAGAGACAGGGACATTCAAAGCTTCAATTTTGAAAAAAAAAGGTTAAAAATAAAAACATGGAAAATAACTGAATTTTTTTTTATTTCTGATAAAACACCCCTTTTAAAACCAATAAAATACAAATACCCTTGGTTACAGAGTGTCACGATACATATGTAGGTAAAGACTGATACACATTTAAATGTAGACCCTTTATTTAGCATGCAAATATAGAGAATACACACCTCTAGTCTTTGGCATCACTCACCCTGTCTTGGAATCTACATATTTCAAACACTGCCATTCTCCTTCTCTCTTCTTGTTCTGCCTCCTCTCGCATCTGTTTTTCCAACCACAAAAACTCCTCCTTCTCTTTCCTAAATCGTGTGTGCTCTTCTACTAAAAGCTTGACTTCAAGCTGGCGCTGGCGCTCCTTTCTCTGTTTCTTGAGCTGCTCCTCTTCCTCTTCTAATCTGGCTTGTATTTGTGCAGCTGCATCTATCTCCTTCTGTCTCTTCCAAGCCTCCAACTCCTGTTGCTTCTTGCGTTTCTCCTCCTCCATCTTCTGTTTTTGGGATTCTTCTTGTTTCTGCTGATTAAACTCCTTAATCTCCTTTGTTTTGATTTGAAGCTTTGATATCTCCTCCTTTTCCAGCTGTTTTTTGGTCTTCCATGCATGAATAGCCTGAAGAAAGGAGTAGGAATGACCTTTAGCACACGGGCAGATTCGGGGAGATTTAGTTGCCTGGTGACTAATCGCCTCTTCTTCTGGGGGAACAATCTCCCGGAACTGCTGAAGTTGCCTCACAAGGAAACTTCGGAAATTGAAGCGCCGCAACTGCATTGGTGCAGGCGATTTTCATTTTAGCAGGCGGAAGGCAGGGAGAAGGCAGTTCGGGGAGATTGTTGCCCGAAGAAGAGGCGATTAGTTGCCAGGAAACTAAATCTCCTCGAATCTGCCCATGTGCTAAATCAGACATTTCTGCATACAATAGGATATTTCAACTCTTCGTTTAATATGGTACATGTACATAAATTAGCATATTACAGTATTCATAAGGGCCTGTTTCAGCTTTAGGTTTCACAGGTAAGAACTCTTATCTATAATGTTTGTGACCTGAGGTTTTCCAAATAAGGGGGTGTTTACATTTTTTGAACCAATTAAAAAAAAAAAAAAAAAAAAAAAAAAGGATTGTTTTGCAACCAACATACATTTTTGTTAGCATAGCTGGCAAACATTTAATCATTAAAAAAATGTCACTCATATATTTCTGAGCTTTCTTGGGTATTGGGGTTTCTGGATTTTCGGTAAAACATATAAACACAGACCATTCTGGACAGTGAACTTAATTTCTCTGTATCATTATATAAAAAGCAACGGAAGCTGTCACAGTGCTTTCTCGATTTAAGTAAAGTTACATAATTAAGAGGTATATGCCACGTATATAACAAAATATATATGCAGATAGATGTGAGCAGAGATTTTAATATTCTCTTCTGGAATGGCACTTGTAAGTAAAAATACTAAGATTTTTAAGTAAATCATTTAATTTCAAATACACGGCATACAAGCTACATTTGACCTCAACTAAAAATACAAATTTTATTAAAAGCTGCACTAATTGTTTCAGTTAAATGTGATCCACTGCATCTACTCTAAATTCTCTTAGGCAGGCCCGGATTTGTGGCGAGGCCACAAAGGCCCAGGCCTAGGGCGGCAAATAACTTGCTAAGGTGACGTGCAGCTCCCCAATGCTCCGGTGTGTACAATTGTGCACCACCAGCAGGCGCTAGGACCGTGCGGCATAGGGGCGCCTGTGATCCAAATCCAGCCCTGCTCTTAGGGGATTATTTTTAAACTCCAAATGCCAAAAACACGAAAATGTGTTTTTTTACTATAAAATCCGAATTTTTAGTGGGAAAAAAAAACACAAATATTTCGGGATTTATTATACAGAGAGGATGGAAAAACTCAGAATCTGAAAGTCTGGAATCTCACACCTGCCAAGGTTGTGTATAAATCTGTGGGAGAAGTTCCGACAATATCCTGATCTGCGCTGGGTTTCGTGCAATAATCCGAAGATGTGGTTTTCAGGTGGAAAATGCAAAAAAATTGTACAGTTGGTTTTTTTAATGTTCTTTTTCTGGGTTTTTTCCCCACACAGGAAATTTTTGGGAAAATGTATTGATACATAAGGGGGGAAAATACATGTGGATTTGGTCGGAGTATTTTTCAGTAAATAATGAGATAAATTTTGACTTTAATAAATGGGCCTTATACTCTTAATCTTATTTGAAGAACAGTATAAAAGAAAAAGGCTGTCAAATGTTTACCTCTATATATAATAAAAGTCACTAAGCGGTTAATTTAGTCCAAATGTCAAAAACTTGATAAAAATCGAGGTTTTTTTTTACTATAAAATTACTGTTTTTAGTGGGAAAAAACCCCACATTTTTCGGGATTTATTATACACCGAGGCTGCTAAAAGTCAGAATCTGGAAATACTACATCTCCAAGCTGTCAGGGTCCAGTAGAAGTCAATGGCAAAGGTCCCATTTCAAATTTGAACATATTGTGGTCTGTGCTGAGTTTTGGCCAAAAATCCCAAAAAATCTGGGGTTTCCATCGATTTCACTAAAAAAAATAAATTAAAAAAAACGAGCTTTTCAGGCATAAACCCGAAAAATGAGTGTTCATTAGCAAAAAACCAGATGTTTCGAGTTTTTTTCCTGAACCGATATTATCGAGTTTTCTCAATGATAAATAAGGTCAAATCGTCGATTCTAGTTTGGTCGGACTTTTTTTTAGGATTTTGTTAAATAAGCCCCTAATTTTGCCCAAGTAACTCAAAATAAGACAGCAATAACTTCATAGCATTTTTCAAGAAATAAAGCAAATGCGAAATGTATATTCTGCTTTTAATATTCCCAAAGTAAAAAATGAAGCTATACTGGGCCTTTAAGCTCATTTAAGCACACTATATTACTCTACGGTCAGTTTTTTATTCCAATACACATTTGTCAGTGGCTGGCGTATGTTTTCAGTTCAAGTTCCAGTTGGAGGGCCAAGCTTTAGTGAGGGACCCGCTTAGCTAATAATAAGGCTACAGATTTGGGAAAACATTTGTATATTAGTAATTCAGTCATAGTTACAAAAATATCTAGAAATGCAAATACTTTTCACCCAATCTTACCCAGAGTGAACTCAAGCTGGCCTTGCAATTGTATCTAGGAAAGAATTCTCCTAAAATGTTACCCCAAGGCTGAGCTCAATCCTGCTATTACTCCAGTTCACTCAGTGGGAGGGCAGCTCCATAGTGTTGGAACCACTACCTTACATACATGTTTACTTAAAATGTACAGTATTTACTCTGTTTTTTTATCTCACCTCTTTCTTTTTCTCCTCCAAAAAGAGAAATTCCTGATACCAGGTCTCATGCTGTTGAACATCCTCTCTTGTCCTGCTTGGCAAATAAGCCAAGGCCTCCTCTAGATAAGCAGCCTTGCCCTTGTGCTTTGTCCACACCTTAAGAAAACTCTGGTGGTCAAATTCATCCCACCCTCCTAGACGCCCCCCTGTCTGCTGCAGAAACCTTTCAAATTCCACCACTTCTTCTGGTAGTTGACGTGATGTCATTTTCTCTGCTGGTGTTTTACCACTTGGTGCTCTGAAGGTCTTCTCTGGTGCTGTACTTAATGATGCCTCGATTTTTTTCTCCAGTACATTCAGCTCGTTGCTTGTAGTTTTCTCCTCTTTCATAAGCTCTTCATAGCTAAACAAGGATATGCAATCGGTAAAATAAAGGCAATCATATCTATCATAATGTGTACAACAAAAGCACAGCAAGTGCTCTAATTCCAGTAACAAACTAGTAAAGTGTTGGAAAACTATTACTACATTCATTACAACCAGACAGTTCTGAGTAAAACAGTCATGTTTCTGCTGTTATTGTGACATTATATTCTTATGACATTAGCTTCCCCACAACATAAAAAAGAACATGAAGTACAACAATACCCAATTAAAGGGGTGGTTTACCTTTAAGTTCACTTTTAGTATATTATACAAATTATACCAATTGCACGTCTCAGAATAGCACTACATCAGTGCTGTCCAACTTCTGTGGTACCGAGGGCTAGAATTTTTCTGGCCTACATAGTGGATGGCCGATAATGGAAGCCAGTGTTGACCACTCCCTGTTTTTAAACCACACCCACTTTAAACCACACCCATGTTACCACAAGATCATGTCCACAAATGGTTGGTACTCACTGCAGCGATATCACTTATCACTCATATGTGAAAAAAGGTAAGTCATATTAAGACATACCCTTAAATCCATATGCCTCCTCCACCCCTGTTTATAACATAGCACCCCTCCCCCACCACAGCACATGATTAAACACCTTAGGGGCAGGCAGAGTATGACACACAGGGAGCACAGGGAATGGCACACCCAATGAGCATAGGGCAGACATAGTATAGTATAGACATAGTATGGACAGAGTATGGCACACAGATAACACTGAGCAAGAGAGTGTGTCACCCACAGGGATCATAGGGCAGGCAGAGTATGGCACACACAGGGAACATAGGGCAGGCAGAACAGAGCAGGAGACAGGGAACAGGTGTAAACAATGCAAGGGGGATTACATGTGTAAACAATACAGGGGATTACAGTCTAAATTTGAGGTTTAAACAATGCAGGGCCCATTAATCTCTGTAGTGATACCTTTTAAAGCTTTCACATGGTAAACAGACACAGCAGGCAGACTTTCATGAGGGGGCCACACAAGGGTGGGCCAGTTGGACAGCCCTGCACAACATCATACTAAAGGTGATCAGCCCCTTTAAGAAATATTACAATATGTGTGTATTTTGACCCTCACATGACACTAACACCATAATAACAGATAACCAGCCAATATCTAGGCAGTTCAAATGGCCAAAAGCTTTTCAAGCACTTTAAGGTAATACCCAGATTGGATCTAATGTTTGCAAGGCTCCATGATGTAAATCCTGATATTACAAGAAGGTTCATAATGATAGGCTGCACCATTGAGTATTGCAATGGTTACTGGCACCATAGCATTTCCACAGTGACAACAATTGTCATAAGAGAAACTATGCCTGTAGTTTTTACAAGACAGAGTCCCAGCTCATAACTGTTGTCCTGCTACCAAGCCAAGGCACAATGTCAAGTATTTTTGTTCCCCAGCTTCTTCCAGCATACTATAAAAAATACCTCAGTGTAATTAAACACAGACAACAGATGTTGAGACAGGAAGGAATAATACACAAATGGGTGGCAGAAAATAATATATTCTTGGTGTAAATACAGTGGATTCTACTAGAATCTACTTACGTTACTCGCTGTTCTTCTTTAAAAGTACAGATAGCATTGTCTACTTCTTCCATCATAACTCTAAGCTTCTCAACAACTGCCAGATGTAGAAGAAAAGCAAATGTTAATATTTAAGTGTCTATTTCAAGTCATGTGCATCACATTAGAATGACCCATAAAACAATATATACATAGTTTTATGCATAACAATACTTTACCAGCTTTAATTTTAGAAGCATGGGATAAACATAGGGAGAATCCGGTTCTGAAATATGCCCGACCCATTGTTCTATTTTGAAAATAACCTGCTACTTATGAGGCCTACCAGCTAAAACACTGAACAAGGAGTTTGTAATATACTGTAGAAACTATAATTACTGCTATTATTATATCTGAACAAATATACTCGGCTGATTTCAAAAGTGGTAAAATTTGCTGCAAAGATGCTATTAAGAAGTTCATTTACTTTATGTACTAGTGACCCATCTCAATATATGCCAGCAAAAATAAATGCTGTTTTTGTAAAGCATTGGGGAAGAGTCAAGGAGTATAACTAAAGACATCTACGTACAAATCTCTTTTAGCAGTAGTCTATTTAAAGGGTTGATCACCTTTGAGTTAACATTTAGTATGATGTAGAGAGAGATATTCCAAGACAATTTGCAATTGGTTTTTATTTTTTATTATTTGTGTTTTGGAGTTGTTTAGCATTTCATTCTGCAGCTCTGCAGTTGGAGCAATCTGGTTGTTGGGGTACTAATTACCTTAGCAACCATGCATTGATTTGAATGAGAAACTGGAATATGACTAGGAGAAGGTCTTAATAGAAAAGAGTAATTAATTAAGTTGTAGCCTTACAGAGCATTAGGTTTTTGACGGGGTCAGTGACCCCCATTTGAAAGTTGGAAAGAGTCAGAAGAAGAAGGCAAATAATTCAAAAACTATAAAAAAGATATAATGAAGGCTAATTGAAAAGTTGCTTAGAATTAATCATTCTGTAACATACTAAGGGGCAGATTTATCAAAGGTCGAGGTGAATTTTCTAATTTCAAGCTATTTTTGTGTACTTCGACTAAGGAATAGTCCAAATTCAATTTGAATATCGAAATTTATCATGTACGGTCTCTTTAAAAATTCTACTTTGGCCATTCGCCATCTAAAACCTGCCGAATTGCTGTTTTAGCCAATGGGGGACCTCCTAGAACCTGTTTGGAGTAAATTGGAGGACGTTGAAAAATCAAAGTTTTTTTGGGGAAAAAATTCGAATAGAATTCGATCGAATGCGATATTCCTTCGATTCGAACTTGGCCGAATACGGACCTATTCGATCAAAAACAGACCTATTCGACCAAAAAAAAAAACTTTGGCTTAATTTCGGTTGGTCTTTTTGAATTCGAATTTATTAGTTTTCTCAATTTGAAATTCGACCCTTGATAAATATGACCCTAAAAGTTAACTCAAAGGTAAACTATCCCTTTAACTAGCAACACACTGGAAACCTAAAGGCAAAACCTAAAGCACATGTGTTGTTGTTTTTATAATATACTAGACATTAAGCCCGTTAAATTAACGGGCGCTAGAACATATGTAGTCAAACATTTATAAAAACAGAATTGTTCTAGGTCGGCGAACGGTAACGTATTTACGTTTTTCAGACTATCACCCACAATGGTAAAACATCCCACAGCTCGAGCTGCTGACGCTAGCGTAAATTCGCCAGAGATGGTATGTGGGACACATGCGCAGTAGCGCAATCCCATGGACACAGGGACTGGACGCAGAGACACTTCAACTTTATTATATAGGATTACTGATTCCCACACACAGATCTGATTGTACAGAGAGGAGTCACACACAGATCTGATTGTACAGAGGAGTCACACACAAGTCAGTGGATCACACCGGGAGCTGCAGGAGACGGAGTCACGTGGGTGAAGGAGACACATTGGCCCCGGGCCACTCACTGTCCTGTTGTTACTCACACGTGACACTAATAATCTCCCAGGTAACCCCGTGTCTCTCATATCCCTCCTCTCAGACACACGGGCCGCGGCTCATCAGCTGCTTTCCCTCCCCTCACTCCCAGCCTCTAACAGACCTCGTCCCCCACTCTCTCCCGACCCCGCTGACCCCCAGCCTGACGCTCCCTGGTACCTTCCCGCTGCTGACAAAGCGAATCTCCACTGTCCGACGCTGCTCAGCACAAAAGGCGAACACGTTGCACATGGAGGCGGCCATGATGACCCCGCCCACAGGCTCAGTTGAGATGGACCGTGACCCCGCCACCGTCTCAGCTGATCTGCCACTGCCTCTTCCTTCACACGGAGCCCTCCTGTCTGTTACTTCTCTGGACTGTGACTGACGCCTCACACTTACCCTCCTACTTACCGACCCGCCTGCTCCGCTGCTCCCGCCTACACACACAATAGCGGCTCTTGTGGACTTTCCTGCCAAACCGGGGCTTTCTCTGAGGCACAAAGGAAAGTCAACCCATAATGGCTAATGGCTATTTACCGCTGTCCCACTTATGCCAGAGACGGTCCGTGGGGCACATGCGCAGTAATGCAATCCCACGGACACAGGGACTGGACCCAGAGACACTTGAACTTTATTATATAGGATATCCAACTCTTAATATCCACTTATACTATACACAGAAAGTACAAAATCTAAAAGTGAAAAAACTGAAATACAGCAGACATCAGAGAGAAAATATTTTACTCTTGCACCAGAAAAATGGACTCTAATAGTTATTCATTATTAAATAGACTCTTGTAATCTATACCCCACAGTATAATAATTTAAGTCTCACATTAAATTATTTCGTTTTTAAATTGGAGTTATGTACAGCTGACAGGACCACTTCTTCTGCATTCCTCAATCGTACCTTGAAATCTCACCTACATTTGATTACATTTAGAACTTCCGTCAAAAATCATATTAGGTGATTTCATCAATGACAAGATTAAACTATTTTTATATGACTCTTGTTCATGGTTTGCTAGAAACTTGCGACTATGATGGTTTGATGGTTTCCAGTGACATATGCTGGGGCTGCTGGTTTTAAACTATAGGTGGCCATACACAGTCACACAATATCATAAAAAAGAAAGCTTTGTACAATTGATTTATGCTGGCCTGACAACTAATATACAGTACTAAGAATATCTATCAGTCTGGGGATTGGACAGGTTTGAAAAATTGAACCATGTGCTGCAACCTTACTGAGGGTGGCCTCTAGTATAGACACTTTGCAGAAGGTTTTCATTTTTTATTATTTGTGCTTTTTAAATGATTTATCTTTTTATTCAGCATCTCTCCAGTTTACAGTTTCAGCAATGTGGTTGCTATGGTTTAAAATACAATAGTAACCATGCACTGATTTGAATAAGAGACTCAAATACGAATAGGAGAGGCCTGAATAGAATGATGAGAAATAAAAAATAGCAATACATTTGTAGCATTACAAAGCATTTGGAAAGAGCCAGAAGAAAAAGGCAAATAATTCTAAACTATTAAAAAATACATAATGAAGACCAATTGAAAAGATGTAGAATTGGCAATTCTATAACATACTAAAAGTGAATTTAAAGTTGAACCACCTCTTTAAGACTAGCATGTTCTTTTAATATACAGATCCTGTTCAAATGAGAAATATTATCCGTTAGATAAACCCACAAATTCACATTAGCATTTGCACAAAAGAATTGAAAACAGAATAATTAGGCTAATAATAATAATTTTAATGGTTAAAATGAAGCCTGCATTGCACATCTCGGGCAATAAACTTACATTCTGGAGTTGGTTTTACATCTTTTAGCTGCCGCTGCAGTCTTTTAACATGATTATGAATTTTTGAAAGCTGCTGTTCCGTCTTAAGTTCTGTTAAACATAAAGAATGCATTTCTATCAGTAATTATACAAGGCTTTAAACAAATGAAAACAAATTATCAAATATAACATTTGGTTGTACAGTGTACCTTTTTAAGGTCTGAAGAAAAAGCAAGCAAAGCCTCAGCTCATAAATCTGGGTCTCCTAGGAAATGCTGCTTAAATCATTCAAAACAAATACAGTACATGTAATCTTTTTAAAGGGGTTTCACACTCTTTCAGTTCAGTTGCTTTTGGATTGTTCACCAGAACTTGCTTTTCATACTTTATTTTTGACCATTTTCCAGAAGCTAAAAGTTTTAATGTTCCTGTCTCTGGTGTTTGAGTCTGGCAGCTTAGTTCGGTTGTTTGAGGATTGTTCATCAGAAATAAAAACATTTTTCAGTTCCTTTCCATGTTTTACTTTTGACTATTTTTCCAAAATTGAAGGTTAGAGAGGTTGTTCACCTTCCAAAACTTTTTTCAATCCAGTTGTTTTCAGATTGTTCCCCAGAAAAGAATGTTTTTTTTTCAATTACTTTCCATTATTTATCTTTTACTTTTTCCAAAATCTAAGTTTAAAGTTGAATGTTTGTCTCTGGTGTTTGAGTCTGGCAGCTCAGTAATTCAGATGCAGATTCTGAACTGTTACAACTTTTTACATTTACAAGATACATTTCTCAGAAGCATCTCTGGAGTATTAGCAAATATTGTATCAATTCTAACAGCTGCCTTTAATGAAACTCAAGGACCCTGCTCAGCAGGGACAAAGATAAGAAATGTATTCATTTTAGAACAGTTTACAGGGTCGGCAACCCCCCTCTCAGAGCTGTGAAAAATTACACTTCAATATTAGAAAACGGTCACACATAGCAAATAGAGAGTCAATGGTAAAAGTCGTTATTTCTGGAGATCTATCTGAAAACAACTAGTTGTTTGAAGGTGAACAACCCCTTCAAAGTTGAAAGTTCCTGTCTCTGGTGTTTGAGTCTGGCAGCTGAGTAATCCAGGGCAGATTCTGAATTGTTACAAATTGCTACATTAGTTGATATATTTCTCAGCAGCATCTGTGGAATATTAGCAACTATTGTATCAATTCCAATGGCTGCCTTTAAAGGGCATGTAAAGTCTACAATAGAATAAGGCTATAAATGCTGTATTTTGTACACTAAATATAAACATGAACTTACTGCACCACAAGCCTAATCAAATAATTTATGCTTTCAAAGTTGGCTACAGGGGGTCACCATCTTGTAACTTTGTTAAACATCTTTGCAAGACTAAGACTGTGCACATGCTCAGTGTGGTCTGGGCTGCTTAGGGATCATCATAAACAAAGCTGCTTGAGTTCTGCATGGCTGGGAAGTAAGGTGGGGGCTCCCCCTGCTGTTCATAAGTATGATTGTTTCCCTGCTCAGCAGTTAGGGACCATCTGACAATTCCTATCCACAGCAGTAAATGAAGGGAGAATTTCACTGCATACAGTCAGGTTTCTTATAAAAACGGTACACATTTTTTAATTAAAGTATATTGGAGATATACATTTATAACAGTTTCAGAATCGGTGACCCCTCTCCCAGAGTTGCTTCAGAAAGACATTTGAAGATGAATGAATCTTTAAACTTTGATATTCCAAAAATGGTAACTACAAAATAGAAAGCCATTGAAACGTCTTTATTTCTGATGATCTTTCCCAAAAAAAAAAAAAACTGAAATGAAAACATGTTAGAAGGTGAACAACCTCTTTAATTTCATATGTGTTTAATTAAAGATAAATCCTTTACTTTCTGTTCTCCTGCTGCACGCCAATTTTTGCTCATATTCTTCAAGGGCGCTGTACTCTGCCCGAAAATCATTCTTCTTACTGTACAGATTCCCATTTTTGTCTTTTTCTAAATTTGCAATCCTAGAAAGAGAAAGCATTAATGTTCAACAGTATTCACAAACACAGCCGATAGGATCATTTGCTGACAAGAAACCAAATGAATGGACACATTCACACTACAATCTGAAAAAAATGTAGGAGCATTTATAAAACAAAATTGCATAAAAGAAAAAAATGCTATTAATTCTGACTGCAAATGTTCCCACTAATCAATGAATCCTAATAGCGACAAAAACCTTGAGACAAGCATGCATTTTGTCGCAAAATAACGGTTGTGTGATTTTCAACAACTCTGCCCCTTATTCCTGGCTCCACAAATATTGCTAGACAAAGGCTCTAACCATGTAAACATGTAAATATGGCTTATGTATGGTGGGTGTTCAGCAACATATGGACACATGAAAATTAATAAACAGTGATTTAAAGGAAGCTATAAAAATGCTGTGCATCCTATGATCCAAGTGTGTATAAAACCAGATGCATAGGAGGTTTCTGTACCTCTCAACTCATTTTCTACTGTTGTTCCATGATCTCTGCTCTAATACTTTCTTTTCTTGTTTTATCTCCCTTGTCTTATTCTTTTTAGAGACTTTTCTCTATTCTCTATTCCTACTTTCATTTATTTTACTCTTTCCCTTATCCCCCTTGATTCCTTACTTCCATCCTTACTTCCTTTTCTCTAGACATTTTGCCCCCCTTTCTTTTAAATATCCCCCTTTTTCTCCCCCCTTGTATCACTAGACCGTTCTCTCAGGATTTCCCCATGAGAGAGAGAGACATTAAGATGGCATTTCTTCCAGAATAAATGCACCCTATGTTTAATATTAGTTAAATTAATTGAACATACTTTTTGCCTGCGGTTTAAAAATGTTTTTTAACATTGACATCAAGGATACACTTAGACAGTATATATAGTCTCTGTTTCACTATATTAGCATTGATTGAAACTGCATTTTATCTGTATTATATATCCTACATTTTCTTACAGGTCACCCTCTGCACAGTATGGATCTACTCACTGGTGGTCATTTATCAACACTGGGCAAATTTGCCCAAGGGCAGTAACCCGTGGCGACCAATCAGATTGCTGCATTCATTGTTCTACTTGCAGGCTTTAAAAAGCTAATCGCTGATTGTTTGCTATAGGTAACTGCCCGTGGGCAAATTTGTTCAGTGTTGATAAATGAGCCCCACTGACTCCTAAATGTTAGAATCAGAATAAAGCATGGTATCTCAAACAACTATTTTATTTGCATTATTTGTTAGATATATTCATGATGGGCTCACTTATGTGGAGCTCTCACCTCCCCAAATCACACTTTTGTAGTGCCAGGTGCTGTCCTGCGAGACCCACTCCTGTCACTGGGTCAAATCAATATCCAGAAAAATGCCAGCAGCACACTGAGTCTGGTTGTAGTAGTGTTCAAAGATGAAAATGTATTAAGCCCATATGCAAGAAGGCAACGTTTCGAGCCTAGCAGGCCCTTTATCAAGCCCTGTGACCTTAAAGGTGGCCATATGCCAAACGAGCGGATCTCTCTTCGATATTCCTACCTTGAGGTGGGCAAAATCGGGCTGATCCGATCGTGGGCCCAACTATCGAATCCTAAAGAACGGGAATGGGCGGATCGCATCAACGAACAGATGATCCAATGGGATTTTTAGTCCCATCCGATCGAGATCTGGCCGACCTTCGGCCAGATCTCGACTGGGGAAGCCGTCGGTGGGCCCACATACACGTGCCAATAAGCTGCCGACTCGGTCTGTGTGCAGCTTTTATTGGCCCATGTTTGGCAACTTTACACCATACAGAAACCTTTTAAAGTGAGGAAGGGGGAAGCCTTCTTGCATATGGGTTTAATACATTTTCATCTTTGAACACTATTACAACTAGACTCAGTGTGCTGCTGGCATTTTTCTAGATATATTCATGAGGTCGCCCTTGTGCTGTTAATAAGCTAGTTAGGAAATGTCTTAACCCCAGTCATGATCACAATACCAGACCCCAGTTGATTAGAGGTGCTTAAAGAGAAGTAAGGGACAAATGTATTCTAAATCTGAACTAATAAAAGAAAAATACTGTGGAAAGGTAAAGCATTTTATCTAACCTATAAACCAGAAGAGGTTATACTTACTGGCCTTTGAACTTTTCTAATTCACGGAAATACTCGGTTTTTTTCGCTTGATCAGCCTTTATCTTCCAGGTTTGAGTAGGAAAGTTTCTCTCCCCACCAACGTGGCTAAAACTGCTTTCATTCTGTTAGAGTAAAAATATGATTACACCTCAGATCCAGCATTTACTGCACGGCTGCCCATGCACACGACTGGCTAAATACTGCTGTTCCATTGGACGAGACAGGAAATAAAGAGGTGCTGCAGTTTGCCCTTTAACTCTACCCATCATGCACCTGCTGCTGCTCATTTCCATAATCCATGAGATCCCCAGCTCGTATACAAGTCGGTAATATGATTAAATCAACGAAACTGACCCCAGGCTCGTATAGTCAGTCTTACACCAATGAAATGTATCCGTGTTATTGACTGGGGAAAAGACACCAGCGCACAAACCCAGTTCTCTGCTCTACCCGGTGCATAGCAGTTGCACAGCGCTGTTTTGCTTGTGTAGCGCTAACCCCACTAGAGCCCAGATTTAATTGTTCCGTACCTGTACCGCGGATTCCTCACATTCTGTCTCACACAAGCCCGTTGCTAAGGCAGCCATATTGTTGTCTGACCTGCGTAACCCAGTCCGCCAGGCTTCGCACAGAACACATCCGTGGGAGGAGCTGTGAAATAGGGAGGAGTCTGGGGAGGAGTGTGGGAGGGTATTTAGGACTGGAGGGAAGGCGCGCGCGGAGGGATAAGCTTAGAGTAACGCTATAGAGAAGAGAGGAGAAAGGGTCTCTCTCTCTCTCTCTCTCTCTCTCTCTCTCTCTCTCTCTCTCTCTCTCTCTCTCTCTCTCTCTCTCTCTCTCTCTCTCTCTCTCTCTTCTCTCTCTCTCTCTCTCTCTCTCTCTCTCTCTCTCTCTCTCTCCCTCCCCGTTTTCCCATCCTCCCTTCATTACTTTTTTTCTATTGCTTTCTTTTATTTCCTTCTTTTTTTATCCGTATTAGTAACCCACTCTGTGGCCGGCATTAGGCTCCTCCTCCTTGTGCTCCAACTTCAGTGAATTCAGCACAATTCTCTCTCACACTCACCTTTAAGTTAACATTCAGTATAAATCCCATTCCTAGCAACTTTGCAACTGGTTTTCATTAAGGTTTTCAAATGTCAACTCACCCCAGCAGCCAAAAATCTGTTGCTCTGTGAGGCTGTAACTTTATTAATATAATTTTTAATTACTTAACTTTATATTTAGTGTCTCACCTATTCATAGTCCTTTCTCTGTTTCAATCCACTGCCTGGCTGGTAAATAGGACCCTAGCAACCAGGTCTGGACTGGGAGCCAAAATAGGCCCTGGCAGGTCCATACTGAGAATTAAAATAGGCCCTGGCATTTCAGGTACATAGAGGCCCAATCAACACACACAACAGCCCCCACCAGCCCACTAAATACTGAATTTCTATGGAATCTTATAACAGCCCCTCTGGCATTTGCCAGAACCCACAGATTGCCAGTCCAGGCCTGGGCCCTGGCATTCCAAGCAGGGTCGGACTGGGGGGCCCGGGGCCCACCGGGACTACTGTCCAGGGCCCCTTCCGACCCGCCCCCCAACCCCTACTGCGACGCGCTGAGCGCGCGCACACAAAGGCGCCGCTTGGCGCACCAGCGTGAAGGCGCCTGGCGCATGCGCAGAAGGCGCTGCGCTGATCGGCGCTGCGGTAGGGAAACTTTTTTAAAGATATCTGGAGAGGTGTCTGGCCCGGCGGGGGCCCATTAAGGGTCGGGGCCCACCGGGTATTTTCCCGGTGTCCCGCCGGGCCAGTCCGACACTGATTCCAAGTACAAACAAACCCAAACAGGTCCCAGTATCCAACTATTAACTTTCTATAGCACTTGATGACAGCCCCTCTGGCATTTGCCAGAACCAACAGATTGCCAGTCAGGGCCTGCTAGCAACAAGATATCTGCTGAAAGGCCAAATTGTAGAGCTGCTGACCACAAAGCCAAACAATTGAAAAACTATAAAATATAGACCAATTGTACGAATGCCTACATCATACTAAAAGTTCTTTTGGTTTAAAAAGCTAACTAAAATACAAAGTCTTTCCAAATACCCATACACCTTTCCCTCCTAGAATTCCCCTTGTACCAAAATGTAGAGGGGGGTTCTCACTTGGCTAAATGTATCTATTTTCTGGTAATCTTATTGTCCTATGGCTGAATGGTATGGATTACATATGATTGTTTCCATGTAAAACTTTGTAAACTGCTGGATATACCATCAGATCCTTTTTTATTGTTATATTGTTTAAGTAAATTGAGTACTTCAATGTATAACACAGCATGGTTACAGGGTCAAATGTAAAAAGCCTTTATTAAACACATGACGTTTGATCTGTGGCAATTACATTATTAAGTTTCTGGCCTGCCCCCAGCCCTTTATCCATATTAACACTGAACAATTCCTTTAAACCCCAACCGTCCCGTTTTCTGCGGGACAGTCACGCTTTTGACAGCTCAGCTTGCAATCCAGGTTTTTTACTGAAATGCCCCACTGTCACTTTGATCTCCTGCACTAACACCAGAAAAAGAAATAAAGTTTTGTTTTTTATGGTCATGGTGTTGGTGAAATATCACATTTTCCCAGGTATGTGTGGCACTTTACTGTGTCCCACTTTCAGATTTTAAACATTGGGAGGTGTGGAATGTAGCTTATTCTGCCCAACCCGGCCAAAATGTTCTTATAATCATGTCATTTAGTGTAAGCCTAGTTTATTTTTTGCTTCATAATATTGTGGTAAAGCACCTTATATGACATTACAGGCTGTGCCATGTTTCTCTGTATAAACATTTATGTGTCAAGTCATGTTCATCTGGGGGGAGTGACTCAGTAGTCTGAATAGAGGAAAGAGCTATATCTGAATGTAGGCAGTCACTTGTTCAAAGAGATGCATTGTTTTAGTTGCATTTCTTAGGGTTTGAGCACTTGTTTTTGCTGTCAGTTTTCTGTATCTGCATTTATAGTTTTTACCACTAGATGTCCCTAGAGTATAAATGTCTGCTTGGTTGCACCAATCAATACACAGCCAATTTTCTTGAATAATGTCAATGTTGGCTCCCTTCATGATTTCATCTCAAACCTTGCTGTAATATTTTCCATGTTAACTTCACTGTACCTTCCTTAGCAAAATTACAATATTATACCCATATATAGCAAGTTGTGCAAAGTGAAAAAAAAACAGACACAATTGACTATTTTTTTTAACTTTTGCAAAGTGCTCTGTTTCAGCTCCTACATTCAGCAGCCCTGTATTCACAGGTGTATTTCTGGGGTCCTTGCCATCCTTCAGCAGCCTTTCCGATGCTGCTCCCCACCTTGCACCCAGTACGTACCTTTCTGAGCATTGGAGCCAGTTGAGGGGGGCGCATTGCTAGTGCAGCATTGTTAGTTCAAAGAGCACAATTTTGCTCTCCGCACAGTAACGGAACTAGGTGGGGGTGGGCCCTGGTGCGGGCCGTGCAGCCGCCTCCCCCCCCGCCCCCACCCTCATCCGTGCGCAGTTTTCTTTGCGGCTGCAGCCGACTCCAGCCGGCTGCAGCGTGCACGATCTGCCGGGGGGCCCTGCGGGGGTGCGGGCCCTGGCTCAGTTGCACCCCCTGCTCCCCCGGTAGTTACGCCGCACTAAAACAGCCAAAATTATGATTTCAAAATATGAATTTCAACTTTAAAAGTTACCAGTTTTTTTTTTCGTGTTCTGCTGCCGCCTGAGGAGAGTTTCTCAACCCGCCTCATGGCAGCAGCACCCCTGTGTATTCATGAGGGGCAGGAGGGGGAGGCATATAGGTGTCCTGCCTCCTACCCATCCATAACTTGTGCATCATTCAGACAGAAGGGGGAGAAAAATCGAGTTTTTCTAATTCAAATCAAATTCGATTCAAGTATTCAGGTCAATTTAATTCGTCTGAGTTGAGAAAATTCGATTTTATCAATAAATTTTGATTGGTCGAGTTTATGGGCGTTTTAAAAAAACTCACAAGAATTTGAAATTCGACCTTTGATCAATGTGCCGGTAGCATGAATAGCTGCAACTGATTTGCACAAAGCGAGTGAAGTTATTAATGCCGTGTGCATTGGAACTGATACAATCCCCAGCTTTAACCCCAAATTTTAGTAGCAACTTGTCCACAATTCACAAAAACCTGTATGCGCAACAATATGCTTGAATTGTGCTAGAATTCTGGGGTAAAAAAAATAACACTGCATTGTGGAAAAAAACATGGCTTTGTCTGAATAGGGAAGACTTAATAGAGTTTGCTTATGGACCTTGTTATTTCTAGTTTTTCTTCTGTGCTGCCCTGTTTCTTTTGCTGGGTTTTCGAGGACTGGGTAGTTTCCCTCAAGCCAAATATAGCTCTTATGTCCCTTAATGCCACCTTGATATTTTATCTAGAATTTTATCAGCATAGATACAGGAGGCTTCCAAGGCAGTGAGGCCACTATACCTTTCTAGCCACCAACAATGCAGAAAAAAACTTCACACAGGGGACCCTCATGCACCTCCTATTGCCTGCCCCATTTGGACAATGGAAAAGGTTTAGGAATAGAAATTTGAAGACTGAAATTGAGTACCCGAAGGAAACCAATGTAAACACGAAGAAAATATAAAACATTTTCTTTTTAAAGAAATCATGAAACGCACTTGCCGCGTGGCTTTGCAGACAGCTTTATACAGAATGGATATTAACACCGCCACTGTCTGAAAATGCAGTGTGTTTTTGCCACTTCCATTTGTCAAGTCATGTGTCCGTTTTGAGAGGTTTGTGTTTAAATGCTATTGAAATTCATTCAGTTTCTTGAGCTTTGAACGGCATTTACGCAGATCTATCAAGCAAGTCATAAAATGTGGCAATTTGCTAGATATCTCCATAGCAACAGACTGGCATTTTCACATTGACTCTTGTATCCTTTCTTTCATTTTGGTTCTGAGAGCTTTCTGCAGGCTAAGTGGCTTTGCTATATATATTTTTGACAGTCACACACAGAGAGCACAAAGGTTACACTTTATTCATTAGTGAATAACAAATTATTATTATATACAAAGATTAGACCTAAAGCTTGCTCTGTAGATAAGTGTATCGGCCTTAATAATACTTTGAATTAGTACAGAACAAAATAATTAAATTTATGCTGGAAGATATTCATAGTCATGCTTTATCTCACAACTCGCCTTATATTAAATTGCATTCTGTAATGTAGCCTTGTAATCATTATTTTCACATGATACAGATGGGACCAGTTTTGGGGATGTACATGGTAGGGTTCTGGTAGCATTCCGCCTTTCTTAATGACCAGTAAATGCTAGTGGGATACTTATAACAGTGATCATAATACTTTACATAATACTTTATTGCATACTCAAGGTGGGACCTTACCAAGGACCTATAAAAATGCTAAATTATGTTTTCATCCCTCGAGTTAATGCCCCTTTTTTGTTGTCCACAAAAATCCCCAAATCCTTCTACATTAACAAGGCACCCAATATACTACCATTTCATTGACTTTGAGTGTCTTTTTTGTGTGCATTCAAAATCCAACTTTCTCCATGCCATGTTTTCTGGGAAGCCGTGTACACAGTCAGCATGTAGGGCTAGTATTAGTCAGGGAAATGCAAAGTGCAAAAAAACAGATGCATTCCGACATTTTTTTGCACACTATCTTTCTTGTTATTTTGTACCATGAATGCACCAAATCCAGAATTCAGTTCGGGATTCGGCCAAGATTTGGCCTTTTTCAGCACAATACCGATACTGTCGAATCTAAGATCCTGGCCAGAATCCTGAATCCAAAAAATCATGTGACTCTTCATTACACAAACAAGGACTTCAAAATATAATTTTTTTTTTTTTACTATCTTTCCACCTCATTTCCATAATTTACATATGCAAATTAGGGGTTGGATTAGGTTCAGAATTGGCCTAATCTTTCAAAAAGGATTCAGGATTCAGCCGAATCCTAAAATAGTGGATTTGGTGCATCCCTACTTTGCACCCTGTCCTTTGAAAATCCCTGTATCCCTGACTTATATACAGACAAGCTTACAAGCCCCAACTCTGTGCTACTATACATGTGTTTTCACTTTGAGTTGTGATCTTGCCAAAGCAACAGACTCCACCTTTACATTTCCATTCCAGTGCAGCTCAGCTTTTTCCATGCAGCGGGCCAATTATCCAGCAAAGCACAAATTCACTGGTGGTGTTATATAAGAATAATGATGCCATACCAACAAGTATGTGGAATGAAGCAATAGAAATGGCTTGGATGACCGCATTTGAATATGGGTCTAGGTTAGCTTTTCTGTATCTTTTTACTATGTAGCAGTACCCATTTGTTCAATTAAGGGTTTTGTATTATGATTTTGACATCCAAGACAAAGGGGCAAATTGTGTTTTTCAGATGAATTTCCACTAAAAAGGCAATTCACAACAACAGCGCTATTTACTAAAAGACAAGCAACACACTTTGCTAGCGAATTACCTTGTCACTGGAGAACTTTCACTGCGTTTTACTAGGTGAATTTCGCTCACTCGAAAGATCATAAATCTGCCAAATTATTTGGTAAAATTTGTTACCCTTCACCAAAATCTATATCGCCAGGTTCTGACTGGCAAATTAATTAAATGAAGCTACATCCTCAACATTATTATGTTAGTGACATCAAAAAAGTCATATGCAAAAGTCAAAACGCTTACGTTTTTTCATATTTATAGTGGGATTATGTTTACAAGTTGTATGTAAAAGATCTTATTTACACTTTTTTATAACATAAAGCGCATGCCACATTTGTTTTAGGGTGGGCTTATGGCCTAGGACAATAGATGATCTCTATCATTCTCATTATTCATTTTTAATAAAAAGTGGCCACCAGCAATTTCACCTGCATCACTAATAAATACATACATACTGTATGACCTTTATATGTCCACTTAATTGAAATTGATGTGTGTCAGTAAGTTAATGAAGTTTCGCTAGAAAAAAAGTAACGCCAGAGAAAATTCATTCAATTAAAAAATTCAATTTTCGCGCCAATGAATCATCATTGATGAAAGTACACCAGCGTTCTCTTGCGGAGACGTAATTGCACATTTGCTTATTCTTCACGATATAACATCTGACGTAGTTGAGCGAAGTCTGGACGAGCCTTCCAGAACTAAAATTTGCACATAAGTAAATGTGCCCCAAACACATTAATCTATCCGTTTTTAGTTTCATTTAGCTCCTCCTCCATTTAGTCCTTCCTAGTACATTTTTAATTTTGCTTTCACTGTAAAGATTTCAAATATTTTACATAATCTATGAAAAAATGTCATCAGTTTTAGGTGGTACAGGGGAATGTAAAGTTACAAAGCATTCTATTTTACATACACATTTTTTTTTTACCTTTACTTCTTCTAGGAAATATGAGCTGTTCAGCAAAGCAGTAAATTGATTAGATTGCAGTGTGTGTGTACCATGTCTGATCTTATAACAAGGATCCTATCATAGCTGGTGGGTTAAAGACTGCTGACTAGGGAAATTATTGTTAGTAGTAGTGCCTCAGTCCAAAGGGAAAATAGCCTGCCTGCTCTGACTTGAGAAAAACATAATTACTAATATGTACTGTAAGGATAGAGACAAAATGGTTACATTGCCCCTGCTGCACCCGTTACGCCAGCAGCTCTGACCTTGAAACAAATTGATGCAATATAGGAATATTCCACTATGTGACTGTAATACCATGTGTTCCACTGGTAGCCAAATAAAAACAGCACTGCTACTATATTTTTAAAGATGCATGATGCAAGGAAAGGCAAGCTACCAGTCCTTTCCAGATACATCATGGTTTGTGCTGTTTTAGCAAATGTGCTCATCAATAAATGCAAAAGTTAATGCAGGCTTTTTCTAGTTGAGTTGTTTTTATCATAGTCAGCAAAACATCTTCCTGTTTGGGTCAGTAGAACTAACATCCACTGCAGTCTACTTAGCTGTCTACTTAGCACTGGGCCTGATTATAGTAATGTACGGCTGTTTCGTGATTCCCATCGCTCCAATGTGCAATTTTTTTATCCAGTTTGATAAATAAACAATGCAGCACAATCCACTATCCAAACAGAAACTATGTATCAGAATCCAGCTGATAACAGAACCATGAAGAAGCATGCAAAGCATTTATTGTTAGTCTTGGCTGGAGGAGAGCTGGATTCTGCTTTATATACATTGTCAGAACCATAAATTAATTGTAATTAATGTATATTGGGATTTTTAGTCTCCCATACTCCAAAAAGATACAGGATATTGACGTTAGTCTGTGTGAACCTGATACGGCCTTAGACAGTGTCAGACTGGGATGCCAAGGGCCCACCAGAAAACCTTAGATCGTGGACCCACTTTCCAAACTATTACTCCTCCTCTCCTTACTCAACCTCTTTATTCTGCTAGTCTTTTATATCTACTTGTATTCTTCTGATATCTACTATAGTCTTTCATTTCCCCATTTTTTTCCCCATAAAGAAATAAGAAATGACCATGAAATAAGCAAAATGGGCCAACTGACATCTGGGCCCACTGGGAGTTTTCCTGGTATCCCTGTGGGCCAGTCCAACACTGGCCTTAGATTGTAAGCTCCACTGGGGCAGGGACTGATGTGAATGATGCAGAATTTTTTAGGTCACACTGTTTAATAATGTCAGCACGAAATACATTAAAGGGGAACTCCGGCTTCCAAACCAAATTTTGATAAAAAGGCCCACAGAAACCCCTAATAAACATATCACAGTTACCTGTTTCTTCAAAAAGTATAAATAAATGCCATTTTCTATGCTGAAATCACACTGTTTAACAGCTCTTCTCTTTCTGATTCATTTGAAATCCTGGCAGGGAACGAGGGACTAATGCTTCTCCACAGCATCCAGAAACTACAAAACCCACAATGCATTGCACTGTGATGTTTCATTCCTTATTGAAATCAGGTGTGCAGGGAATTGTGGGGTTTGGAGGATGAGGACAGATGGCTGTTGATACAAAGTAACAGTAGTCAGCCTGCTCAGCAAAGTAGTCAGAAAGATCATCAGGAGAGCAGGGGGCTAGGCTTAGGGAACTGTTCCAAACCATTAAAAATCATAAAAAGTCTGCATATTTTTTAATTGATGTATATTGCAAAGTTGCTTGAAATTATGTTTACTTTACAAAAAGCTTACGTTATTTTTGTGTGGAGTTCCTCTTTAAGGATAAGGAAGATGCTGAGGGAGAGGTATTTGAAAAAATGTTAAGTTAACAGAGACTGTACATTTATTAAAGTGGTGCCAATAGAGAAAGTTTGAGTGAGGAGTGCTGTGATTTGTACCTGTTACATAAGATTTGTGTATAGGATTTGTCAATGTTGGGCAAGCCTATCATTAAGTACCCAACATGCGTCATGCAATAAATACTATAATTAACACACAAGAACATCTGGGAGTGTCATTAACTGTGAGGATTTCCTCTATTTACTCATTATTTTTTATTTTATCCATAAGAATATCTGCAACCCAACCAATAGATCTTCATTAGAAGATTTATTCTGCAGAGAAAATTGCCTTCTAAAATTCTTGCTTGCAAGCATTCATAAAACCTGCTCTCTCAGCATTTTCCCTTCTAGATAAGCAACAGATAACCATACATTACTTAAAGGAGAACTAAAGCTTAGTAAAAATTTAGGGTAGCTATTCTGCACATAATGCTTTGAGCTTCTGTATCAGCCCATGGCCCTCACAGCCCTTTAGCAGTGAAGATCTGTGCCCCAAAGATGCCCCAGTAGCTCCCCATCTTCTTTTCTGATGAGTCCCATCACATGCTCTGTGCTGCTGTCACTTACTGAGCTTAGGGACCCACTCACAATATACTGTATATATGCAACAAAAATGTCACAATGCAAGGCTTATTAGTAATTAATTTAGATATTCATTACTCGGCGGATCAGAAACCACTGCATTCTGCATCAGAATGTAACAATCAGCCATACAGTGCTGCGCAATATGTTGGCGCTATATAAATACATGTTAATAATAATAATAATGTAGAGCAGCTTCTATGACATGTGAATCTGATTTTCTGCTTGACAATTTGTCCAACCCCTAAGTTTTGCCTCTCAATAGCAGCTCAGAGCATACTGAGCATGTGCAGTGTCACAAACTCTCACAAAATGGCCTAACACAATCCAAGATGGCAAGCTGCTGTGCACAACTTTGAAGGCCTGACTCATTACTATCATAGGGACACTGGAAATCTAGACTGGTACAGTAGGTTTACTATATAAAATAGCCATATTTAGCCATATTCTCTTGCAGGGTTTAGTTCTCCTTTAAGGCGAGGGCAGATCTTCTGCTGAACTTTTTCTGCCTGCAGAGAGCCCTGAGATTCATTTTTATTGTATTGTATGTAAGACATTTCAGGTTTCTCTTCGTCTTCTTTCTCTGTGCTGAATAGTTGTATCTTATCAGTCAGTAGGTTCAGTTTCTCTGCTCCTCTCAGCCCTGTTAGTTTGACCTTTCATTGCGCTACAAACACATTGCAACCTACATTTCCTCCATCCTTGCCAACATTCCTTGGTGGCAGGACTGGATTATCTTGAAGGATGATTTCTGCAGGGGCAAGATTACCAGTGCTAGTATTAAATTGCACAATATTAGTCTGCAAGGAATGCTGGGTAGTCATATGACTTTTGCTCTTCCTCTTGTTACTTGTCTAGACCTTGCCTGTGTTTTTTGTGAATGTCATTTTCAAAGATACCCTGAAACATTGAGTGGGAGCATGAATATCTGTAGTTATATTTGCTTTGGATCATCCCTTATAGGTGTGTTATTTCAAACCAGGCTAAACCTTTTAGATTTACCTCCCTTTCTTCTTAGTGTGAGTGTGACTCATGACAAGTCCTTGACAAGTCACTGATGAAACGTTGCTTTTCCCTCATAATAATATCATGACCCAGATAACTTGAGCTTTCCCTCTTCACGTGTATTTTTATATCAATGTTTAGAACATACAGTACATTTTATTTTTTAATGTTTAAAGCCTTTTTCTGTTGACTGTCACATGTATTTCTTCACATCTCTGTTTTCTTATGTGAGAGATGTACATGACTAACAGACTGGACCTGTACCCCAAACCCTCACCAACCTGATACACATATTTGTACCTGCTCCTAGCACTTGACTGGCAACATCTTTACTTACAAAACCCTGTCTGAAACACATATATGATCAAAAGGGTCTGGATGGAAGAAAGAAGAGAGGGGAGAGAGCTGCTGTTAGTTATGCAAAATCATTTTCCAACCAACCTGCAGATAATTCAACCCTCATTTAAATTCAGCTACTGGCCCATTGCTGGTGCTGCATTGCAAGTACCCAACAAATTGCAGGGCTTTACTTTATTTTGTTGGGCATCACCATCTTTCCATATCAGAAACACATTGGAATCTTCTACCCATTCTCTTTTGATGCTCTTGGCCTCCATTCCCAACTACCAGATTAAAGAAATCACCCTCAAGACAAAGTTTAAACCATACCTCGCAGATCAGTATAAGTGAAGTATATGCTCTTCCTGCTCTATTCTGCACCACTCTACATTGTGAATCAGACCACATATTGCCTTCCTACTCATGCCTGTATGTAATTGACATCCAGTTTTAGAGGTTTTTGAAACCACAACTAAACTCACTTTCTCTAAAACTATGAATGTCATGAAATGTATTAAAAAATCTGAACTGAAAAAGTGTGACGAGGAAAAGTCACAAAAAATCGCCTTTTTTTGTATTGTTGTACAAAAGCCAGGGTCAAAAACAGTCCAAAACCTATAAATCCATGAATCAAAGAAAGATCTTCCAGTTGGAAAAGAGACATCTGTCATTGACTTTTACATGATTTGGTCAATTTTTAGCTGGAGTATTTTCGAATTCGGAATTGTCACAGTTTTACAGCATAATAAATCTTGAAGAAGTTATGATTTTTTTTAGCCAACTTTTCTGGATTTTTGGTGTCAAATAGCCCAACTCATAAAAGTCGTGGCTTAATAAATCACCCTCTTAGATTGTAGTTTTGTCTTCAGAGCATGAGCTGCATTCCTTTTGTTTTTCTGTTTGGCTCTCCAGCAAGCCCAGTAGTTAAAGATGTTTCCTATGTTCTTCTGTTGCCATATCACTTATTCAGTATAGAAGCAGTCAGTAGAGTCAATTGTAATAGTTTCTGTGCAATCTATTGAAGCAAGCCATAATTAATAATATATGTGGTCTGCTTTAAACAAGGACCATTTGCTTTGTTCAGTAATTCCCATAATATATACATTATCCCCTTTATCTTTATTAACCTTCTCTCTGCTAATTGTACTTAATAAGTATTTCCTTCGTAACCAGAGACAGCGAAAACTTTGTTCACATAACCATCCTGTAGTTAGCAGTGTGTCTGTGGCAAAGTTAATGCAACTGATATAGGAACTGCACTAAAATGTGTGTAATCCTACAATACAGTGTTTAAACCTGTCTTAGTCAAGTTTCCCTTTATTGTCTTTACTCATGCATGAATAAAACCGATTCCTATCATCCATCCTGTTTCTGAAGGGGACTGTAGGCCAATAGAAATACACATCATTACACAACACACAACAACAATTATGTTGATAAACTTCTAGGGAAATCCCCCCGAACTGTATCCCAGGGCTTTAAGATACTGACAGACATACAGTATGTTATAGTTGGGAATTTATCTCTATAATCTGTTTTTTCATCCAAGTGGAAGCTGTAAAGCACCCATGGATACCAAGGTTCCCATATCATGTAAAATATCAGGGGAACATGTAAAATGCAGTTTGTGGAGCTGCATGTATTGCAAGGGGCATTTGAATCAGTGCAGCCCTGCTAGATGTATTTTCAAAACATGACCCCATTTTTCACATTGGTCTGGTAACCTTTAACAAAAACCTTTAATGTAATTTCTACTTTATGGCACTTAATTTCTCTTACTAAATAATCTATATTTTTATGTGTGGGCAAAGAACCACAACCTGACAAAAAGATCTTGTGAAATATATCTTTTGTGATAACTAAGCACATTGCTAGAGTTTTCCAAGTTATCCAGGGGAGCTGAAATAAAAACCTTTGAACATGTTTTTGTTCATAATTATGTGTGCAAATAGGAACACGAAGCCACCTCCACACCTCGCATGAAATAGTAGGCTGAGAAGCATTGTACTTAAATACTGCTGGGATTTGCTCTATTTCTTCTGTTCTTCTTTTAGATACAGCAATATTGGTTTATGAATGCCGTATAGACTGTGTGTAAATCGCTGCAGATGAAAGTGCATGATACACTCTCATGAACACACATGGACCATTTCTGTATATTTGTATCTATATCTATAGTATGTGTGGGATAAATCCAAAGTGGGTATTATGATATGTGCATATAGGCATTCCTTGTTCCAGTTGCTTTGTGGTGATTCCAGTATATCCAGTGTGACTCACGGTACTAGTGATGGCAACCTGACCACTGTTCCTGTGGACACAGTGCGTATTTGGTTTTAAGTGTGTGGGTTTAAATGGATGGTGGGTTCAGAGTGCAATAAGTGCAGTTAATGGAGCTCCTTTGTAAAGACTGTGATAGTGACCCCTCTTTCTTAGTATTGTATGTATGTATGTATATTTATATTTGTATAGCTTTCCTTGAGTGCAAAGCACTGGACAGCAAAACAATAAATTAGTAGAGCAAACAGGTACAAATAAGTACAAAAATACAATACAGATAAATATACAATACAATTACAATACAGATTAAATGCTTAGTGTCAAGAAGACAAAATTATGCCCTGTAGAGCTTACAGTCTAAATGGAAGAGTAACTTACAGACACAAATTGGGGCATATTAAGTGCTGTAGTTTACAGTAGGGATGCACCAAATCCAGGATTCGGTTCGGCCAGGATTCTGCCTTTTTCAGCAGGATTCGGATACGGCTGAATCCTTCTGCATGGCCGAACCAAATCTGAATCTTAATTTGCATAAGTAAATTAGGTGCTGGGAGGGAAATTGCGTGACTTTTTGTCACAAAACAAGGAAGTAAAAAATATTTTCCCCTTCCCCTTCAGATTCGGGTCGGTATTCGGTCGAATTTTTTGCGAAGGATTCGGGGGTTCGGCCGAATCCAAAATAGTGGATTTGGTGCATCCCTAGTTTACAGTGGCTGCCATATAAGTGCCAGTTCCCAGTTCAGGTGTTAAGCAAGTTATCCAAGAGGTAGTCTTTGAGTTTAGTTCTAAAGATATTGAAGGACATTGAAGGAGGTTTCTCTCTGGAGACAGAAGGATCCATCAACCTTGTTGAACATTATTTCTCCCTTCTTGGATATCACTGATGGGTTTTGGTCAGAAAATTGGCTTTGCACTGTGTCAGTTCTTATGGGAGGTTCCAAACACATGATGTAAAGCTGGGTTCTGGTGTTCAGGTTCAATAGTGTAACTATAAAGGGAGCAGGACCCCACCCCAGCGAGCAAGTGGGCAGTGAGTGTTAAATGGTAGATTTTGGAATATACTATTTTCTTTTCTTATAAATAAGGGTGATTCAATCAGTACGATAAATTATATTTACCCCTACCAATGACACATTTTCTATCTAATTTATTTATTACACACATAAGCCATTGTGCTGTACAGTTGAGTGCAGTTTAATTACAGAGGAGAACACCAAATAAAGGAAAAAAAGAGAAAAGCCCATGAAAGTTTTCTCAAAGTCAAACTGATTCCATCAAGCCAGGGAACAGAAAGACCAACACTATGCTTGTTGAAATTACAATGACCTGGTTCCTTAAATGCTTAGGATTCCATAGGGGGATGTACAGCAAAAAAAAGAGATATCTACTTTCAGAAGATTTATCAAAGTCTTTGAAACTGGGTCACAAGCAGTCAAGCACTATGATTAATATATGCAGGTGACCTGATGAATATAGGATAAATATAGCCTGTAAGACATTGAAATGTGAAGAAATGCAAGCACTGTAGGGGTCATTCACAAGCAGAAAGGCAGTGGCAAAGAGCAAAATGTAGGCACCTGTTGCCATTTTCCTGCAATTTATACATTGTATTCCTTGCTTTGAAAATTTGGAGCAGGTCCTTGCACTCTTTTTCTGAACGTAGAGATTTGCTGCCACTTCAATAAATATAATTTGGCAGCTCTGTATTTGTGAGGAGCTGGTAGGGAGAATGTCCACTCTCCCACCCCATTCAGACACGTAAGTTAGGAAATGTTGGACGATGGACGCAGGCCACAACAGGGCCCTGTACTTACTGCCTGCTCAATGCAGTCTATAGGCTGGCCTGTGCCACCAATCCTGATCTCAGTACCTCGTGCTGGGTGTAATGATGTAGACCACAGCCAGATGTTGGGAAGAAGTGCTCCCTGATGGCGCACAAAGGGAAATGATTTTGTGCTCCTTAGGTTATGGACTGTTGTCAGCGGCTGATCAGAAATCTAATTTTGCAGGCTGAGAGAAGCAGATCTGCTCGGTGCCCCTGCTCCATTGATTTGAATCTTTCAGCCTGTGTGCGGTCCATCCAATTACGCAGGCTGAAAGCAGCCGCTGACAACAGCCTGTGTGTCCATAGCCTTAATCTTTTTGCACTTTTCCCCCAAAGTTCAGTAAATGATGCCTATTATGTTTTCAGTGTCCTGGCACCCAACAATCTATCTGCAAATTTGGTGATGAAAAGTGTGAAAAAATATAGATTTCTTTTGAAGCTCAGGCAGGGGTCCCCAACCTTTTTTACTCGTGAGCCACATTTAAATGTAAAAAAGAGTTGGAGAGCAACACAAGCATGAAAAATTCCATGGCGATGTCAAATAAGGGCTGTTATTGGCTGTTTGGTAGCCCCTATCTGGACTGGTAGCCCTCAGGAGTCTCTGTTTGGCAGTACATCTGATTTTTATGCAACCAAAACTTGCCTCCAAGCCAGGAATTTAAAAATAAGCACCTGCTTTGAGGCCACTGAGAGCAACAGCCAAAGGGTTGGAGAGAAACATGTTGCTCGCGAGCTACTGGTTGGGGACCACTGTAGAGTATGCCTGATCTGGGGTCCCATTGTCAAAGGTTGTTTGTGGTTGCTGGTTGGTGTAGTCTAACAACTGGTGGGAGCAGGTTAGACCAGGTTAATGCACTTTGCCCCCTTGTTCCCCAGGCCTTCATAAATGAAACCTGTGATATTTATAGGACAAGGGAACTCTTCACTGGCAGGTGCCAATATAAGGCTTCCCATTGCATGAATTGATACTTTTTTCCTTGGGCTTGTTCTTTTTGTAAAAACAATACTCCATCCTGGGGATTATTCTATCAGCTCCGAGGCACCATCTCCTTACCTTTCCTAGGCATCCTCGCAAAGACTCAAACCTGCACATTACAGTAAAAGTGGAAAATTTACACTAATCCACATGTGCGAGTGAGTATTCCTCATATTTAAACACATAAGCCTTATTCACAAAAACACAGTGCATTTTTTTGGAAGCAAACCAATGTTTTTTCCCCACAGCACAGACATTTTTTTCCCAGAATTCCAGTATCTTTATAGCTGAATGATGAGTTGCTCTGAAGTGACTGCATCCATTTTTGCAAATCTCTGCAAGAACTCTGGACGATTACTGCCATGTTCAGGGTGATGAGAGCTTCCCAAATCAATAGGTTTACTTCTTAATCATTCATCAGAGCACACTGACACTGAGTGAAACTATAAAGAAGTGTAAGAACAAAAATTAAATAAGTAGCAATAATATAGAGATATGCAGAAAGTAAGAAAGAACAAATACATAATCCATATGAAGAATAAGCCATTTATTTAGACAGTATAGGAGGCTTTTCTATTTTGGGGGAAGTGAATCATTGAAATATTTATAACGGGTGCATTGCAGAGATCCCATTTCTTTCAAACAGCGAAGGCCAATATATTTTCCAGGCATAAGTCAATGGTTCCTGTGCTCTGCAACTTTGTGTAAGGGACACATTGTCTGCATAGGAAAAATAAAAAGACAAAGGCTCTCCTTAATGCTCCCCTTTCCAACTATAAGCGCATGACATAAGGAAAAAGAATGTATGACGCTAGTTAGAAAGACAGCTGTTCTGCTGATATCCCTGGTCCCCATCATTTAAGCGTTGTTGTGCCTTCTGGCTCTTCACTGGTAACTTAATCTGATGTTATTTATACTATGCCTTCTGCCAGAAGTACATTCAGAATGTTATGCTGTCTTTCCCTGCCTTGCTTCTTTATTTCTTTATTCCCTTGTATGTTTGATCCTCCAGTAATTCAATATAAACCAAATGTGTGCATGTATACTTTAAATGTTAAATATATGGTCACCTGAATAGCATTTCATTAGTGGGGAAGCCATGAAAACTGGGGTGGACAGTATCTAGTAACCAGACACTCATGACATTTATATAGAGTGTGATTTCTCCATCCACCTTAGCCAAACTCAATCCAAAAATTCAAAACTTCTAAAAATTATTTTAACTTTACTCTGACGAGACAACCAATGTGCAATGATAATGTGGTATAAAGGTATTGCACAAATATCTCTCTCTTGGGTAGTGACAGCTACACACCAAAGTCTCATGAGATCCAGATTTCTCCGTGATGCTGGCAGCAGACACATAGATTGGCAGTAAATAGACCAACTGGGCACTGCTATAGTGATGTTTCAGTCACTCCTCTATACACACCAACCAGCAGGATTTAGCTTTTCTCTCCATGTTCAAATATGTCCCTACAACTAATTGCCTACATTTTACAAACACTAAAATATAAAGCAGGCCAAGAAAAAACTCATAATGTACTCCTTGCAGAAAGAATGTAGTAGCAGAGACCCTGAGGATTGGTCAGAACCAAGAACAGATTGCACCTTTACTATCATAGATGCTAAATTGCACCAGTAGAATAAACCTGCAGAGTTAATTGCCTATTATTTGCCATGAACTACGACTTGTGCAATTTAGAACCTGTGTTAGTAAATGAGCACTTGGATTTCTACCACATCAGAAGAGAAAATAAAGAAAAGTAATGGCCCAGAACTGTAATCAGAAGAGAGTGTGGCTGCCCAGAGAAAATGGGCAAAAACAGAATCAGAAACCTGAATTATATATGAATATATAGCCAGTTTGGCAAGGCCACACATATGAGAACATGAAAGGGAATTAATTTACACAAGTAAACATTGGACAGGTTGGTTAAAAATTAGCTTTCTTTATCTGCTAGTGTGTACCCAGCTTTACTGTGGAAAGATTATATGATCAGTGTGTACCAAAAAGTGCTAGCTTGTGTTTGTGGAGGTAACATTAGTGGCCATGAAAAATAGTTCGCAAAGCTCTGAGCCTCAAACAGGCATACACAATGCCCATTATACAACCTTTAAGCGTCAGGGGACACAGGCAGATTCGGGGAGATTAGTCACCCGGCGACAAATCTCCTCTTCTTTGGGGCGACTAATCTCCCGAACTGCCTCCCCTGCCGGCTAAAATGTAAATCGCCGGTGGGATAGCTCTCGTTCGTTTTCCGAATGAAAACGATGAGATTACATTTTGCGTCATGCTGGAGGAGAAGCCACTTAAAGGAAAACTATACCCCCAAAATGAACACTTAAGCAACAGATAGTTTATATCATATTAAGTGACATATTAAAGAATCTTACCAAACTGGAATATATATTTAAGTAAATGTTGCCCTTTTACATCTCTTGCCTTGAACCACCATTTCGTGATGGTCTGTGTGCTGTCTCAGAGATCACCTGACCAGAAATACTACAACTCTAACTGTAACAGGAAGAAGTGAGGAAGCAAAAGACACAACTCTGTCTGTTAATTGGCTCATGTGACCTAACATGTATGGTTTATTGGTATGTTTGTGAATACAGTGAATCCTACGATCCCAGGGGGCGGCCCTTATTTTTTAAAATGGCAATTTTCTATTTATGATTACCCAATGGCACATACAACTAGAAAAGTATATTATTATGAAAATGGTTCATTTACATGAAGCAGGATTTTACATATGAGTTGTTTTATGCAATATCTTTTTAGAGAGAACTACATTGTTTGGGGGGTATAGTTTTCCTTTAAGTATAGAAGAGGAACATGAGAACGTTAATGGATCATGGGCAGTGGGGCCTGTTTGAAGGTGGGTCCTCTGTAATGTTCTCTATGTATCACTGGATACATATGACTTACATAGGAAGATCTACCAAATTTCCATATAATTCGTCCTACGCCAATCTGCACTCTCTGTTAACCTAACCCACATTTGATGGCTAGAGGACACCTATGCTAAATAATGCACTTAGCAGGCCAGAACTGATTCTAATGTAACTGTTCCATTTAAATTTGTATAATGGAAATATTGAGAGGTGAATATATAGTTTTCCCTTTGTTTCCTTAGGTTTTATCAAGAAGAAGATGATTCTGCCACTACATTTTCATCCTTGCATGAAGCTTGATTGTTCACTGCTTTTGTGCCCACAGACATCACTGTCTCCAACAATAACTCTCTTGTAGTGAAATAACCCCCATAAATAATACAGCAGGGGGTGTGGGGCAAGGGATTGCTGGGTGGCACTGTGAGTGGACAAATATGGCCAGAAATTGATAATTCTGAGATACCATAAGATGTGCCGCCATACGGCTGGTCTTTGCTAAGCACAATTTAGCAGGAAAAGTTTAAGAGTTTACTAGAACTGCCCTTTGATTTTTCAGATATCTGGCTCTTGTTCCATTCTGACACAACTTTGGAAAGGAAAGAGGAACACAACAGATGAAAAAGGAGAAGCAGCCAAAGGAATATACAGCTACAGACAATGGAAATAAAAGAAAATAGAGGCTATTACAGCTGGAAAAGTTTGGTGGATAAATCAGTTACAAAATGCAGTATATTCAGGTGACTATAAATATAATAATGGGGAAAACAATATTGAAGAACACATTTGACAAAAATCCATAAAACAACATTTTCGCTTCCACTGGAACATTTATGTAACGTGGTCTTTCTGGCAGTATCCATGGCTGTAAACGAACAATGCTATTTTTAGTTAAACGCGTAATAGCTATGAAGTGTCTAAAGTCATTATCACCCTTCATTGAGATACCGGTTACAACAGTCCAAAACAAATACTAATAGTGATCCCTGGTGTTAATTACACAGAATGTGTCAATAACCTTAATTGGAGATCAGTATGGGTTTCTTCCAACATTTTTATAAGGCATATTTATATAAAGGCAGTTTAAGTAAAAGTAAAGTTTATATTATCTTTTATTTATATTTCACCGTCACTATCCACAGCACTTTACAGATATTGTATAGCATTCATATTAGTCCCTGCCCCAGTGGAGCTTACAACTACAGGACACACACGATTGCTCGGGACCTGATTTTTTTTTCTGGATCCTGTGTAATTTGGATCTTCATGCCTTAAGTCTACTAGAAAATCATATAAACATTTATAAACCCAATAGGCTGGTTTTGCTTCCAATAAGGATTAATTATATCTTAGTTGGGATTTTACTGATTTTACTGTTACTGTTTTATTATCTCAGCGAAAAAGGAAATACGTTTTAATAATTTGTATTATTTGGATAAAATGGAGTCTATGGTTTCCAGATAATGGATCCCATACCTGTAAATGCAAGATACAAGTCTGTACATATTACAACTTTTTTAAAATAATTTAGTGGTAATTCTTAAGTAACTTTTGCCAGTATCTTTTGCAATTTTTGCTTTTGTTTTTAAGGGATGTGATTGTTTTTAACTTTTGGCAGATATAATTAATGATATTTTTTATGTTACTGTTTGTTGTGCCAAACATATATACAGGTGATGGTGGGAGCTTCCTGGAAACCATTGTCTAATGGTGAGGGATATAGTGCCAACTAATTGCCACCTTCACTGAATGACACTTTCCTTGTCATTAAATGAGGAAACAGAGAAACCATATTTGTGGGCACGTGTTTTCCTGATACAGGTATGAGACCTGCTATCTAGAATGCTTGGGAACTGGGGTTTTCTGGATAAGGGATCTTTCCATAATTTGGATCTCTATACCTTAAGTCTATTAAAAAATCATTTAAACATGAATTTAACCCAATGGGCCTGTTTCACATTCACTAAGGATTAATTATATCTTAGTTTGGATCAAGTACATGGTACTGTTTTATTATTACAGAGAAAAAGGAAGTAAGGTTTTAAAATTTGGATAAAATGGAGTCTATGGGAGATGGCTTTCCCATAATTCAGAGAATCTGGATAACGGGTTTCTGGATAATGGATCCCATACCTGTATACAATCATATATATACCATTAGTACGTTGGCGAGTGTCTAGTACTTTTGTACTTTGGGGGGAATGTAATTACATACTCAGATGACTTAATATTACACAGTCAGTTGACATTTTGTCCATTTCAGTTTACTGTCACTTTAGCTCAGAGTGTCCTCAAGTGTTTCCAAAAACCGCACAGATTATTTCAAGCACCTGACCAGTGTGGCTTTCTCTGAACTGCATTGTCATCGAGTGGAGTTGGGAGTGGCAGGAGCCAAAAAAATGTCACTGCTAAATTAGACATCATACGGACTAAACGGCACATTGCAACATAACCAAGGACAAACAAGAAGAACCTTGCACCCTAATATGTATATATTGGTATCAACTATGCCATTGTTGTCCATCGAATTCTTCAAAATAATACAAGATAACCCAGAAAAAGAATTGGGAACAGTATTATTATTCTTATTTTTAATACAGTGATGACATATTACACAGTACGGGACCTGTTATACAGAATGCTCAGGGCCTGGGGTTTTCCAGACAACGGATCTTTCTGTAATGTGAATCTTCATACTTTAAGCCTCCAATAACCATTAATGATATCTGAGTTTGGATCAAGTACAAGGTACTGTTTTATTATTACAAAAAGAGAAATCATTATTAAAAAAAATTA
The DNA here is from genome assembly GCA_038501925.1 of Xenopus petersii. Taxonomy (NCBI): domain Eukaryota; kingdom Metazoa; phylum Chordata; class Amphibia; order Anura; family Pipidae; genus Xenopus; species Xenopus petersii. The sequence goes on along the minus strand of CM076672.1, from coordinate 192,675,882 downwards.
TTGAAATTTTGATTATTTGGATAAAATGGAGTCTATGAGAGATGGCATTTCCATAACTCTGAGCTTTCTGGATAATGGGTTTCTGGATAACAGATCCCATACCTGTACTATACCTGTATATATATATATATATATATATATATATATATATATATATATATATATATATAAAGAGAGAGAGTCAGAGATGGTTCATCTGTCCATCAGCTGCTGCTCCTGAGGAGTTTACAACTCACACACTACAGACGAAGAAATTATCCAACAATACAAGAAAAAAATACATTTAGAAATTAAATTTGATCACTGTGTTAGTTGATGACGAGCTTTTCTTGTTGTTGTTGACATTAGTATCTCAAGTAATCCTTTAATTTTAAGTAATGTTTCCAGTTAGCGTGGCCTATAACATACTGGGATTCACTCCTCACTTTTAAGGGATAACACGTAATTTCTATCGATTAGGCAAAGCCACCAATTATGTTGACAGTCTCCATGGCTTTGACAGCCCGAATAGTTACCTGGAATAATCACACATAACATCACCAAATCAACATGCAAATATGGAAACTTTGGGAGTTATGTACTAAACTCCGGATGCAAAAAAACACAAATTTTTCGGGAATTTATTATACCCTGAGGATGGAAAAGTCAGAGGTTGCATCGCGGTTGAGAGAAGTCCCAATGATTTTTTGATGTGCGCTGAGTTCTGTTCAATACCTAGAAGTTTTCAGGAAAAAATCTGAGTTTTCTGGTGAAAAATCATAAAAAAGTTTGAAAATCGGATGAAAAATCCGAAAAAAAATTGAAAATCCAATTTTTTCCCGCAAAGCAAATTTTCGAGAAAATGTAATAATAAATAAGCGCAGAAAGTTTGTAGCAGAAAATATTGAGATAAATTTGGACTTTGGAGTGAGAATGATGATAAGCAGTGGTGGGGGGTGAAGTTCCAGACTAGGGGTAGGCAGACAGAAGAGATAAGTGCCTAGAGCCCCCCACTCTTCTGCCTTAGGGCTAGTCCACACGAGGAGATTCGGGGAGATTTTGTTGCCTGGTGACTAATCGCCTTGTCTTTTGAGCGACTATCTCCCCGAACTGCCTCAGCGTTTTTCCCCATAGGTTGCAATGAAAAGTCGTCTGCACTAATGCACACGCGGCGATGCATTTTCAATAGTCACCCAAAGTCGCCAGGCAACAAAAATCTCCCCGAATCTCCTCGTGTGGCCTTACCCTTAGGCATGTGCACTTCTGACTTCCAGCACTGAGATCCTGAATCTGATTCCAGCCAGGGAACTATCTGCAAATATATTTGTCCGCAGATTTAGGGTGGTGGGGGGAGATTAGACGCCCAGAGACAAATGTTCTCTACTGCAGGTGACTAATCCCCCCAGATGCCTACCCGCCAGCAAGGACAAAAATCACTGGGAGGATGGCATTCAAATTGCTTTGGATTTCCGAAGTCACCCAACGTTTCCTCGTAAGGCAACGTCAGGTGACTTTGGGAATCTGAAGTGATTCATATGCCATCCCGCTGGTGATTCGTGTTCTTGCCGACGGGAAGGCATCTGGCGAGATTAGTCGCCTGCAGTAGAGAACATTTGTCTCTGGGCCTCTAATCTCCCCGTCTGCCACCACCCTTAGTAGCCAACTTGCCTACTTTATTTCCATCTCAATCCACTTTCACTAAATGTACTTGCATCTAAATGCACTCTTCTCACTTCTTTGTAATTGTGCTCAGCACTGCTCAGTCCTTCCTGACTTCTGTTCCAAATCACCTATTGATGCATGGTGCTCGGGGAAACCTGGACCAACCGTCTTGTCAGGAGGTGGCATTGAACAGCCGAAATAACGGCAGATCATGGACTTTGGAAATATTTGGTGCAACTGCGCCCAATCAGATGCAATTGTGGTAGATGCAGCTCAGTTGCACCAAGCAATTCTTTGCTCACTCTGTCAGGGTCAGTGAATGTGCTGTTATGTGTAGGTTCTCCCATGTCTGTGTGGGTTTTCTCCCACAATTATGGTTGCCACCTTTTCTGGAAAGAAATACAAGCCTTCCTATATATATACCAGGCCAGGTAGTAAATGTACCCACAATTCAACTCAAACATACAAGCAGTTTAATTGACTCCTGATAAAACTGACCATATGTATGGACATAAAATGGAATCTCCACTGGGGTAGAAGTGATATGACTGACATACTGTATGTCACCCCCATCCTCAGAAACAACAGAACATCTCCTTTACCATAAAACTGCAAGGGAAAAAAAGCATGAAGAAGAATGGTGCAGATTTTCTTGTCTGTTTATTTGTCATTTTGTATTCCATTCCGTTAAGTTTCAGAACAATTGAAATAACAGATCCCCGTACTTTTCACTTATCAAGTGGTTTGGTCATATGGCAGGCATGGAGTGGGCTGTGATTGGCACGTCTGATTAAGCACCCGCTAGTACAGGCTGTTCTGTGTTCTTCTCTGGAGAAAACTCTCCCATCCCACATACAGTGCTGGAGCTCATGATTATTGCACTTATTTGACTTCTGCGAGCTTCTTCTTCATTAGCAGAAATTCAGTGATTCACATACCGCAAAGTGTGTGTGTGGTTTTTTTTTTTTTTTAAAAAAATCGTTCTTTTATTTTAATAATAAAGTGACATAAAAATGTATCGCTCTGTGAATGTTTGAATTTTATTGTTTTATGATTTTATTTTACCAACCCAAAAGATTACAAAAATCAGAAAACAAATATCTAGAAAACATTTGTTCTCTGCATACAATGAGCTGTCTGATCTATTATCTGTAAACCCATTATCCAGAAAGCTCTGACTTAGTTTAGCCATATCTATATTTTGTTAGAAGGTGCAGTAAGTAAGATGAGAAGAGCCGTATGTAGGGATGTGGGTCTCCTTAGATATTATTTTGACCTTCAGCCTAAGCTCATAAATGGGCGCAGACAATGCCACCTACCCAAATAATGTTTTCAGATTCCACCCTCCCTACTTAAGAGTTATGAAGGATCAGATAATATATTTATCTCTCTCACAACAACTCTAATAGCAGCTGCTTTCATTCTGATTGATGCAGTGAGAGGTCTATATTTATGTTTGAATGCCGGACAATGGAGAAAATACACTCATTAAACTCAAGTGGAATGGAATAAAGCAGATGAATAAGGAATCCGTCATGCAGTACAATACCTACTGCTTTCCACTATCATATGAAGTTGACTTGAATCACATACATTATTTACGAATGTAATGTCACACCTGCCCAATATTGTTGTAATATTAAAAAGCAATAAGGACATTTTTTTAGCCTTTTTGGACCTATAGACATCTGCTCTTCATTCAAATGATAATTTAGAGTAGTGCAACACCCTGCCTTTGTCTTCTCCTAAAATTAACAGAATTTCTATCCTGTGCAGATAATTATGAATGTGGTTTGGGGTTGTCTGTTACTTTGCAAGTTCCTGCTAATTCATTATACTAAAATCAAGAAATCCCTGCAGTTTTCCCTGAATACAAACTATTGATGACCATGTGGTTATAAAATAAATGGAGAATATTTCCAGGTCACTACTAAGGACAGATCCTGCCACCAAAGTCAGCCGAATCATTAACATTGGCCATTAACCAGGGCAAGGTCAAGGATGTACTGTGCATGCATCTCTTACTGCAGTCAGTGTCATAGTTCATGTCTTAACTGTCAATGGACAAATGCACAAGCCTGGTCAATATGGAGGTGAAGAAGTAGAAAATTTGCTAGGGATAACTTAGTTATAAATCAGATTTCACTGGCAAGCTTGATGTACTTAACCACGATATACAATGTCAAAGAGTGCCTGTTAATGCAAAAACCTAATACTATCTCTAAAGTATTGTGGTGGAGGATAATATGTGCCCAGTCAAAAAGCTGATGACGGACTGAAAGTAGATCTTGTAACATGATACTGGCCCGAAGCACTCAAGCAGATCCACAAATGATCCTCACAAAGAAGAAATGGGGAATATTGGAACTGCAAAAAAAGGGGGGTTGTGGGAGCATTCCAAGGCTAAGTAAAAATATATTTAAATACAATGGAAGTGCTACTGATCTGGCGAAATTAACTACAGGCATACAAAAATAAGAGGGGGGATTGATCAATGCCCATTTCATGGTCCCCCATTTCACAAGTAATCTGGTATGTATGCAAGTGCATGTATTTACAAAATCAGGGTTTTTTTGTTACAAAGTTATGATCATAAAATTGGTAAGGCACCATACCAGGTCAAGGTAAACCCACTAACTATTTAATTCAGGTCATAATATTGAAAGGTTGGCACCTCCTCCTGCATGGTAGCATTTCTTGGGATAAGTGTCTCCTGACCTGGGCATTGGTTTCAGTCACAAGGCTAAAGGTGGCCATAGACGCAAAGATCCTATCCTATCGTATCCGGCGGAGATCGGTCATTTGGTCGATTGGACAGGTTTCATTTTCTCCCGACCGATCCCGCCGTAGCCCTTTGCGCTCTCATCGTAATCTGATTGTTCAGATTACCCCCGATATAGCCATGACCGTTAGTGTCATATCGGGGAAAGATCGGCTCGTTGGGTGATGTCGCCAAATGAGCGGATCTTTTCATCTATGGCCACCGCTATGGTCCTCCCCTGTCATTAGCTTTTAGGGCAGAGACACACGCGGCTATTTTGGGAGATTAATCGCCCTGCGACAAACGATTCGTTTCCAAAGTCGCCCAAAGTTGCCTCATGAGGAAACTTCGGGCGACTTTGGAAAACCGAAGTGATCCAAGTGCCATCTTGCCAGCAATTTACATTTTAGCTGGCAGGAAGGCAGTTCGGGAAGATAAGTCGCCCGAAGAAGAAGCAATTTGTAGGTGGGCGACTACTCTCCCAAAACAGCAGCGTGTCTCTGCCCTTAGAAGAGAGAGATTGCCAAGACCACAACATTGATTCCACAGGCTTAATCCTCCCCTGCTTGTGGCTTTTAAGAAAGAGAGAGACTGCCCAGACCAACACCCATTTTTAAAGGCAAGGGACCACCATTTATAGGGACAGGTGGGGGGTGCTACAACCACATGGAAGCCTGGCCTGCAGCATAACTGCTAGTCTCTGATACAATACAAAAATGCCAAAAAGGTGGGGTTCTCGGAGTACTCCAAGGCTAAGTAAAAATATAATTAAATACAATTGTTAAATATTGGAATATTGGAACTGCCAAGTAAAAGTCCATTGTGACAGTATCATACCTCCCAACTGTCCCGTTTTGAGCGGGTCAGTCCTGCTTTTGACAGCTCAACTCGATGTCACGGATTTGTACTGATAAGTCCCGGGTTTTTCTTTGATCTGCTGCACTGAACAGCCAGAAACAAATACAAAGTATCTAACTTAATTGTGTCTTGGCAGAGAGCCCAGAATAGATACTTGACATTCTTTTGTAACAGTTTGATAAGATAAGAACTTCGACTCACAGCTTAAAGGGCAATTCACCTTAATTTGCAAAACTGTAATAATTTATAAAAAACACAGAAATGTGTTCAAACTTTCATAACCTGCCAAATTATGTAAAATGAACATGGTAATTAGGGGGTGTGGTCACAGAAATGGGCGTGCCCACAAAAATTTGATGCGCTACACGCGCCAAATCTTTTTATCCCTTTTTCTGTTTCCTAAATGTTGGGAGGTATGCAATATTTAGCTGCATACAGCATTTCTCCTGTCTGGATATATTTCAGTAATATACTATATCACTGATTACCACACAATCCAATATGTAATAGTTCCACCACCACCACCACATCATTTACAAGCATCTGTCACACTTACAAATCTGAGCAATTTAAGGCAGTTTTGGCACAGTTTTTTTGCTCATTGCTTTATCTCTCAATTTCCATGCAAATTGTTTAGAGTTTTTTCCAGTCTTCTGCTTTATAAAGGGAACTGCCACAAAATAGTAACAGTGAAACAGTAAAAAAACCACAGTGACTCAATGGCTTTAAAAAAAATATACTGAAGTGCGTTGAGGTGGTGGCAAGAGCCCTGTGTAAAGTGCAATTTCGTATCCATATCAAGGTTTTTTTTTCACATAATGCTGCATTGTCTCCCATAATTCCATTGTAATTGTAGCCACACCTGACACTCAGCATTAAAATGACATTTGTGCATTTTCCTTTTGGCACAAATTAATTTGTAGAGCTTGAAGTGGGACCCCAAAAACCACCACATTCAGGGTGCGTGTGATGCAGAGACAGGACTGATTGGGGTTGCGATGTGATGTCACAGGGGGAGTGGTGGTGCATCTCCCTATACTGTACCCATGGACTGGTGGCAAGATTTCTTTTGGACTGGACTGCAGACGTTTGTGAACTTCTAGGCCATTACAACACCTGTATAGCCCCAATCCACAACCTTATTTTATATGGACACCACAGTTATGTAGTATATGTTGGCAGGCCTGGACTGGCAATCTGTGGGTTCTGGCAAATGCCAGAGGGGCTTCTATAAGGTGCCATAGAAAGTCAGTATTTAGTGGGCTGGTGGGGGCTTTTTGGGCCTCTGTGTGGGCTGATTGGGCCTCTTTGTACCTGAAATGCCAGGGCCTATTTTAATTCTCAGTTCAGACCTGTATGTTGGCAAAAGACATCCATCAAGCAGCATCTGTCTGGGCCGGGTGGGACATCAGGAAATAATTTAATGGGCAGGGCTGTAACTACAGAGGAAGTAGAACCTGTTGCAGGGGGGCCCATGAGCTATAGGGGCCCCATTAGGCCCTAATTCATATACAATTTCAATAAATATTGGTAAAACATGTCAGACATCTAGACATCTTTGGGGCCCGAAAAATAAATTGAATTGGGGCTCAGTAATATCTAGTTATGCCACTGGCCAGGGGGTTGCATGCTGAATCCTGATGCAGCAGCTCTGGTGGGCCGGACCCCCACCCAGGGACTTGACTGCCGACGCATGTACAGGTTTACTAGAAATAAATGCCACTGGAAAATCAAAGAAGCCTGGTAGGGAAATAGCAGATAGTAATGTAATAAGATCGCTTATAGGCATTCTTGGTATTCATACAGAATAAGTGACATTTCCGTGGAATTTCTGTTGAAATCTCTGTTTAATTATTTCTTCAAAAGCAGCCACTTGTCTGCTTTCGCTCGTATCCATCCCTTGCTTCAATTATTTACCCAAACTATACTCCTAAGTGGTAAATTATGACTGGCTCAAGTACAAGAGCACGGCCCTCTGTGCTTATTCAGGAGCACTTCTACCCAGGGGAATGGCAGCAGTGTGAACCCTGAGTCAGATAAAATATCTGCTGCAAGATAGGGTGCAAACCACTCTTCACCACTTGCCATAAGGCACCCCTGCCTGCCTGGTACAGAGAGAAACGCAACTCAGTGGCAATGGTGTAGTTCAGGCCCCCCACTGCAAACAGTTCTTTTTCACCCAAACATGTAAAATTGCAGGTCACCCACGAGCCCCCCTGCGACAAGTGTCTGCGTCCTCTACAGTTACACAAGTGCTCAGAGCGAGTTTGGAAATGGTCCCTCTAGTTTATTTCTGAAAACAAGGAAATAAAACCAATCAAGCAATACTGAAAACATGGAACGGTTCTGAATGAACGCTGCCTAGTTTCTCTCTCCCAAGCTTTCAGCACTGTTTATATATAAACTCCAGGCAGTTCAGTCTGTTCTTGCATCCCCCAGGTTATCCCCTCCCTCACTGACTTCTAATCATTCATTCTGATCCTCAACCCTCACTTACCATCCCGCTCATTTATTTATACAAATGTATAAACCAGTATGTAAGTATCCCACTTCTGCCCCAAACACAAGGGTCAAACTACTACAGGGCACTACTTGCACTTATGAAACAGAGCGAGTGAAAAAAATTGTTGTTGCCCCCTACCCTATAAGTGCAGCACTTGGGTGCCCCAGAAAAAGATCTCCTGCATCTATATATCTACACTATATATCTACGTATTCAGGAAGGAATTGTTTCCCCCTCTGAGGCAAATTGGAGAGGCTTCAGATGGTTTTTTTTTTCCTTCCTCTGGATCAACTGGCAGTTAGGCAGGTTAAAAAAAGTTAAAAGGTTTAACTTGATGGACGTGTGTCTTTTTTCAACCTAACTTACTATGTTACTATGTTACTATACATCTGTAATGAAATCATAGTGTGCAAATATTCACATGAAAAGTAGAGATGTTTGGGAAGCTGATCTGGACATTATAACAGATGTACAATGGAAAGAAGTATTTCAATATCTGACTATAGACATAAGTCAGCAACTCTGCATTACACACAGACTCACTATAGCAGCAAAACAAAGTGTTTCCTAATAGATCACCTTTTTGCCTCTATTGCTGCACAGCCCAGGGCACATTTATTGCATGATCAGTGTTGGACTGGCCCCCAGGAACCAGGAAAAGTCCCGGTGGGCCCAGGTGTCAGTGGCCCCTCCTGCTGCTAAACATTTGGCCTATTTCATGGCCATTCTCTATTTTTATGAGAACAAAGAGGCTAAATAGTTGGACAAATAGAGTATAGTATGTAAAGAAAAGAGACTAGGAGAATAGAGACTGAGTGAGGAGAAGAAGAAAAATAGTACTGAGAGTGGATCCCTGGTCTAAGGTTTTTGGGCGGGCCCCTGGTTTTCCAGTCCAACACTGTGCATGCTAATAGTCTTGCTCTGAGATCCACATATACTGGGTGGGGGTGGTAGACCACCACTCTCTGGTTGCAGAACCACATTTGTCCAAACCCCGAATTTGTATATTAATTATTAAATATTAGGGTTAAGCATGTTGTACCAAAGCTTTATGTATGTCTAGTAACAAAGGCACTATTACAGACAAGGAGATGTATCACTCTAACCTGAAAAACCTGGCCTTCCCAACAGTACCATGCCGATTAAAGTCATTTACCGAAATGTGTTATACACGTATGGGACCTGTTATCCAGGATGCTTGGTACCTGGGGTTTTCCGCATAAGGGAGATTTTTGTAATCTGGATCTCCAAACTTACAATAGGAATGTTTTGCTTCCAATAAAGATTAATGATATCTTAGTTGGGATAAAGTACAAGGTACAGAATTCTCATTATAAAGAAAAAAGCAAATAATTTTTAAAAATTTGAAATATTTTATTAAAATGGAGTCTGTGGAAGGTGGCCTTCCTGTAATTTATAGCTTCCTGGATAATGGAGTTCCAGATAATAGATCCCATACTTATACTGACGAATGAATCCCTATTAAGAAAGCTCTATCTGCCCCAATAATGGGAAAGCTGGCAAGTATATTGTAATACCCTTCCTACTGAGCAGAGGTGAGTCCTCAGTAACTGCCCACTGCTTAAAGGGCAAGTCAACCCCAAAATAAAAATTGCCTAATAAAAGAAAACATTATTCTAAGCGACTTTCCAATATACATGTATTTAAAAAGTCGGTGGGGAGGGGGGCAGGAGGAGATTTGAGGCTGAAAAAAATGATTGGTAAAAGTCTGAAATCACTCATGAACCACTATTTTAGGGTTAGATTTACTAAAGGTCAAAAAGTGTGCATAACACATTTTCCACGTGTTTTTTTTTACCTCTTTTTTTCTTTTTCCAGAGTTTATAAAGGAATATTTTGGCAAAATGTCCTCAAAAGTTCTAGCTCCAGACAAAACAAAACATTTTGTTAGAAAACAGTGTTCTTTCTTTTCCTAGAAAAATTCAGGTAAGGCACATTTATAAATAGGATGTGATCTGTAGGATGATGATACTGATAGTACAACTGTAACACGGCCGTCCCTGACATCTGTGCCAGCAACATGGAGAACACAGTGTGAGTTGTAAGACAAGCTCATAACACCTGCCACTGGGACAGCCTGACAGGAGCCGGACCATTTCCTCCATTGTACAAAAGAACAGCCATTTTCTCTGCCTGCCAAATGTTCTCCCAGGCACAGAAAATAGTAGTAGGTAATATTATCAGGGACTGTGAGAAGAGTTGTATTCAGGTCATGGAACTCCAAGGTGCTTTCTAACAACATTATGCATTCTGTTATTCAAAGTGCTGCACTCCCAGGTTATAAGCCACATGTGATGGAAACAGTAGTAGAAGAGGGTGATACTAAATACCTAGTGACTTGTATCATCCAATCACTTGTTAGGGCTTGTGAGGTCCGCAATTGGCAACTTGCTCTTTTCCCTGCAATGAGTTGCACCTTCATTAAAGGGATTCTGTCATGATTTTTATGGTGTAGTTTTTATTTTCTAAATTACACTGTTTACATTGCAAATAATTCACTCTTCAATATAAAATTGAATTTGTGAACCAGCAAGTGTATTTTTTTTAGTTGTAATATTGGTGTGTAGGCAGCCATCTCAGTTCATTTTGCCTGGTCATGTGCTTTCGGAAAGAGCCAGCACTTTAGGATGGAACTGCTTTCTGGCAGGCTGTTGTTTCTCCTACTCAATGTAACTGAATGTGTCTCAGTGGGACCTGGATTTTACTATTGAGTGCTGTTCTTAGACCAGGCAGCTGTTATCTTGTTTTAGGGAGCTGTTATCTGGTTACCTTCCCATTGTTATGTTGTTAGGCTGCTGGGGGGAAGGGGAGGGGGTTCCAAGTTGCAGTACAGCAGTAAAGAGTGACTGACGTTTATCAAAGCACAAGTCAAATGACTGGGGGTAGTTGGGAAACTCACAATATGTCTGGCCCTATATCAGAATTCAAAATTAAATTCAAAATCTGTTTGCTCTTTTGAGAAATGGATTTCAGTGCAGAATCCTGCTGGAGCAGCACTATTAACTGATGCATTTTGAAAAAAAACATGTTTTCCCATTAAAGGTACTTGCATCACAATATGCTTCTTGCACTTCCATATAGTTGTACTCTGCTGCACTCAGTCCTTGCTGCCTTCCATTCCAAATCATGATCTGCTGCACCTATTGACACTGTAAACCAGAGCAGCTATTAACATGCCCAGACTGAGCAAAAATGTGGTTTAGTGTTAATTCTGCGAGTACTTCCTCCTGGGGCCTGGTCACACACTGCACCTAGTGCTCGATTGGAAAAACATACCTCCCAACTGTCCCATTCTGTGTGGGACAGTCCCGATTTTGACAGATTAACCCACAGTCCTGGATTGTTACTGAAATGGCCCGACTTTCTCTTTGATCTCCTGCACTTAACAGCTAAAAAAAGATACAACGTTTCTGAAACCATTTAGCAGAGAGCCCAGAATATGTGGCAGGTGCTTTTGTAACAATTGACGATAAGCAAAGAAACAATTGTAACAGTTTAAGATAAGCAGGTCTCTTGGGAAAACTATGACTTGTGGCTTAAAGGGCAATTTACCTTCATTAGCAAAACTGTAAAACATGAAAACCACAGAAATATGTTCAAACTTTCTACTTCCAATAGGTTGGGAGGTATGGAGATATGCGAGTTTGCTTTACTAGGGTATTATTATATAGGGAAAGGAATATTTTAAGAGTTCTCAATTGCAGAAGTACATATACAGGTATGTATGAAATCTGTTATCCAGAAAGTTCCAAATTACAGGAAGGCTGCCTCCAATAGACTCCATTTTATCCAAATAATTCACATTTTTAAAAATGATTTCCTGTTTCTCTGTAACAGTGCTTCATACTTACCCAAATAAGTATAATTAATCCTTATTGGAGGCAATCCTGTTGATTAATGTTTAAATTATTATGTAGTAGACTTAAGGTATGAAAAACCAAATTACGGAAAGATCTGTTATCCGGAAAACCCCAGGTCCTGAGAATTTTGGATAACAGGTCCCATACCTGTACTCCTCCTGGGTATTTGCTGTCATTGTGATAAACTCTCTGTTTGAAGTTATAAATGACTCTGTGGCTCCCTACAAACACTTCATTCTGAATTTTACAAGACTATCTGCGCTGCTAATCACTGCGTTTGGAATCACTCAGACACATATAGTGACCATAATGTTATATATTTTAATGTCTGGTGCAAAAAACAAAAATATACTGGGGCAACAAAAACCATGAATTTTGGAAAAGCTAATTTTAGTGCCTTGAGGGCTGCCCTACAGAGCATTGATTGGGGCATTAGGTTTTCAGCTAAAAACACAGAACAGAAATGGTTGTCCTTTAAAATGATATTAAATCATTACTGTTCTCAATTTATTTCCTTAAGGACTAAACGTAGAAGCTCTAAGAATCATCCTGTGTGGCTTAATACAGAGGTAAAGAAGTTAATGGGAAAGAAGAGAAAGGCATTTAAAAACTACAAATCTGTAGGGACAGAAGCTGCATTTAATGAATATAAACACTGTAATAAATGTTGTAAATCAGCAATCCGGAAGGCTAAGAAAAGAAATGAAGAGTTAATTGCGGTGGAGGTGAAAACTAACCCTAAAAAGTTTTTTAAATATATTAATAGTAAAAAGATGCAGGTTGAGAGTGTTGCTCCCTTAAATAATGGTACCAGTATGGTTGTAACAGATACAGATAAGGCAAATGTGTTAAATCAGTTCTTTTCTTCAGTGTATACAATAGAGGAGTCTGGGTTCACAGGCTCACTTAATAACTGCACGAATGGTTCAGCTCAATCTAGTCAGTGGCTGACTCAGGATATGATTCAAAAAGCTTTAATACAAATTAATGTAAACAAGGCTCCAGGGCCTGATGGCATACACCCCTGGGTTCTAAGAGAGCTTAGTTCAGTTTTAGACCAGCCCTTATTTCTGATTTTCTCAGATTCACTGTCATCTGCTATGGTGCCTATGGATTGGAGAAAAGCTGATGTTATTCCAATATTTAAAAAGGGATTACGATCTCAGCCTGGCAATTATAAGACAGTAAGCTTGACATCTGTGGTGGGCAAATTATTTGAAGGCTTGTTAAAGGAACAGTAACACCAAAAAATTAAAGTGCTTTAAAGTAATGAAAATATCATGTAGTGTTGCCTTGCACTGGTAAAACTGATCTGTTTGCTTCAGAAACACTACTATAGTTCATATTAACAAGCTGCTGTGGAGCAATGGTGGAAATTGAAAAACGGCTATATGGCACAGGATAACTAATGGATAACAGATAACACCATTAGACAGACAGAGCTTATCTGTTATCTGCGGTGTAACCTGAGCCTTTTCTCATTTGAATGGCTGCCCCCATTGCTACACAGCAGCTTATTTATATAAACAATAGTAGTGTTTCTGAAGCAAACAAAGCAGTTTTACCATTGCAGGGCAACACTGCATTATATTTTCATTACTTTAAAACACTTTTATTTTTTGACATTACTGTTCCTTTAAGGGATCACATTCAAAATTTTGTCCTAATGAATGGCATTATGAGCAACATGAGCATGGCTTTATGAAGGATAGGTCATGTCAGACGAATTTGATTGCATTTTATGATGTGGTAAGTAAGATTCTGGAAAGAGGGGGGGCAGTAGATGTTGTCTATTTGGATTTTGCCAAAGCATTTGATACTGTGCCCCACAAACGACTGCTTTCTAAACTAAGGTCTGTTGGGCTTAATGAAGTCATTTGCACGTGGATAGGAAACTGGCTACAGGATCGGGTACAGAGGGTGGTTGTGAATGGGACATTCTCTACTTGGAGTAAGGTTCTTAGTGGGGTCCCCCAGGGCTCATTATTGGGTCCACTTTTATTTAACTTGTTCATTAATGACTTAGGGGAGGGTATTGTAAGTAATGTATCAGTGTTTGCAGATGACACAAAATTATCCAGCCCAATTAATTCCATCCAGGATGTGGCATCCTTGCAACATGATCTTGACAAACTGGCAATCTGGGCAGCTAAGTGGCAAATGAGATTCAATGTTGATAAATGTAAAGTCATGCACCTGGGATGTAAAAATATCCAAGCCACTTATACCCTTAATGGGACTGCACTAGGCAAATCCATTATGGAAAAGGACCTTGGAGTCCTTGTAGATGATAAACTTGGCTGTAGCAAGCAATGCCAGTCGGCAGCATCAAGGGCAAATAAGGTCTTGAGCTGTATTAAAAGGGGCATAGAGTCAAGGGAGGAGGGGGTCATTCTTCCACTGTATAGAGCACTTGTAAGGCCCCATCTAGAATATGCCGTACAGTTTTGGTCTCCATCACTCAAACAGGACATTATTGTATTAGAGAGGGTACAGAGAAGGGCAACTAAGCTGGTAAAAGGTATGGAAAATCTTAGCTATGAGGAAAGACTGGCCAAATTGGGGATGTTCATGCTGGAGAAGAGGCGCTTAAGGGGTGATATGATGACTATGTATAAATATATCAGGGGATCATATAATAATCTCTCTAATGCTTTATTTACCAGTAGGTCTTTCCAGCTGACACGAGGTCACCCATTCCGATTAGAAGAAAAGAGGTTCCGCCTAAATATTCGGAAGGGGTTTTTTACAGTGAGAGCTGCGAAGATGTGGAATTCTCTCCCTGAATCAGTTGTACAGGCTGATACATTAGATAGCTTTAAGAAGGGGTTGGATGGCTTTTTAGCAAGTAAGGGAATACAGGGTTATGGGAAATAGCTCATAGTCCAAGTTGATCCAGGGACTAGTCCGATTGCCATTTTGGAGTCAGGAAGGAATTTTTCCCCCTCTAAGGCAAATTGGTGAGGCTTCAGATGGGTTCTTTGCCTTCCTCTGGATCAACTGGCAGATAGGTAGTTAATAAAAAAAAAAAAAAAAAAAAAGTTGAACTCGATGGACATGTGTCTTTTTTCAACCTTACTTACTATTTTACTATGTTACTATGTTACATCAAGTATTTGTAAATGGAATTGCATGGAATTCTGATGAAAGCAAACCTATAACAACTGGGTGATGAACTTTAACTGAAAAAAATTGTGCTTGTCTGAAATTTATTTTCCCTTAAATAGAATCTCAACTAAGAGTACAACTAACCCTGTACCAGAACATTCATTCCCTGCATATACTGTAAGTATAACTTTTTTGTAATGGCAACAAAGCATATGTGTCCACTCTAAGAAAATCCATGGAAAGAATGTCACCGGCTCTGCTCTAGAAACTACTTTCCATGTGGATTCACTTACTCACAGCAAACATTATACACAAAGCCTATGAGATACTAGTCGCTTTTGATTAAACAGAGTTTCTTTCCTTTTACACATAAGCGGTAGACCTGAGCTGCTTCCAGACACCAAAAAAGGGGAGCATACTATCCAACTAGGATAATCTAGATCAGTGTTCCCCAACCAGTGGCTCGTCAGTAACATGACTGGCAACCTATGGGTTCTGGGAAATGGGGCTGTTGTAAGATGCCATAGACAGTGACTATTTTTTGGGCGGGTGGGGGCTGTTTGGGCCTCTGTGTACTTCTGTACAGGGCCGGATTTACATAGAGGGCAACCCTAGGCCCACTGCCATTTCTTGCCCCTGTGCCCTACCCTTTATTCATGCAAACTTTCATCATCAATGGAGAAATGTGAAAAATTATTGTATCTTCAGAGCATCCCCAGTGTTTTTGAAACAATGTGGGCAACATGCCACCCCCCTAAAATCCTGCCACCCTAGGCCCAGGCCTAGGTGGCCTTTCCACAAATCCAGGCCTGCCTCTGTGTGTCAGGACCTATTCTGATTCTCAGTCCAGACCTGCTCACCAACCACTTGGATGTTGCTCCCAGTGGCCTCAAAGCAGGTGATTATTTTTCAATTCCAGGCTTGGCAAGTTGCATAAAAACCAGGTGTACTGCCAGCCTTCTGTAGGTTGCCAATCCCCATAGGGGCTACCAAGTAGCCAATCACAGCACTTAGTTGTCCCACCCAAGAACATTTTTTATTATTGCGTTGCTCCCCAACTCTTTTTACATCTGAATGTTGCTCGCAGGTAAAAAGGTTTGTGGGCCCCCAATCTAGACAATATATATTGCTCTAGTGGGTTGTTTAAAGGCATCACATTACAAAGCTGAGATCCCAGAAGAGAATCCTTACATACAATTCAACCAGCTGAATAAAAAAAGTTGCGGTACGAACAATATATACAGTATAATCTTGTGTTGCCCTATCCCATCAGGAGTCAGCCAAACACTTGTGTTAACTGATAGCAAAGAGTAATACTATCTAATAAGCACAACTGCCCTATAATTGCTGCCTAATATCCTATGATTAAACACAGCTCAAAGAATAATGCTTGCAAGGCAACACTGTGGCTAAATGCTCTTTAAATGAAAGTATTTATAGACCGTGGTGAAGATTCCTCACTATAGAACATTCCTCTGTGCTCTAAAGGTTGTGGCTGCTAATTAGCAGCAACACAAACATTTGTTCAGTAGCTGCATTGTAGGTTCAAAGGGTTTTTCATCCCTTCCATCCCTTGTAATGCCTTGCTTCATTGCTGTAAATTTGAAAGGCAAGCCAAGTCAAGTCAAATGGATTTTATTGTCATTTCAGCCATATACAGTAATACAGTACATAGTGGAAACAAAATAACGTTCCTCCAGAACCCATGTTGCTATACATAAGACTATACTGGGTACATCAAGTGTGTGTTTTTGAAGTGAACAACCCTAGCAGGTACACGGTCCCGCTGGGCAAGATGGACATACAAGGTGGCCATACATTTATGTATTGTATTTATGTAAGTATTTCAGAGATTTTATTCAGTTCCTTATGAATGTATTCAGTTCAATCCTTATGGCTTGTGGAAATAAACTGTTGCGCATTCTGGAAGTTAGCACCCGAATACTGTGGTATCTTTTACCGGATGGCAGGAGGGTAAAGAGATCATGTGCAGGGTGGGTGCTATCCCTGACAATGCTGGTAGCCTACCGGAGACATCGAGTGTGGTAAATACCCATAATGTCGGGAAGCGAGACCCCAATGATCTTTTCCGCTGTCCTCACCACCTGCTGCAGGATCTTGCGATCCAATACAGAGCAGTTTCCATACCAGGTAGTGATGCAGCTGCATAAAATGCTTTCAATAGACCCTCTGTAAAAGATAGTGAGGATAGATGGTGGAAGGTGGGCTTTCGCAGAAAGTAGAGACGCTGCTGTGCCTTCTTCACTATAGAGCTGGTGTTAAGGGTCCAGGAGAGGTTCTCCGTCAGATGTACCCCAAGGAATTTGCGGTTGAGTGTTCCTCACATCAGTCTTGGTTAGACATAGCACCTGTTCATTGTGTGGAGGTATGGTCTTCAACACCTTTGTGTTGTTCATTGCATCGAACCGGGCGTAGAATTTATTTAGCATGTCTGGAAGGGAGGCATCATCAGCACAGGCTGGTGTTGTCATCCTGTAGTTGGTGATAGCCTGAACGCCTTGCCACGTGCGCCTGGTGTTCCCGTTGTCTTGAAATTGGCTTATTTATCCTTCGACTATATGCACGTTTGGCTGCCTTGATAGCCTGGGACAGTTTTGCCCTTGCAGTTCTTAGGGCTGCCTTATCACCTAATCTGAAGGTAAGGTTCCAAGACCTGAGCAGTTCACGTACCTCAGCAGACAACCACGGCTTCTGATTGAGACGTATAGTGATGGTCTTGGAGATAGTGACATCATCGATGCACTTGGTGATGTAGCACATCACAGTTGATGTGCACTCTTCCAAGTTTGTACTATCCTCAACAGTCGCAGTCTCTTCAAACATGTTCCAGTCAGTGTACTCAAAACAGTCCTGAAGAGCAGGGATAGCATCTGCCAGCCAGGTTCTCACCTTTCTTAGAACTGGTAAAGCAAATCTCTTTATAAGCCCAGCCTAAAGTGACTGTGCTAGGGTCCTGCATGGAACCAAGTTTTGAAACCTGGACCCGACCCAGACCTGCGTTCCATAACCTGCACTGGGACCTGCAAACCAAATTTTTACCTACTTGGATCCAGCCGCTACCCTACCCACAACTGCTTTATTTGCAACTGCACCTGTTCCATTAAACAGGAAGTGTGGTTGCTGCATACCAGAAGTGACATCATCGGAAGTGGGTGGGGACAGAAAAAGACCTGCAACCTCACCCACAACCCGCCAGTAAGCCATTGGTACCCAACCCACTGCAGGACTCTAGACTGTGCCATGGTCATAGAGTTGCTGTTCTACACAAAGAGTATGACAGCTCTATGGCCCAATTTTAATGGCATATTTTCATGACTGCATTCAAGGAGGGTTCTAAATAATCATGTTCAGCACCCTATATCCAGAACCCAAGCTAAGCTACTTGGTCACGGCTCTCACTTATGCCTATAACTGCCGCCTTTCACCTCGGGTGGAGCCCTCAGCTAATCGGATGCCGCCAGGTCTTAGTTGAGAGAGGAGCAAAGCTAACAGTTCTGGACAAGCAAAGGGGCACGATTGTCTCACCAGGATCCTGGAAGGAAGAACACCACCAGGAACAGTCAGGCCGGACCAGCACAAGGAGATTAGAATAGGCGGACAGGCTGGTATCAGGATTAGAGAGCGTAGAATAGTCGGTGGACAGACAAAGGTCAGATTGGAGAGTTCGGAGTTAACCAGGCAGGCAAGGGTCAGGATTGGAGAGATCAGAATAATCACAGACAGGCAGGATCAGGATTGGAGAGGTCAGAGTAGTCAATCAGGCAGGCAAAGGTCAAAACACCAAAGAGCAATAGAATTCACAAGGAATATAACACCCAGAAACAAGCTAATTGAACTTAACAACGGGGAGTGTGCTAACATCTAGATTCCCTTTTTATACTTGAATTTCGCACCATGCATGATGACGTCATCATGCCAGCGCATAAACCAGGACCAGAACACAGAGGTGGAAAGGAGCAGCGCAGCGGGCGTCCACGCCGAAGGAGCCGCGGTGGACCCCGCTGCCCACTAGGCCACCAGGGTCCTGACAAATTCACTACAATTTGAATGACTTCCTTTCTGGTCCTTGTAACCCATCTCCCTGGAATGTGAGCACCACACCTGAAGAAAACATCAGCATTTTCTACTTGGTTGCTTAGACCCCTAACCCCTGTCAATAGATAAAGAAAAGAAGAACATAATAAACCAGTGACTGGAGAGCTACAATACTTTATATCGCCGGCGATAATCAGATACTGGGTCAGATTCTATTCCATGGGAAAAACTCCATAGCATGGTTTGTCACATAAACAAAACTCCACTGAAATCTCTGAGAAAATCAGGAATTTCCCACTAAATTGAACCTTGGCCATTATTTCCAAAACTTTTTCACCTTGCTTGACCGATCCGCGCGCCGTGCTGGGTTCATTTCTCTCGTTGTTTTCTGCAAAGCTATTCTATCACACTCCATAATCAGTTCCTTAGCAACATCTTTCACACTTTGAATAAAAGTAACAATGTTGCTCCCCTTGAGGATTAGGAATTCATGTATATAAAACAGGAAAGGATGTGCATTTCTCACGCTGTGTACTTAAGCTTGAAAGCTCCCCTTTTCAAATGCTTAAAACACAGGAGATCACTCAATTATAGTAATTTTGTTCCCCTGACAGTCTTGGAAAGAGCTCACTGGAATGAAACGTGCTTTCCATGCTTGTTTAACCAACGCACAGCCAGCAATGCTCAGCCACTAAGCACAATGACAAGAAGAAAGAAGAGCTCCAGAATGCTAAAGCACATCTAATAATTCAAATGGTTACAAACACAAAAACTGTTAAATATATAACATCTATACAAAAACACATTTCTTGCATTTAAAATCATGCACTTTACTGTGTTTTGTTTTGAGAAATGTTTGTGAACGTTGATGTTCTGCTTTTCTGTGATGCAGTTTTAAAAGTTGGGATGGCGTGACAGTTTGCTTCGATAATTGGTCTATAGCATTTCTACAGAGCTCACAATCTATTTCTTTCAGAGCCGGATTGGGAGGCCCGAGTGCCACTGGCTCAGGGTCCCCACATACTCCCTGCCTCAGTCCTGGAGTCCTACTCGCAGTGCCGCAACCCTCCCATTCCCCCGCACGTACCTGTTCCCTTGCGGTTGTGATCAGGGAGAGGTGGGGGAGAGCGCTAGAGCTGCAATCAGATGGGAGCGGGTCTGAGCCCACTGGGTTTTTTAGCGGTGTCCCACTGGCCCAGTTCGGCCCTGGTTTCTTTGTTTCATGTACATATTGTAGTTTAATTTTGCTTCTAACTGACAAGGATTCCGGCACAGGTGTAGCTTCATTATCTTGGACTTAAAAGCTTCCATGCTGGTCTCACTAGAGTTTCTGAGCACAGGGTAAGTAAACATGGTTTCACCACTCAGTTGCACATGATGCACATTGTTACTGGGGGCTTAATGCATGTAAATGCTCCTACAGCTCCTGAACACTCCTTTCTATCACATATAAAGCACATTGTTGCTAAGGGTTACATGTTTTTGTAGTGCACAGTAGGAATTTGCCTTGACGTGGCACGTGAGCTTACATATTTTGGCCAAAATGTGGTGCTAACACCTGAATTTTTGTAAAATACATTTAAATGAACTCGCACTGGCAACTTCTTTCTCTTTTGTTTGAGCAAATAATGACGGTACATTGTTTGTAGTAGCTGGTTAACTCCAGATTGTAGGTCAGTCCAAGTGCTGAACAAACAGCAGCTGGTCAAACTACATTATGGGTCAAACAGAGCATTTATGATCTCTTTCTTGTTCTATCTTACTTGTAAAACGGGTTATGCACTGGAACATAAAAGCTGCTGGCTTAGCCCTGCAGACCCAGTTGGGAGTTTATTGACCTGTATATGGAGCGACTGACTGACTGATCTGATTGACTGATATGAAGTGGTAAAATCCTGTTGGGTGAGGACCATTGGTACTTAGTCCCATATTAGGATTCAATCATTGGCCTGAGGGAGAAACCAGACATACTTGGCCAGAATGTCGCACTGCTGATGTCAAATGAGCAGATCTATTAGTTCAAGTCTTTTATAAGTGGAAAATCATGAAGAAAATAGGACAACAAGCCAGTGGAGTAAGTTTGCATGCCTGGGCCTGTGTCATCCACAACACATGCTGAGCCCAGCTGAGGTTTAGCTACAAAATGACAACACTAGGAAAAGGACCAAAGACTTGAACTAAGGAAAAAAACTTTGCCTTGAAGGCATACTGTCGTGGAAAAACATGTTTTTTACAAAATGTATCAGTTAATAGTGCTACTACAGCAGAATCCTGCATTGAAATCCGTTTTTCAAAACAAGAAATGGATTTTTTTATATCTAATTTTAAAATTTGCTATGGGGTTAGACATTTTGACATTTCCCAGCTGCCCTCAGGTCATGTGACTTGTGCTCTGATAAACTTCAGTCACACTTTACTGCTGCACTGCAAGTTGGAGTGATGTCATTACCCCTCCCTCCTACAAACTGCTGTAATGTAAATAGAGCCTTGTCTGCTGAGCCTGTCAATTGAATAATAGGCAGGAATCAAGATAAGCTCCCACTGACACCACTTCAGAAGGACTGAAATAAGATAGTCCTGTGATCACTGCCCCCACTCACATTTAAAAAAAAAAAAAAAAAAAAAAAAAAAATATATATATATATATATATATATATATATATATACACACACACACACACACACACACACACAATTCATTTTGGACACTGGAAAAAATATTTTATATAGATAGTTTATTATATTTGTTTACATAAAAATGAATGGCAGAAACACAGGAGTACACTCCCAGGACTGATGACAGGGAATAGAAAAAAAGGATAAAATAAGGAGGACATACTTGAAAACCAGGAAAACTTAGGATGAAGTCTAGGAAGGGTTAAAATAGCTCAGGAGAAAGGAGGCAGTAAGTAGTTAATGTAAAAAGAAGTATTGCAGGCAGGAAAGGAGCAAGGTCTGTATGAGGTGGATAGCAGAGGGAACTCACAGCTCCTTTACCTCATCTAGTAACCAGTAAAACTAACTAGGAAGGCAGCAAGGAGAGAAAGTTCCCCCCTCCAAAGGAAAGCAGAGAACAAACTTACAGAACGGCAGGAGCTTTGATAGTGTCTGTGGGAGGAGGGGCTGCTAGTGCAGCTGTAGAGCAGGCAGGACATAGGAAAGTGAAAGTAATTGCTTCCCTTTCAAACCATGTGACCTCTCTCCTCCAAACATCACATGCATGGGCAGAGAGGGGAGGGGGAGTGTACAGCTAGATTCTCATGTCGTGTTACGACCTGGCTTTTCATTACAGAGTGGCTGCCTCCAAGCACACAGGTAATGCTGTGCCTGCTGTTAGAGCAGCACAGGATGAATGTGTAATGAGCAAAAATGGAAGCCCCCATGACAAAATACAAACTAAAATAACTTATGCATGGATTTGTGGATTAACATTTTATTTGCCAGACAGTGTTTATGGATGTGTGTTTTTTATGAAAATGCAAAAAAAAAATTTTTAAAATGACAGATTCCCTTTAAAGGAACACTTCAGTGTAAAAATAAAAACTAGGTAAATAGATAGGCTGTCTAAAATGCTTCTAATATAGTTAGTTAACCAAAAATGTAATGTACAAAGGCTGGAGTGACTGGATGTGTAACATAACAGGACAGAACTTCCTGCTTTTCAGCTCTCTAACTCTGAGTTAGTCAGTGACGTTAAGGGGGGCCACATGGGACATACTGTAACTGTTTAGGGAGTTTGCAATTTAACCTTAGCATGCAGGTCAGATTCAAAGTCGCTGACTAACTCAGAGTTAGAGAGCTGAAAGGAGGAAGAAGTGTTCTGGTTATTATGTTAGACACCCAGTCTCCCAGACACCCAGTCACTCCAGCAGAGCTTCCTCATCTGCCAGTCTATCATCCAACATTGTAAATCAGCAGATGAAATTCTCAACATGACAGATCATCTGATGATCTACCAAAACCAGCCCTCCGGTCCGGCCAGATATGCCCAAATGGTCAGGCATTATAATCAAAATCAGCCAGACTGCCCAACCAAATCTGTGCATCTATGGTCAGCTTTAGACTAATCATTCATCCAAACAACCAAGACTTTGCTGAGTATTGTACATCCACCTCATTCCATCAGCAACATCACAATTGCTTCTTTGCTAAACAGTATCCTTCTACACAAGTTGTTCTTAATGTTTATTATAGAACATACATATACATTATATAGCCAGTGTGGTAGGTATACATTCATATGTATAAGTACTATCTGTTCTTTAGACATTTATACTGGTATACTATCTGATATAGGGAAAACCCTACTACAGGTATCCATAAACCTGTTATCCAGAAAGCTCTAAATTATGGAAAGGCTATCTCCCATAAACTCCATTATAATTAATTACATTTTTTAAAAATGATTTCCTTTTTCTCTGTAATAAAAAACACTACCTTGTAGTTGATGCCAATTAAGATATAATTAATCCTTATTGGAAGCAAAACCAGCCTATTGGGTTTAATTCATGTTTACATGATTTTTTGAATGGGTCCCATACCTGTATCACAAAAGCTCTGAAATACTGCACATTGCCATAGAATAATTCATTTTGAATGATTTTGAATGATTTTGATTTTTTGCTGCTCCGGCAGTGAAAGGGTTATGTGCAATGTGTAGAACTGCTTTAAGCAAAAATAGAAAATTACACGTGAAGCCATCTGCTGCTTGTGAGCACACTGATTGTATTTGTAACATGTACCGTATAATTGAGTTAAAAAGCTATTTTAGAACCAGACCCCTGCCTCTAAGGTCTCACTCTGGGGGTTCTTGTATATGCATGGGGGCAGAAA
Source organism: Xenopus petersii (assembly GCA_038501925.1). NCBI lineage: Eukaryota > Metazoa > Chordata > Amphibia > Anura > Pipidae > Xenopus > Xenopus petersii. Next base: position 192,652,241 of record CM076672.1, on the reverse strand, counting down.
TTCACCTTATGTGTTCAGGTACATGTATTCTGTCAGAATGTTCAGGGCCTCAATAGACACAATAGAAATGTAAAACCAAATTACCTGTTTGTCCTAATTTCTAAGCAATATTGGTTCTCCACATGGATTACAAACGTTTGGTATTTAGTATAGTATATTAAATATAAGTAAGTCACATCGGGGCTCATTTATCAACATTGGGCAAATTTTCCCATGGGCAGTTACCCATAGCAACCAATCAGCTTTTCAAAGCCAGCTACAAGTAAAACAATGAATGCAGCAATTTGACTGGTTGCCATGGGTTACTGCCCATGGGAAAATTTGCCCAGTGTTGATAAAAGCCCCCCATTGATTTCTAACCACAGAGCCCCAGACATTATTAATAAGGCTCGGATTGGGCCGGCAGGACACCGGGAAAAACCCAGTGGGCCCTGCCGGCCCAGATCTGCACCAAGATCAGCAGGCTTCTTCCTGCCGCGACCTCCCTTTTCCGGGAGGTCACGGCAAAAACCTTGTTGGTGGGGGAGGGAGGCCCTGGGACAGCTGCCCAAGTGGGCCCCAGTGGACCCTGGCTGTCAATACCATACACCTCCCATTGACTAAGGTCTGGATTTCCCTTTGCGGTACCCTAGGCCGCATGGTCCTAGTGCCCGCCCCACCACTTTACATGCACTCTGGCCCCAAGCCCCTAGTGGTAGACATTAGAATAGCACACAAGCAGGAAAAAAGCAGGGGTCTACCACTAGGTGGAGCTCGGGAGCCCTTTCAGCAATGCAAACAAATCCAGGTGATTACCTGCCCATTGTGCTGTAGATAGGCTGCTGATGGGCTGTTGGGGGGAAGAGAGGGAAGAGAGCAACTTGCAGTGCTGCAGTAAAACGTGAATGACATTTATCAGAACACAAGTCACATGATTCTTGGCACCTGGGAAATGGACATCATGTCTAGCCCGATGCCAAATTTCAAAATGAAATATAGAAAAATCTGTCTGCTCTTTTCAAAAATGTATTTCAGTACAGAATTCTGCTGGCGCAGCATTAATAACTGATGTGTTTTGAAAAAAAATGTGGTTTCCCTCAACAGTGTTAATTGTTTGTATGCAGATCCTCCCCTTTGTGTTTGAAACCATTGCTATCATAAAAACAAACATTATTTAAGGTTATGGGGTAGAACAGAAATGATTGCTGTATTCAGAGGATATTTTTCTTTTCCTGGGGTATCCAACAAACTCACTGAAAAAGGCACAAGAATTAATAAATTATTTTGCTAAATATTCTGGGGCTCATATTTTTTACTCAGAATAAACTGGTACGAATCCCTATCACAATGGTTAATACTTAGTTGTCTCTTAATCCCTGCAAAAACATATTAGCCCCCAAATATATGAGTGGTGTTGTGCTGTAACAAGTGGTATAAGCTCCCCTTGGGTTGAATAAATGACAGGTCTTCCTAAACTGATTTTTATGTTACATATGTATATATATATATATATTACTATGTATCAAAGCCTGGATAACTAAATATATCCATATACATATGCAGTAGTTTATGTTTCCCAGGGGACAGTGTGAAAAGGATGTAAATTCTGGGAAAATATAAAATCCAAAATAATAATCTTATGTTGCTCCGCGCTGGTGAAACTGGTGTATTTGCTTCAGCAACCGTAATTTAGTTCATATAAACAAGCTGCTGTGTAGCCATTCAAAGCGGAAAAAGGAGAAAAGGCACAAGATACACAGCAGATAACAGATACGCTCTGTAGTATACACTAGTAGTCTGTAGAGCTTATCTGTTATCTGCTGTGTATCCTGTGCTTGAATGGCTGCCCCATGGCTTTACAGCAGTTTGTTTATATAAACTATAGTAGAGTTTCTGAAGCAAACACACCAGTTTTACCAGTGCAGGACAACAGTACATTACATTGTTATTAGGGATGCACCGAATCCAGGATTCGGTTCGGGATTCGGCCTTTTTCACCAGGATTCGGATTCGCCCGAATCCTTCTGCCAGGCCGAACCGAATCCTAATTTGCATATGCAAATTAGGGTCTGGAGGGAAATTGAGTGACTTTTTGTCACAAAATAAGGAAGTAAAAGATGTTTTCCCCTTCCCACCCCTAATTTGCATATATAATTGTTATTTCTTTAAGACACTTTAATTTTTTGGTGTTACTGTTCCTTTAACTTTTAGTACGTTATAGAATAGCTAATTCAACTTTTCAATTGGTCTTTATCATGTCATCTTATAATTATTTGCTCTTTCATTTGACTCTTTCCAGCTTTCACATAGGGTCCCTGGCCTCGCCCGACTGGATGCCAGGAAATACCCTGCCATGGACAATGCAAAAACTCTCAAATCATGTAATAACATTGCATTCAAAGGCATCTGTAAGATATGATGCGATTTGAGTGTTTTAGCAGAGACAATTCTCAGTCTATGACAGGGTATTTAATGCTAGAAGACCAGAAGTAACCAGAAATTTGGATACTGGAAGAAGTCTGCCTGTGGGGGTGCTGCATTTGCAGTTTGAGAGCAGTTTAATTTGAAATGTCCTGTAATGTATATATACTACTACAGGTATGGGACCTGTAATTCAGAATGCTTGGGACTTTTCCAGATAATGGATCTTTGCATTATTTGGATCTTCGTGCCCTAAGTCTACTAGTAAATAATTTCAACATTAAATAAACCCAATAGGCTTTTTTTTGCTTCCAATAAGGATTCATTATATCTTAGTTTTGATCAAGTACAAGGTTTTATCATTACAGAGAAGGAAATCATTCTTAAAAATTTGGATCATATGGATAAAATGGAGTCTATGGGAGACAACCTTTCCATAATTCGGAACTTTCTGGATAACGGGTTTCCGGATAAAGGATCCTATACCTGTACATTACATTATTACTTTGGGTCAAGAACGAGCCCAGAATACAGTTGATGTTAAGGTTTTGATCTGAATGAGTCTGTTTCTGGGATATTCTGTTCTCGTGTATCACAGCTGCAGTGGTATTTGCTCTGGACCAGGAATAAGCTTTGAGCACAATCCAGAAAACATTTCCCAGCAATTAGAAGCTGTTAGTAAGTATAATGTATTTTAAAGAGAGAGGAGTCTAATTGCATGCTGTCAGACCTGGATATGATGAAGAGGAACGTTGTGGGAAGTGTCAATGGTTTTTGAAAAGTTGAACTGCTGTTAGACATGACCCAGACAATTAACTTATTTTTAATTAAACAAAGTCCAAAGTCAAGCCAATTGAACAGAGGAATGTGTGTGGTGCAACCTTTAGTCTCAGCTACTTGCTTGCACGGAGACTTCTGAGCAATAACCATATCTCCTCTGAATGAATTCACTTCTCTTTTGGCAAATCGGCAGCTGAAATTTCAAATCTGAACTGATCTGCTCGGGTGTTCTGCCAAGAATGGACCCTTAGCTGACCATGCCCAGGTAGCCAGGGAGTACAGTAGAAATCATCCAATCAAATCTGGACTTTTAAGGCTGCAGTATTTTGAGCTCCCGATCCCATGGACATGAGGCTACTGTGACCGCTTCAAGCACTGTGTTTTTTCATAGCCACACAGCACCAAAGTGCCCCAGAGCGGCTCCCTCTGTGTATAAAAAACTCAGTAATGTCAGCTTTTCGTGAAAACCTAAAACACCATTTCTTTTTGAAGTGCAGCTTTTTTCCTAGTTCAATCCTTTCTATAACCTGAATATTCCAACACAAGGTCTGTGCTTGCCAAAGGCTTTAGGGCAATGGCACACCAGCTTCTGCCGGACACTAATCTCCTATAATTACAGTAAAAACGTTCCCATAGGCAATCACTTGAATCGTTGTGGTAAAAACCCAAGGGGCAAATTCACTTACCTCCGTAGATCCGCCAGCGTTGTCTTCGCCGCACTTCGCCAGGCGTAGATTCGTCAGGACATCGCAAATTCACGAAGATCCGAAGTTCCACACAAGTTACCGATTGTTTCCGAAGTTGCGCTAGCGAAGTTATGATGAGCGGTCTGAAGTTGCGCTAGCGAAGGCTAATTTGCATACGGTGCCAAATTTGAATTTCAATGGATGTGTATGCAGCAGCGCATGCAGAACACTACACAAGCCCAGGGAAACAATAAAAGTTTATTTAGGTGTTCTAATGCCCTACACATGTGCCCACAGTATAGTTAAGGTGCCACAAATGTAGGGGGGAAGGTGGGCACCCTAAAAAAAATTTGATCTTTTTCAGCCTATCACCCAAAAAACACTGGCGTTTTTTGGGACTTAGAAAAAATGTCAACTATTTTGGGACTTAGAAATTTTTTCAACTTTTTTTTTTTTTAAAACTCCTATCTACTCTATTGTACTTCGCCTGCTCTAACCTGGCGAAGTAAACTCTGGCGAAGGAGGTCACGTTCAGAAAAAGACCAATGTTAGTAAATTTGTGTATTTTCACCCCCTTCACCAGCGTTAGGGTGCAAAGTTGCGCTAGGCTATCAGCATCGCTGGTGAATTTTCGCCAGGGTGACTGATAATAAATTTGCGAAGTTGCAAAATGACTTCACGCTGGCGAATTTTCACCAGCGTTAGTCACTTCGCCCTTTAGTAAATTCGCCCCATGTCTCACTTCAGTCTCCCAAAATCACTTGAGGTTTCCTCTTGAGGTAACGATTTTGGCGATTTTGGGAGATGAATAGTCGCCTGAACAACGAGATTTATTGCTGGCGATTAATCTCCCAGTGTGCCATTGTAGGCTTTTTGTTCACCTATGGAGACTTACTGTGCAGTGCTTGGTTGGGGGTTCGCTCCACCATATTTATGATCGGTTAAGTGCAGCCGCAGGCCTTTCTGTGCTGCTTGTGAGTGGATAACTCGTTTTGGGAGATTTGCCTTTCTAACTGTATTTGTAGTGCTCACTTACTCTGATGAATATATTATACAGCAACAGCCATAACCAATTTCATTCTTTAATTAATTTCCTGCTGTTTTTTTTAGAAAATATTTTGAAGTTTTTGTGCAGATTTGCTGTATGGGAATTTGCCAATGTGTGTGAAAGCTGGGCTCTTTTCACCAGACTCTAATGCTCTGCCACACTGAGCAATTTAGATGAAGTTCTTTACGGACTTCTTCTTTCCTGCCTTAATCTAGATCCGCGGTCCACATCCTTTTTTGCCCCAGGGACCAGTGTAAGGCCAGAAGGACCAGGGGGGCGGTAACTGTGCGCGCCGCAACAAATTCAGGTGTGCCAGCTTCAAATTTTGTGCAAGCATTGTCGGGTGCACCATCGTCAAATTTGGGGCATCCGTGTCAAATTCGGTGCGTCCTCATCAAATTCAGTGCGTTCGCGTGAAATGTGGACTCGACGGCCCAGTTCAGGTATGTCCTAGGCTCGGCCGTTGGGGACCCCTGATCTAGATATCTCCCAACCCCTTCAGTTTACACTGGTAAGCCATGCTTGAACTGGCACACTGGTATAGTATGCAAAACAAAACGAGAATTTTCCACTTTATGTGTGGGAAATCCATTTTTTTTGCAGGTTGGACAGACAGCACATGCTTTTATTAGCGGCTAGGTACACAAATTGGATTTCCTGCTGTTGCTATGTCTGTACTGAGGTTAATGTCTCAGGATGTGTTTTCGGAGAAAAATCTGCAGCACTGGTGTTTTATCCACAAGCAGAACTGTGGAATCGGCAGCAATATTGGGTATCTGAGGTTGCAGTCGTCAAAAATGTACAGACACTGGGGCTCATTTATCAACACTGGGCAAATTTGCCCATGGGCAGTTACCTATAGCAACCAATCAGTGAGTAGCTTTTTAAAGCCAGCTGCAAGTAGAACAATGAATGCAGCAATCTGATTGGTTGCCATGGGTTACTGCCCACGGGCAAATTTGCCCAGTGTTGATAAATGACCCCCAATGTTTACATACAAGCACTAACAATTTAAGAGCTTCTATGAAGGAGGATCTGGCAGAAGCAATTCTGCTTCAAAGAACAAAACTTTAATTCATTTTGGATTGTGTGTAGCAGCTATTCTACAGCTATACGCCAGGTTCAAATAATATAGAGCTTGTTTTAGGTTTTCCAATTGTTTTTGGCTTATGTACTTTGATTTTGTTTTAGAATTACCGAAGGATATGGTTTATATTTTTGAGCTCTGGCAGTGACAAATAATTTAAGGGTTTAAAGTAATTAACATACTGTATACTGTTAGCAGGCACTGGTGTGTTTGCTTCAGGAACACTAATATAATGTATATAAAGAAGCTGCTGTGTAGCCATGGGGGCAGCTATTCAAGCTGGAAAAAAGGAGAAAAGACAGGATACACAGCACAAAACAAATCAGCCCTGTCCAATACAATGGTGTTTTATTGGTTATCTAACCCGTGTCTTTTCTCCCTTTTTAGAGCTTTGAATAGTTGACCCATGGCTACACAACAGTTATATAAACTATAGTAGTTACTGAAGCAAACACGTCAGTTTTACCAGTGCAGGGCAACAGAACATTATATTTTTATTACTTTCAATTTTTGGAGGAGTCGTAGGAGATGGAAACTGAGGGGAAGAAGAATTTATGTAGTGACTCCGCAGCCCTGGCCACAACAAACATCTGCCAGCAGGAAAAAACTCCATGTGTGATCTAGACTTCATTCTAATGGAGCACAGAGCGTGTAGGGCAGTGATGTAAGGCCAAGCCCGATACTGACGAGACCTGCGGGGTTGGGCCGAATTGCGGGTGGGTTTGGGTTGAGCTTTTTCTTCCACTTTCCCCGCCCACAACCTTACACTGCCAGCTTCCACCTCTGGTAGGCTCTATTTATAGGTGTGCGCCTGCCCCGCCCCCTCTTGTGACATCAGAAATGGGTGGGTTGGGCACGGGTCTATAAATAGAGTGTAGAGTCATGCGCGTGTCCATTTTTTGGAACCCGTACTCGCATTCTTACCCGCTTGGACCCGCTACCCGACCTGCAAGTAACTTATCCGCAATCAGGACCCGCTGACCATCAAGAATCAGGAAGTGCTGTCATTGTAAACCGGAAGGGACATCATTGGAAGTAGGCGTGATCATAAAAAAGGAGTAAAAATCGATATTGAGAAGACCCGCAGACCTGAATCTATACCTGCACCCGGAACTTCTACCCGCAATCCGCAGGGTACCACAGGTTTTTGCGGATACCCGACCCGCTGCAGGACTCTAATAGAGGGCACTTGCCAGATTGGGTTTTGAGCAGGCTGTTAAGGTTCAGGTGTGGGCCGACCCGTACATCACTAGTTTAGACTGCCAATGCCCTCCAATCACAGAAGAGCGCACCTGTCAACACTGCAAATACTACTGACAGTAAAGTGCCCTATTGGAATCACAGAATGATGGCAGGTGGGGTACTTTATATTCAATAACATTAGCTGACAGGTGGACAGAGGTATGTCCAATGCAGTTTTCTGCCAATGGCATTGATGGACATGTGCCACTTGTCTATAAGGCATTACATGTGCAAGTTTGTTTAGCCAGTAATGTGGTCAACCCTATCTGAGCCCTGTTTGTACAACAGAAATAGAATTTCGAGCATATAGGAAGTGAAAGACACCTTTAAAAAGGCAAGTAAAGCCTGATAATGATGATAATTGGTATCCCTTATGGAAGCCCTGCTGGACAATTGCATACATATGGACACACACAACAAAATGGCTGACTACGTGGATCAGATTTTGCATTGGTCATGAAACCAATAAGTCACATGCACACAAGTCTCGCATGCATTTATAGCTCGGATGCACCAAAAAGCAAGAATTATTTTTTAATTATTTTATTGTAAGACATTTGCAGGGCCAATATGCCATTATAAATGTTACTTCAGATCCAACAATAAAGTGCTGTGTTAATCACCTGAATCTTACTCGTGCGCTCTACAAGACAGTTTTCCTGACCACATCTAGAGAGCCCTTCCAGCCCACAAGAACACGCATGATGTATAGATCTACAAAAATAAGTTCTCTGTAGAGGCTACACATGTAAAGGACCTAGGCATGGATTTCTTAGCATGGCATGCAAGTTACCTGAACAGGGAGGTCATAAATACAAAAACAAAAAAGCCCTGGCTTGAAACTCTTCTCAGCAGACTGAATCATCACTCGGAATATGCATTTGTTGGAACTGATGAGGCAGCCTGTCACAAAAAAGGCTTGTGCTGGTGGGTTATTCTTTACATTTCAGTACGTGTTGTCGCAAACTTAAAGGGGAACTATTGCGAAAATGAAAATTTAATATAAGCTTCATCATACTGAAAGAAACTTTGCAAATACAATCAATTAAATATTCTGTAGTTTCTGAAATAATCAAGTTTATCTTCACTTTCCCTCTCTCAGCATCTGTTTCTCTTCATTCTCTCTTCATTCAGGAGATGTTCATTGACAGTTAGATCAAATATATCTTATAGGGGGCTTCCTTTCCTAGCAGATGAATTAGAGGTCACTCAAATAACTGATTCCAGTACAAACAAAATCTAACAAAATAACGGCCTTTTGCACAAATTCTGCATGTAGAGACATGATGTGATTTTAATAGAGTGAGCTCTAAAACATCTTCTAGGCCAGGGGTCCCCAACCATTTTTTGGCCCGGGGACCAAAAAAGAACCACGAGGGGTGGGGGGATTTGTGTCGGAGGGGAGGTCGGAGGGGGTCGGGATGTGTTGGGGAGGCTGTTGGAGGGGGTCAGAGTCCAATTTGGGTGCACCAGAGTCAAATTAGGTGCACCACGTTCATTGTTCGGTGGCCTAGTCCAGGACTGTCCGCAGCCCGGTTCTAGGCCACTGCCCGGTGGTTGGGGACCCCTTTTCTAGGCAAAAGGAGCCCCTTATAAGATATATTGGATCTAACTGTCAATGAATATTGGACACGCAACTCCTGAATGAAGACAGAATGAAGAGAAACAGATGCTGAGAGAGGGATAGTGAAGATAAACTTGGGTATTTCAGAAACAGTACAGAATATTTCATTTATTGTATTTATAAAGTTATACTTATTTCAGTATGCTGAAGCTTATAATAAATTTCCAATCTGTTGATAGTTCCCCTTTAATGTACTGCGTGAAATAAGGAAAATGAGGCTCTCCGCACAAGAAGGTTGCCTAAACCACCTTTATCGTTTCCATCCCAAAGTAAGGGAATACGTGAGTAAAAAGAAATACAGCCTGTGTGATGTTAGAATAACATATAAATTAAAGCATAAAGCAGATAGCTGGTGCCATGCTATTTTTTTTTTTTTGGAAGAAGATCAGATCAAATCAGTGAAGAGTAATTTTAGTTGGGCTCTCAGAATGGTGCATAGAAGTATGCAAACACACAACAGTCATGTCTAAGCCAGTGCATAGAGGAGATAAAGCACTTATGGTAATTGCAACATTAACATGTTCATAAAGCTTTTACAGTTGAGCGATGGTCCATAGAAAGAGAGCGAGAGAGCCATTCACACACCGAGTAAAAGGGTTGGAGAGAGAGAGAACAAAAATTACCATAAAATGTCAGAATCTACAAACAAGTAGAAGCAAGAATCCACAGGCATACGGAAGATAATAATGCTTATTCCCCTACCACCAATAGGCAAAAAAAACAAACAATCATGGAATTTGGCAGATGAATTTGAGTCCAGATGTAGCAACTGTAATTTGAGATCAGGTAGAAAATCAAAATGTTACATAGCATAGTAAATTTATGTATAAACCTGGATATTAAATCCTTAAAATGTTGATTTTGATGTCGGAGCCGATCAGATTGTGAGAAAACGAGCTGAAGCGTTAGTGTGCCACGTCAAAAGAGCTTGAGTAAGAAACCAACAGTATTAGAGCACGTCCTTCAGGAATACTAGAGGTCCAAGAAAAGCATCATCTATGAAGCAATACAAAGCTCTCCAGCTTTTCAGGGATTTCTTGTTTGTACTGTATGTTATGTTTCACTATCACACGTGCGGCGAGACACTGTAGGGTAGTATGGTTGATAGGCTGGATCAAGTTCTTTGCCATTTCTTTCTCGTCCAGTAAATCACAGGCAGTTTGGTTGTGCGAATTCGTAGAGTCGAAGTGTGCTCCCGATTTGACAAGCAGATTCATGATATCCGGGTGATTGTTAAGAGCGGCAACGTGCAAAGGGCTGTTCTGCTCAGCATCTCGGACGTTTACGTCTGCGCCACACTCCAGCAAGATGGCAGTCACTTGAAATGAGGGAAATTTGCAAACAGGGTAACGGCCAACACACGTTGTGTTTTTGTCTACTGCCAGGTGGAGGGGGCTGAAGTTGTTCTTTCCCTTGGGATGCAGCTTAAGGAACCTGTAAATATTTTGCTTTTTGAAGTGGTCTTGGTCAGGGCTGCACGGTACCTTTTCCAACAAACAGATCAAGTGCAAAATAATGGAGAGGGCCTTGTTTAGCTGGACTTGGTCAGGAGGCGGTGCCGTTTGTTTGACAGCTCTGTCAATTTCCATGACACTTTTGCACAGTATGCCCATTAGATCATCAAACGTAACTGTCGTTCCTAACAGGCCTTTTGCCCGGTCCTGAAGCATGAAGGAAAAAAGCTCTGCAAACGACAACAAACTGCTTGCAGTCATTGGACTTAACGGATCCAAGTTGTTCTGCTGCATGTCCAATGCATACTTCCACAAATTGATGCATCTCTTAAAGTTTCCAGAGTCGGCGTAAACCGCCCCACGGTACCGGATGTAGTACGATGTATCTGGGTGAGAAGGACCCAAAATGCGTTCCCTAATTAGAAGGGCTTGCATTCTCATCTCATCTGGATCAGCAATGAGGTTGTCTAACTCTTCAGCCGTATTTACCTCCCTTGCATAATCATACGCCATAATTAAAGTTTGTGGTTCAGGCTTGCCGACAATGTTAGTCCTATCACTATGTCGCATATCCATAGCTCTCTTCCAGTACTTTAAGGCACCCAAGAGGTCTCTCTTCTTATCTACAAATGTTGCTCCCAGCAGTTCGAGTGCATTAATGCGCTCATTTTTGCTAGTCTGTGCGTTTTGAGTGAGGAAGTCTACAATATTTGTGTGTCCAGTGACACTGGCAGAAAGGAGTGGTGTCATTCCATACCCATCCTTCTCCATTCTGGCACCATACTTTAGAAGCATCTGCATGATTTCCAGACTTCCAGATTCAGCACAGTCATGTAAGGCTGTGTTACCTAGAAAGCAGAATTTGAAAACAACGGTTAGAGAGGGCAAGATAAATATATCCCATAGTTGCTGTTGCAAGCAGATGTAGAAGGAACACAGATTAATGTGAAGCAGTGTAATATAAGTAGCACGATTACACAACATATAAAAGAATGGGGGGGGAAACTTTTTGTCACAAAACAAGGAAGTAAAGAATGTTTTCCCCTTTCCACCCCTAATTTGAGTATGCAAATCAGGATTCCGTATTTGGCCGAATCTTTCGCGAAGGATTCGGCCGAATCCAAAATAGTGGATTTGGTGTATCCGTTTGTTTCAGATCTGCAAATAAAATGTAATACAAGACAATGGAAGCCGGAGTAGATGTACAATATAGTTTTTATATTATTCCTGCAATGGTCATGATTTTGCCTAAACCTACCTCCTCAGTGAGTTACATCAGGATTGTAAACATGGCATTTAGCCATAACTTTCAGCAAGATAGAGAATTGTTGCAGATCATATAAATTACCCACCTTTATGTATTATAGGCCATTTTTAATACAAGTTTTTATAGTTATTTTCTATCACATTATCGCTTCATGTTTCAGACACGTATACAGTTCAATTACTTTGCCTCCGCTAAGCCTCTTCATCTCTAGTGTTAAGGACAAGGGAATACTTTTTAGTGGGGGGGCCAGATAATTAGGCTCCCCCAGGGAATTAAGTTGATTGCCAGGGACCCTGGGTCCATAAGACTACACAATTATGATGAACTTGAACTGGACAGACTCATGACTTTAATGCAGGAGCTGAATGTTGTATTTACCATCATTTCTAGGATATTCATGACAGCAAATAGGGGTTTGCCCCAAATGTCACAATAAATGACCTTCAAGGTGGGCTTCAATGAGTATCCCAGACAGCCAATAGGAAGTCTCCAAAACTTGGCTGGGTAGGTGATCGGAATGGCCCACCCAATATATAGCCAAACAGCCAGATATCTATTGAGTGGGTTTGAAAATCCCATTTAGCGAGTACTACATGTTGTAAAGACGCAGCCCTCTCCTAACAGGCCCCAGTAGGTGACCCCATTATGATCCAATTGTTGGTCCTTCTCTTGTGCTTTAAAACTGAAAATAGCATTTTGTTACTGCAATTGAGATTTTAAGCGATACACTATACAACGTGGTCCCCAAAACATTGGATGTTAATATGATTTGGCTCCAACATGCTGAGCCAAATCAGATCATTGGCCCGGGGGGATGAATTATCAAAACAACCTGATTTTGCTCAGCATGCTGGTGGTCAGATCAGATTAATAATTAAAATTCTCTCTTTTGGCAACCTTGCCAACTCTGCCTGTGCTAAAGAAAAATATTAATTATATTTTTGGCTCATTAAATATATAGGAAGGTCACCCTCTAGTACTCTTCTATTAACCAAACACTGTGTTACTCAATGTGCAAGCACAGCAGATTAGAAATTAATATCTAACTAATGTTAAACTTATATATAAGGCAAAATACACACTGTACTGAGCACATTGAAATGTAAACTCATTACTGAAATCCAAACACTCCAAAGGCTGGAAATAGGTTTTGTTTTACATAAATAGGTCTGTCACAGAAAATAGGTCACAGGCAACATTCCCTTCAACCTTTCAATTAAAATGCACGGTTGTGCACCCTTTCCCTTAGTACTGCGTCTGTGAATAAATCCCACAAATAGCTGTACCCTTTGCCTACCCACACCATTCCCATTTAATTAAGAGAAGGACTTGAACAAAAGTTGACAATTGCTGGTAGCCTGAAAATTAAAGGGAATGTCAACCCAATTTTGTTTTGTTTAATAAAAGAAAACAATTTTAAGCAACGTTGCACTATATATAAATTACATATAATTACATTTTTGTGGTTTTAAAGTTTTTGTATATGTATTACTATTGAAAGCAGTGCTGGTCCCTTTCTATTCTCAGCCCTGGTGGCTCGGACTATTGATACAATGTAAGACAAGGCTTCTAAGAAACAGATCTGCATTTGCTGGGGGACTAAGACTTTTGCAACATTGTTTAAAAAGTAACAACCAGGAGTAAAGATGATGCTGCTTTCAATAGCAATTGTTTCATATGTGTATATTAGATTACACGCTTAGAATTTTTGTTTTGGAGTTGATTTGCCCTTTAAACTCTGGAACACTATGACATTGCCAATGAAGTACCCAACTACTCAACAGTTGGGCACGATCACTGCTGTCATTTTGGAAATACTGCTAACATTCTTTATATGAATTTTGTACTTACATGGAGAAGTGGAATAAATGATTAAGCCCTCTTCCACTCTGCCAGCCCTTGGCACTACCCATTTTGGCCAAATGAAGATCACTTTGCTGTGCTTACCAGTGCCAGGTTTTTGCCTCAGCGCAGTAACTGCCAATTCATCTCCTAATGGTTGCAATCAGCCTTAGCAAGTTTAAGCAATTAATTACAGAGTATTTCAAGTACCTTTGTATAGTGTATATAACCAATACTATTGGGTTTCCCTCAGAGTTGCCATCAACAGTTGCTACCCGACCCGCAAGTACCTTATCTGCGACCCAGACCCGCTGACCATCAAAAATCAGGAAGTGCTGTCATTGTAAACCTGATGTGCCGTCATCGCAAGTAGGTGTGATCAGAAAAAAAAGGAGTAAAACAGGAAGTGCTGCCATTGTAAACCAGAAATGGCATCATCAAAAGTAGCCGTTATCAGCAAAAAGGAGTAAAAAACGCTATTGAGAAGACCCGCAGCCTGACCAAATGACCCACGTCTATACCCGCACTTCTACCCGCAGAGTACCGCAGGGTTTTGCGGGTAACCCGCGGGTACACGACCCGCTGCAGGACTCTACCCTGAGAAAGGAAAAAGTCTGAACCCGAAAATCCAGCATCTCAGATCTGCTGAGGTTGTATATAAGTCAATGGGAGAAATCCTGAAGATATCCTGATTTGTGCTGGGTTTCGTGCAATAATCCAAATCCAAAGATGGTGTGGTTTTCGGCAAAAATCCAAAAAATTTTTCCACAGAGGAAATTTTCTGAAAGATGTATTGATAAATAACGGGGAAATAACCCGTGCAGATTTGGTCGGAGTATATTTCAGAAACATTTTCGATGTGTTCTTTTTTGTCAAAACTCACATTTAAAGGACCAGTAACATCAAAAAAAAATGTTCAAAAATTCGTTAGAGCACAACAAAAAATGAACACAGAGACAAATGAAACTTTTAAATAGCAAAGACTTTATTAAGAAATAACTTACAGAAAATCCACTTCCTGTCCTCTTCAGAAACGGCGAAAAGGCGACCATCCACACTGCAGCAATCGATTTCTTCTCCCTGGATATTCACTGACATCCTCCTCTCGTTGTGTCCAACAGCAGCTGGTTTGTTCCTGTGCTGGCGGCGATGAACTGACAGCAGCGAGTCCTTTCGCTTCCCTTCCACTGGCCTGGCCGTCTACAGTCTCCCAACGGCACACTTGTTCCTGCACTTTCACTGTGCATCGGCTTCCCTGCTCTGCTCTCCTCACCTCCCTCTCCGTCTCCCCTCCTCCCCAAGCTGCTGCCTTATCAATGGGCTGCTATAGACATCACGCGTTACTGTGAATATAAAATGTCTGGACTAGCCGGCAGATCAGCATGCATGTGTATATTTTCAGCAGCAGTAGAGCCGATCCTGCCCAGACCCTAGGGAAGCAACTTCATGTACAATCAGCGCGCCAAGCCGCGTACTTCCATTCCGACCTGGATCGAGTCTGGTTACTAGCTGCCCTTCTCTTCCTCCTCCCTCACTCACACCAGCGAGCGCCACGATCAGCTTTTGGGAAGGAAAGCTCAGGAGGCAGCGGCCGCGCTGTGGGAAATGCTGCCCCGGATTCCAATTCCAGCGCCGGGGAAGTGAAGGCAGAGCACGAGCAGAGATCCCAGACGCACAATCTGTCCCCTTCCCAGAGAGGAAGGGAAGCCGATGCACAGTGAAAGTGCAGGAACAAGTGTGCCGTTGGGAGACTGTAGACGGCCAGGCCAGTGGAACGGAAGTGAGAGGACTCGCTGCTGTCAGTTCATCGCCGCCAGTACAGGAACAAACCAGCTGCTGTTGGACACAACGAGAGGAGGATGTCAGTGAATATCCAAGGAGAAGAAATCGATTGCTGCAGTGTGGATGGTCGCCTTTTCGCCGTTTCTGAAGAGGACAGGAAGTGGATTTTCTGTAAGTTATTTCTTAATAAAGTCTTTGCTATTTAAAAGTTTCATTTGTCTCTGTGTTCATTTTTTGTTGTGCTCCAACGAATTTTTGAACATTTTTTTTTGATGTTACTGGTCCTTTAAGGGGTTAAATAAAAATGTGAATTTTTCAATATTTATTGTACCCCAACCCTGGAAATAGCTTGAATCTGAAAATACACCATCTTAAACCTGTCGAGGTCATGTAGGAGTCAATGGCAGAGGTCCCTTGAACTATTTGAAGATGTTAATAGCCTTCGTGATGTTCAAGTTTTGCCCCGAAAACTTAAATAATTTAAAGTTTTTCCCGCAGAAAACTAGATTCATTCAAGTTTTTGGGTTTCGCAACTTAAACTTGCAGAATCAAGTTTTTTCTTAAGGTGGCCATACACGGGCCGATAAAAGCTGCCGACAGACCGTGTCGGCAGCTTATTGGCCCGTGTATGGGGCCCCCCGACGGGCTTCACCGATCGAGATCTGGCCGAAAGTCGGCCAGATCTCGATCGGATGGGATAGAAAATCCCGTCGGATCGCGGCCGCATCTATTCGTTGATGCGGTCCCGCGATCCGACCGCCCGTTAAGGCCTCGTTAGGATCCGATCGTTGGGCCCTAGGGCCCAAGATCGGATCGGCCCGATCGTTGGGCCCTAGGGCCCAAGATCGGATCGGCCCGATATTGCCCACCTCAAGGTGGGCATATCGGAGGGAGATCCGCTCGTTTGGCGACATTGCCAAACGAGCGGATCTCTCAGTGTATGGCCACCTTTACAGGGAAACTGTCATGGGAAAAAAAAATTTTCCCATGATAAACTTCAATCACTCTTTACTGCTGTACTGCAAGTTGGAGTGATATCACCCCCCTCCCTTTCCCCCCCCCAGCAGCCAAACAAAAGAACAATGGAAAGGTAAGCAGATAACAGCTCCCTAACACAAGATAACAGCTGCCTGGTAGATCTAAGAACAGCACTCAATAGTAAAAACCCATGTCCCACTGAGACACATTCAGTTACATTGAGAAGGAAAAACAGCAGCCTGCCAGAAAGCATTTCTCTCCTAAAGTGCAGGCACAAGTCACATGATCAGGGGCAGCTGGGAAATTGACAAAATGTCTAGCCCCATGTCAGATTTCAAACTTGAATATAAAAAAATCTGTTTGCTCTTTTGAGAAATGGATTTCAGTGCAGAATTCTGCTGGAGTTGCACTATTAACAGATTCATTTTGGAAAAAAAATAGTTTCCCCATGACAGTATCCCTTTAAATAAGTAAACATTTGAGTTGTGAGTTCATTCAATTTTTCTATTTTTTTCCCCACAGGAAATTTTCTGAAAAATGTATTAATAAATAAAGGAGAAATAACCTGTGTGGACCTGGTCAGAGTATATTTCAGAAAATAATGAGATCAATTAGGATTTTTATAAATAATCCCCATAGTGTATCTTAATAGGAAGAAGCATTAACTTGCACTTGTATATACTATAACTTCACACATACCTTTAGAGAAAGAAGCATTAAGTGATTATTTTACCTCTGAAAGAAAACATTTTATTATTTATTACGATGAATTACTGACTCCTCTCGCTGTGCTTACTGCCATTTCTTTTATCCCAGAACACTGTGGTTATACTCACTAACTGGGGCATAGAGGAGGACAAATTGTTACATTTAGACTTGGGGGGCCGATTTATCATCACTCTGAACACACTGGTAATGTTTTACAGTTACAGAGCGATGATAAATCAGGCCCCAAGTCTAAATTTCTAAATGAATCATTTGCATCTGCTGGTCTACTTAATTCCACAATAATAAATATTCCATCCAGGCAATGTAAGTTATACAGCTGCAGTCCAACATGCCCCAATGCTGTTTCTAGCCTCAGGCACAGTGACAGGAGCATACAGGACTTGCGTAGGCAGCAGAGTTTGGCTCAGATCAAGGAAAAGTAATGTTACCCAATGTGGCAGTGGTCTAAAAAGATGTAATAACATCTCTGCACAGAAGCTTGTCAGGTGTACTCCAAAGCAATTTGCCAGGTTGCACTGTCCAGCTTCTGGGAACTAGCATAAAAATGACTTGTGGGGCAATATTCCTTAAAACTGCAATTTACTACCTGAAAAGTGTAAGGCACAATTCAAAAGAGAATATGAATTTACCAGTTTGATACATTATCAGCAGAGAGGGAAGGGGCTAAGGGTCAGGGCACACAGGCAGATTCAGGGAGATTAGTGGCTTGGCAACTCGTTTTCTGAAGTCACTGGAAGTTTCCTTGTGAGGCAACTTATGAAAACGACTTGCTCCAAAGGCAGGGGAGGCAGTTCGGGAAGATTAGACGCCCCGAAGAAGAGGAGATTTGTGACCGGGCAACTAATCTTCCTGAATCTGCCTGTGTGCCCTGACCCTAAGGTCTGCACAATACAGCCTCTGGCTAATATCCAAACCTACTCCCTCATTAAACTGGGGGTCAGTTATCCACCAACAAATACTTTAGGTTCTAAAGAAACGATATCACTCAGAGATTTTCATATTTATTTAGGGTTTAAGTTCCTCTTCTAGAATCTAAAAATTCCTTGAGCCCCACTTAGATCATAGCAAAGTTGCAGATATACGGGACCACTTTGCTACAGTTTCAGGGGTACTCAGGGCAGCATAGATGTAGTTCACTCTATTTTGACTGGCCTTGGGACTAAGGTCCCCTTATTCTTAATAGTATAGTAACAAGGAGACCTCAAACTTTACCCTTTTCAATCTAACCCCCACCCTCACACAGCTCTGAGATCTCTAATTCTGGGAAACTCTGTTTTACACACACACACATATATAAATAATTTGTGCCTATCAAAATGTATGTATGGGATCTGGTTTTAAACACACCATAAAAAAACTGCAATATTCAAACTAGTGTGTGATTCCCATTTACTCCAGAGTCCTGAAATAGCCCTTAGTCAGATGATGTTTGACGTGTGTCAGAGTAATATACATTCCAGGTGAATCCAGCTCCCTCCTCCAGAGAAATAAACTGTAAAAGGAAAGTCCTGATGAAGCCTTCTCCAAGAGTTATTTTTGTATCCAGTATAAGAACAGGGTAAAGCAAATGGTCCTGGGCTTCCTTCAAATATACTGAATATACTATATAATATACTAAATATATAAAATACTAAATATACTAAAAGTTAACTTAATGGTGGAGAACCTTGGTTGTTAATACAGTACATGGAAATATTCTACTTGATAGACTCCAGTCTGTCAGTGGGTAGTAAGAGGCTCTAGATTGGTTGGAGATATCAACATGAACTTATCAAAGGCAACTCTTTTAAAGTGGAGCTGTCACCCAGACACAAAAATCTGTATAATAAAAGTCCTTTTCAAATTAAACATGAAATCCAATTTCTATTGTTTATTAAAGCATTCATAGCTGTTGTAAGCTCATTTAAAAATCTCAGCTGTCAATCAAATATTGTCTGCCCCTCCTCTATGCCTTATGGTGGCCAAACACGGGCAGATAAAACTGCCGATATCGGTCATTTAGACCAATTTGACAGCTTATCTGCCAGTGTATGGGGGCTTCCGACGGGTCTTCCCGATCGATATCTGGCCACAATATCGTTCGGGAAGGTTTGATTTTTACCCGACCCATTGGGGCCGAACGTTCAGATTACCCCAGATTTAGCCATGCCGTTAGTGGCATATCGGGGAAAGATCCGCTCGTTTGGGGATGTCGCCAAACGAGCGGATTTTTGAGTCTATGGCCATCTTAAGGCATAGAGGTGAGGCAGAAAATTACTTTCACTTTCCATTCAGCACCTAGATGTCACTGATCTCCACTCATTACCCTGTTCTCTTCGTCATTCAATTGTGTAGCCAGGACATGAGGATGGACATCAGGTCCCCCATTCTGGTGCACAAACAAGATTCTGAGATGATGCAAGGCTTGCCTTAATAACAGTGTCCACACAATGGCTCCTGCCTGCTTACTATAATAATGAATTCCCAGACTGAAGGAAACAAGATTCAAGTAATTTATATAGTGTAAGTTAAGCTCATTTTGCTTGACTAATGTGATAAAATGGATTTAGAATATTTTTTTTGGGCAACGGGTCCCCTTTAAACCACAGAATATGGGTTGGTTTGACATGTTTAAAAAAAAAATGCAAAGATTAATTAGAAAATTTTAATTATGAAGTTTTAAAATGAGACTGTTTGAATGTGTCATATAACCGATTTGGCACACCAAGAAATTAAAGTACTTAAATTCATCATACGCGCAAGTTAAACATTCTTATACAAGCCTGAAAACGAGACTGACTCAGTGCTGAAACAGGAATGTCCTAATGGGTTTATGACTTTTCACAATGCAACTGACTCACAGTAAAACAGATTATTCTACTAGTGTCCTCGAAATATGCAAGCTAGTCACTGAGCCAAATGAAGAGAGTATACGTGCAATATATCTGAAAGGGCACGGGTTAAATGTTGAGCTTTAAAAACAATAATGAGTAAATGTGGCGACAATGTGTGATGAGCTAAAGAATTAGCTTTGGAAATGCTTCACAGAAAGTGGCAAATACCCATACAGCATGGAATTCTGATGAATCTATCCCTTCCCTATGACCTAGGCACAAGGTAACCACTCCTCTGAAACATGACATCTCAATAAAGCTCTTTGTCCTGCACTATTTTTATGCTGTGGCTGCCTTCTAGCTAGGTCACAGTGAAGGGGAAGGCTCAGTTGAATCCTACTTTCTGGCTCACAATGCAGAGGTGTCTGTGTATACTCTTAGTGAGTAAATGGAAAAAAAAAAAAAAATTAAAATTTTTTATAACGGCCTCAGTTGGAGCGCCGAAACGTTGAGCAAGAATAAACTTTCACTTGGCTTTTGAGACACGAAAAAAAAGTACAGAAATCCACGTGATATTGCTGGAAACGTGAGGTGGATGTGGCTTGCACTATACTGATGTGCTTGACTTTTAGGGAGTTATTTATCAAAGGTCGAATGTTAGAGCCTTTTACACCTCGAATGAACTCACAACTCAAATGGTTTCTTACTTAAGAAAAAACTTGGAATGGAAAAGCTTGATTGTTTGGGTTCAAGTTGCAAAACCAAAAAACTTGAATTAATTTAGTTTTCCGCAGGGCAAAACCCTCAGAACGCAGGCTATTAACATCTTCAAAAGGTCCAAGGGACCTCTGCCATTGACTACACGACCTTGACAGGCTTTAGATCGTGTATTTTCGGATTCAAGCTATTTCAAGGGTCGGCGTATAATAATTCTCAAGGTTTTTTTTAACCCCTTAAATGTGAGTTTAGACCAAAATCAACTTCAGAAAATATGCAAATTAGGGGTGGGGAGGGAAACGCGTGACCTTTTGTCACAAAACAAGGAAGTAAAAAAATTTTCCCCACCCCGGCCGAACCCAAAATAGTGGATTCGGTGCATCCCTAGTAATTTGACCTAGAAGTGGTTCTAAATAACTTTAATAATAACAAATGATAAAAAATAAAAAGCATTTACAATTTATCTCAGAATATCAATCAATACAGCATATTACAAGTTCATTTAAAGCTGAACAACCCCTTTAATAAACAACCCCCTAAATGTCCACCATACACTAAAAATGTTCCTGATTAATGATGCTTTGCACATAGGGATGCATATGATGGCATCTCTCTATGCGGGTTATGAGCAGTCGTAGGGTTCTTTTAACGCTTTTTATAGTGTCATCCATTGCTGGCTGTGCTCCAGATGATATCAGACAGCCACAGGAGGCCCATGGTAACTGATAAGGAAAGCAACGATCAAATAGCTCAAGAATTAACTTTTGTAATATTGTACACATGGGCTTCTGTATTAGACTTTCTGTTTTCAAAATAAACCTCTAGGGCTAGGGCTTGAGTATGCTCAGTTTGCTCCTCTCTCCCCCTCCCTTTCCCTCCCCCCTGCTGTAGTCTGAGCCCAGAGCTATGAGTGAGCAGGGAGAGACTCAGAGACAAAGGGGATGTTGACCTTTGAATTAACTTTTAGTATGATGAAGAGAGTGATATTCTGATATTTCAGCAATCTGATTGCTAGGGTCCAAATTGCCCCAGCAACCATGCATTGATTTGAATAAGAGACTGGAATATGTATAGGAAAGGGCCTGAATAGAAAGAGGAGTATTAAAACGTAGCAATAACGATACCTTTGTAGCCTTACAGAGCATTTTTTTTTAGATAGGGTCAGTGACCCCCACTTGAAACCTAGAAAGAGTCAGAAAAAAAAAAGCTAACTTAAAGGTGAACCACAAAGAAAATAGGTCAAAAGTTCAGTATTTGGCAACACTCCCTTTGGTAGACGTCACCACTTGTAGACACCTTTCAGAGAGAATTTCAGTTCTTGTTATAGGAATTTTTGCCCACTCTTCCTTGTATATCGCTTCTGACACAGACAACATCTTGGGCTGTCTTGAGTTGTCTTAGATCTTCCCACAGCTTTCCAATGATGGTTTAAGGCGAAGGAAAGGTATAATCACCAGAGCATGACAAAATGTTATTCCCCCCCTGCAGGGATCATAATTATTTCCCTGAGACCAGGGGTTTATTGATGTGCGGGCCGGCCCGAAACCCGCAGACCCCGGCTACCGCAAAAGTAAAAAATTCCTCTCTCCCCACCCGCGATCTCATACTGTCGGCTTCTGTTCCCTGAATTTATAAACTCACTTCTGCCCGCCCCTTTTAGGACGTCGCTGCGGGGCAGGCACGGGTCTGTAAATAGAGGGATAGTGAGGGCCAGGCTAGGTTCAGGATGGGAGGGGGCAGGTTAGGGTCGAGGGAAACGACTCTCATATCACTACTGGGCTCCTAAAGACCCCCATACACGGTCTCGATCGGGCAGGTTAAAAAATCCCATTGGATCCAGTCTCTGCGTTTATGCGGCTCCACGATCCGACTGCCCATATTGGATGCATTATGATCCGATCGTTGGGCCCTAGTGCCCACGATTGGATCAGCCATCCTCAATGTGGGCATATTGGGGAGAGATCAACTCGTTTGGCGACATCGACAAATTAACGTATCTATACGTCTATGGCCACCTTAAAGTGGACCCGTCACCCAAAAAAAGTATTCCGAATCCTATTTTATCATGTTAGTCAAGCAAAATGAACTTTGATTACACTGTATATATTATATAAAACTTGTTTCCATCAGTGTGGGAACTCATAATTATAGCAAGCAGGCAGGAGCCATTTTGCGGACACTGTTACAAAGACAAGCCTTGTATCATATCAGAATCTTGTTTGTGCACCAGAATGGGGGATCTGCTGTCCATCCCCATGTCCTGGCTACACAATCAAATGTTTAAGAGAATTGGGGGAATGTGAGGAGAGCAGTGACATCTAGGAAGTGCTGAAAGTGAAAGTAATTGCTTGCCCCGCCTCTATGCCTAGACAGCTGAGATTTTTAAACGAGTTTACAAAAGCTATAATAAAAAAAAAAAAAAAAAAAAAAAAGAATTTGGATTTCATGTTGAATTTGAAAAGGATTTATTATACAGCTTTTTATGTCTGGGTGACAGGTCCACTTTAAGGCAGGAGCTGGTGCAATCAAAGAAGTGCAAGATGATTGCAACATTGTGGGAATTACCTGGGTCAGTGCAGTTTTAAGCTAACAGAAGCACTGACCTAGGGTTTCTGGTAAGCAAATAGAATTACTAGGGAGTACCACAGCGATTATACCATTCCTTTTCCTTTAAGTCTGTGGACTGTGAGGGCCATTCCAAAACCTTCAGCTTGCTATTTTTTCAAGTAGCTCATGGTGGCTTCTCAAGTATGTTTAGGACCATTGTCTTGTTGTAAAAACCATTCATTTTTTATCAAAGGTTTCCCCAAACCAAGCTTTGGTGACTGTGGTTAAGAGTTAAATAGTAACTTGTTTCCAAAAGGCCTCTGGCTTGTCTCAATGCTGTATAGATGCGGTACAAATGATGTATAGCTCAGACATAGAGGTTTGTGGGGAGTTGCAGGTAAGGCTTCCTGCTGAGGACTCTTCCATGCAGATCATGTTTGTGCAGGCAACGCTGCTCAGTGGAATGGAGCAACACCACTCCCATAATTAGGGCAGTGGAAATTGCGAGCTGGAAGCATTTTGCAATCTTTTTATAGCCTTTCCCTGCTAGGTAACAACTCTTTATGGCTATTGAGGCCTAATGCGGTAATTAGGGCCAGGAACTTGGCAAAAACATTTTTTTTCATTGGCCAGTGGGAATGGTGACCAAAATTATGCACAGGTAGCAATTACTCATTTCCTTGTTTTTAAGTTTTACAGTTCATGAAATGCAATAGTGCAAACTTTTGCTTGCAACTGTGTGTGTATGGTTTTTCTTATTCCTTGCACAAAAAAGGCAAAATTTATCCTATTCATATGAACACAAGCAAAACAAATCACAAGTTCAGTATCAAGCCCTCAGTACAATGAACTGGTTTTATCGTATAACCCATTAGGCTGCAACTGGGGGCAAGTGGAGGTCTGTTTATACAGAGGGCTTTTCACTGAACTTTTTGATTGTGCACTTATGAACATGAAATAGAATGTGGCTTTACTTTCAGCACAAGATAGAGTGCAATAAACAACACAAATTCTACGTATTAATTAGGCAAAAAGTATGTTCTGCACAAAATCCTATTTATTGAACGAATGTTGAAAAGGGAGGTATACTGCTCCTTTAACATTAAAAACGGAATACCCAGAAATTACTGATGATGGTGGCGGCACACGTATTATTTATATAAATTTGAAGGAGCCATGAATGCACTGACATAGTAACATTAACCTTAGATTCTAATTAAAGTGCAACCGAGTGTCCAGATTATTGAGAAACATGGCAGAAATGCAAGATATATTTTAATATCTCACTTTTTCAGTATATTTCAAATCTTCAACCAATATATATATTGTAAATTTGTAAATATTTAGGATGAGTCTGGTTATTTCTGCCAATGATTCACCGTCAGTATATCCACTAAAAAATCATACTGATAGGACCATAGATCTTTCAGGTCTGAACGTTCTGCTATAATGCCCTTTTAAATTTTAGCTATACATGTGATTGACACATGCAATTGTGATGAAGAAAATGCTGCTGCCTACCATGGATTTCATTTACATTTATGGAAATCACAACTAGACAACACCATAACATCATAACGCTTGTTCATGTAGCTCCAGAGGATAGCAGTAATCAAAACACTGCACATGCCATAATCAAACAAATCATGTTATTTTCAGACACAAAAACAAAATACATTTTCCCACCAACTTAAGTGTACTTCATATATTTCACACAATACAGGTATGGGATCTGTTGTCCAGAATGCTCAGGGCCTGGGGGTTTCCGCATAAGGGATCTTTCCGTAATTTGGATCTTCATGTCTTAAGTCTACTAAGAAATCATGTAAACGTTATATAAACCCAATAGTCTGGTGTTGCTTCCAATAAGGATTAATTGTATCTTAGTTTGGGTGAAGTGCAAGCTACTGTTTTATTATTTCAGAGAAAAATGTTTGATTTGATTATAATGGAAAATATGGGAGGCGGCCTTTCCGTAATTCTGAACTTTCTGGATAACGGGTTTTCAGTTAACGGATCCCTTACCTGTACTATATCTTAATTAGGCCATAATAACACTAGTGCATTCTGGCCACTGTGTTAGTAGGAATATGGACTATGGTACATTGAATATCGGACAGTCAGCATCTGCCACTGTCAGAGTGTTTCCTATTTATTAGATTGTGAATCTCACTTGAGGAAAGACAGGGGGTTTTCTCCCTGACAGTATGGTCAAGACACCTCATGAGAGCCGAATTCAAGGTGCGATTATACCAGTTTAGTATGATATGCGGTATAATCACAGTTATAATTATTTCTAAGGGTTCATGATCCCTCTGACTGACTTCAATTCAGATTTTTTTTCTTCTATACAAATTACACAATACTCTCACCTTTAACACTCTTCCTGTTTACATCAGCTCCCATCTCCAGGAGGAACTGAGCAATCTCTTTGTGACCCTTGTAGCAAGAAATCATTAAACAGGTGTGCCCATGGCGGTTGGCTACTTCCAAATCAGCTTTGTGCTCTACCAGGTACTTAACGATCTCTAGATGCCCATCGAAGCAGGCTGCCCGCAATGGTGTGGAGTTGGTAAGTGTTGTATTGTTCACAGAAGCTCCATGGACGAGCAGCGACCGGACTACTTTTAAATGCCCAGCAGCAGAGGCAGCCCAGAGAGGTGGAGCACCTTCTATTGTCTCACCATCAAAATTAACAGAGCCCCCAATCTCAACTGAGGCACTACATTGATCCAGTAAGTAATCCACCATATCCAGGTGACCATACCTAGCTGCCATTAACAGAGGGGTGGCACCATTTGTTTTTTCTGACATCAGCAAGACAACATCGTCCTTTGCTTTGTTTTCCAGGAGCTTGGAAAGTAGACGAAGTTTGCCATCACGAGCTGCATTGAACACTGCTGTTTTAAGATCCATGGTTGCTCTGCTGTAGTAATTTGTATGAACCAGAAGGAAACAAAATAAGCCTCAAGGACAGTTAGAAATATTTATGGAAGGCACAGAAGAGCAGAGTGAGGGAGATCCTTTCAGGAGAAGCATAAATATTGCCTCACAGATGCAGATAGCTGGAGAAAATAGAAACAAAATATTATTTCACATTCTAGCATTTATGCAAAACATCACAATGTAATACCTTATAATGGCTAAATAAATGAGGACATTTTGCATGGTTTCCAGACAGAGAGGCTACTTCTTCTAGTGCCCATGTGCAAACTATGCTTTATTTTGCAATATCTAAAAAAACTCACGTCTGTTCCCTAAAACTTATGTCACATACATATTTTATGATGTTTCTGCAAACTTGACACAACCAACTTCCCATATGGTAAAAAAAAAAAAAAAAATCAGATCCAGCTCCTAACACATTTACAATAGAAATTGCATATATTACACGAGGAGCTGAATGCAATATAACCAGTCAGACTAAAACAGATCTAATATAATTGCACATTATGGATGCGATATTTAGAATAAACAGGTCAGCGACTGGACCTGATTTGCAAAGTAAACAGGCATACAAAAAAACAATACAATCTCCACTAGGCCAAAGCAAAATCTCTTTAGTAGTTTAATTCAATTTAGGGCTCATGGGTCTGATATTCCAAGCTAAAGGTTTTATGTCCTCAAGATTGACCACCAAAGATTTCTTTGTAGAACATTAAAGTTCAAACACGACCATGTGGTATACTGAATATGTGGTCTAGTGTGAAAAACATTTGGGTTCTAATATAACGGATATGATTGTTCCCTGAAGGCCAGCTCAGCTCCTATCTATTATTATTAACGTGGCCATAGGCAATGTCGCCAAACAAGCGGATCTCTCCCCAATATGCCCACATTTAGGTGGGCGATTTCAGCTGACCCGATCGTGGGCCCTAGGGCCCAATGATCAGATCATAATGCATCCAATACGGGACCACATAAACGTACAGATGCGGCCACAATCCGACGGGATTTTTTTAACCTGCCCGATCGAGATCCGCCCGACTTTCTTCCAGATATCGATCGGGGAAGCCCACCAGAGGGCCCCACACTCGGACCAATAAGCTGCTGAATCGTCTGTTGCCAGCTTTTATTGGCCCGTGTATGTGGGCCTTTAACGTGGTACTACTAGAGAAATAAGTAATGTAAAACAAACATGAACTTAATGCATATACTTCAGAAGACTATTTCCCTAAACAGCCTGCAATCAAACAGCATTCACATAAAATGCCATTTAAAGAATCCACTCTTTTTTGGTTATATGAAGACTAAAAAAAAAACAAAAAAAAACAAATGAAAAACCACTTGCTCCTGCATCTGCAGCACAACAATTCACTAAAGCACATCTGCACTAGGAATAGATCAAATGTTAATGATTTGTCGAGTGCAGGAAAACACGTATATATTTTACGGTGCTGAAAAAATGGGGGTACCCATGGAAACATGTGCTATTCCTTCAATGCTGATTTAACAAACCTAGTGATTTAAAGAAATGCAACTTGCTGACTGGACAAGAGGCCCTATCCCTATATCCACTGGCTTACACTAAGCCTTCTTACTACTATGTTATATAACTGACTTTTGAAGCTCATTGTGTTAAAGCCATTTATTTTATTCTACTAGTAATTCATCGTAAATGATTAAATATTTAAAAATTTTTAAAATAATAATAAATATAAATCCAGACATGTTCATGTGTAACATACAATCCCCCTGGTATTGGCTGCAACTGCTCTGTGAAGAGGGGCGGGGCCTGAAACTGCCCTCTGAGGCTGTCACGTGACTCTGGTGTGGAACAATACATAGACACAATGAAGAGGGATTGTAACTGGATTCCATTCTGAACATGACAGGCTTTATATATGTGTGTATGTTATACAGCTGGAACACTAGGAAGGAAAGTAGGGTTTCTCCAGGAATATAGGCAGAATAATAATAATAATAATAAATAGGCAATAACTAACCAAGGAGAGAAAAAAAGAACTGACTGTAGAGATAAGCCAATAAAGTGATGTATTGTGAAGCAGCGCATGAGGTTCTGGGCAGAGAAGGGGTGGGATGTTAAGGGGATTATTTTGTGGGAAAGTTTAGAACTGACAGATAGAAGGAAAGGCAGCCCCATATTCAGAACAGGGTCCCTGGGCCCCAGGCATGCTAGAGAGTAGGGAAGCCCTGACGCTGATACGAGATGCAGGACATATAGCAACGGAACGTGTGGATTTCCTTCAGAAACATGAAGAGAACTACAAGTCCCAGCAGGCAATGTAATGAAGAGAAGCGTGCGCCGAGGAAGGAGGGGTGAGGGTGCACCAGAAGCAACTGGAGACGCGACCTATTAGTCCGTATGGCTGGAAGCAAAGTATAAAACTGCCAGCATCCCCAGAGTACAGGGAGATACAACTCTAAACACAGCACGAAGCTCCCACGACTGACAGGGCTGTATA
This sequence comes from Xenopus petersii, assembly GCA_038501925.1. Lineage (NCBI taxonomy): Eukaryota > Metazoa > Chordata > Amphibia > Anura > Pipidae > Xenopus > Xenopus petersii. The sequence goes on along the minus strand of CM076672.1, from coordinate 192,623,819 downwards.
AGAAATATGCCTTTCCTGGGTGTGTGCCCTCAGACTCCGTCCTTCCCCGCAGCAGCTTCATTCAATACCAGCAGTCCCTGCTTCCGTTTATACATTACCGCTGCCATGTTCGCTGTCCCGGTCTTAAACCCCCACAAAGTGAAAGAACAGCACGGCGCTAGCTTCCGCAGCGCCGCGATCAGTGTGACGGGACAGCCACAGCTCTCTGTCTCCTCATAGGGAGTGAACCTAGCCTGCTGCTCGTCGTTACTCACTAACAAACCGGAGCTTAGCCAATCAGGGATCGGGGGCGGGCTCCTATCTGTGCCCCGCTTTGCTTAGTTTCCTACTGGGCCCGGAGTGACGTTCTCTCATCATCATGGGTTTGGTTGTAGCAGCAACGGCGTCGAGTGGTTGGGTGGGTCGGATAATGGCGCTGGGGCGGGGCAGGGAAGCTGGTAGTGTGTGACGTCACCGAGAGGGAGAAGATTTTGGAACTTTCTCATAGTGGACGTGAAGTTTAGCCTTAAATAAACTCGTATTGTTTTATTTCTGTTTTAAACAACTCAAAGTTTATTTTCATCTGTATTATTATTATTATTTTTCATATAATTGTTTAATTGCTAATAATCCCTTAATTGTTTGTGCCACTTTCTGGCCTGCTGCTGAAAATGCTGTGTCGGTGCTACAGATATTGTTGTGTGCACTACAGGTGGAGACATATGGATATTCTTATTGTTTCTTATATTGAGGCCTTTTATCCAAGCAAATGCCAGAGGGCCGCTGTAAGATGCTGTTAGGTTTGCCATCTGGTGGGTAGATGCCATTAATTGGGCCTGTGGGTAGAGTTGCCACCTTTTCAGGAAAAAAATACCGCCCTTCCGATATTCTTGCTGTTTTTTCCTATTAATAACATTGGCATCAAGCACCATTTTTACCTGCCAGGAGGCTTTCCGGAAAAAAATACCACCTTCCTGTGTATTTATCTTTTTTCCCTATTAATAACATTGGGATCAACCATCATTTTTACCAGCCAGGCCAGTAAAATACCGGCCAAGTGGCAACCCTACCTGTGGGGGGTCTGTTTGGGCTTGTATTAAAGACCTGCATTGAGTCGGGTACCTGCAGAATACTGCAAAGTGGTTGGCTTTGGGTAGGAAATTTCTGATTCCCTTACCCTGCAGGCAGTGGCAGTCCATGGGTGCAGGGTTTAAGTGCGGCTTGATCTCCCACCATCCCCATGTAGGGTTGCCACCTTTCAATAAAATTTGCACCGGCCGGTGCTGGGGGCAGTAAAAAGAGGTGGGACGTGATGTCATATGGGGGCGGGGAGTGATTGCAAAGGGGGCAGAATTGTGGCGTGCAATTGGGCGTGATGTCAAAGGGGACGGGACAAGATGGCCAGGCGCCTGAAGAAAAGGTAGATTTTGTGCAGATTGGGGCAAGCCAAGGGCTTTAGTTAGGGATATCACAAATTTACCGGCAGCTACATTGCCGGTAAATTTGTGATACCGGTCCCTGCGGTTGTTTTACCAGCTAGGCCGGTAAAATACCAGTCAGGTGGCAACCCTATCCCCATGCAATATGGGTTATTAAGCTCCTGAGTGACGTCACTACCGGTTCACTGCAACGTCACTTCCAGCTTTGTGGGTCCCAGGTTGAATAAACTTATTAACCAGGTTAACCTGCTGCTGACTGGGTCAGGTTGATAGGGGGAAATTATGGGTTGTAGGTACAAGTCTCAGAAAATAGACCCGTGAAGGAGTGTAGCTTGTGTGCCAGTATTAAGGTGCCAACAATATTAAGTTACTTTAGGTCTGATTCTTGCATTATTTCTAATAATTGTTCATAAATGTGAAGAAGCAGAGGATCTTAAATGTAGGCTATCACTTAAAGCCTCTTGTGCAGAAGCAGAAACAGCAGCATGAACTTTCAGGGGAGGCTCCTATCTTCAGTTTTCACTGTCTTTAATTTCAACAAGGACTATTAAAGTTAATTCGCAATGCTCCATGCAATGTGCAAATTGCAGATCAGCCATTTTTTACTCGTTACTGCCAGGGGCATTTTTCAAATTGCAGCAGGACTTGATGCGCCATTTTGGAGACCTTTTTACTTCAATTTCAATGGAACACTGTTAGGCAGCACTCCATGTAAGATGGAAGGGGGGAGGTGCATATTTGACCCTTTTGAGGACAAATTAATTTGTATAGGCAGTGCAAGCAAAAATAATCTTTTGTGTACCTCTATAGAAGTGTTTTGCACATAGTTAAGTCCTCACTAGTAGTATGTGTGTGCATAAATACTCATCTTTCAACTTCAGATCTGTTTTTTGCTATTTGAAGTGGTTTTGCCATTTCTTTTTTCTGATATTTCATGGCTCTTCGGATAAATCGATTAGCTTTTTATGCCTAGTTATTTACGTATATGTACAGAACTGTATGTGCTCTGTTATTCTGCATTATATATTTTTGTAAGGACATTATCAAGTGTTTGTACTCTATGGGGCCAAATTTAGAATGTTCTAGGAAAGTTGGTTTCTCCAATTCTGGCTTTTTAGCGCATATTTGTTATAGTTCCTTAATCCATTTTGTGTAATTTATTAAGCATAAAATCAATAAAATCCAGGAATATAAAAGTAAGCCAAGTAAAAGCTTTCAAGGTTATGTATAAATTAGTGAAAGCTGCCCTTATTTTCTTGCAAAGATCTTTGTGGGTTTTAGAGGTTTTAGAAGATCAGAATGTTCGTTTTCATAGGAACGCTCTTTCATTGTTATATCTGTAGCACCACCGCTGTTTAGGCGTTTGCAAAAGCTTGGGAACTTGCCAGCACTGTCTCCCTCCCAGTTCAGCAGAATTAAATTTAGATACCAGTGAAGGGCAATTCTTCCTGTTCTTACTGGAACCCACTTGGTACAGAGTAGTTTCAGTTCACAGTTTGGGAATTAGCTTTTTAGTTCAACTGCATCAATCAGTGTCCGTGACATTGTATATTTATATTGCTTAGCCGTCCCCATGTTCTTCTTTACAGTCATCCGCACTGTTGGATTCTAGACAGATGTTTCAGATCTACAACATATTCTATGCAGAGTATAACATCTGTTTTTATTTCTGAGCATTTTCTTTCCTGTTGTTTTTTATTTTTTTTACCCCTAATGGCTGGCCTACATTGACTTTATGGGGTAAATTCACTAAACTCTGGAAATTTGCCAGCGACAGCTTCGCTCACATCTCCACACTTCGCCAAGTGAAAATTCGCTAACGCTAATTCACTAAAATGTGAAGTTGCGTCCAGGGCGCCGAATGATGGCGAAGTTTTGCTAGCGTTAATTAGGCAAGCAAAGCAAAGTTGCGCTAGCGTTGGCTAATTTGCATACGGCAGGAAGTTAAATTTCAATGGACGTATGTGCTGCAGCAAATACATTATACTACACAAGCCCAGGGAACCTTAATAAAAGAAAATAGAGGTGTTATAATGCCCTACACATGAGCCCAGTATATAGTTTATGCGCCATATGTAAGGAAATTTAGGGGTGAAGCCGGGTACCCTAAAAAAAATGTATGATCTTTTGACCGTATCACCCTGAAAAACGGAAAAATCGCCAGCGTTTTTTGGGACTTTGGGAAAATTTTCAAACTTTTTATGAGGAACTCCTATCTGCTCTATTGCACTTCGCCTGGTCTGAGGTAACGAGTCTGGCGCAAGTAACGTTCAGTAGAATCCGCATCTTAGTGAATTTACGTAGTTACCTCCATTTGTCAGAGCGAAAATCCGCCTGACGTGAGTGCGAAGTAGCACTACAGTCTATCTCCTTCACTAGCAAATTCGCCAGCACTCGTTAGTAAATCGGCAAAGTCCCAAAATGACGTCAGTTAGACGTTAGTCACTTCACCCTTTTGCCCCTATGTATTATTAACTTATATCCTGGTGAAACACCTTGGATCATACATGCCTAAATTTTTGTTTTAAAGGGGGCACTTGTGAAATGTAACTATTTAGCAGCTGCCCAGATTTCAGCTTTGCCATGCATAAGGTATGTTTTCCCAGGCTCCATCTTTAAAAGGAAATATTGAGATGCATGTTAGGATTTAACCTTTTATTTTTTTAAATCTATTTATTCATGACACAATAATAGTTATATTTTACTGTGTGTTGTGTGACTTTGCGACAGTTCTGCTCTCATGCAGTGTTTCTAGCCATTGTTTTCTGGTACTAATTTACAACACAGCACCACCCAACTGAAGGGAATATACTACTGTTGGGCTGACGGGGGTTTCTGTTAACATTATGTCACTCTCTAGCCCAGAGGTCCCCAACCTTTTTTACCTGTGATCCACATTCAATTGTAAAAAGAGTTGGGGAGCAACACAAACATGAAAAGTCCCTTGGCATGCCAAATAAGGGCTGTGATTTGCTATTTGGTAGCCCCTATGAGAACTGGCAGCCTACTTGGTACTATACTTGGTTTTTATTCAATTAAAACTTGCTTTCAAGCTTGAAATTCAAAAATAAGGCTCTGCTTTGAGGACCTTGAGAGCAACCTCCAATAGGTTGGAGAGCAACATGTTGCTTACGAGCTACTGGTTGGGGATCACTGCACTAGCCAATAAGCAAGGGACAGGTTCATTTAAGGACTTTGTGAAAGTACCCTGTCCCATGCCAGACACACGCCAACTGTCTCTAAGGTAACTGTTCCACATTAACCCAAAGTTTACTTTGCTTGCTAGAGAAAGTATAATTCTACAACAAAACCTTTGAACCTTTAGCATGTTGTACTATACTATAAAATACAAAGGAATTTTTCAAAAAGCAATGCACATTTTTACTGGATATAAACCTAGTGCTGGCTCAGCATTGTGTTATCTACTCCACTGTCACAATCAGGTATATATCCATTTGTCTTGTAAGAAACGGATACTTGTGCACTAAATGTTTCATATCAACATCAAACCTACCAAAGATCTATCTGTTGGATAGAAATGAAAAATTAATTGTATCTCCTTATTGGGTGTTGGAGAAACGTATTAAAATGTGTATCATAATAGATAAAAAATAATAGTGAACAAATAGTGAGAGCAAAACACACATGCAGATGCAGACAAAGCAAATAAATACAGGTATGGGATCTGTTATCTGGAAACCCTATCCAGAAAGCTGAGAATTACGGAAAATGCCTTCTCCCATATATGCCATTTTATCCGAATAATCAAAAATGTTTTAAAATGATTTCCTTTTTCTCTGTAATAAAACAAAGGTAGTGTCTACTTGACCCAAACCAAGATATAATTAATCCTTATTGGAAGCAACACCAGCCTATTTGGTTTATTTAATACTTACATGATTTTCTAGTAGACTTACGGTATGAAGATCCAAATTACAGAAAGATCTGTTATCCGGAAAGCCCCAGGCATTCTGTATAACAGTTCCCATACCTGTAATAACTACTGTATAAACCTCCACCCCTAAAAACAGCCCACACCACCTGAAGTATATCAGCTTAGGGAAAATGGTTGCTCCCTAACACCACAAACCAAAAATAATATATGACCTTTGATCATCTATGCTACAAATTCATGTTCAAGGTGTACTTGAGTCCAAGACATTTTCAGTGCACATTTTCAGGCCAAAATGAGCTTGTATGTTAAGGGACAGGCAGTTGCCAATTAGTAACTGGCAGGTGGCCTGTCTGGTTTTGGGCCATGTGAGCAATTATCCATAAGGCCAGCATTTGTACAGAACATAACAGATAAGCTTTTAAGAATTTTGCAAGTGCAATCCCAGAGTCACGCAGAACCCTGGCATTAGTCATTTTATAATAATAAATAAATATGTTATATTGTCTGATTCTGTACCCAAACAACATTGAATATTTTTTTGTCATCCATTTATATATGTATGTTGTCCAGGAGGCTAGAAAGTGGGATAATGAGCATTTTTAATTTTAAGCTTACTTAATTCACTTACACTATTTAGAAATGTGCAGGCAGCAAATGGCCATCAAAGCTGCTGTAAGGAAATGTCAGCCATCTGGCATTTGGTTAAAATGTTTTCAACAGTGACGGAGAAGAAGAAGCAGTATCAACCGGCATTTATAATTAGTAAGAATTGTTAGTTTGGCCTTGGAAACCACTAGAAAAGCATTTTGATTGAAAAATATTCTTTGCATTTATATGAACAGCAAATAATGCTTTCTGCCTTGGAAAAAAATATCTTTATTTCTAATACAAAGGCTCTGGAAATAAAATGGATGCAGCCATTTGTGTCAGCACAGACAAAAGCACTGCAGATTGTTGCAAGAAGTCATATGAATAAACTGTCCTATACAAGATATCATAGGGCTTAGAAAAAAGGAGAAGCAAGCATCTGTGCCCATGATAATTAGGTGTTTCCTAGAGCACAGCTTACCACAAAACGGTAATTAATTTGAAGGAGGTTCCTATTATACATACAAATTGAGCTCTGAGCTTGATATTGTGCCAATAGCTGACTTGGGAGAGTTTCAGCCTGTGAATTTTATATAGTGCAGTCCTTGGAACTTTCTCAGGATTCAGAAATAGTTACATGCCCACTGCTCGTTGGTAACACCAGATCATATTTGCTGATCCTGGAAAAGGCCAATGAAAGAGCAAAGGTATATAACTAGGGGTTACATAAGGTAAATCAAGGAGTATCAGATAAATGGGACATAAGATGCCAAGTGTCTCCTGATAAATCTCAACTTCATATCTACTAAAATGTGCTTCCCCCTCCTTAGGTGGCTATTGGGCTACTTAAAAATAAAATAAATAGAGGAGAATTTATGTGGTTTTAGAGGAAAAACCTCTGATTTACTTGTGTAGAGTTAAGTACCTTTGCAATTAACACATCACTGGTATCATTACTTATGAGCAAGGATGGTTGAAGTGTAAACAAATGCTTTCATAAAACCACCAAACAATGTCCATTTTCCAACTGATTTTTTTTTTTACTAAAAAAGAACCGTGCATCCCAGGGGCGGCTCCCAGTCTGATGTTGATGCATTCTGGGTATAGTTCAAAAAGGTAATCAAGACTTTATTAGAGGTTAATTAGGTCTGTTTGTGATCTTACCTATGGACAAAGAAATCTTGCAGTGCAGTGGACTAAACCTATTTACTTTATATAAAAAGACACCTCAGTAAAACACAGCAACCTGATGCTCTTTTTTTCCTGGGCAGAAAATATAAAAGAAAATGATATACTGTACATGGATGGGACTGTTATCTCCAATACCCAGGACCTGAGGTTTTTCAGATAAGGAATCTTTCTGTCATTTGGATCTTCATACCTTAAGTCTACTACAAAATTATTTAAACATGAATCAAACCCAATTGCTAGTAAGGATTAATACTATCTTAGTTAGGATCAAGTACAAGGTACTGTTTTATTATTACACAGATTAAATACATGCATGGATCAATATTTCACTAAATAAATGCAGGCTCTTTATAGCATTGGGTGCATGTTGAACATGTTTTTGCCTAGGAATATAATCCGTCATACAGAATAAGAATGTCAGCAGCATTGCAAATAAATGCAAAAAAAATTGCTACTTAAGTTCCACACGCTCTATATATCAGGCAAATACTGCACATGGAACTTTCTTATCCCGAGAATTTAAAGTGAAGATTTATGGACAGTTAAATGCCCCTCTGACCTACCAGTTTTATAGTCTGATTCTGTGGCCTGGTCTCCACACACACACAGTGAAAGTGTTTTTAAGTAATTAAAATATAATATACTATTGCCATGCACTGGTACATCTGGTGTTTTTGCTTCAGAATCTCTACTATAGTTTATATATATAACATGGTGCTGTTTAGCAATGGGGGTAGCCATTCAAGGATCAGGTTACATAGCAGATAACAGACGTACTGTGTAGAATACCATTGCTTATTCTCCTTTTTCAGCTTAAATGGCTGCCCCTATGGCCACCCAGCAGCATATTTATATAAACTATAGTAGTCTTTCTAAAGCAAACACGTAACTTTTACCGATACAGGACAGCAGTACATTATATTTCTAATTGATTTAAAAGCTTTAATTTTTTGGTGCTACTGTTCCTTTAATTCTAGCCCCACAATGAACATCTGGGCGACTCCCATTGCATCATATGGATGTTTTTGTATTTAGCAGTCTGAGCCCACCCTCATTCTTCCTTGCTCCTCTCAACAGTGCAAATATTAATCAGTGTTGATAACGGGAAACAGGCTTTAGGAACCCAGACATTTGCAAGGCTTGGCTGGCATCTAAGTCAGGAATCTGGCTCCGTACCCTAGCCTCTAGGCCAGGTGAGCAACTAGTAAGAGGCAGATGTATTATCTGATACTGCAGGATAATTCTCCACACATCATCATGCATCATGGAGTGACTTCCGCCAGAACATACTTACAAAGGTCTGAAGCAATGTAAAATAACGGGGGCAAAGTAAAGTAAAACACACCTTGATAAACTATTTTACCCAGCTTTATACACTTTTTTTCCCCACAAATTTCATTTTACATAGCATAAAAATATTCCCCTAAGCATGTTCATTGTATTTCACCTGGCCTTTCCTATCTGGTCCCAGCTGACCCAGCCCTATTTAAGCCCAATTTTCCTCACTTCCTGTGCCTGATAATTGGCCCAAGCACTATGGAATGTCCCTAGTTCTCCAGCTCTTTTCGTTCCGTCTACTGTCCCTGCTCCTGTTCTCACCCTGTCGCTGCTCAGTCCTATTCTTGTTCCAGTCCTGTTACAGACACCATATATTTACCCACACTGTCCTGCTCTGTCTCCGCCTGCACTCTCCTGTTCTCTTCGCCTACTCTGTTCCTATCCTGACTGTTTGCCTTCATCACCCTGACTTTGTTCCTGTACCTTTGTCACCCCTTTTCTGTACCCATTGGCACAATACCAGTCCTTGCCTGAAGGACTCATCTTCTACAGAATCCCTTACAACATTTAAAAATATAATGTGCTTGTTCAGCTGGCAGTGCACTTCCAACTACATATAAGGCCAACTGCAGATGATGTTCCAATTAATCTGTCCTCTGTGCTTGGCCATTAAACATGAAAACTATGAGTTCCTTCCATAGTCCTTGTTCAGACTCTTTGTTCGCCATCTGCTTTTGACTTTAGCCTGATTTTGGACTTGCCCCAAGCCTCTGGCCTCATGGTCAGAACTAGGGGTAAGCAGAATAGGCACCTGCCTAGGGCGCAAAAAAGGGACTTCTGCCTACCCCTAGTCTGTGTTGGCTCCCCTGTGCCGCCCTGCTCTACCCTCTGTCTCTCTCCCCTGAGCCACCGTGCATGACATCATGGCGCATGTGTGCACCCAGGGGGGTCTGGGGAGACAGGTGGCCAGCCAGGTTGTCAAGGGCACCTAGTTAGATTGGCCCAGTCCTGTCTGGCCTGTTTAGTGGACCTTGTCCACTGTCTGCTATCTTCCCTAAGAGCAAGGGCACACCCAGCGGACCCTTTGCATTCCTCCGCCTGTGTTTTGTCTGCAGCCAGAGGAAATAGCATTTACAGTAATGGGTTCCTGTAGCTCCATTGCAGATACGGTGTCGGCCTGTGTGGAGCTACACTAAATATAATGACAATGCGGGTAAGTTAGTCCTTTAAATTAGCTCTCTCCTGCCGTTCCTTTGCAGTCTCCCAGCTGTACGAAAATGTCACATAAAAAAACACCGGTTGTTTGGACCAGCGCCTAAAGCAAGCGAAGAGAGTGAAAAAACAGGAAAAAAAGGGAACAAAAGTAATAATATGTAGTAATTTTTGTTCTTCTTGAAGCACCCTGTGTCCTGAAAGAACGGGCTCTAGTGTGGGTTTCCCTTTAGATAAGACCTGTTAACAAACTAGTTATTCTAGAGAGAAATTATTTTAGGTAATATATTTAATTAATATAAAGAAATCCACCTAAGAGTATAATTATATATGCTATCATAAGGAAGAAAACAATAACAATGGACCAAATATTAATTTATCACATTTATTGTCACATATTGTTTTAGAAATCATCAATGTTTATGCATTTACTGTAACTCTCCTTTAGCCAATTTCTACATATATACAGTTAGACGTTCCCTAAAAAAACATCCATATATCTTATTATGTGACACTTAGTACAGGATGTGTAGTTTGCATATAGACCTCTGTATAATATAAGAATGCAATGTCACCATGGAAACCTGTCCAATCCATCAACCCGGAAGTGACTTAGAACCCAAATGAAATGGTGGAATACAAGCTAGAACGGACCGGAACCCTTGACAACGAAAAACGGACAGCCTTTCAAGGAAGCTCCAGAGTTCTCACTTCATGCCTCTGAGGAAGCCCATTGGTGAAACGCGTCAGGTGGAAGTGACATCAGAGCAAGCTGCGGGGAAACACCACGAGGAAGCAGACGCCGGCAAAAAAACGTCTCCCTAAAAGAACATCTGGTGATAACTGCGAAAGGACTTGCATATATATGACTGATAACTCATGGAAAAATCCTAACAGGGACCTGAGAAGGAGGGAAGGATACTAGCTATTGTATTTTACATGCAACAACCCTATGGTAACCTTGTAAGTAGGCATTTTTGCCATAAAACGGTGAAGGCTTGTAAGGAAAAGTTACCCTGGTGGTCTAGTGGGCAGCGGGGTCCACCACCGCGTCCTCGGCGTGGAAGCCCGCTACGCTGCTCCTTCCTCTCCGGTGCCGGCCGCGCGCACGTCCGTTTCTTAAAGGCGCAGTGACGTCAGCGTGCAATGGCGCCAAATTCAAACAGTTTAAAAGGGGAATTCAGTGTGTTTAGGATTGCCCATTGTTAGGTTCAATTTGCTTTGGTTACTTTATAACTTGAATCCTGATCTACTGTGTTTTGCCTGCTTGTTTGACTCTCCTGACCTCTCCAATCCTGATCCTTTGCCTGTCCACTGACTATTCTACATTTTCCAATCCTGATTCTGGCCTGCCTTGACTATTCTCTACTTGTGCTGGCCCGGCATGCCCGTTCCTGGTGGTGTTCTTCTTTCCAGTATCCTGGTGAGACGATCGTGCACCTTTGCTCGTCCAGAATCGTTTGCTTTGCTCCTCTCTCAAATCAGACCTGGCGGCATCCAATTAGCCGGGGGCTCCTACCGAGGTGAAAGGTGGCGGTTAGAGGCAGGAGTGAGAGCCGAGACCAGGGAGCTTAGCTTGGGTTCTGGATATAGGGTGCCGAACGTGACAAGGCTTGTTGGAATACTAGACTTGAATATATACAAGCTATAACCCTGCTGTAATCTTGTAAGTAGGCACTTTTGCCATAAATCGGTGAACGCTTTTTGGGACACCAGACTTAATTAAGGCGCTACTCCAAAGAACCTGTGTTTTTTTGATATGGAGCTACACTAAGCAGATAGTGCAGAGAAAGTGCACATTTTCACGTTTCTGCACAGATATCTGCTCAGTGTAGCTTCACTCAAGCCAACAACGGTGTCTGTCAATGGAGCTGCAGGAAAGACTGCTTAACAGAGGATGCATTTTAACACAAAAATCCACTCTGTGTGTTCTGAGCAAATGCAGAACATGCCACTAGTCTACAATGTTGTTAATAACCCTAGATTTGCAGAAAAGATTTTGTGAGATTGTGGAATAGCCTGCCAAAGCTTTTCCAGTTCAATAAATTCCATTTTCATGAGTAATACTTTTATCCTTTGTTTTTCTTAGAATAGGAAGATTGAGTCAAACTGTTAGGACCTGTTTTTATAATTGTCATCCTTTTGTAACATAAATATTTTCATAGGGCAGAGATTTTTGTCTTCAAGAATGTATATTTTATACAAATGTATAAGCAGACAGAATGTTTGCATTTCATATTGATTTACCACTGCTATTTTGAGTGATGACATGCATTCTTGGGACTCCACAGCAATACCCACAAGGAAGTTTTTCAGATATACTGTAGAGTTAGTACTTACATTTAAGTTTAAAGCTGCTGATGTAGATGGTTGCTGGCTCAAGAATGCTTGACCACTGTGACAGTCTACTTGTATTTATGTGTGTCCAAAATGCTGGCCTCCATAAATTGGCCTCGCTGAGGCTTGATTATTGATGGGGCAGATGGAGCTCCATCTCTAGGCCCATTTGCAAAAGCAGACCCTTCAGATCTGGTGCCAGAGAACCTAAAAGAACCAAGCACAAGAAGCATAAGACTAGTATGTAAGCTGAAGACCAATGTAAAGCTGACCATACATATACAGGTATGGGATCCCTTATTAGGAAATCTGGATCCGGAAAGCTCCAAATTACGGGAAGGCCATCTCCTTTAGATTCAATTTTAATCAAATAATTCAGATTTTTAAAATGTATTTCATTTTTATGTGTAATAAAAAAAGAGTACCTTGTAATTGATCCAAAGTAAGGTATAATAAATACTTAAAGAAAAACTATACTCCCAAAATACTTGAGCAACAGATAGTTTATATCAAATTAAGTGGCAAATTAAAGGATCTTATTAAACTGGTGTAACCCATTTTGGCCACCCCCTGGTGCCAAAGTGGTACATCATTATATTTACTGACTTACAGGTCCTGAGTCCCCTTTGTTAGGTGAAAGGAATTCTTCTCTCTGGCAGTGCCTCCACCTAATGGGATCTGGGAATACACCTGCGGATGGGCCCATTAGGAATAATATGAAACACACACTTTATTATATAAAAACAACAACTTTATATAAGGAAAGTGTAATTTCTCCCATGGGAACCTATGGCAGTCCATTTCCTGACCCTCCATGCCAGGCAAAGTCCCGCACCACTCATTTGCAGATTAAAGTCTCAGTCCCTCATCCCAAATGAATACAATAGGTTCCAAGTAGCAAAAGCAGCCCAAGATACCTTTCCCTCTGGTTATGTACTGGCTCCCTCATGGCAGGCATAAACAAAGCCCATATCACAAATGGAATATTGCTGGATCCTCTATTCTTCTACCCTCCCCTGGCATTACTCACCTTGGGGATTCACAGGCAGGCTCACCTAGAGCTGGAACAGGCATCTACAGAGATTAATCCATTCCATAACATATGCAGCTTGTATTAGCTTCCATGACATAGCTCCCAGCACTGTCTATAGCGCGAGCACACTGTTGCTAAATCCAAAGCTGAACTGTAGGTCCCAGCACTGTATATAGTGCGAGCACTGAGATATCTTCCTCTGCAGAACTACAGCTCCCAGCACTATCCATAGCGCGAGCACAAAAGATGTCCAGTAAAACTCCATACCTGCATGGTTGAGCTTTCCAGGTTTTTGTGGAGTACCCTGCATCAGCCCACAAGGCTATCAAATTCCTTTTAGCCCCTTACATCTTTGCATGAGTTCTGTCCAGCTTCCTACATGAAAGTGAAAGTAGGAATTTTCCAGCAGTAATAGCTGCAAGCACATGGCAATCTCCTTTTATACCATGAGGCTCCAAATGAAAAGGGGAACTTACGCCTCAGGGTCCCTACATTGGAATATATATTTAAGTAAATCTTGCCCTTTTACATCTCTTGTCTTGAACTACCATTTTGTGATGGTCTGTGTGCTGCCTCAGAGATCACCTGACCAGAAATACTGCAGCTCTAACTGTAACAGGAAGAAGCGTGGAGCAAAAGACAGATTTTGTTTGTGAATTGGCTCATGTGACCTAACATGCTTGGTTTGTTTGTGTGCACTGTGAATCATGCGATCCCAAGGGATGGCCCTTGTTTTCTAAAATGGCAATTTTCTATTTATGAATACCCAATGGCACATACTACTAGAAAAGTATATTATTATGAAAATGGTTTATTTACATGAAGCAGGGTTTTACATATGTGCTGTTTTATGCAATATCATTTTATAGAGACCTACATTGTTTGAGGGGTATAGCATTCCTTTAATAGAGGCAAAAAATCCTATTGGGTTAATTTAATGTTTACATTAGTTTTAAGTAGACTAAGGGGCACATTTACTTTTAGTTGAATATTGAGGGTTAATTAACCCTCAATATCCAGCCAACATCCGCCACACAACGCCATTATTTGCATTTTTCAGCCACTACACCAAGGAAACACTATTTTATTGAACTTTATGGGATCCGCATAACAATTTCTCAAATTAAGGGCCCCAGTGACAGACAGGACCCTTTTTCCTGACTACTCTCCACTGCTGTAATCTGCTTGTTTTCATATGAATAACGGTCTAGTGAGTCAAAAAACAACCTGCTTAAAGGTCACTGTAAAGCCAGCTGCCAATGAAGCAAGGCACTTTGAAATATTTTTAGGCATCCATAAATAAACCTGAAGCTGCTGGACAGGCAACACCTTGTAGAACCTGCAAATAAACAACATATCAATTGCTAAGCAACATAAGCAGGCATTTGTAACTCTGCCAAGTACAGCAAATTAGGCCAAGGACCAACAGGAATGGATGGAATCTGATGGGAGGAGAGAGATCTATTACAAAGGTGTTGCGGGTGCATGTGCAGCTCACTGTTGCGGCACCTTCATAAGAGCAAATATGGTGCTAGTTTGCTGTAGGGTAGTTGGGTGCACACAGTATCATTGTTTTCTGCCACCTGAACCACCAACCCTGTGATATTAGTCTTCTAGTTGATGACTGCACTAATGTACACGACTCATGCACATACCTCCCAACTGTCCTGTTTTTAGAGGGACAGTCCCTCTTTTGACAGCTCTACCCACAGTCCCTCATTTGTACTGGAAAGTCACGTTTTTCTCTGCACTGAACAGTCAGAAAAAGAAACAGTTTCTAACTTTAATTGGCTTTTGGCAGAGAGCCCAGAACAGCCACAGCAGGAGATAAGATACTTTTGTAACAATTTTGAGATAAACAAATAAGTAACTGTAACAAGATAAGATAACAGGCCCCTTGGGGAAAGTTACTCACAGCTTGGGGTAAGGGCACAACTGGAGATTCAGGGAGATTTAGTCACCCGACTACTAATCGCCTCTTCTTTGGGGTGACTAATCTCCCCAAACTGCTTCCCCGTGTCTTCCGCCGGCTTTAATGAAAAAACGCCTGTGCCAATGCATCAATTTCTGAAGTCACCCAAAGTAGTTTTTTCATTAAAGCTGGTGGAAGACACGGGGAAGCAGTTTGGGGAGATTAGACGCCCCAAAGAAGAGGCGATTAGTAGCTGGGAGATGATAATGAAGGGCAATTCACCTTCATTAGCAAAACTGTAATAACTGAATAAAAACCACAGAAATATGTTCAAACTTTCATAACCTTCCAAATTTTTTAAAATGACATGGTAATTAGGGGGTGTGGTCACAAAAATGTCTATGGTCAAAAAAAATTGCCGCGATATGCGTGCCAACTTTTTTGTCTGTCTTTTTATTTCCACAATGTTGGGAGGTATCCATGCATAGTATATTTAGATTGCCTTAATTTGTAAAATTGTGGCCTCTCAGACAGGAATTGTAGAGAATACAAATGTTAGCAGGTTGGACTAGCCCAAACCGTCCCCTCTCCCTACCTGGATTATCCCCTTTTCCTGATCATAGGAGGAAAGTTAAGTAAAAACATTTGGGGAGCACGGGGGGGGAAGAGTAGTGGTGGGTGCCAGGCCCTTGAAGTCAGTCCTGGTGTGAGCCCAAGACATCCCTTGGATGGACTCTGATCTAGCAGCTGGCCTGAATAGAAGAGAAGTAATTAAAAGTAACAATACCAACACATTTGTAGCCTTACAGACCAATGTAGCCAAATATTGCCTCTAGCTGCCATTTAGCCTTTAGAATAAGGAATTATTTACATGTGTATGTTAACTGGCTGGGGCTTAAAAGCTCCCTGCTCTCTCACTAGAAATGCTGTGTTTGGTGCAACATGTCTTACTACTCATTCACACTGTTTACTGGGGGACATGATTTTAAATTCACTGCAAGCAGAATGCTAATAGGCAGGATAGACTTCATGTATTAT
Source organism: Xenopus petersii (assembly GCA_038501925.1). Taxonomy (NCBI): domain Eukaryota; kingdom Metazoa; phylum Chordata; class Amphibia; order Anura; family Pipidae; genus Xenopus; species Xenopus petersii. The sequence continues at coordinate 192,607,917 of CM076672.1, read as the reverse complement.
GAGAGGCCTTGATGTGGCACATGAGCATACATATTTTGGCCAAAGTGTGGTACTAACACTTTTTTCATTTTTTTCAAACAATGATTTTTAGAGGCAAACTGCACTGGCAATCTTCCTCCTTTTTTTGATCAGCAAGTGACCATCTAACAGCTTCTTTAGCAACATTTAATACATGCAGCAGCTCTTATTTTTATAGGGCCATTACCTAACATTAGGATGTCTAAGCTCAGGCAACAGGCATCTGTCTGGGAATAGCTGTCTGCTCTGTAATCTCACTGCTTATGTACACTCCGCATGGCTAGCCTTATATTTACTAGTACTCATTTCAAGCCAGGAACTTATTTCCTAGATTGTCTTCTTTTGGCTTCTGAGTACAAAATCTGTATTACCTTTATTCCATGTGGAGGATCTAAGAGACAAACATTGCCCTGTCTGTAGCAATGTATAACACTATGGGGCATATTTATCAAAGAATAAATTACAGAATTTCAAAGATTTTTATATCCTGTCCTTCAGATCCTTGCATTGTTCTGCTCCTCTCTCTATCTGCTCTCAGCTCCCATTACTCTCCCCTCCAGGCCCTGAGTTCAGCTTTGTTTCACCTTTTGATGAATATGCCCTTATAATATATGTGGTAGGGAATGCCAAGGGAATTGAAACAGAATCAAGGTTTTCCTTTGCACTGCCATTATATTTATACAGTGAGTATACTCTCCCACAGGGGACACATGGACAATGGAATTTCAGCAACTATCTTATTGCTAGGTTCCAAATTATCCTAGCAACCAAGCCGTGGTTTAAATGAGAGATTTGAATATACAGTAAACAGGAGAGAGCCTAAATAGAAAAATAAGTAATAAAAAGTACCAATAACAAGTGACACAGTGTAATAGTTTTTTGGCTACTGAGGTCAGTGACCCCATCATGAAGCTAAAAAAAAATCAGAAAAGGAAGGGAAATAATTCAAAAACGTAAAAAAAAATAAAAATTGAAGAACAACTAAAATGTTGCTAAGAAATGGCCATCTATAACATATTAAATGTGAACTTGAAGATGAACTAGCCCCCCCAAAAAAAAAAGAAGATGAACTAGCCCTAGTTTTTATTTAAGTACTTTTATTTCTCAACTGCTTGTATTCTAGCATGGAAATCATCTTGGAGTTCCACGACCTACATAAAATAACTCCTGCCTTTGACCTTGTGCCTTTTATAAGGTCATGGAACTCCTTGATGACTTATAATATCCTTATATTTTACTATATACACAATATATATATATACACACACACAGGAATATATTAATAGATCTGTATAATTATGTGTATATGTATGCACTGAATTAACTATGTAACTATATATTCATAAATCTGGGTAACGTATTAAAAATAGAAGTTATAAGTACAGTTAAAATGTGAGCGACTTAGATAGTCAGTGTCTATCAGCTGTTAACTTTTTCAGCCTTCCATATTGCATGCTGCTTCTGATACATGGAGTCCTGGAATGTTTTCCTCACTTGATGCTCAAATGCGGAGTTATTTTCCTCCAGTGCATTAAAGGTTCTTAAAGGAAATGGGGTCTTCTCCCTGGGCAGGTAATTGGTCCGTGGCCTTACTGGAATGACAGAGTTATATTTATGGTGCAGGTTTAAAGAATTCGTTAGTGTAGCATGAAACTGGAATTCACACCAGGCCTCTGACAGAAAGTTTTCAGTCAATAAAATAATAGTCCATGCGGAACCATTTATAGCATCGTCCAAAGTCTTGAGAATGCTCTGGCCAGCAGCCATTTCTGAAAATATAAATCCAGGTTTGATATCAAACTCATCCTGAAACATGTTTTTAATTCTCTCTGCTTCCTTATCATCAGTCGCCGCGTGAAGGATGACGAATTTGTAAAACACTTCTTTAACGGCATCGTTGGTCTCTTTTTCATTTATTTCCAGATGACATTTCCCATCTGACATCTTGACTTTGAAAGCCAGGCAGAACCAATGGACTTTTCTGGTGTTTAGTATGTTAGTAGAATGTTTTTCTTTTTCTCTGGCTATTTTCTTTGGCAGATATTAACTTCCATCATACGACACACATTGCGATAGTTACCAGTAAGTGCAAAGATTCTTGGAACACTAGAAATAAAAATAATAAGGAAATGACGTTACACAGAACTATCTGGACAGACGTCATAGCAGTACTTGAATTACATATGAAATCATGCTGGTTGCAGAGCTGTCAGCTCCCCCTATTTTCCTGGCAATTACCTGTTTAAAGCTGGCCATAGATAGAGCAAAGATCCGATCGTTCGAATCCTCGACTTCCTCATCTCCCCACCTACCACTTACCATTCAGATCAAATAAAGTAGAACAGAAAAGATCAGCCGATGTTCTGCCCCTGACAGCACTGAAAATCGTACGATCGGCAATACACGCAGAGATATTATCGGCAGCCGACAGAAATCTTTTAACCTGTCTGATCGACCAAATGACCGATCTCCGTCAGACGAAAAATGTCGGGACTCTCCACACGATCCGAAAATCGGACGAATCCTCGATTCGTACGATCGGATCTTTGCGTCTATGGCCAGCTTTAGGCACCAACTAAAATACTCTTCTGAAGCTCTGTGGTTGGTTGATGTTGTTGTCATAAATCCATATGCCACAGACACCATATCATGTCATAGCATATCAGGCAAAGCACTTTAATACCAATGTGCGTTGGTAAAGGTAAAGCTGAGTGTTTAATGAAATTCAAGTTTGTTTTGGTGTTTCCTGATCAACTAAAATATGTTTATTGGTTTCTGATGACAAATCTTAAGCGACAAAGGATATTCAGAAAGACTAATTGACTCCTGAAAGGATACGCGTGTTGTCTAGTCCCAAATATGTTCTCTGCTGGTGTATTTATGCCAGGGGAAATATCCTTTAGGTGACACTGATCTGGCAGTAAGGACATTATTTTACGACTATAATCATGGGAGAACATCATGCTTTCATAACAGCCTTCAACATCAGTTTCCACATTCCTTGATATATTGACATTAACAGGGTATTTTGCAGGAGTTCAACGTATACAGTATAATACCTGTGTAATCACAACCAACTATGTTGTGTAGCAGCCTTGCAAGGAAACTTTGGGCAACTTCAAAAAGCTAAAGTAACTTGTATGTTTTCCCATCAGTTTATTATTGCCAGTGGGGGGCAATTGTCCATCAGTGGCCTAAGGGTCATTTATGTATGCCTGGATGTAAATACAAGAGTAGTAAGATGCTCCAAATTGCATGTATTGGTGCCCATGTACACAGCCCTTGCCTTCAGGCTTTGTTGTACTATGCACCACACTTTTATTTAAACAAAAAAAAAGCTGACAGCAGCTATGTCCATAATATCTGCAATAGGCAATTAGACAGTACAGAGCTCTGCTGCCCCTTGAACAGGGCTGGATTTCAAGATGGCTCTCCCCTAAGCCCCTCCACCACTCACACCCAACATCTCCTCCCAGGCCCTTCCCCTGCATCTTTGGACCCATTGTGATCTCTTGCACTGGGGACTGAGTGGGTGGGAGATTCAAACTATTTTTGCTGCGCTAGACCCGGGCCTGACCTCGTGCCCACCAGTGCTTCTTAACTTGTGCGTCTGAATGATGGGGCAAATTAGGGAACTCCTACGCGCAGACAGGGCCCTATAACAGAGACAATCATTGTTATTAACACACATATATACCTTCCATTTCAAGAAGGAAAGAGGAACAAAAATTTTTTTTTTGACATTTCCATTTTATGGCCAAACCCCTTAATACCATGTCCATTTTACAATATTTGGCAGTTAACAGTAGTTTTTCATCATAGCTCATGCGCATTATGTGTATCACGTGCATGTGCATAATGAGCAAGTTGCGGCATTCGCTCTTTATGTGCATACATGTGCCCCAACATGGCCGCTCCTACCAGGAGCTCCCTTCTGGTGTGAGTGTCCTAGCGCCGGCGGGGGACAATTTTCGAAACACAAACTACTGTTACCCCCAAATGGAGTGCGGGCTCTTTTAGCCTGCACATGTGGTTGCGGATAATTTTTTGGAAGAATCTCAGTTCTCCCAAGAGACTTGCTTAAATTGTTACAATTTTATCTTTGCTTATCTTAAATTGTTACAAATGTATCAAAGTGCAGGTCCTGAGTGTTCTGGGCTCTCTGGCAAAAAGCCTCTTATTTAATTTCAGAAACGTTGTATCTTTTTCTGGCTGTTCAGTGCAGGAGATCAAAGAGATAGTCAGGACATGTCACTAACAATTCAGGACTGTGGGCTGAGCTGTCAAATTCAGGACTGCCCTGTGAAAAACAGGACAGTTGGGAGGTATGTGTACTGCAGGAAGCTGTGCCTTGTTCTAGTGAATGAGAAAAAAGATTTCTTTATAAAGCTTAGCACAACATAACTGTGCTGGTTTGAGAGGCCTTTCCCCTCTGCAAAACAACTATTTAGACCCTGCACCCGCATTACTTGCAAGGTCCACAGATATTTCCATGTAGCAAGTCTGGCAAAATCTGAGCATTGCTCCACGATCATAAATCTAGTCACTAGTCTATTTACAAGTGTCTGATGAATCGATTTTCAGTGGCAAAGTTCATGCCCGAGGAGTAGAATTGCTAGCTCTTTGCTATGTCCAGAAATAGTTTGAGCTTACCAGAGTGCACTCCCCGTTCTACATTACTGTTCTGGAATGAGATCTGCAGGCATTACCAGTTCTGACATACTGTTTGCTAACTGCTAAAATGAACCAAATATACCAATTTGTTTTGGGGTGTTAAAGTGCAAATTGAATAAAGTAATTTAGAGTAACTTCAAAACTAAGTTTACAGGGGGCCTTAAATTCTTTAATTGCAACATGCACACAAACACAGAAAGTAGGAAAAATAGGTCAACATCTATTTTCCTGTGCCTATTTGGATTTGTGGGTACAGACACATATGGTTGAGTTTGGCACACAACTGTTATTATGTAGGCAGATTTAGATGGTGTTCATCATACTGCAGTACATCAAATTCCTTCCATGCCTTTCAGAAACAAATGTATTTACAAATACAAGCTCTGAATTACAGAGGCTCCATAAAAATTTTAGAAAAGGGAAGAATTATTTATTTTTTTTCTATAATAATAATAATAGTATTTGATCCGAAGATATAATGAATCCTTATTGGAGGCAAAACAATCCTATTGAGTTTAAATAATGTTTAAAATATTTTTTAGTAGAATAAAAGGTATGAAGATCCAAATTACAGAAAGGCCCATTATATTTGTGAATTGGACATAAATTGTGACTAGCATTTTCATGGTGGGAATGGCATCACTTCTGACCATGGCGTTGGCATGCAGTGTGCTTGGTGCACGGCTGTAGCAGCTATTGACACAACCTGGGAACTGTGGAATTACTGCAATATTAAGGGTGCAGAAATAGGGACACTTGCACACTATGTAGCAGAGCAAACTGGTTGGGCGCCACAAGTTCGGGGAAGCGGAATGCGCATGTTTGAGTATCTTTCATGAATAACCATCTTGAGGAGAACTAAACCCTAAAGTTAAAAAAACCCTACCCTACATAGACCCCCTTCCTCCCCTCCCCCCCCCAAGCCTAGCTGCTACCTCGGGCAAATGTCCCTAAGTCTTTACTTAGCCCTCCGTGCGGATACTGAATGAGACTGGTTCTTCGGGCAATTTTCGTGAGTTTTGGCGCATGTGCAGTTGTCGCGAAACAGAAAATTGCTCCAACTGCGCATCCGCCGCATCACCCTCCTGTCCCCTGCCCGGATTCCATGGGCCAAAAAGGTGGCATCCCTATAAACAATAATTCGATTTTATCAGTCAGCTGCAAGTACAGGTATGAGAGCTTTTATCTCATTCCATTTCATACCATAAGTCTGCTGAAAATCATTTAAATATTAACTAAACCCGATAGGATTGTTTTTCCACCAATAAAGATTAATTAAATCTTAGTTGGGATCTAGGGTTTTTTGTAGATAACAAGTTGTCTAATTCTGGGCAGTGTTATTCTGTGGCTACTAAAGCAAATAAAGTTCTGTCTTGCATAAAAAAGGGCATTAACTCAAGGGATGAAAACATAATTATGCCTCTTTATAGGTCCCTGGTAAGGCCTCACCTGGAGTATGCAGTGCAGTTTTGGACTCCAGTCCTTAAGAGGGATATAAATGAGCTGGAGAGAGTGCAGAGACGGGCAACTAAATTGGTTAGAGGGATGGAAGACTTAAATTATGAGGGTAGACTGTCAAAGTTGGGGTTGTTTTCTCTGGAAAAAAGGCGCTTGTGAGGGGACATGATTACACTTTACAAGTACATTAGAGGACATTATAGACAAATAGCAGGGGACCTTTTTACCCATAAAGTGGATCACCGTACCAGAGGCCACCCCTTTAAACTAGAAGAAAAGAACTTTCATTTGAAGCAACGTAGGGGGTTCTTCACAGTCAGGACAGTGAGGTTGTGGAATGCACTGCCGGGTGATGTTGTTAATGCCTTTAAGAATGGCTTGGATGATTTTTTGGACAGACATAATATTAAAGGCTATTGTGATATTAAACTCTATAGTTAGTATAGATATGTGTATATATATAATTTATGTGAAAGTAGGGAGGGGTGTGTGTATGGATGCTGGGTTTTCATTTGGAGGGGTTGAACTTGATGGACTTTGTCTTTTTCCAACCCGATTTAACTATGTAACTATATCAAGTACAAGATATTGTTATTACAATATAGAAAAAAAGGAAATATATTTAAAAATTTTGAATTATTCAATTAACATGGAGTCTATGGTAGAGTCCTGCGTGGAACCAATTTGTTATACCCGAACCGCGAACTGCAACCCACATACTGACCTGCTTGGATCTGCTACCCGACCCGACCCACAAGTACCTTTTCTGCAACCCGCTGACCATCAAGAAACAGGAAGTGCTGTCATTGTAAACCGGAAGTGACATCATTAGAAGTAGGTGTGATAAGAAAAAAGGAATAAAACAGGAAGTGCTGTTATTGTAAACCAGAAGTGACATCATTAGAAGTAGGCGTGATCAGAAAAAAAGGAGTAAAACTCGCTATGGAGAAGACCCGACCAGCAAACCCGGAGAACCGCTGACCCGGTTGTTGGGGTGTTGATAGAAACTGCAGCGCAATGGCAGCCAAGTTAGTACAGCGCTGCTCTTGATCACACCAACCAAGCTTCACCCTCTCTACAAATAATGCCGATCACTTAGGCGTTGAGTCTGCCAGCATGGGATGAGCCTCCTGGTAGTTTTGCCATTTCTTTTACTCATGGCAAACAAAGGTATGTTCTTAGCCCACCTCCACCACCATTGCATCCTTAGATAACTTAAGTAACCAGAGTAGACCAGTATGTGGGAACTGGTGGCATTTCTTGGGGCCATTATTATTTACCCGCTATATGGAAATAATTGTAGAGTAAAAAATACACATCACATTAAAACAAATCACTTCTGTTTCATAAATAAGAGTCAAGTCTTACACATTGATGTTTCAGGTGGCACTTTTATGAAGTCATCTACCTTTTAAGATCCTCCCAAATTTCCTACGGTAATTTGAAATTGTTGTTGAAAGTTTTCAGAGAGATGTTGTTACATTGCCAAAAATAGTGTTACTAACATTTTTTGATGTATTAAAAAATACATTTGTGTTGTGATTTGCTTTTTATTGATTTCCTGCTTCAAGCAACTATTTTACTTTCATTTTGAACTCACTCCACCCCACACGTTGCAAACAATGGAAGCCCTCATACCTAAAAGTCTGGTTTGTAGGTTAAAGAGATCTCGAATACTGCATTGCCAGTGTACAGCGCAGTTATTGTTTTAATTTTTAGTTTTCACCTATTCAAAACTCCTGCTTGTATTTGATTATGACGCATGTTCTGCCCTTTAGTGCATTTGCCTATTAAATAGGGATATCTGAAACCAAACACATAGGACAGAAGTGTAGCGAGCAGCAATTCCCTTCCCTGATTCTTTTTTTTTAACATATGTATCTATATTATGAACATGAACAGAAAGTACTTATTACATCTTTAATTAAAAGCAGCCATATGGGACTTCCACCTGCAGTATCTGTTCAGGCTGCAACGTAGCTTTAAATTCAGTGCAGTCTGCTGAATGCATTCATATTTGATCAGCCATGGAGCAGGTGGATTTCATATGTGGCTGCCATGAAAGGGAGGAGATGCATTGCAGTAAGTTCTGAAAGTAAATATTGCACTTGATCCCAGTAGCTTGTGTATAATGCACACCTATGTCGTTTTTCTGCAATGGAAGGTTCCACTTACCTTAGTGCGGCTCTTGTTGGAGGAAGTTACCGCTGTGATGTGTTTATAGCAACTGACTCTGAGGACAGGGCTCTTGAGCTTTAAATGCAGTGAAACAGGAAGTAAAAAGAAACACGTAACTAAAATACCACTTTCAACAAAGGAAAGTCAAAGAATTGCAGAAACACAAGTGCAGCACAAAATCAAAGACCTTTTAACTCACGCACCATGTGACCTGGAAGTTGTGGGGGGGGTGACATCATGAAACTATATCACATCATATTGCCATACTTAGGCTATTTTGTGGATTTTTTTTTGTTTCACTAATAACATTGTTTGAATTCCCAAGGACAGTTCCTTTTTTTTTTGTCTCAGATTTGTGTCCATCGAAACTGACCAATTGTACTCGGAGATTCCAATGTTTAGAAAGCAATACTCCTATTCTAGAACAAACCTAATGTTATTGAATTTAATTTTCTTATACTGCTAACAGCAGCTTCCCTAAGTAAAAGGCCAGTCATTTAATAGGTGTGCAACTTCTAAACTACATTCAGCAGTGCTTTGACATGTCACCAGCACTCAAGGAATGAGATTGTAATGCTAAATGTATCCTTCTGATGTCCTTCTGTCTCCAAACCATGCCCAAGATAAACAGGAGGTACTGATTCTGATTGATTGATCTGACTGGTTCAAAAGAACAGTGGTTATCCTCCCTAGTCTCACTAAAAGTAGAGTATTGATAAACAGAGGGACAAAGCATTCCAGATCACTGTAATCTCCCTGGGAGTATAAGAAAGAAAGAGACCCTGAGCTACCCATGGACTAGGGCTGACCTCCCTACCTCATAGCTCTAAATCACATGACATCCATAGTCAGGACTGACCAACTGAAATTTTCCAAGTTGGCAAGTTTTGGGTGTATAAAAACCAGATGTACTGCCAAACAGAGTCTCCTGTAGGTTGTCAGTACACATAGGGGCTACCGATAGCCAATCACAACCCTTATTTGGAACCCCCAGGAACATTTTTCGTGCACAGGTGAAAAAGCTTGGGAACCCCTGCCCTGGAAAGATGCCCCCAACAGGTCCACAACAGAATGTATTAATGCTGTTCTGCACCCCATTCTGTAGAACCAGATCCCACTTTCAGAAAATGTTAAAGAGGCCTGACATAGAGATCTTGTGCTGCTAAACACAGGAAATGTAAAACTGAGAAGGCACACAAGGGGCATAGTATATATGCCTCTTCTTGGATTCTATAAGGGAGACTCCTTAAACCCATAAATTGTAGCTAATATTGATTAGCTACAATCAAAACACAATTATAGATCAGCGCCATAGTCTACGGAAAAAGACAAAATAACAGAACCCAGCGCAATATTGTTAATATTCAATTCAGCACCAGGGTGTTGCAACACAAATCTGTGTGTGTCTTGAACCATAGAAAGTCTAGGTACAGATTTTTCTTATGCGTTCTAAAATGCTGTAGTGATTTTTACAAAGATCTATTTCCAAAATAAAATTATAATCAAGTAAAATAAGGTGCTTATAGTGCTTTCTTCAAAAGGTAGAATGAATTAAAGTAAGGGCCGGGCCTAGGGCAGCAAATTTTTCGGGGTGACATGCCGCCCAGCTGCTCTTTATGGAGCGCTGGGGACGCACTGCTCCCCAGTGTTCCGGCGCTTGCACGCCAGCGCTCTTGCGCCTGCGCAATGTAGTGCACGGCCGTAAAGACATGTAAAGACATTAAAAAGCAGAAACAGTGCACATAGTGTAATTCACCTTTATTTTTAAAAGTTGTTGCACTTACATAAATCACACTTCTGAGCACATATCAAACAATCACTTTCTCCAGTGTTATAGTGCAGATTGTGGAGGGGAACCTTTGCAATACAAATAGATGGGTTCTGCCGGGATCTCCCTCTCCCATGTGTTCCACCTGTACATCCACTCACTGCTGCAGCCGGAAATGATGTCACACCTGACCTGTTTCACCAAGTACAGAAGTTCAAGACACACACAGATTTGTGATGAACACCCTTGTGACTGCACTGAATATAAATATGGCGCTTAGTTCTGTTATTTGTTTTTTGCCATAGCCTGTGGTGCTGATCTATAATTTTATCCTGATCCAGTGGAAGAACTGTGGAAAAGATCGGCAAAGGAAAAAATTCTGAGGGGTTACTTTTCCTTTAATCTTGCAAATTTTGTTTTGCAACTTTAACTGTTATTGCTTTGCTACAATGCCTTTATAAATATGCCCTTAGAGTGATTCTGCTGATCTGGTAGGACCTCTTGTGGCCCATTCTGAGAACTACATCTGAATGATGGCTGATGAAAGGTGGTGTCATGTCTAATAAAAAAAAGCTGCATTTAAGAAGGGCAAAAAGGATGCATATTATTATTATTATTTATTATTAACATGTATTTATATAGCGCCAACATATTACATAGCACTGTAAAGTAAGTGTTATTATACAACTACATCACACGAATTACATATATAGAATATATGGAGTAACAAACATCACAATCAATACAGGTACAAAAAGGTGAGGAAGGCCCTATGCATAGGCATACAGTCTAAAGGGAAGGGAGTAATACACAAGGTGTGGGAGTGGGCAAGATCAAATTAAATGGGTGAGAAATGTGGTACTGTATGCGGTGTTGCGTTTGGTAGTTAAGCAGAGTGAGGGTAGGCTTCTCGAAAGAAGTGCGTTTTCAGAGATTTTTTGAAAGCAGAAAGGTTGGGAGAAAGTCGGACAGACCGTGGGAGAGCGTACCAGAGGAGGGGTGCAGCCCTTGCAAAGTCTTGAATGCGAGCATGTGAGGAGGTAATGAGAGAAGAGTTGAGTAGCAGGTCAGTAGAGGAGCGTAGTAAGCGAGTGGGTGAGTATATAGAGATGAGTTCAGAGATGTAGGGTGGGGCAGAGTTATGAAGTGCTTTGAAAGTCAGTGTCATTAATTTGAATTTGATTCTGAAAGGTAATGGAAGCCAGTGCAGGGATTGACAGAATGGCGAGGCAGTGGAGGAGCGGTTGCTGAGGTGTATGAGCCTCGCAGCAGTGTTCATTATGGACTGGAGAGGTGACAGGCCAATTAAAAGACAGTTACAGTAGCCTAGACGCGATATGATGAGAGAGTGAATAAGAATTTTGGCAGCGTCTTGGGTGATAAATGATCGTATTTTGGATATGTTCCTTAGGTGGAAGTGACATGATTTAATAAGTGACTGGATATGAGGAGTGAATGACAGGGCAGAATCTAGGATAACCCCAAGGCACCGGGCCTGGGGAGAGGGGGTGATAGTGGAATTGTTGACTATGATGGATACTTCGGGGATGCTAGTGGTGTTAGTCGGAGGAAAGAGAACCATTTCAGTTTTAGAGAGGTTTAATTTAAGGTAAGTTGCGACATCCAGGTAGAGATAGCGGACAGGCAGGAGGAGACGCGAGTTAGGAGTTCTGGGTTGAGATCAGGAGATGAGAGATAGATCTGAGTATCGTCAGCATAGAGGTGGTAGTGGAAACCATATGAATTTATTAATTTGCCAAGGGAGGAAGTATAGAGGGAGAATAGTAATGGTCCCAGGACAGAGCCTTGAGGAACTCCAACAGAAAGAGGTAGGGGAGAAGATGATACTCCATTGTAGGAGACACTGAAGGAACGATTGGTGATGTAAGAAGAGAACCAGGACAGGTCTGTGTCACGAAGGCCAAGCGACTGGATGGACTGGAGGAGGAGAGGGTGATCTACAGTGTCAAATGCGGCTGAGAGATCAAGCAGTATTAGTAGCGAGAAATGATTGTAGGCTTTAGCGGTTAAAAGGTCATTAGTTAGTCGAGTCAGGGCAGTTTCGGTGGAGTGTTGTGGCTTAAAACCAGATTGTAGGGGGTCCAGCAGGTTATTGTCAGAGAGGAATGAGGTAAGTCGGTTGTAGACTAGGCGCTCAAGTAGTTTAGAGATGAAAGGTAGCAGAGAGATAGGTCGGAGGTTGTCAAGATTGGAGGGATCAAGAGAGGGTTTTTTCAGAATGGGGGTGACAAGAGCATGTTTTAGTTGAGAAGGAAACAATCCAGTTGAGAGCGAAAGATTAAATAGGTGAGTTAAGGCTTTGATTAGACAAGGATTGGAATTGCGGAGAAGTTTTGAGGGAATTGGATCAAGCGGGCAGGTGGTAAGGTGAGAAGAGGCCAGAAGCTTTGAGACTTCCTCATCCGTGACAGGGGTGAAGGAGCACAGGAGAGACTGGGGAGAGTGGAGGGAGGGTGGTGGAAGTCTAGGGGGGTTGAGTAGTGTAATGTCCCTTCTGATGTCATTTTTTTTTGAAGTGCTCAGCAATATCTTGAGCAGAGACAGATGTGCATGGAGGGGGTGGAGAAGGGGAAAGGAGAGTGTTAAAGGTGGAGAAAAGTTGTGCTGGTTTTTTAGAAAGGGAGTTAATGAGTGAAGTAAAGTATGTTTGTTTGGCTTGGAAGAGGCTGGTGTTAAAGGAGCGCAGGGCAGATTTGTAGCTCCAAAAGTCTGATTCTGAACGGGAAACGCTCAAGTGCACGTGAGTGTCTTTGGAGCGCTTTTGTATGAGCAGTATGCCAAGGTTGAAGTGGTTTGGGTCTAAAACGTTTAGTTTTTATAGGAGCAAGCTCATTTAGGGCAGTGGTGAGAGTACTATAGTAGACAGAGGTAGCCACATTAGGACATGAGATGGCTGATATATTAGGGTGAAGAGAGTCAAAGGAAGAAGAGAGATGTGACACGTCTACAGCTTGCAAGTTACAGTAAGTACGTATTTGGGGAATAGCAGGGGGTGAGGAGGGAGTTAGTGAGAGTTGAAATGTGAGCATATTGTGATCAGAGAAGGGAAATGGGGAGTTAGTAAAATTGGAGGTTGAACAGAGTCTGGTAAATATGAGATCCAGAGCATTACCATTGGAGTGAGAGGGGGAGTCTGAGCACAAAGATAAGCCTTGGGAGGAGGTTAGTAAAAGAAGTTTAGAGACAGAAGAGTTGTTAATGTTGTTAACGGGTATATTAAAGTCACCTAATATGATGGATGGGATGTTAGATGAAAGAAAGTAAGGAAGCCAAGCAGCAAAGTTGTCCAGAAATTGTGCAGTTGGTCCTGGTGGTCGATATATAACAGCAATGAAACGGGAGAAAAGAGCCTAATGCAGTGAGCCTCAAATGAGGAGAATGATAAAGAGGGAACGGGTGGAAGAAATTTAAAAGTACAGCGGGGAGAGAGAAGCAAACCCACCCCACCTCCAGGTCTGTTACCAGGTCTGGGAGTATGAGTAAGGTGTAGGCCCCCATAGGACAGGGCAGCAGGTGAGGCAGTGTCAGTAGGAGAGAGCCAGGTTTCAGTAAGCGCAAGTAGGTTAAAAGAATTTGCAATGAAATGGTCGTGTATAGCGGCGAGTTTGTTGCAAACAGATCTGGCATTCCAGAGAGCACATGAAAGATTAACTGGGTTTTTGGGTATAGGAGTAAGAGTTCTGTACTGTTTGAATTTGCTCCGGAGAGAAGGAGCTCTTGGCCGTGATATAACTGGGATGGGGTAAGGGCCAGGGTTTGGGGAAATGTCCCCAGCTGCCAGCAATAGAAAGGAAAGAAAGACTAAGTGAGAGTGGGATTTATAAGTCCTTGGTTTGTATGAAAAAGAGGAGTTTTGTGGAATAGCTGAACAGAGTTCTTTATAAACTTCATGTGTGGAGAGGGAAGGAGAGGAGAGTAGAGAGGCTGAGATTTGTATAGAACTGGGATTTGATGGAGGAGGTAGTGAAAAATGTTTTATGAAGCATGAGAGTGAAAGGAGGAGAAATGCAGGATAAAGCATGTTTGGAGTAAGAAGTAACAAACTGGCAGGTACAAACAAATCTGTTTTCTTCTTATCCCAGATGGTTCACAGTTGATTGCAGGGGAATCCGGTTCCTTTTGCCTTGTCCAACTGTCTTGTTTAACTGTCATTTCTAGGCACTTGTGAAATTTTAGCACTTAAGAAATGTTAGCACTCGTGCCATGCCCCAGACACGAGTGCCATCCCCAATACTGGGTCTGAATTTATATGTAGCTAATTGGGAAAACCAGAGTCACTTAAAGGAGAAGCAAACCCTTAAAGGAGAAGCAAACCCTAAAAAACTCCTACCCCCCTACCCTACATAGACCCCCCTCCCTGCTACCCCCCCCCCAAGCAACTCCGGGCTAATGTCCCTAACTCTTTACTTACCCCTCCATGCAGATTCTATCCTACAGAGTTCCCGGGCGCCATCTTCTTCTCTTCGGTAATCTTTGGAATGAGACCAGCGTAGCAGCACATGCGCAGTTGGCGCATGCACCGACTCACGAAAATTGCCTAAGCGTAGTCTCATTCCAAAGATTACCAAAGCGGCTGAAGATGGCGCCTGCGAACACCACTGGATAGAATCTGCACAGAGGGGAAAGTAACAGTTAGGGGCATTTGTCCAGGGTAACAGCCAGGCTGGGGGGTGTATGGGGAAGGCAGGGTCTATGTAGTGTATGGGGAAGGTTTTTTTTTAACTTTGGGGTTTAGTTCTCCTTTAATGGGGTAGTTAACATTTGAATTAAACTTTAGTATGATGCAGAGAGTGATATTCCCAAACAATTTGGTTTTCAGATTTTATTATTTGTGGTTTTTGAGTTATTTAGCTTTTTATTCAGCAGCTTTCCAGTTTGAAAATCAGCAATCATGGACCAAAATTACCCTAGCAACCATGAATTGATTTAAATATGAGACTGAAGAGGGCCTGAATAGAAAGAGGAGTAATAAAAAGTAGCAATAACAATACATTTGTAGCCTTATAGAGCACTTGTGTTTAGATGGGGTGAGCGACACCCATTTGAAAGCTGGAAAACGTCAGAAGATGGCAACTGATTCAAGAACTATAGCAAATAAACAATGAAGAACTACTGAAAAGTTCCTTAGAATTAGCCACAAAAAAGGAGATTCCTTTGCTGGCCATTCTATAACATACTAAAAGCTAACTTAAAGGTGAACCACCTCTTTACAGTGGCATATTTAATGGCCCCGCAATGTGAGGGGGCCCAGCCACCTTAAAGCTGCCGGGATCTAAGGGGACCTGCCACAGCCGCCGCTTCTGGGTCACCGCTGCGCCGCACGAACCCGGAAGTGACATCACATGCACAGCCTGGAGGGAGTGTGGGAGTGAGCGCCTCCTGGGCGGCCAGGCTGAGAGGAACTTTCCCTACGCTGAGCACTCACACGAAGCTTCCCAGCGGCAGGACAATGGCTGCGGGGTGGAAGCGTGGGATGCAGGTTGCTGGTTTCACAAGGTGAAAGACAAAAGTGGCAGCAGACTAGCAGAGTGAGAAGGGGAAAGAGCTGAAAGTTTCCTAGCTGCTGCGGCCGCCGGGGACTGGAGGGTATAGGCAAAAGAATTCTTAAACCTGCAAAGGAGTCACAGCCATGTGGGAGGGGTGCGCACAGCAACATCAAGTTACGGTAAGGAAGAGCTGCATAGGAAAGGATTTGATTTTGTCAGGAACAATAACAAATTTAATCACCTAAACAATCTTCACAGGATTGTGTGTTCAGCTTGTCGACTATAACTATGCGCAGGTATACATACATACATACATACATACATACATACATACCTTGGCAGAGAGCCCAGCATAGATACTTAGATACTTTTGTAAAAGTTTTAGATAAGGAGGTCTCTTGGGAGAAGTTAGACTCACATCTTAAAGGGCACCTATCACATCCAAAATCAAACACATATTAACAATCTGACCAGTACAAGCTAAACACGTTTAATCAAACTACATATATAGTTTTTTGAAAAAAACTGCAGGTTTTAAAAAAATCCCTTACTTTGTCAAATGGGTTCTTTCATTGAGGGAGGCCATATTGAGACTCTAAAGTGCAAATTTCAGGAGCATGCTCAGATTGTAACACTGCTTTGAGTATTCTACCCAGAATGCCTTGTTTTAGCAAACTCCTCCACTAGAAGTATCCACTAGAAGTGCTGCCACCTGCTAACTTCCAGCAGGTGGCAGCACTACTGTACAGCAGCTAACACACAGGTTTGGCTGATTTGAAAATAGCTTAGAAGGGTTGATAAGCAAACAAGGAATATGAACTGAGCATGTGCGAGATTTCAGAGCTGCAGTTGGCTAGCAGATATAGGTAGGAGGAGCCAGTGAAATCCAAGATGCCTGCCTCAGCTAGAACTGCAGTGGAGATAGGGGAGATCTTGCAGAAGGAATAGTGAGCTGATCATTTACATTATACAAACAATTCTAACTGTTTTAAAAATCAGATTTCTTGAACTTTCACATAGTGTATTTACTTAGTAAATGATTTTGGTCATGATTGGTGCCCTTTAAAAGCAATTCACCTTCATTAGCAAAACTTTAATAACATAAAATTAAAAATATGTTCAAAATGTCATAACGTGGCTCCGTGCGGCAAATATTTTTATTTCCAGAACGTTTTGAGGTATGTGCTGGCTAGCATGTTTCATTACTTCTCCGAGGGGGAGAAGGCCCCCCATGTTTGTCTAAAGGGGGATAGTCCATCTGAGAAATTGCTACAATATTAGGAGTGGCAAAATCTAAAGGTTGGTACATCCTGAGAAAGAAAGAAAGCACTGGTGAACTCAGCAACGCAAAAAGACCTGGACGTCCCGGGAAGACAACAGTGGTGGATGATCATAGAATCATTTCCATGGTGAAGAGAAACCCCTTCTCAACACCCAAACAAGTGAACAACACTCTCCAGGAGATAGGTATATCTATATTCAAGTCTACCATAAAGAGAAGACTGCATGAAAGTAAATACAGAGGGTGCACTGCAAGGTACAAGCCACTCATAAGCCTCAAGAATAAAAAAGGCTAGATTGGACTTTGCTAAAAAAAACATCTAAATAAAGCCAGCACAGTTCTGGAAAAACATTCTTTGGACAGATGAAACCAAGATCAACAGAATGATGGCAAGAAAAAAGTATGGAGAAGACGTGACAGCTCATGATCCAAAGCATACCACATCATCTATAAAACATGGTGGAGGCAGTGTGATGGCTTGGGAGTGCATGGCTGTCAGTGGCACTGGGACACTAGTGTTTATCCATGATGTGACACAGGACAGAAGCAGAATTCTGAGGTGTTCAGAGACACTGTCTGCTCAAATCCAGCTAAATGCAGTCAAATTGATTGGGAGGCGTTTCATATATATCTTTATACATCTATATATATCTATATATAGACATATAACTAGATAGGTGAACTCAGATAGCCATGGCGATGCCTAGTTGCTGGAACAAAAAATCATATCTATAAAGAAAAAAACTTCCGCACACATAGGTCTTGATAAGTGAAAAAAAGCTGGTAGATTTATTTCAACATTTCGGCTTACAAACTCAAGCCTTCATCAGGACGGCTTGTTGGCTTGAGTTTATAAGCCGAAACGTTGAAATAAATCTACCAGATTTTTTTCACTTATCAAGACCTATGTGTGCGGAAGTTTTTTTTGCTTTATATTTATATATCTATAAAAACATGGAGGAACACACCCTAAACTTGTTTAGCAAATTGCCCGGGTGATGGTAAATAAGTTAAATAAAGTAACATAGTACCGCACTCAACGGGAATACTTGTTAAAAAATCAAGATTTATTGAAAAGAATCCGACATTTCGAACACCAACTATGCTCTTTCTCAAGGATAACAAACCAGATTGTGACCAACACAAACTGCTAAATACCCTCCCCCAGAAGTGAATGGCGGCAAAAAACACTGGTTGTCATGGCAACCCATATATATATATATATATATATATATATATATATATATATAAATATATATATATATATAAATATATATATATATAAATATATATACATACATACATACATTTTCTCCTGGAGTCCTTCTATGTGAACTGTTCTATTTCAGATCTAAAGTGAAGCATTCCAATACTGTTATTAACATTATATGCCTATGTCTTGCCTTTACATTTGTAGGATAGCCTGCCACATTATAGGATAGGGCTCCTTTTATAAGTAATTGGTACTTGAAGTTCCTAAACCTGACTGTTTTGCCAACCTGAACCTGTTCGTTCTCAAACTGACAAGAGTTTCTAATGCTGATGGATTACTGCTGCACAAATATGGCAGCTTCCACATAGAGGAACATGGGAGATCAGTTAGGTCATGTAACAGAATCAGACAAATGCTTTTCTGGCAAAATTATAAATAGCATGCAAAGACAATGTTATGATAGATATAAAAAATGTAATTTCTGGTGTCCATATATCTTAAGGCCCTGTTAAAGCAGGTTTCCTAGCTATAAAGAGCGCATCAGTCTCAGTGTTCTAGTTTCAGAAGAATGGACATTAATTTGTTTGCATATGTTGTGTGTGACATTGAATAGCACCCTGTAATGTGGAGTTCAATACATACTTTATCACTGTCAACACATACATAGACAGTGGGATTATGACATATTAATATTGCACAAAGTGATATCATTACTTTGTCACTTAAAGCACATGTACCCCCCCACACACAAATATGTAATCAGTGAACAACCTCTTTGAAATCTTTATATTACCATCACTCTGGTTGTTAAAAGGTTAACAGTAAGGCTGCAACATCCCCTTAATCACTTGGAATTCCTTCTCCTCCTCTAACCCACTCTGCCCCCTCCCTCAGGAATTTACTTTGGCTGTTGGCTCATGAGGATGCTCAGTTCTTCTCAGTTCAGATTACTAAACACACCCTCCAGTCTAACAGCCAATGAACATATAGCATTGCTGGTTCCCATACAAACTCTAGCTCTTTTTCTCCGAACCACCACCCCTGAGCTCAGCTTAACCATTACAGTGCTCAAGCCCAGCAGAACTTTTTATCAAAGCATGTTGTGCCTGTTTAAACCTGCATTCTGCATTGCATGAATTTTACAACATACATGTCCTGTTTGCAGATGTTAGTGTTTCTGATGATGTGTCAGAGGGAAAATGGCTGCCGGGTGAAAGTTGCTATTTGTTTTAGGAAAATGTAATGGCGCTGGCAAATGGAGGGGATATATACAGTACAAATGATATGGCTTGGGTAGAGAAGATATGCCCAACGTACTGTATATACATGGTAGGAAAATGTAGGCTTTACATATCCTTTAAGTATCCTTCTAGTGATACCCCGGACATATATGTAGTAAGCAGCAGAAATACACAAAATGCTTCAAAGACTTTTCTTCAATGTTTTTATTTCATTGCCTTCATTTAAGCATGATATTCTGTGCAAAGGTGATCATCCCTAGCTCTATACTTTTTCAGACGACAGCAGATCTGTGAGATTTTTTTTGCACAGGTCCAAAAATGAAGTTTTATGGATTAATATGAAAAGGCTCAAACACCAATCCGCACAATCATTGCCTTTATGTCCATATCTCTATTTGGGCAAGATAATGTATAGATGTAAACAATGAAGAAAACACACTTAAGTGCACTACTACAACCAGTTACTACCCCTCTTGTGTGGCCAGTCATTGAACACATTACTATAAAAGAGAAACATACATATCAGCTCTAATATCCATAATGCATGTTCGGCTGCCATTAATTCACTTTGGTACCAGCTTATAGATGCCTCCATTTATAATTTGAGATATTCATGTTGCTATGTCCACAAATGTAGATATTTTTACTAGGATGTTTATTGTAATAAAAAGGTGATGTTTCTTTCATATGGCCAAAACAATAGGACACCTATGCAGCAAGTGTGGAACAAAGAAAGTGATCCCCCCAAGATTGGTGTTAGCTACAGTTGGCTCAAAACACCCACAGAGTTAAAATTGATCGATGCAACATTATATGCAGATAGGGAGGTTGTAGAAATGATGTAGAGTTGATTCACAATTAAAAATAATTCTCCTTCTTTGCCACTACATAGAATAAGACATGACCAAGAGGTAAGTGATCTCAGTTGGGCACAATGGCCACTTAATAAATTCCTATCTTATATACAGAGTACATACACGAAAGCTGTTGGGTAATAAAATTCCCCTTAATCCAAAATGTGTTTTGTTTAAAGATTACAAACTAGTGAGGGGACAATCATCATAGAAACGAATCTGCTAATTGCCACTACCTACTTACTGGACCACATGGACAACCCAGTTGTGTTTCCCTGTTTGAGGATTCTTGCTTTAGAGGGAAGTCTAGACTAGCTGAATCAGCACATCATTTTCATAGACTGCAGGGCAGCCAACTGCACTATGCATCACACTGACCAAGGCCTACTTTACAGATCCAGAGCTTGGGGTTTCCTGACCAAATATTTGCTGCTACCCTCACCAGGTTAAGTCTCCGTTGACATGTGCTCAAGTTATGGAAGTCTTTGAGGGGGCCCTGCATAGAATTTTTGACAACGTTCTTGTGTTTGTTTACATTTCTTTCTACATGTGGAAAGAGGTTATCAAATAAAAGGAGAAATGGGTTGGTCCAACAAACTAACAATCATACTAGATAAAGGATGTGCAAAGAGAGGGTCAATCAAGCAATATATATGAAAACTTTGGTTTTAGGGTTTAGCGGATTTATTGAATGAGCCAACTGTAGCTAATATCTTTATACAGATCTGAAACTCAAAGTGAACTGATGCTGCCAACATGGACAATGGGTCAAAAATATAGGTTTGTGAGATCAAACTGGGCTTATTTACACAGAGGCGCCAAAGTGCAATTACCGACAGCAAACATTTAGCAACTTGCTTGGAACAGACAACTACAAGTGAAAAAGATCCGATTGGTTACGTGCACTGGTGCAATTTAGCACCTATGTTCACAAATCAGCCCCAGTGTGTGTTTCAGGTTAGCGGAAATCGTGGTGCGTCTATTTATGGCAACAAAAGGTCAAACTAGACAGAAAACGTACTTTATTTTATACAAAGTAACTCACATTTATTTTCTTATGTAGTGAAAGGCATTAGGGACTCGCATTCTTTTCTTTTTTAAACAGGCCTTTTTAGGGTAGAACGCCACGGGCGATTTTAAGTGCGATACCGTCTGTTACGATACGCTGAGATGAAACGCAGGCATCACGTCGGATGTGCCGAATCAAGGGTAAGTAATAGGAATGTCAGATGATGTTGCATCGTGCATCAGACATGACATGACCGTCGGATGAAGACGCAACATGCAGCTATGGCATCCGACAGTCGCTTTGGATGCACACCTCGACAACATCCGACATGCTTATTACTTACCTTAGATTTGGGGCATCCGACGTGACTCCTGCAATGCATCTCAGTGCGTCGGAGCGTACGGTATCGCACTTAAAATCGTGAAGTTCTACCCTTAATAATGCCACTGACTACAATTCCACTGTTTTTTTCTCAGTGGCTCTGACCTTTATAGTTGTGTTTGCTGGGTGTAGGACTGAACAGAAGTTCCAGGTCTCTAGCAGCAGGAAAAAAAAAAATTCCATGAAGCACTGCAATAAAAAATTATCTTTTTCCATATCAAAAGACATACTCTAGGCTATATTTTCACAACTGGTAAAATACTTTCTAGTTTCCTTTAAAAAATAATCTGTGCAAGTCACATCTCTCTCTCTCGGTCACCTATATTGGTGCTCAAATGCAAATATTCAGTGAATGTTTCAGAATGATGGCAGTTATGAGAAGAATCTTCCTGGAGAGGGGAAATTTCACTGCTGAAATAAGACATGTACTTTTAATGGGGCCTGAGAAAACGTTCTTGTCTAGAGCCATATATTTTGAATGAATAACATACGTGTTACCATTTGTTCAGGGTAACATGCAATGCGGTCACTATCAGACACCTCAGTGTAGGACAGCTTGTCTGGCTATGGAGTATGTGATGCTTAAGGCAAACAGGATAAGATTACAGTGAAACTAACATTTCAGTCAGGTTGGCTATTCGAAAGCTTAACTGCTAACATAATGTGAACAGCCATATTTTCGGAGTATGTGGGACTAATAAATAAAGACCAGAGATGAGTGTTCTTGAGAAACTGACAATATATTAACCTTAAGAGTTAAATGCTCAACGTGGAAATCAAAATTTAGAAATAAAAAAATCCCCAAAACATTACAAATAAAAGTTACCACCCTTTCCAAAAAAAAAAACCTATATATTTTTTTTCCATTTTATTGTCTTTTTTTTTTTTAATTTTTTTAAAGGGTCAGCTACAGTGGAATCTAAAAGGTAAATTATAGTTTTACCAATATATACAGTTCTTTACTTACAGGTAACCAGGAAAAACAACAAAGAAAAAAAACCTTTGCAGTTGGGTGCAAATAGTATCGCAAGCAGGGCTTCCTTTGAAACATTGGTTATGAACCAACGCGGGTTGTAGTGGTTCTTTTGTCTGAGAAGAAGCTTTTCAACAAGAATACTTGTCCGATGCTTACAACAAGGAGGATAATGGCCTCCCCTACAGACCAATAGGCTACTCTGCTATTCAGATCTTCAGCCCTGCTGCGTCCCTGCGCCTCCCTCAGTCGAAAATGTGTCTGGTAATCAATTACAGACTTCAGTGCCTCATGGATGGAAACACAGGAAGATTCCATCTGTCAAAATAGAAAAGGTCCAATAAATAAACCAAAAATCAGACATAAAATAGATAAATCTCCACATGAACACATAAGATACACTAGACTGCAAATTGTACATACATGAATGCTTTCCTGCATCAGATAACAAAGTTTAGGGATGTAAAAAAAAAATTAAAAATTAATTTTTTGCTCAAAGTCATGCGACCTTGAATGTCTGAAAATAAATCAATAAAACAAGTGTAACAGACTAGCGTTAGCACACACTTACCTGAGTAAGAGCAGTCGCCCCGTTCACATTGGGAAAAAGAGGTGGGTCATCGCCAACCTGGAAATCGAAGTAGACGGTCTTGTGTGTGAATGTGGAGAATTCATTACTGAAACAAAACTTGTAGGTCCCATTGCGGGTCGCAGTAAAGGTAAAACTGTCATACTGCTTCTTCATCTCCTTGTACAATACAATTCCATCTGGATCCTCTAGTCTGCAGTCCACATCATAATGCCCACCAGTGATCACCTGTCAAAAGTAGATACAAAGAAACTTTCAGTGAAGATTATAATGATAAAGCTTTAAATAAAATAAAAGGGCTGACTGAAATGAATGCTATTCGTCAAGTTTATGTTGTAGGGTCTTCTAACTGATTACAATGAGAGGTCTGACATTGCAATGATATGCTTTATTCAAGAGTTATCACTTTTTTTATCACTGTATTGCCTGCAGGACAATATCAGGCCTCGTATATATTAGCACATATTAACATAGCAGTGATTCCTTCTGCTCACATTTGCCTTGATCAACCACTGATCAGCCCCAAAGCTGAAGTGTATTTATTTGACATCAAACAAAGCGACATTAAAAAAATTATTTTGCTTTTCAATGCTGTGGTGCACTCCAATCCAGCAGAATTTAACTGCCTGGGTGCTGTCATATATAGCGCAGATAGTCAACGCACTCCAGGACTTCATAATGAGATCAAGAAAAGTGAAGTTTATTTTTCAACGTTTCGGTCCAGTCTGGACCTTTCTCAAGACGTGTGTGTGTGTGTGTGTGTGTGTGTGTCTTGAGAATATATATGTTATCCCACAGCACCAGCACTCAGATCATTATTTTGCAGGTGGTGCATGATCAAAGTTGCATCGATAGTGTAGAGAGGATCAGAACTCACATTGTTGTAGATGAAGAAAATAGTATTTATTCAAGTGATTTTACATCTTAATCCGATGTTTCGGTCCCACCTTGGGACCTTTTTCAAGGATATTGGGTAACACTGATGTGTTCATTAAATACCCACCCTCATTAATGAAAATGGCGCCAAAATGACGTCATGTGTTCAAAATAAAGCATCAGAACAAAGTATTTTTCATTTGCTGGTTCTTTCAGTGTCTGTGTGTAATTCCATTTGCCACCAGTAGATGTCAGTGTCCACAAACCGTGTTCAATAATGTCCATGAAAAAAAATATATATATATATTTCTTGAGATCATGGTCACAGGGTATGTACCAGTGTTTTGCATAAAAATACAGCGGTGCATACGTCACAGGCTTTTTGTAGGTATATTGTGGGTTTATGTGGCAATGATTGAGATTTGGTAAAACAACATCGTTGCTTAGAAACAACATATATCATGTCATATACTTTGGGCCAGATTTATTCAGGATCAAATTGTGTTTTCCACAAAAATTTGAGTTTTCAAGTTTATTTTTTGGTCAAAAATCAATTTTTCAAGTTAAATAAAAACTTGAATTTTCTGAGTTTTTTTTTTTAAATGTTTCAAAATGTATTATATCCCAACCCTGGAAATAGCTTGAATCCGAAAATACTCAAACTAAAACCTGTCGAGATCATATAGGAGTCAATGGCAGAGGTCCCTTGAATCATTTGAAGATGCTAATAGTCTTCATGATGTTTGGGGTTTTTTTTTTTTTGGAGTGTTTTGCCTTTAAACTGCATCAATTCAAGTTTTCTGGTGGTTAACCCTGAACTCACTGATTGAAGTTTTTTCTTAAATTAGAAACCATTTGAGTTGTGAGTTCATTCGAGGTATAAAAAGCTCTAAAATTCGACCTTTGATATAAATAACCCCTTTGTGTCATTTCTGGTATAAGCCCATGACATTGTTGGAAGCTTAATATTTAATGCTTTTAGTCCTGACTTGAGGAAGCAGTGTTTAGAGTTTTAAACATATGAGGCATTCTTGATGACTTACGAATATACAGGGTAGGGAGTGCTAAAAGGTAACTGTTATAAAAAATACAGTAAATGATTTTAGGTTTAGTAAAGTTGCATATTGAAAGCAATACAAATGTTGCCTTACATGGCGGCAGCAGCACCTTGTTTGGAGTGCTACGCATGGGAAGCGTTAAAGCAAGCCGAGAGCTCCTTTCAAAGAACTTTGCCATTCTTGTGTTAAAAACAAACTTGGGAAGAATTTTTTTTGTTAGCCGAGCAATGCTTGCTTATGGATAGGGATCTCCTCGCCCATTCCGAGGCAGAGTCGGGAGGCTCCTGTACTGTCAGTTTTTTTTTTTTTTTTTAACTTCTCTGGCAATTTCCAGGTAAATATTTAGATATTTATGTACCTTTAGATGTGGCCTACTTATTTCAGGTGTCAGTACTTGAAGTACTTTTGTTTCACAAGATATTTGTTAAAATAGAGAAATGGATTTTGAGTCATGTAAACATCAGATAAATGAAGCAGAAATTACTATACAAGTTGTAAAAACAATCAGTCTGGGAAGATACAACAAGACTGACTAGTATGCAGACAACTGACTAAAACATAAAGTAGCTATATGTGTAATATCATTGTCTCTTGTAAAAATACAATGCTGTGCTGCAGTGTAACCATAATCAGACAATACAATGCATCAAGCCATGCAAGTCTTCTTAACTCTAAATAAAATATATACAGGTATGGGACCTGTTATCCAGAATGCTCGGGACCTGGGGTTTTCCGGATAACGGATCTTTCTGTAATTTGGGTCTTCATGCCTTAAGTCTACTAAAAATTTATTTAAACATTAAATAAACCCAATAGGCTGGTTTTGCTTCCAATAAGTATTAATTATATCTTAGTTGGGATCAAGTACAAGCTACTGTTTTAATTACAGAGAAAAAGGAAATCGTTTTTAAAAATTTGGATTATTTGGATAAAATGGAGTCTATGGGAGACAGCCATTCCTTAATTCGGAGCTTTCTGGATATCGGGTTTCCGGATAAGGGATCCTATACCTGTACTGTATAAATTAAAGAACAAAGGCCTGATGCACCTGTTACTACAAATTGTGTTCTGTAGCTGAACCTCTGTCACTATACAGATCACATTTTGGCAAAAAAACAAATATGTTCAACCTGTTGGAATAAACAAAGAATTTACGTTTAAGTAGTATATAGTTTCTAGCAGTTTACTAAACCATTATAACTGCAGTTTCTAAATGCTGACAGGTTCATTTAGCAAACACTCGACTCTCTTCATTCAGATATGTAAAAGAAAAACCCTTTGAAAGTATACCTACTTTTAATAGACAAATATAATCACATAATGCTTGATGGTTTTCTCTGGTATAACCAGTTTGACTGGTTAATCTCAAACACAATTAATGACCATTGCTAATGGTGCTTAATATGCAAAGGAGAGCTCAGCATTTGCTGCATCCCTGTGCAACTAATGAAACTGATAGTTCTTGGGACGGAGGACTAGCCTAAACATAAGTTAATATGAATTTGCTTTGTGAGAGCTATACAATGCTAGAGGGACTAGTAAGAGAGCGGATTATGTGCCGCCGCCCTATTACAAGCACTTCTCTAATGTACTTTTTTTTTTTTGCAGCTTTACAATCAAATGTCACTACCATCGCTCTGTTTACTCATCTGAGACACACCTTAGAAGGTGATAGGCTCCACATTTCATGCTTACTTAGTAAAAGAGATGCAATTACTGCATTTCATTTAAATGTGCAAACGCCCTTACATTGCACTGTGCTGTACTTAAGGGATCCTATTTTCCTAAATTTATATATTTTAAAAGTATGGTTTCATGGGTGCTCCCTCTTGCCAGAATCAGAAAGATCGTACAGTTGTCTATGGTCTCTTACACTTTAAGAAGAAGAATTTGTATTGCAACTTCTTCCTTTCCTGAAAATATTCACACATTGCTAGTCATAACATTTCCCGAAGATGATGTCTCAACAAAAAAAATCTAACAAGACATAACCGTAAAGCATAGATCTGCAGCCTTGTGCAAAACAATCTCAACATTTGGGCTCAAACACCTAAATTTGCCCATACTAATATTGGATAGATCTATGCCATGCTGGGACAAAGACAACATTCTCAGGAGAAAAAAAACTCATTATGTAATGTGCACAAATAATCACTTAAAGGGCATGTCAAGTGTAAAATAGAATAAGGCTAGAAATGCTGTATTTTGTATACTAAATATAAACTTGAACTTACTGCACCACAAGCCTAATCAAACAAATAATTTATGCTTTCAAAGTTGGCTACAGGGGGTCACCATCTTGTAACTTTGTTAAACATCTTTGCAAGACTAAGACTATGCACATGCTCCGTGTGGTCTGGGCTGCTTAGGGATCGTCATAAACAAAGCTGCTTGAGTTCTGCATGGCTGGGAAGTAAGGCGTAGGCTCCCCCTGCTGTTCATAAGTATGATTGTTTCCCTGCTCAGCAGTTAGGGACCATCTGAAAATTCCTATCCACAGCAGTAAATGAAGGGAGAATTTCACTGCATACAGTCAGGTTTCTTATATAAAAACGGTACACATTTTTTAATTAAAGTATATTGGAGATAGGTTTCTTTTTCATTAAAGAAAGTAAAAATGGGATTTTATTTTTTTGCCTTTACATGCCCTTTAATGCAAATAGTTAAATACCCTTCCATAACAGGTCTACTGTACTAATCAAACTTACCCAATACAAATAGCTGGTGTATCACTGTACTTGAATTCTAGGTGCCTCAAGAAATATTTATCTATCCATGGTAACTCAGTTTTCATCCCCCTATTGTTATAGAGAATCATCTAATTCAATCATAATAAAAAAGCAGGTATAAGAGAAAGATTGCAAATCATTTTATCCACATTACCTGAAATTCCAGTGTACACTTGGTTCCTTGAGTGATATCCTCATAGAAGCACTGTTTGGCATTATCAGGCAGCTCAAAAGTGAGTTCTGAGGCTGTGACACATCCTAAACTAAACAGCATGAAGGAGAGGAATGACCACCACCTGAACTCCTTCACTAGATATTGCAACCTCCACATGGTGCCCCTTTCCACAGCCACAAGGACCAGCTAAAACAAAATGAAGGATACAGAGAATGAACAAATGCAAGACATTTTAAAAAAAAGTTAAGGTAATGACTAATGCTAAAGCAAACCTGAACTGCCCCTAATAAGTTAGGGTACACTTAATTAAGGGCTGGTTTACACATGCACATTTGTAGACTATTGCATGTATATAATTAAGGAAGGAGATGCAGAATGTTATGTTCTATTGTAGGTAAAAAGCTATGTTAAAGTCAAAGAGAAAAGTGCTTGACGTCTCCATAACTGCATCACATTGTTACAAGGTTACAATTAAAGTTCAAAATTAAAATTGGGTATTTGCTATACAAATCTAACCCTATGGCACAAACATAGCAGGCATATAGAAAAAAAGATCAGAATTTAACAGTGGTGTAACCCTTGAGTGTAAAACAGGCTACAACTAATGTAGTTAAAAAGAATATTCTCCAGTGTATTCAGTGCACAAAAGTCGAAGGAATAATTTATACACGGTTATGTGCAGTATTTCTGCTTTTCTGAGCTGAATACATGGTAAAAACTGCAGAATGTGTAGCAGATTTTATGCTCAAACACATTCTTTATGGGGCAAAAAAAAAAAAAAAAAAATGTTCAGAGAAGGGCAGCTAATATAAGAGTATCAAGAACACAGCATATGCAACCACCAAGGCTACTGCTTTTAATTCCTGTTTTACTTAAAGGAAAACTATACCCCCCAAACAATGTAGGTCTCTATTAAAAGATACTGAGTAAAACAGCTCATATGTAAAACCCTGCTTCATGTAAACGAACCATTATCATAATAATATACTTTTTTAGTAGTATGTGCCATTGGGTAATCATAAATAGAAAATTGCCATTTTAAAAAATAAGGGCCGCCCCCTGAGATCGTAGGATTCACTGTGCACACATACAAACCACATGTAAGGTCACATGAGCCAATTAACAGACAGAGTTCTGCCTTTTGCTTCCTCACTTCTTCCTGTTACAGTTAGTGTTGTAGTATTTCTGGTCAGGTGATCTCTGAGGCAGCACAGATAGAGTCACGAAATGGTGGTTCAAGGCAAGAGATGTAAAAGGGCAATATTTATGTAAATATAGATTCCAGTTTGGTAAGATTCTTAATATGTCATTCAATTTGATATAAACTATCTGTTGCTTAAGTATTCATTTTGGGGGTATAGTTTCCCTTTAAAGGGCACCAATCATAACAAACAATTTACTAAGTAAATACACTATCTGTAAGCTCAAGAAATGGGTAGAATCCTCAAGGCAGTGCTTCAATCTGAGCATGCTTCTGAAATTTGCATGTTATAGTCTCTGTTATAGTCTCGGTATGGACTCCCTCAGTGAAAGTACTCATTTGACAAAGTAAGGGATTTTTTAAATCCTGCAGTTATTTTTTGCAGTATTGTTTTATTATTACAGAAAAAAATTAAAAATTTTTGATTTATGTTTAAAATGGTGTCTATGGGAAATGGCCATCCTGTAATTCGGAGCTTTCTGGATAACGGATCCCATAGCTGTAGTATGTGGCATCTGATATATTACCCATGGAATATCAACGTCCATCTTCTGATACACAGGTTACACGCACATACATGATCGAGCTGCAAACAATAGAGATCATACAAAGCACTCAGACCACAGGGGAGAGTGACATAATGGGACATTTGCAAATTCTTTTTAAGACCCCATAAATCACAAGTGGCATTGTCTGTATATGTAAAACACATTGGAGAGGCATAAACCATTCTTCCATAGGGCCCTCTTTATTCCAGGCCCACGACATTCCCTCCCAGTGTCATACAAGTGATAAGAACTGCATTGTTGGGCTGTGTGACTGCTGCTAACGTGCAGCAAGTTTTAGAAATTCACAACCTTCCCCCAAGGCAGGAATAGACAGACAAGTAGTGCAGGCTAAATAACAACAAGTTTGTTGCGCCAAAAGCTAAATGCGTGTAAATAAAACACAATGCGGAACTAACAAGGGACTAGCGCGTTGTGCACATCAGGCCTAGAGATTCAGGCGCTGCCGGCGAAGCAGGTATAATCCGTGACATCACACTGCACCTGCCGCACACAGCCCGGACCTCTCAGAGCCTGATCACTGCACTATATCCCTCAACTCCCGCTTGTCACTCACCGCGCAATGTCCCGGATGTACGGATGACAGGCAGCCGCTGTTGTCGTGGCAGAGGAGGAGAATGACTGGGACAGAGGGGTACAAGAACAAAGCCGGAAAGCGGTAAGGTTGCCCCGGAAACGCTCAGCTCAGTGCGTACGTGTTGCTTAGGGAAGAGGCGTGCGCAAGGAGCGTGTGTAACGCGTCACATCCGGGGAACAGCTGGGTGGGGTTGTGTGGCAGCCGGATGGCGCTTATCTCTTAGTGTCACATAAAGAAAGGGCAGAGGAGAAGGTTCATGTTGGAATAAGAGAAATAGGGAGACATAGTTACTGTCATACCTCAAGTGTCTGATATAAATGGCACTGCTTTTTTAATGCACTGAATAAATTATTGGCAGGAAACTCAATATGTGCGTGTCAAGTCTCCGTGTACCGCTAATATTATTCCCATAATCCTCTTCTGTTGTGAAAATGTAAAATAAGCTTCACCAAACAGAAATTGGAAACTTTCTAAATATAATCAGTTAAAAATTCTGAAGTGATCAAGTTTATCTTCACTTGCTGCATCTGTTTCTCTTCATTGTGTCTAGGGTTGACAGCTTTTCTGGAAAAAAATACAGGCCCAACTATATATTTATGTTTTTTCCCCTATTAATAACATTGGGATCAACCATCATTTTTACTGGCCAGGCTGGTAAAATACTGTCCAGCTGGCAACTCAAAGGGGGGAATTCACAAAAGTGTTGGTAAAAAAAGTAACCCAGAAGTGGCGGTCGACAAATTTGTAAAATGTCGTATGAACGGCAAATTCACAAAGGCAGATGTTACCATCTCTGAATGTCTCGTAAGTCTGACAATTTTCTAAAATGTCGTATATCTTTTCATCGTACAAACGACATTTACCAAGACTTTTTAAACGACAATTTGTCTGACATTTTCATTTTGGAGAGCCTAAAGTGTCTGAAAAATTGTCGGTAAAAAAATGAGTTTACGAGTAATTCATAAAAATGTCGGGAAAAGTGGCGCCGAAAAAACCACGCCCACTTTTAACGACACTAATTCAAAAGTGTCGTACATGTCGGAAAATTGGCGGAGAAATGCTCTGTGAATTTGTCTGCTGTTGCTACGACACTTTCTACGACATTTTAAAGACATTTTTTCGTTCCCGACAATTTTGTGAATTCCCCCCAAAGTGTGTGGTGCAGGAGCTTGGTGTTAGATTTCCATTGATAGATCCAATATGATTTTCAGGGGGGACTCCCTTTCCTAGCAGTGTTAGAGCTTACTCAAATAACTGATTCCAGCACAAACTAGGGTTGCCACCTTTTCTGGAAAAAAAATACCGGCCTTCCTGCATTCTTGCCATTTTTTCCTATTAATAACATTGGCATAAAGCATCATATTTACCGGCAAGGTGGCAACCCTAGCACAAACACAATCTACCAAAATAACTGATTCTGGCACAGATGCTGTATGTAGAGAGAAAATATTTATGGTGATTATAAAAGACGGCTCTAATGCATCTTCTAGGCAAAAAGTGTCCCCCCCCTTTCCCCAGTGTTGCCACCCGGATGGTATTTTACCGGCCTAACCGGTAAAACACCTGCCATGGCCAGTATCGCAATTTACTGGCAATATAGCTGCCAGTAAATTTGTAATACCCCTAACAAAAGCCTTTGGGCTGTCCCCTATCCGCCCAAAGGCTACCTTTTTGCCTTATTTTGGCCATTGTGCGCTGTTGCGCCTCCCCCTTTACACCATGTTCTGCCCCTTTTATGTCATGTCCCTCCCCCTTTTACATCATGGCCCGCCCTTTTTGTTCCCGTCCCCACCACCGGCCAATGGAAATTTTATTAAATGGAGGCAACCCTCCCCCCCAAAGGCTGCATTAGACCAATTGCCATTCAAAATCAGACTCACAACTCCTGCATGAAGAGAGACAGATGCTCAAATATTAATTAGATTATTTCAGGGACAGGTCAGAATTTTTTACATTTATTATATTAAGAGAAATTTGGATTTTAGCATGGTGACATATTAAAATGTTAATTTTTACAATAGTTTCCATTTAAATTTGTCTTCATAAGAGGGAAATAGAGGGTGGTGGAAGGCCCTGCTCATTGGAGTTCGCAATCAACAGTGCATATGGAACTTTTCTGGGAAGTGTAATTCCACTGAATGCCTGGTTCTAAATATAGTTTATACTGTCTAGTAGTGGTGCCATTGGCAACAAACATTGATATGGCTTGTCACCTGGAAAGTATTTTATGCCAAGGAAGTAAAAAAATATAGGAAGGCCGGTATTTTTTCCAGAAAGGGTGACAACCCTAATGGTGATAGAATTGCCCAAGGAAATGTGCAGTTAGGCAGGTGCTTAAAGAGCAACTATTTGCCAGTGTATAAAACCAAGTTTTTTTCAACAATAAACTTCCACTCTGAAAAAAAATACCGGCCTGCCTATATATTTATCTTTTTTCCCTGTTACTAACTATGGGATCAGCCATTATTTTTACCAGCCAGGCTGGTAAAATACTGGCCAGATGGCAACCCTATTTTGTACGCCTGCTTGGGGTTGCTCTTTAAATGCCTGCTCTACTGAGCGGACTAGGATACACTTCTTTTGGGCAAGGGCAGACTAGTGTATTGAACGCTTCTCTCCACCTGAGGAATATAAATGCGACAAACAGAAGCGGATCCACTGGAATCAGTAACTTCCAGTGCCTGTTAGCAGCTACACAGAGAGAAGGGAAGAACAGCCTGAAATAAAGTAAAAGCAGGCAAAGTTGATCGCTGCTTCTCTCAGCTGTGTGTTACGTAGTGGAGGTTACCTCGAAAATGCCTGCTTTTCACTATACAAGACAAGCGTATTGGACACTTCTCTGCGCTTGAGGAATATTAATGATATGGAGAGAAGCAGATGGGCCGAAATCAGGAGCTTCCTGTATCTGCACTTAAAAATACTGTTTTTGCCTGTGAGTTAAGCGCTAAACAAAAACTGTGGTACCATGTTAGCCAGTAGAAAAAATAACAAATAAAAAAATAAACAAATACAAAAAGTATTGTAGAAGTACCAGTATTGTAGAAGTACCACTATTGTCTGGACCACTATTTGTGTACTTCATTCACTGTGGTATACATGATTACATGTACTAGGTGCTCTACAGGAGGCATATACATTGGTGAAACACGACAAAAATTGCGCACAAGGGTGAACCATCACCGACATAAAATCAACACCAAATCATGTGATACACCAGTGGGGCAACACTTCTGCATACCTCCCAACATT
Organism: Xenopus petersii; assembly: GCA_038501925.1. Classification (NCBI taxonomy): domain Eukaryota; kingdom Metazoa; phylum Chordata; class Amphibia; order Anura; family Pipidae; genus Xenopus; species Xenopus petersii. The sequence goes on along the minus strand of CM076672.1, from coordinate 192,574,341 downwards.
TTGTAAGTAAAAAGACGGACAAAAATTTTTTTTCCGCATGTAGCGCAGCAATTTTTTGACCACACACCTTTCTGTGGCCACACCTCCTAATTACCATGTTCATTTTACAAAATTTGGCAGGTTATGAAAGTTTGAAAATATTTCTCCTTATCTTAACTGTTTTTTGTGTCTCAGAATTGTTACAAAGTAACACTTGTTAGCTGTTCTGTGCTCTCTGCTAAAAGCCAATTAAGTTAGAAACTTTGTTTCTTTTTCTGGCTGTTCAGTGCAGAGAAAATAGGGACTTTCCAGTACAAATGAGGGACTGCAGGTTGAGCTGTCAAAAGAGGGACTGTCCCTCCGAAAAAGGGACAGTTGGGAGGTATGCTTCTGCAATCAAAATCACAGTCTTCAGGACATGAAGGTCTTGATTCTAAAAGGGAACTTTAAAACTGAACGGGAAAGGAAGATTTATGAATTCAAATGTATGGAGTTATTTAACACATTAAGACAGGGCCTTAATTTAGGGTCCGGTTTCATGTCACACTATGTGACCTGATCGAATCCAGACTCCTGGACTATTTACAACCCACCCTAATTCATTGTAATATCTCTCTGTAACTTCCTAGTTTATTGCCCATGAATACCTTCCACTGATCTAACAGTATATATGCTGTGCCTTTCTAGCTTTCATTTGTATTTTGCCTGACGAAGGGACATTGGTGCTCAGAAAGCTTGCAATGTATTTTTATTGTTTGCCAATATAGGGTATCACTTCTACAATACTTTTTGCATTTGTTTGTTTTTTTATTTGTTATTTTTGCCTGTGTGTTGAAACACAGAGCAGAGCGTAGTGGAGATTGGCTTGAAAATGGCTGCTTTCGCTTTTTTTCAGGACGATCTCTGCTCAGCTCTGTTTAGCTATGCACAGACAGAAACTGTATTTTTAAGTGCAGATACAGGAAGCGGCTGATTTCAATGCATTCAATTCTCTCTGTCGCATTCATATTCCTCAGATGGAGAGAAGCAACTACTACTACTGCCCTTGCCCTAAACTATACAAATTATGACCATGCAGTCCTTCTACTCTCATAATCCTGGCTACGGTGCTCAGAACCATTGGTCTGTGGGCTCGAAAGACCTTCAGCCAGTCATTCATATATGGTAGTGAAAAGAAGGGAACCTTATGTTCATGTTTTTAAAGATACTTGGCAATAAAGATTTTTTTTATTGAACTTTACCCGTGGCTGTTAAGGCTCCTGTCTTTTTACTACGATTTTGGATACTGCGGATTTTGGGTGGAGTCCAGTCGGCGGGAAGCCACCACGAGGGTAACTGCAGACCTGCTCACATGTAAGTGACTAAAGTACTTTAGTCATTCATATATGTAACTGTAGTCAATTGGTGGCTAATGCCACAGCCTTGGAAAGGCTATACCCATCCCTCAGGTCTCCAGATGAACAGTATGCAGTGGGGTAGAGGTGTTAAGCAGAACTGCCAGCAGAACTGTGCTTCACAGCATATGGAATAGAAGGCACATTTTTAATAATATTGGGCATCACTACTGTCATGGAAATTCTGGAACTGGAAATCACTAGATGTGCAAAGACAACATTTATTTGACACAAGCTCTGTGGATTCTGAACTCACAAAGAGTCAGAACGCAAAACAAAGGAATCACAGTTTTATAGACTTGGGAACATATGACATGAGAGAGTACAGGAGTAAAAGGGAGTTACTGGTGGGAGTGCAAGGAGATATTGCTCTATAGGGATGTAGCGAACGTCGGAAAAAAAGTTTGCGAACATATTCGCGAACTTGCGCAAAATTGCGAGCGGTTCGCGAACGGTTCGCGAACCCCATAGACTTCAATGGGAAGGCGAACTTTAACATCTACAAAAGACATTTCTGGCCAGAAAAATGATTTTAAAGTTGTTTAAAGGGTGCAACGACCTGGACAGTGGCATGCCAGAGGGGGATCAAGGGCAAAAATGTATCTGAAAAATCTGCCTGTGTGTGCTTGGAAGAGATAGTGTAGGGGGAGAGCTGTTAGTGATTTCAGGGACAGATGATAGTAAGTTTGCTGGCTAGTAATCTGCTTGATACTGCTCTGTATTGGAACAAAAAAATAAATAAAAGCAGTCCTTACAAGGACTACTGTTATTGCAGCAGTCAGCAGATGAGATCAGAAGCAGGACAGCTGCCCACTGCAGCTACATACAGAGCACTGCAGTAGAAGGTAGATTACTAGCCAGCAAAGCTACCTAAGCTTAAATGTCCCTCAAACCCCTGCAGACTTCTGTCCCTCCAATAACAGAGCAGTATCAAAACGATTACTAGCCAGCAAACTTTCAACTGTCCCTGAAATCACTAACAGGCAGCAGCTCTCTCCCTACACTATCTCTTCAGCACACACAGGCAGAGTGAAAAAAAGCTGCAGGGCTTCGGTTTTTATAGGGAAGGGGAGTGGTCCAAGGGAGAGCTTCCTGATTGGCTGCCATGTACCTGCTGGTCTGGGGTGAGAGGGCAAAAAAAAGCGCCAACAATGGCGAACCCAAAATGGCGAACGTCGCGCGACGTTCGCGAACCTCCGGCGAGCGCGAACACCCGATGTTCGCGCGAACAAGTTCGCCGGCGAACAGTTCGCGACATCTCTATTGCTCTACAGCACAGCAAAACAAATAACTGCCCTTACAGCCAAAAAAGGTGGTTTTGCTTCAAGACAAAGGCTACTAGTGACAAAGGCTATCTTGAGAACAGAATCCATCCATGTCAGGGGGGCTCACAGGTATATCTGCATACACAGAATTTTATTCTTTCTCACTAGTCACCTCCAGTGCCTTTTAGTCAATTAAAAGGTCATAGAATGCCCCAGAATCCATTGCCTCTGGAACAGTGGCTTAAATATATACTGTGCTTCCATGCCTTCCTTTGTCTCTTACAGCCAGTGGAAGAGGTTCTAATACATAAAAGCATAACCAAGACATGAAAGGCATGTTCACCTTTTTTTTAAAGGGAGACAAACTACCTCAATGTGATGACCCAGTCCCCAAGCCAAACTATGATCAAATTCCACAAGTAAGGTTGCAACCTGGATAGTATTTTACTAACTTGGCCGGTAAAAATATTGCTTGATACCCGTGTCATTAATAGGGAAACAAATGCAAAGATATAGGCTGGTATTTTTTTTCCAGAAAAGGTGGCAACCCTGTCTAAAAGATGGTGCTGGTGTTTAAAACTGGACTGATTTGCCATACTTTTTTGTTTATAGGAACATCCTATTTTATTTGCGTGACATAATGTTATAAGGATAAATCAGAAATATATATAAAATTACAATGAACAGGACTGCATAGTATTGTTTTTTCTGATTTGATTATTGAAAATATCTGCTGACTGTATAAATATAAATTAAATATATAAAAAGTGTGTATGTATATATATATATATATATATATATATGCATAGAATGGACCAGCACACCGTTTTCTTCAATCAAACGTGTTTATTCAATACACACTGTGCATCCAACGTTTCGGCCCGCATCCGGGCCCGCAACACGTTTGATTGAAGAAAACGGTGTGCTGGTCCATTCTATGCATATACAAAGACTTTGACTGAGCACCCGGCTTGGAGAAAATAAGAGGACAGAGTGCAGGTGTTTGTACTATAATATATATATATATATATATATATACAGGGCCGCCATTAGAAATCACGGGGCCCCGTACAACAAAATTTTTGGGGCCCCCTGGGCCCCGCCCACACTGACGACCAAGCTCCACCCCATTTCCCGCCCACTCCACATCGCAGTTAAAAGACCACACAGACATCAGCGCTAAAAAAGTAACCCCCCCCCACACAAGTTGTAAAAAGCTATTGATGGTCAGGGCCCCCTTATAAAAAATTGGGGCCCCAAAAAAAAAAAAATTAAAATTTTTTTTTTTTAAAAAAAACATTGGTGGCAGGGGCCCCCTTATAAGTTAAAAAAAACTTGGGGCCCCAACAAAAAAAATGTAAAAAAAACTAAAAAATAAACAAACATTGGTGGCAGGGGCCCCCTTATAAGTTAAAAACAAATTGGGGCCCCAAAAGAAAATTTGAAAAAAAAAAAAAACTGGTGGCAGGGGCCCCCTTACAAGTTAAAAACAAATTGGGGCCCCAAAAAAAAATTAAAAAAAAAAAAAAACATTGGCGGCAGGGGCCCCCTTATAAGTTAAAAACAAATTGGGGCCCCAAAAAAAAATTAAAAAAAAAAAAAATTTTTTTTGAAAAAAAAAAAAAACCATTGGCGGCAGGGGCCCCCTTATAAGTTAAAAACAAATTGGGGCCCCAAAAAAAAATTTGAAAAAAAAAAAACATTTTTTTGAAAAAAAAAAAAAAACATTGGCGGCAGGGGCCCCCTTACAAGTTAAAAACAAATTGGGGCCCCAAAAAAAAATTAAAAAAAAAAAAAAAAATTTTTTTGAAAAAAAAAAAAAAACATTGGCGTCAGGGGCCCCCTTATAAGTTAAAAACAAATTGGGGCCCCAAAAAAAAATTTGAAAAAAAAAAAAATTTTTTTGAAAAAAAAAAAAACATTGGCGGCAGGGGCCCCCTTACAAGTTAAAAACAAATTGGGGCCCCAAAAAAAATTTAAAAAAATTTTTTGAAAAAAAAAAAAACATTGGCGTCAGGGGCCCCTTACGAGTTAAAAAAAAAATTGGGGCCCCAAAAAAACATGTTTTAAAAAAAAAGATTGGTTGCAGGGGCCTATAGAATATTAAAATAATACATTGGTGGCCAGGAGATTAAAAAAAAAAAAATACACAAACTGGTGTTCAGTAGAATTGAACTCACGGCTTCAGTACTTCAACTTCACCTCCTTTCGTGACTTCGGGTCTTTTCACTGCTTCAGGACTTCGGCTTCGGCTGTTTTCGTGACTTCGGGTCTTTGCGCTGCTTCAGGACTTCGGCTTCGGCTGTTTTCGTGACTTCGGGTCTTTTCGGCGCTTCGTGACTTCGGCTTTTTCCGTGACTTCGGGTCTTTTCGGCGCATCGGCTTCGGCTTTTCGGCACTTCCGCATTCGGCAGCACAGAGGCAAGACGTACGGCTCGGGCGCTCGTAAGGGGGGCCCGGATCTTCAAAAAATGCAGCGCTGCCGGGCCCCCCTTCATGCCCGGGCCCGGTACGCTTGTCCCCCCTGTCCCCCCCTGATGGCGGCCCTGAATATATATATATATATATATATATATATATATATATATATATATATATATATATATATACTCTGTATACAGTATATATGGTGTTTATTGTATTTAAAATTTGCTTCAAAATGTTTTCTTGCGTGCATATGAAGACTCTAATATAAACATGGAATTTAGGGTGTGAATTTTTCCAAATGCACTGTTGTTTGGCTGGTTACTGACTACAAGTATACCCCACTTTCCATGTCTCATTTACCTAATTTACCTCTGCACTGACATGGTCAGTTTCACTAAATATTGGTTTACTCCTTCCCTGCTTTTCTTCTGTGCCCTTTATCTCTCTTTCCTGGCCATGAATCCAATACTCAGAGACTGTAAAAAAAATTATGGAAATTGCAGCAAACAATATAGATTTTTGAGATTTTTTTGTGAAAATTTCTGATGAAGATCAAGATCACTAGCATAAAAAATAAACTCAATGGGAATGTTTACTGTCAAAAACGTTATTTTTTTTAGTAAATAAATTGTCGCTGAAAAGACACGCCTAGTAACAATTAAAACAAAAACTATACCTTCAGCATGAATACTTAACCAACAGATAATTTGGTCCACAAATCCCCCAGGGATTAAATTTCAGATGGGATTTTTCACCTTTGTTTGAAAAGAAAAGTATTAATAACTAACTGTAATATATTTAGCACAAACGTATTAATTAGATAGATAGTGTAATAGTATTATATTGTCACTAGATGGCACTGCAACTTTGTAAAGACATTATTGTTAGCCCATGATCAAGGGTTTTTAACATGAAAAACGTCAGGCCATAGTCCCATACTCAGTTTTTAACCACTTAATAAAATATATTTTTAACTTCTGGATCCGGAGTGGGGCAAACATCTTTTTTTGCTTTTTGGACATTATTTAAAAAATAACCTGCTTGAGAAAGGCTGGTGTAACAGCCTAAACATGTGCATTAAAGTAGAATAATCTTGGCCAAGAAAGACCTGTGTCCTTTAACAAATGGGTGGATGCAGTGCTTCTGAAACATGAGTGCAGCATTCTTTCAGATAATTGTTCCTATATCATTATGCCCCTTCATCCTCTAAGGCTGAAACGCCTAAATGCATATTCATGAAATGAGTCTCAACTTGCTGGTTTCTATGGGTTACTAGAGCTACAACAAAGCTGGCATTTCTTATTATATTACCACATAAAGAGTTATGTAGTTAATTTGGGTTGAAAAAAGACAAGCGTGCATTAAGTTTAACCTCTCAAAATTACCCCTTTTTATGTATACACATACATATACAGACCTATCAACATTATGTTCTAACATGATATATGACTTGATACATTTTTCTTTGGCCCTGTTTAGCAGAATCCCTGAGTATTAGTGATGTGTGGGTCTTGACCCACACCCGACCCGAACCCGACACGACCAACCCGAATCGGTCTGCACCGGATTTCTGTCCTCTTTTTATAGACCAGCCCCACCAATGATGTCAAAAATAGGGCAGGTGCGAGCCTATAAAACCGGAAGCCGGCAAAGTAAAGTCACGGGTGGGAAGGACAGGCAGAAGAGGTCAACCCAAACCCGTCTGCGAGACGCAAATAGGTATCCTGCGGTTATCGAGCCAGCCCGCACATCACTACTGAGTTTCATTAAAGGCAGCTGTTAGATTTGATACCATAGTTGCTCCACAGATGCTGCTGACAAATGTATCAACTAATGTAACCATTCAGAATTTGCCCCGATTACTGAGCTGCCAGACTGAAACACAAGAAACAGGAGCATAAAAAAAGTCCCCTAACCTTATAATGGGGCCATGGACCCCACTGAGGAAGCTCCATCTGATGTGGAAAGAACTCTCTGGGGATTAGTGTCCCGCATGGAAGCCTATGAAGCTTTGCAGAACCACATTGGGCAAATACTTAAGGTTCTCCTTTCTCGGATGCCTTCTGTTATCCCTAGTTCCCCCGATGGACCTCTACTACTGCCTGTGGTCTCTCCAGCTGGTGAGCCCCGCATTCCTCCACTGAATCACTATAGTGAGGATCCAGAGGCTTTGTTAACCAGTGCCTTATACAGTTTGATTTTCAACCCTCGCAATATACTTCTGAGCGGGCAAAGGTGGAGTACGTAATCACCAGGCTGGAAGGTAGGGATGTCGCGGACTGTTCACCGGCGAACTTGTTCGCGCGAACATCGACTGTTCGCGCTCGCCGAATGTTCGCGAACGTCACGCAACGTTCGCCATTTTGGGTTCGCCTTAGCAGGCACTTTTTTTACCTCTCACCCCAGACCAGCAGATACATGGCAGCCAATCAGGAAGCTCTCCCTCCTGGACCACCCCCACACCCCCTGGACCACTCCCCTTCCATATATAAACTGAAGCCCTGCAGCGTTTTTTCATTCTGCCTGTGTGTGCTTGGAAGAGCTAGTGTAGGGAGAGAGCTGTTAGTGATTTGAGGGACAGTTGATAGTAAGTTTGCTGGCTAGTAATCTACTTGATACTGCTCTGTATTGGAGGGACAGAAGTCTGCAGGGATTTGAGGGACATTTTAGGTTAGGTAGCTTTGCTGGCTAGTAATCTACCTTCTACTGCAGTGCTCTGTATGTAGCTGCTGTGGGCACTGATTTCTTCTGATCTCATCTGCTGACTGCTGTAATAACCCAATAGTCCTTGTAAGGACTGCTTTTATTTTCTTTTTTGTTTTTTTACTTTGCTACTATAAAAGCCCAGTGCTATTAGTCTAGCAGTGTTGGGGAGTGGGACTGGTGTGCTACTGTGCTGCTCCTAGTAGTTCAACAGCACCAACCCGAGTAATTTTTTTTTTTTTAATATACATATATATTTTTTTTTATTTTACTTATCTTACTGTTCTTTAACGTGTACAGTGCTGTTTGCTGTTCTTCATAGTAGTGCACCAATAGTAGTGCACTTGCAGGCATTATTTGCCCAGTGTGTTCTTCAAACAACTGCCATCTAGCTGTGTGAGCTTGTTCACATTCTGTCTAAATATCAATAATAATACCGTCTCCAGAACCACCACCTGAGTGACGTTTTTCAAGCAGCAATAATATATTCCGTATCCACTGCTGTAGTAGTGTATACGTTGACCTTGTAGGCATTGTTTGCCCAGTGTGTTCTTCAAACAACTGCCATCTAGCTGTGTGAGCTTGTTCACATTCTGTCTAAATATCAATAATAATACCGTCTCCAGAAACACCACCTGAGTGACGTTTTTCAAGCAGCAATAATATATTCCGTATCCACTGCTGTAGTAGTGTATACGTTGACCTTGTAGGCATTGTTTGCCCAGTGTGTTCTTCAAACAACTGCCATCTAGCTCTGTGAGCTTTTTCACATTCTGTCTAAATATCAATAATAATACCGTCTCCAGAACCACCACCTGAGTGACGTTTTTCAAGCAGCAATAATATATTCCGTATCCACTGCTGTAGTAGTGTATACGTTGACCTTGCAGGCATTGTTTCAATTTGTTTGCCCAGTGTGTTCTTCATTTTAAAACAACTGGCACCTAGCTGTGTGAGCTTGTTCACAATCTGTCTAAATATCAATAATAATACCGTCTCCAGAACCACCACCTGAGTGACGTTTTTCAAGCAGCAATAATATATTCCGTATCCACTGCTGTAGTAGTGTATACGTTGACCTTTAGGCATTGTTTGCCCAGTGTGTTCTTCAAACAACTGCCATCTAGCTGTGTGAGCTTTTTCACATTCTGTCTAAATATCAATAATAATACCGTCTCCAGAAACACCACCTGCGTGACGTTTTTCAAGCAGCAATAATATATTCCGTATCCACTGCTGTAGTAGTGTATACGTTGACCTTGTAGGCATTATTTGCCCAGTGTGTTCTTCAAACAACTGCCATCTAGCTGTGTGAGCTTTTTCACATTCTGTCTAAATATCAATAATAATACCGTCTCCAGAACCACCACCTGAGTGACGTTTTTCAAGCAGCAATAATATATTCCGTATCCACTGCTGTAGTAGTGTATACGTTGACCTTGTAGGCATTGTTTGCCCAGTGTGTTCTTCAAACAACTGCCATCTAGCTGTGTGAGCTTTTTCACATTCTGTCTAAATATCAATAATAATACCGTCTCCAGAAACACCACCTGAGTGACGTTTTTCAAGCAGCAATAATATATTCCGTATCCACTGCTGTAGTAGTGTATACGTTGACCTTGTAGGCATTATTTGCCCAGTGTGTTCTTCAAACAACTGCCATCTAGCTGTGTGAGCTTTTTCACATTCTGTCTAAATATCAATAATAATACCGTCTCCAGAACCACCACCTGAGTGACGTTTTTCAAGCAGCAATAATATATTCCGTATCCACTGCTGTAGTAGTGTATACGTTGACCTTGTAGGCATTGTTTGCCCAGTGTGTTCTTCAAACAACTGCCATCTAGCTGTGTGAGCTTTTTCACATTCTGTCTAAATATCAATAATAATACCGTCTCCAGAAACACCACCTGAGTGACGTTTTTCAAGCAGCAATAATATATTCCGTATCCACTGCTGTAGTGTATACGTTGACCTTGCAGGCATTGTTTCAATTTGTTTGCCCAGTGTGTTCTTCATTTTCAAACAACTGCCATCTAGCTGTGTGAGCTTGTTCACATTCTGTCTAAATATCAATAATAATACCGTCTCCAGAACCACCACCTGAGTGACGTTTTTCAAGCAGCAATAATATATTCCATATCCACTGCTGTAGTAGTGTATACGTTGACCTTGTAGGCATTGTTTGCCCAGTGTGTTCTTCAAACAACTGCCATCTAGCTGTGTGAGCTTGTTCACATTCTGTCTAAATATCAATAATAATACCGTCTCCAGAAACACCACCTGAGTTGTTTTAAAAATAATGCCAGGCAAAGGCAGGCCGCCACGCAGAGGCACTAGGGGCCGTGCTGCTATGCTATCCTGTGGCCCTAGGAAATTGCCCAGTTTTAAAAAGGCAATGACCCTGAACTCCCAAAATGCTGAAGAGGTAGTTGACTGGCTTACACAGCACACCCCTTCCTCTACCGTTTCTAACTTTACCACAACATCCTCATCCTCCACTGCTATGGGCACCCCACGTAACACTTCCTCCACCACCGGCGCCCCTTCTTCACTGGAGTCAGAGGAGTTATTTTCACATGAGTTTCTTGAACTGAGTGATGCGCAACCATTATTGGTAGAAGAAGATGAAGGAGATGAGGACGTTACACCAGATTTAATTCTGGCAGAGAACACAACAGAGATGGACATAATGAGTGATGAGGAGGTCCCCGCTGCTGCTTCCTTCTGTGAGCTGTCAGAAGAAATTGATGCATCTGAGGAGAATGATGATGAGGAGATTGATGTTTTGTGGGTGCCCAGTAGAAGAGAGCAAGAGGAGGATAGTTCAGATGGAGAGACGGAGAGTCAGAGAGGCAGGAGGAGAATAAGACTTAGAAGAAGCAGGGAGGACAGCTCGCAGGGAACAGTAGGGCAACAACATGTATCGGCACCTGTGGTCAGCCAGCCAACGCACCCGCCATTGCCGCCAACGCCGCCAACTTCTACTGTTACCGCCAGATTGCCAGCTTCAAAAAGGTCAGCAGTGTGGGATTTTTTTAATGTGTGTGCCTCTGACAAAAGCGTTGTAATTTGCAATGAGTGCAGTCAGAAACTGAGTCTTGGGAAGCCCAACAGCCACATAGATACAACTTCTATGCGAAGGCACATGAACGGCAAGCACAAAGCACTTTGGGAGCAACACCTCAAAGGCAACAGGCAAACTAAAAGCCACCCTCCTTCTGGTCCAGCATCTTACTGCTCTACCTCTGCTGTCCTTGACCCGTCTGAACCACTCTCCACTCCGCCTTCCACCTTGACCACCAGTTCCCATTCCCAGTCATCTGCCCCCAGCCAAGTTTCTGTGAGGGCCATGTTTGAGCGTAAGAAGCCAATGTCTGCGAGTCACCCCCTTGCCCGGCGTCTGACAGCTGGCTTGTCCGCACTCTTAGCCCGCCAGCTTTTACCATACCAGTTGGTGGACTCTGAGGCCTTCCGCAAATTTGTAGCAATTGGGACACCGCAGTGGAAGGTACCCAGCCGCAATTTTTTTTCAAAAAAGGGAATACCACACTTGTACCACCATGTGCAGAGCCAAGTCACCGCATCTCTGTCACTTAGTGTTGGGCCAAAGGTCCATATGACTACTGACGCATGGTCCTCCAAGCATGGTCAGGGCAGGTATGTCACCTACACTGCCCACTGGGTGAACTTGGTCATGGCTGGGAAGCAGGGAATGTGTGGCTCAACAACAACAGTGGAGTTGGTGTCACCGCCACGGATTGCACGCGGTTCTGCCACCACCTCTACTCCTCCTTCGCTCTCTACCTCGTCTTCTTCCTCCTCTGCTGCTGGGTCCTCCTTCTCCACACCTGTGCACCCCCAGCTCCCCCTAGGCTATTCGACGTGCCAGGTACGCCGTTGTCATGCTGTCTTGGGGATGACGTGCCTGGAAAGCAGAAACCATACCGGATCTGTACTCCTGTCATCTCTGCAGTCACAGGCCGATCGGTGGCTGACCCCACACCAACTGAAGATCGGAAAAGTGGTGTGTGACAACGGAAGCAATCTGTTGGCAGCACTGAGACTGGGCAATTTAACACATGTGCCCTGCATGGCACATGTTCTGAATTTAATAGTCCAACGTTTTGTCTCGAAGTACCCAGGATTCCAGGACGTTCTCAGGCAGTCCAGGAAGGTGTCGGCCCATTTCAGAAGTTCCTACACAGCCATGGCACGCCTTGCTGACATTCAGCAGCGGTACAACATGCCAGTCAGGCGTTTAATTTGCGACAGCCAGACTCGCTGGAATTCAACGCTCCTCATGTTGGAACGTCTGCTGCAACAACAAAGAGCCGTCAATGAATACCTGTTTGAACTGGGTGGTAGGACTGGATCTGCAGAGCTGGGGATTTTTTTCCCCCGTTACTGGGTGCTTATGCGCGATGCCTGCAGGCTCATGCGCCCTTTTGAAGAGGTTACAAACATGGTCAGTCGCACCGAAGGCACCAGCCTGCAAAACATGTTGTACAATGCTTTTAAGGGTGATGTCACTTCAGGAACTCATCAACATTCCAGGGGCAGAGGTGCCAGTAATCCTGCCACGAGCGCACCTGCAAGGACAAAGCACTTTGGCCACTCTGTAACGTCAGATATGCAAATGTTTTTCAGTCCAAGGCAGCGCCGGAACCCTTCTGGATCCACCCTCAAAGAACGCCTCGACCGGCAGGTAGCGGACTACCTGGCATTAACTACAGATATCGACACTCTGAGGAGCGATGAACCCCTGGACTACTGGATGCGCAGGCTTGATCTGTGGCCAGAGCTGTCACAATTTGCCATGAACCTCTTGTCTTGCCCCGCCTCAAGTGTCCTCTCAGAAAGGACCTTCAGTGCAGCAGGAGGGATTGTAACTGAGAAGAGAACTCGCCTAGGTCACAAAAGTGTGGATTACCTGACCTTTATTAAAATGAATGAGGCGTGGATCTCGGAGGGTTACTGCACGCCGGAAGACTTGTTCTTACTCCCCATGCAGCTGTCCTTCTCTGCACGCCTAATGACTCCACACACAGCTGTCCTTTAGCGTCCTCCTCCCTCCGCCACCGTTACAAACTAGGGTGCAAACCCTACTGGTTTCATTTGAATCCAGGTAAATCCTGAGTTTTTCTGGCCTCTGTGCTTCAGTGGCTGCAACCAAAAAAATGAATATTTTCAGCATTTATATGGCATATTTTTTCTGGCCTCTGTGCTGCAGTGGCTGCGACAAAAAAAAATGAATATTTTCAGCATTTATATGGCATATTTTTTGTGGCCTCTGTGCTTCAGTGGCTGCGAAATTTTTTTTTTATATTTTCAGCATTTATCTGGCATATTTTTTCTGGCCTCTGTGCTGCAGTGGCTGCGACAAAAAAAATGAATATTTTCAGCATTTATATGGCATATTTTTTCTGGCCTCTGTGCTTCAGTGGCTGCGACAAAATTTTTTTATATTTTCAGCATTTATATGGCATATTTTTTCTGGCCTCTGTGCTTCAGTGGCTGCGACAAAAAAAAAATTATATTGTTAGCATTTATATGGCATATTTTTTCTGGCCTCTGTGCTGCAGTGGCTGCGACAAAAAAAAAAAAAATATTTTCAGCATTTATATGGCATATTTTTTCTGGCCTCTGTGCTTCAGTGGCTGCGACAAAAAAATTATATTGTTAGCATTTATATGGCATATTTTTTCTGGCCTCTGTGCTGCAGTGGCTGCGACAAAAAAAAATTAATATTTTCAGCATTTATATGGCATATTTTTTCTGGCCTCTGTGCTTCAGTGATTGCGACAAAAAAAACATAATTTTTCAGGAAAGTACACATGCCTAAATTTTCAGGGTTCTGCAACAGTGGCAAAATCGCATCTTGTATGGTCACCGCAGGTGATCAATAAAGTAGACCAAAACTGGGCCCACACTGCAGAATCTGTGTTTTTTGGTTCACTTCACTGTACATTGAATTACCTCTGCCTGACCGTGCACGTGCGCACAAGCACGGTGACTGCTAAACACACCACTACAGAAATATTGCCACCAACAGGACGAACATCCTGGAGGTGACAAGCTCAACTAGTAATTAACAACTATTATTTGCTCACTTGACGGTATCATTCATTAAAGCTCTTTGCGTTTTTTTGCGTTGCAGTAAGCGCCGCGTTTAGTCTTTGCGTGTGAACAGGCTGTAACCTTTACACGACTTGATTGGCATGTAGACGCCGGACGTTTTAAAGCAGTTTATTACACAGGTTTAGAAATATAGTGTGATTTCTGCCCTTTACAGCACAAAACGCAGCGCTGTGTCAACAATGTATTTTTCAGATACATTTTTGCCCTTGATCCCCCTCTGGCATGCCACTGTCCAGGTCGTTGCACCCTTTAAACAACTTTAAAATCATTTTTCTGGCCAGAAATGTCTTTTTTAGCTTTTAAAATTCGCCTTCCCATTGAAGTCTATGGGGTTCGCGACGTTCGCGAACCGTTCGCATTTTTGACGCAAGTTCGCGAATATGTTTGCGAACTTTTTTTCCGACGTTCGCTATATCCCTACTGGAAGGCAAACCACACGAGTGGCAACTCCCTTGTGGGAAAAAAATTTCCCTCTGATCAATGATGTCAAGGCTTTCCTCCAGTCGTTCCAAACTGTTTTTGACGCCCCTGGGCGAGTCGATTGTGCCTCTTCCCGGCTCCTGCAAATCTGGCAGGGGAATCGCAGTGCCAGTGAGAATGCTATTGACTTTAGAACTTTAATGGCAGAATATGGCAGGATAATTAAATAGACTTATTATTATTATAACTGGGCAATGGACAGAGTCCCCCCTCCTCCCAGCTCCATAGGTCTCCACATTCTTACAACCTGGTATAGTAAGCCTGTTCCTAACAAGACGACAGACTGAGGTGGTTAATGTGTCTGGATTTAGAGACAACAAAGTGTTATTTCACTCTCTTGTTTTCTCCTATTTCCACACCTTTATTTCTTAATCTTAATTTCTTTCTTTTTTTTTCCCCTTCTCTTCCTTCACTGCCCCCCCCCCCCCCAGGTCTGGACTGAGAATTAAAATAGGCCCTGGCATTTCAGGTACGCAGAGGCCAAATCAGCCCATATAGAGGCCCAAACAGCCTCCACCAGCCCACTAAATACTGACTTTCTATGGGACCTTATAGCAGCCCCTCTGGCATTTGCCAGAACCCACAGATTGCCAGTCCGGGCCTCCTCCCCAGACTGAATGGGAAAAAAGAATTAAGGCCCACAAACCTGCTCACCATCACTGCCCCCCCCCATGTTTGTTTGCAATGATCACCAAAGTAGTAGAGGAGCCAGGCAGATATAATGCTAAATGTTGCAGCAGTTTAGGAGAATACAGTGCCCCAACTCAGTGAAGTGCTCAGCACAAGCAGCCAGAAAACGCACTGATTTTGCTCCAAAGCTGCTCCCTCAACCAATGTGCCTCTCTCTGATTCTCCTGCACGTGAAGAAGTCAGACATATGCACTCAACCAGATCACATCAGTAACAACAAGCTGAATTTCCAATGCCAGGCACCAAGTAGTGGCAGCCTGCAGGCCCATTAGGTCCAGGGGGGCCAAATCCTTTGCGACGGGAACCAAGCATTTCAAACTGGGCTGCATTCATATCCATCCTGGGCCGCAGGTTGCACACCCCTGTGTTACACGCTTTTTTCTGTCCATAAAACCTATTTGGCCAAGATAAAATATCCAAACTGTGATTCTGACTGTTGATTACACTAGGTGGGAAAAAAAGCATTGATTTTTCTGGTTTTATTGGATTTTAGTGATTTTATTGCATTTCACAATGTTCTTTGTTACTTTGTTTTGCCCATGGAAATTTAGTGTTCTATATATCCGTATGGGGGTTTCTGTACGCCACATAGTATATCTATCTATAAATATTGGGCATCAAAGTGTTCATTAGACCAATGGCATTCATATTTAGGATGTTTTATGCTGATACGTTATGTATTGTGGGGCATATAGTGGGGTAAAATGCAAGCTTTGTGAAGATTTTCAGAAATTTCATAAAAACCCACTACGTTCAGCATAGCTTTGCAGTTTGGTACTCTGCAATAGAAAGACATATTTACCGATTTTGAATTAGTCAGAATGTGTACTTTTCAAAAATGTATGGCTTTCTAGTGTCACCTTACAGTTGGGGGTCTTATGGTACATAATACACATACCGGGTGCTTATATTACAGCAGCCAGAGTGTCAGTTGCGAAAATGTATATGTACTATTTGCATTTGGGGGACCCTGTACACCACATAGTTTTGCAAATCTATGCGGATACTTTGGTAATCCTATACACAATGGCCATCAAACTGTTTAGTGGACCTATGCATTTTCTTGGTACGAGTTATGAGAGAGATAAGATGCTAGAAGCTGAGTCAAAGCGTTACGACTCAGTAGTTTGGAGTAGAAAGACATGGTTAACCATTCTGGATTCATCTGAATGTGTACTTTCCAAAAATAATTGGTTTCGGGGGGATCGATGTATTTTTTGTGTTTTTACCCCACAAAAAAAGCAGTAAATGTGATGATTATTCAACAAGTTGTATGCGCTAACTTCATTTTGGGGTCTCTAAACGCCAGGTACTTTTGTAATCCTGTACACATTGGGTATCAAAATGTTCAGTGGACCCCTAGCAGTCACATTTAGGATGTTTTTTCTTGGTACCCAAAGCTATGTGGGAGATAGGAACTTGAAAATGTAAAGTTTAGTGGCGATTTTTCAGAATTTTCATAAATTTTTATTAAAAAAAGTGGCAGATTTATCAAGGGTCGAATTGAAAATTTAGAATGAAAATTTTCAATTTTGTATAATCAAATTCGACTAGGGATTACAGTTTTTTTAAAAAAGTCGAATTAGATTTTCGAGATTTATCATACTCTGGCCCTTTAAGAATTTGAATTAGACTATTTGCCACCTGAAACCTGCAGAATTACTGTTTAAGTCAATGGGAGAGGTGCAGGGATCAATTTGGAGGTGTTTGCAGCCTTCCTTACATTCAAGTTTTTTTCTGAGAAAAAACTCGAATTGAGTTTGTTTGAATTCTATTTAAATTCCATCCGAATTCCATTAGAGATTTCGAGTCATTTCAATTAGTCCGAGTTGGATAAATTCGATTTTATTAATACATTTCAGTTGAATTTATGATAGTTTATGGGAGTTTTAAAAAACACATGAATTTGAAATATGACCCCTGATAAATGTGCCTCTAAGTTCAGTAAAGCTTATCTTTCTCTTTTGCTAAATTGTTGAGTTTCAAATAGCTGGGAACTAATTCCCCGGGTGGATATTTGCAGCAAAACAAATGATCATTATAAAGCTCAAGATGAAGTTATTGAACTGTTCCATTATTGACCTTTTACTCTTTTACTATGAAAGGGGTGAATATTATATTAATTACAGTTGTCCAGTCATAGTGTCATCATACCAAGATATTTCCACATGAAGAAAGAACATTAAAGTTATGCAAAAACATTGATATTTTTGAAACTCTTTAGTTAGAGCTTTAATAAAGTTAGTAGTAAAAGATTCCCAGGCATTTATCACTTAAATTTCGTTGAATTTTGTTGGTTTTAATGTGTCATAAGATATTCACTGTAAGATACAGCCTCCCACTGTGCTAAAATTATAATTCTAAATCCATTTAAATTACTGTATATTGCTAAACAAATCCTATTACATAAGATCTTCATGCTCATCTTCGTTGCACTAACCAACGTCATACTGCATGTTTTTTCCATATATTTCATATTTTTCTAAATATTATTGTATTAGTCTGCTCTCTTTAACAGAGATCTTTGTTTATTTTCAGATATAAAGAGTGGTTTAAAGGGAAGATGTTATAATATTTGGGTTGCAAGATCTTGACCTCATTAACTTTTTAGTCATGTCATCTAACTTGTGTCTTACTTCGCTTTTTAATTTTTCCCATTCCATTGTGAAGATCACTCATTATCGACTTTAACTAATGAAACACTGTAGAAATGGGAACAGTAAGCCACATAGATCAGCTCAAAGTCTGAATTTAAGGTATTGCTCCTACTCCTACGCCATCTAAAAAAAAATGTAAAATTGACATAGCTGTTAATGTTTCCTCAAGTACCATATGTTCAGTTCTCTAGAGATTACTTGTTTGCTTATATAAGGGCAAAGTTCTAAATTATTGACCAAATATGTTCAGATAAAACCCTAGTTTTGGTATATTTTAACACAAGTTCTTTAACAACTGTTCAAATACATCATTTTCATATACAGTATCTGCTGTGTGTAGGCAGGACTTTTTAAATGTAAATGTGATATCAAGGGACCCCCTTTCCAAATGTCCTCCATCCCGCCCTCCTACCCCTCCCCTGTTGCTGCGCGACACACCACTGTCAGGCTCTGATGGGGTTTGATCCTGAGACTTCCTGGTTACTGGCTGTTCACCCTAACCACCGGGCCAGCAGAGCAGCCAGCAAGTTCTCATTGGCTCCTCTGCTGGGTCTCAGGTTTAGACATTTCACCCCAGCATCCATTGGTGGGCTGGGGTCAGCCATCAGGGCCGACCCTACACTATATAAGTTTGAAAAAGATAGACGCCAATACCTTGTCTGCTGCAAATGGGGGGTTCCCAATCTTTATTCCATGGTGCTCATGACACTTCACAGTCTATCTTTTTCAAATTGTATATTACTGGCAAGTGGCTAGGCCAGGGCCTCTACCGAATCCCCTAATTGGACTTTCATTTCCTACAGTATATAAGGCCAGCCCTCAGAACTACCATTGACTGAGCATTGGCCTTACTTAGCACTGTGGCACTGCCCCTAGCTCTGGCTCCCTGCTCTGGCCCTGTCTGTACCGTGCTTTGTTTATACCTTGCCTTGTCTTCTCCAGTCCTGTCTGTTCTGCTCTCCAGTCCCCCCCAAAATCCCGTCTGCTCTGCAGTCCTTTCTGCTCTGCTCTCCAGTCTTCACACTCCAGTCCTGTGTGCTCTGCAGTCCTCCCCCTCCAGTCCTGTCTGCTCGTCAACCCCCATCCTGTCCTGATTTTACTCCCGCACCGTCCTGTCCCAGAGTCTTCATCCGCTCCATCCCTTGCTGTTCTGCCACTGTTCTCCGTCCATTCCTGTCCTGTTCCTGTTTCTGTTTCTGCCACTTTGCCCACACCGTCCTTCTCCAGTCTTCCATCTGCTTCATCCCATCAAGTTGTTAATGGCCAGTCCAGTCCTGTTCCTGATTCTGACTCATCACCCTTATCCTGTCCTTTTCTATTTGTTTCCTGGTTCACAAACAGCTCCTGCCTGAATGACCCACCCTTTCCACCTCTGCCTCCTCTTTGCCCCATACCTTTATCGTGACTGCCACATATGTTTTACATCCTTCCTCAACTCGCAGCTGTGATCAGGTGTGAGGGAACAGCAGGGGGAGTGTCTGCAGTGCCATGGGGAGCAGGACTGGGTTGTCTGGGGCTCATGAAGGTCGGGGTCCACCTGTTTTTTTTCCAGGTGTCCCACCAGCCCAGTCCGACCCTGGTTTGAAGTCTAGAGGGATAATGCAGCTTATTCACACAACCCCACCTAGCTATATTATCCTGTTGACAGCTGAGACCAGCCTTGATGATTTAACCCTTACTTAAAACCTCTACTTATACTGGATGACTCCTCATTTGAGTTGATTAATTTCCTTGAAGATCCCAATTGTCCTTTCTTATGGTGTTGTCTGATGCAGTCTGCTTTCCAGAATGAAAAGTTAATCACAAGTGAAAATCATTAAAACATTTTTAGAAGTTATAATATGAAGCTCATCTGCATAATTATATCTGTAATGATATTGAACTGGCACGGGGATCCCAAATCTGGTTCCTGTCACTATGGTCACAATGTCTTGTAACTGTTGAATCATATTTTAATGTTTGTATGGAAAAACTGATACTGATAACAGTCATATTGTCAATCATTTGTCTCTGGAAAAATCCTGATGTCTGGTCCCAGTAGAGCAAAAGGGTTTGGCTAGGTTATGAAAGCCAACATTTTTATTGGTTTCTAACTGGTGAAACACTTTACCTATACACTTTAAACAAAAAAAAAAAAAAAAAAAAGGTTCCCTGGAATTTTGAGAAACATAAAAAACTACAATATCATATGGTTTTAGTTTTCAATAAATGCTTTACTTACAACTGTGGGATAATGTGAATATAGGTACAGAACAGGAGCCCAGAGACAACTGGTTGGGATGTTCCACCTGAACTGTCACTTTGGGGGGACACAGCTGTATACATTTCACAGCAGCTGTAGAATGGATGTAAGAGGCTGAAATTTGAAATGTGAGAAATGCATCCTTGCTTTGTCACACACACAAACATTTAGGGGCTATTTATCATGGTATGTAATACTATTAAGTACATCAGAAAAATGGTGTAAAATAAATGGGACATATTAAAGCTGCCTTTTTTCTTTTATGACCCCCCAATCACTGTATTTAATGTTATTATTTTATCTCATAGTTATGATGTAAACTTCTCAGTCAGTGGGAACATTTGTTATATAGGCCCCATGGTGTATATCAATGAAATATACAGTATTTCTGCTAAAATATTTCAATTTAATACGTTCCTGTTTTTTATACATGTTCCTGTTACTGTAATTGAAGCTGTTAGGAAATGTGGATCTGCATCCTATTAGCTTGAATTCAAAGCTCTGTTATGACTGACTGCACAGAGAATATATTGCCGTACATACTTCATTAGAACACATTAATAGCCTTGAGCCACAAGGCCATTGTTTGATGCAATGTCTGTTTGTATAGTCCCAGCAATAAAACATGTAAGAAAAGTGACTGCAACTCTGCTTATGTTAATAAGTAACCAATCACGTTCATCTGTCAAAAAATTGCACTTGTTCTAATCCACATGTTTCTAACTATAGCATTATATAGGCTAAAGCGTTATATAATAGAAGTTCATCAATCGTGAACCACAAGTCTGTAGGCCACTGTTATACTTTTGATCTCATTGAAATTGTACCACTTTCTACGATAGCCATTGTGACATCAGCTAGCCTCCACATTATCATTATCCAGTGCTGGAACTGAACTTATTTATTTCACTTTACATTGTAGCATAGAATAAGCCCTAAACATGTCTCAATATCTTCTGGGTGACATGGAGCTGCCTAAAAACTGAAGTTATGTCTCATGCATTAAACTATGACTACCCCCCCAGCCTACACATTTGTTTATTAAACAGATTTTTGTTTTTAATTGTATATATACACAAAATATACATATGTACATAACATCATTTTCTTATAAATTGAGCAACCCATCCTTTAATGAAAGTAAGTGTCTTCTATTAACCTTTTCCAGTTTACTATACAACATGTACATGGTGTGGTTCAGGTGATGACTTCATCATAGTCAGAATTGTATTTTTATTTAAAAGTTTTATGTGCCTAAGCTGATGTCCATTTATCGCTAAATAATTTCGTTTTTGCTAATAGGTTTGCATGTTCTGTAGAGAGGCTTGCTGCCAATAACCTCAGCTAATGGAAGAAAATGGAAGAAAATGCTTATCCTTACTGATGTATCCAAGGTCCATGCTTTCACCAATTTGAGGTAGAGAGTGGTAAATGCTATAGGTATTATAGAGGTCTATTGTAGAAATAAGAATAGGTTGATGGAAATTGTCCTTGGTTGGAATCCACTAAAGCTTAGGCCACTAGGAGAAACTTTAGATGGAGCAGTCCAAACCCTGCATTATACTGAAAATAATCTGTAACTACATTGCACAGTACATGCATCAGTAGTTGCTTTCCTGCTGGTACATCCATGTTTATGTTATGATGGCTCACACTGATGATCTGCTCTTAAAGGGATCCTGTCATCTCATCGGAAAACATGTTTTGTTTTTTTTCAAATGCATCGGTTAATAGTTCTACTCCAGCAGAATTCTGCACTGAAATCCATTTCTCAAAAGAGCAAACAGATTTTTTTATATTCAGTTTTGAAATCTGACATGGGGCTAGACATTTTGTCAATTTCCCAGCTGCCCCTGGTCATGTGACTTGTGCCTGCACTTTAGGAGAGAAATGCTTTCTGGCAGGCTGCTGTTTTTCCTTCTCAATGTAACTGAATGTGTCTCAGTGGGACATGGGTTTTTACTATTGAGTGTTGTTGTTAGATCTACCAGGCAGCTGTTATCTTGTGTTAGGGAGCTGTTATCTGGTTACCTTCCCATTGTTCTTTTGTTTGGCTGCTGGGGGGGAAAAGGGAGGGGGGTGATATCACTCTTACTTGCAGTACAGCAGTAAAGAGTGATTGAAGTTTATCAGAGCACAAGTCACATGACTTGGGGCAGCTGGGAAATTGACAATATGTCTAGCCCCATGTCAGATTTCAAAATTGAATATAAAAAAATCAGTTTGCTCTTTTGAGAAATGGATTTCAGTGCAGAATTCTGCTGGAGCAGCACTATTAACTGATTCATTTTGAATTTTTTTTTTCCCATGACAGTATCCCTTTAACCTTCAATGGGACACTGATTTGTTTCAGCTAATGGTGTACCTGTAGGATCTCCCCTAGAAGAAAAAGCTGTTCTATCGGTACAACCAAACAAACTTTTAGTCTAGATTTCCCTCAGCAACAGAAGTTGGCCTGCTTTATCTGATACCAACAATCAGCTGCCCTGCATCCTATAAATACTGCCAGCTACATACCTGTAAAATGTTTTTGTTTTTAAGAAAAAGGTGTAAGGACATTAGGTCTGGGGGATGACAGAGATATCATCAGCGGTACCCACTCATTCCTGAGGTCACAGGTCAGTGACATCCCACAGTGTTGATTCACAGCTGGAAATTGGACCCGTGTGACGTTAGCCTTTGCAAATAGCAGACTCCCAAATAAGGCCTTGTTGCATTTAAAGCAAGTTTGGTAACTGTAAACAATATAACAGGACTGGTTACACATACAGCTTACAGAAAGATTACACAGACGACAAAGAGAGTTCCACTGAGAACATCTTAAATGTATCGATGAACTATATATTTAGTTCACACAAATTCTGGGGTGGCTTGGCTGAGCTACCTGCAGACTGTAGTCTAGTAGAGGTAATTGTAGGACAGTTTTACACTAGGAGGCACATTTACTAAGGGTCGAAGTGAATTTTCGAATTTAAAATGTTTGAATTTCTCATTACTCATTTTTGGGTACTTCGACTATCGAATAGGCCTAACTTTGACTTCGATTTGAAGTATTGTCTCTTTAAAAAAGTTCGACTTCGACACTTCGCCACCTTAAACCTGCTGAATTGCTATGTTAGCCTTTGGGGACCTCCTTGAACCTATAGCCAACATTTGGCTACGTTTTTAGAAGTTGAAGTAAAATAGTTCGATTTCATCGTACAATCAAACGATTTTACTTAGACCGAATATGGCCAATTTCGATAAAGAAACCTTCGACTTCGAATATCGAAGTAATGCAATTCGATGGTTGAATTTCGAAGTTTTTTACACTTTGAAATTTGACCCTTGATAAATCTGCCCCTAGATGTAAAAAAATCGGCCTTGTTGGCATTTGAGTCATCAATCATTGAGGCATATTTTGTTTTTTTGCATTATTGTAAAAGTAATATAAATAGTGTAAAATCAGTGTTTGGCAGAATCGACATTAACATTAATAGATACTTTTCTTGGGGCTTCTAACTCTTTCTCTCAGTCAATCCAAGTAAATGGGTGAAGAAACCAATCAGCGCAGGTGTACTGCTGCAAGGTGCTTTTATTGTATCCAATAAAAGCACCTTGCAGCAGTACACCTGCGCTGATTGGTTTCTTCACCCATTTACTTGGATTGATTGAATACGTTGTTTTGGATGGAAACAAGGGTTCGGAGACCAGAAATATACAACAAGGGTAAATATACCAGTTTTACGTGACTCTTTCTCTCAGTCCTTATCTGTCAAATCTGGT
The DNA here is from genome assembly GCA_038501925.1 of Xenopus petersii. Taxonomy (NCBI): domain Eukaryota; kingdom Metazoa; phylum Chordata; class Amphibia; order Anura; family Pipidae; genus Xenopus; species Xenopus petersii. The sequence goes on along the minus strand of CM076672.1, from coordinate 192,550,598 downwards.
ATGTATGAATCCTGTTTTATTATATAATTGCACTGGTTTTGTTATTTTTAAGCAGGAAAGGGTTAATCCAAGACAGAGGTTGTATTGCATACCTCCTAACTGTCCCCATGCTGACAGCTTAGCCTGCAGTAATCACTGTTGAATGGAAGAGAGCAGCACAACACCAATATATTGCAGGTGGGGAGCATCCCCATTTATTATCACAGGATGAAGGGTGGGTGAAAACCCCCCCGAAACGTTGATTTTTTTGGTGGTGATAATAAATGGGGATGCTCCCCACCTGCAATATATTGGTGTTGTGCTGCTCTCTTCCATTCAACAGTGATTACTATGATTGACGTGTGCCGACCGTCTAGAGAGTCTTGCACCATCTAGCAGGATTTGCCATAGGAAAGGCGAGGGAGGTGTGGTTTTCAATACATTTGGATATCACTTCTCAGCTTAGCCTGCAGTCCCAGTTCATTATTTATGTCCTGCATTTGCCTTTCATCTCCTGCACTGATGCCTCACAAAGTATACTTTATAAATACTTTATACTATATAAAGAATACTAAGCACCTGCACTTAGATACATTTGTAACTAAAAAAATAAATTTGTAACTAAAAAAGCAGCTTAAAGGGCAATTTCACCTTTGTTAGCAACACTTTAATACTACATTAAACATGGCATCACACTTATCTTAAGATGCCAAATTTTGTAAAATGGAGGTGCTATTTAGGGGGTTTGTCCGTAAAATGGATGTCCATGGCAGAACTTTTTGTTCCTCCTTCCATTTTTCACACTTGGATGTATGGCATTGTGAAATATTTGGTGGTGGTCTAAGATACTATCCAGATGTGACCCATTAAAATGTCAGGGTTAGGCCACTGGCCATTATCAGTGTGCCTAAATTAAAAAATATTGTAACCAGCCCTCTGTTGTTTTGCGATGTTCCACCCCCATTTGGATCTACCATCTTTAAAAAGGTTACTCGCCTCTTGCACACCCAGTGTCTGCCAATATTTCTGTAATTCAAAGCTCTTGAAATGGGAATGGTTACTGTTGTCCCAAAGAGGGAAATTTGGAGATATTCCCTTATTCTATATCAAAACTAACACAGGTCTTCATATCTCAAATATGGTCAATTTATGTATGTAATGTAAATAGGGCATTCTAAATTATTTAGTTTTTTCAGTATAATGGTGGGAAGTGCTCTCCAGCAGATATTGAGGCAACACACCTAGTGAAGACAGTAGCATTGTCCCAGTAGGCAGGGAACTGTAGCTTTATAGTTCTGGTTTAAGGCAAGCTATGCCTTGTCTAGCAACATGTATTTCACATAGGCCAGATGGTATTCATCCCAGGGTAATTAGCGAGCTTAGCTCTGTGATTGCCAAACCTCTTTACTTAATTTTTCAGGATTCATTGAGATCTGGCATAGTGCAGAGAGACTGGCGAATTGCTAATGTGGTGCCTCTATTCAAAAAAGGATCCCGTTCTCAGCCTCAAAACTATAGGACAGTTAGTCTGACGTCAGTGGTAGGAAAGCTTTTCGAAGGGTTAATAAAGGATAAGATACTGGACTTCATAGCAAATCATAATACTATGAGTTTGTGCCAGCATGGTTTTATGCGTAATAGATCTTGCCAGACTAACTTAATTTCTTTTTATAAGAATGTAAGTAGAGACCTCGATTCTGGGATGGCAGTGGATGTGATTTACTTAGACTTTGCTAAAGCATTTGATACAGTGCCACACAAAAGGTTACTGGTTAAATTAAGGAATGTTGGCCTGGAACATAGTATTTGTACCTGGATAGAGAATTGGCTAAAAGTTAGACTACAAAGAGTGGTGGTTAATGGAACATTTTCTAATTGGACCAGTGTTGTTAGTGGAGTACCGCAGGGCTCTGTACTAGGTCCCTTGCTTTTCAACTTGTTTATTAATGACCTGGAGGTGGGCATTGAAAGTACTGTTTCTATTTTTGCAGATGATACTAAATTGTGCAGAACTATAGGTTCCATGCAGGATGCTGCCACTTTGCAGAGTGATTTGTCTAAATTGGAAAACTGGGCAGCAAACTGGAAATGCAAGGTTATGCACTTTGGCAAAAATAATATAAATGCAAGTTATACACTAAATGGCAGTGTGTTGGGAGTTTCCTTAAATGAGAAGGATCTAGGGGTCTTTGTAGATAACACGTTGTCTAATTCTGGGCAGTGTCATTCTGTGGCTACTAAAGCAAATAAAGTTCTGTCTTGCATAAAAAAAGGCATTAACTCAAGGGATGAAAATATAATTATGCCTCTTTATAGGTCCCTGGTGAGGCCTCATCTGGAGTATGCAGTTCAGTTTTGGACTCCAGTCCTTAAGAGGGATATAAATGAGCTGGAGAGAGTGCAGAGACGTGCAACGAAATTGGTTAGAGGGATGGAAGACTTAAATTATGAGGGTAGACTGTCAAGGTTGGGGTTGTTTGTCTGGAAAAAAGGCGCTTGCGAGGGGACATGATTACACTTTACAAGTACATTAGAGGACATTATAGACAAATGGCAGGGGACCTTTTTACCCATAAAGTGGATCACCGTACCAGAGGCCACCCCTTTAGACTAGAAGAAAAGAACTTCCATTTGAAGCAACGTAGGGGGTTCTTCACAGGCAGGACAGTGAGGTTGTGGAATGCACTGCCGGGTGATGTTGTGATGGCTGATTCAGTTAATGCCTTTAAGAGGGGCTTGGATGATTTTTTGGACAGACATAATATCAAAGGCTATTGTGATACTAAGCTCTATAGTTAGTATAGGTATGGGTATATAGAATTTAATTAAAAGTAGGGAGGGGTGTATGTATGGATGCTGGGTTTTCATTTGGAGGGGTTGAACTTGATGGACTTTGTCTTTTTTCAACCCAATTTAACTATGTAACTATGTAACTATCTGTCAGGCAAAAGGACAGTCCACCATGACAAAATGTGTGGTTTTTAAATAGTGCAACATAAATGTTACTTTTGTGGCTCCTTTTCAGGTGTGGCTTGTGGAAATGTTGGCCTATACTGTTATATAAAAAGTGGCATAACAATTAAGGAGACCCAGTATGGGAGTTCAGGTTACACATTCATAATATTATCTCCCTGGGCAATTTTATATCAAGTTATATAGTAGAGTATATGTTCTGTTGTACAGTAGAAATCGACAGTATTCATTGAAGCTGTGCAACTACTTGTCTTTTTTAAAGCACCAAGCAGGACTGGAAATGTAAATGAATGCAAAGTAAACAAGACTGCAGTACTTTTGAACAGTATACTAGACATACTCATATGATTTAGAAACAGTAAACTTCAAATGTAATATCCATGAATACCTCTTCTAAAAGTGGGATAATTTTCTGGGAATACATGAAGCGACTGCTTCATGTATTACTTTATACTACACAAGTTATGTGAGGATTCAGATATGGGATCTATTATCTGGAGTGTTTGAAATCTTTCATACTGATCCCTTAAATTACCTTGGAATCTGTGGTTTTATCTGTTGAGTCTCCATCAGCTTTCCCAAGACCCTAGCACAGGGGTCTCCAACCTTTTTATTATCTGTGAGCCGCAGTCAAACGTAAAAACTGATGGAAAGCCACACAAGCAAGAAATAATTCATTGGGGGTCAATTGACAGCCCCATGTTGACTGGAAGCTCGCAGAAGATTCTGTTGGAGTAAAACTGTTTCTATATTCTTGATTAATATTAGGAATTTCAAAATGGGCACTTACTCTGAGACGTCTGCGAGCAACATCCGTGGCAGTGGAGAGCAAAATGTTGCTCACGAGCCACTGGTTGGGGATCAGGACCCTAGCACATACCTCCAAATATCTGGACACCCCTGATCTTACCTGGTCACACCTGGCTGTTCTGACATAAAAAATCCACCCACTCCATATTAAACCCCTCTCATTTTGGAGGGTCCGTGATTGGTGACCACCATGCTAAAATCAGCAGAATTGAAGTTATGCTACGGAGATACCCCAGTGCGATGACCTTGTTCACGTGACTAAAAGTCACATGACTTAAACGTTTCGGATTCGTTTCACCCAGGCTCTTAGATTTGACTGAATTCTGCTTAAATATGCTAAATTCTAGCTGACTCCTGAACCAAATCCTGGATTTGGTGTATCCTTAAATACAAGAGACAACTGCCATTTATCTTTTGTTTATGATCAGTGTAGAATATTGTATAGTTAAAATAACATGGAGATTAACCATAGCTCTCTAGAAATACTAATTATCAAACAGCTTTTATTGCATTACACTTGTAATAATGAACGATTGCAATATTTAGTAGTTTAAAAGGGTCATTTACAAAGGCGTGTAGGAGCACTAAAGGATGCAAAATCATGCCCACAGCACTGTATTCATGGCCTGAGCAAAGGTCCTCCATTCGGATGCAAAGTGCCTTACATGGTGGTAGTTTTGCACTTTGTACCCTGCTTGCTACCCTGAAATTTACAAAACAACACTTAGGGGCAGATTTATCAAGGGTCGAATTTCGAAGTGGAAAAAACTTCGAAATTCAACCATCAAATTTGATTACTTTGACTTCGAATGTTGAAGTCGAAGTTTTTTTTATCTTATTTGGCCATTTCCGGTCGAAGTCAAATCTTTCGATCGTACGCTGAGATCCTTCGAATCAAACAATTCGAACGATTTCATAGATCGATAGAACGTTTTTACTTCGACTTCTAAAAACTTAGCCAAATGTTGGCTATAGGTTCTAGAAGGTCCCCATAGGCTAACATTGCAATTCGGCAGGTTTAAGGTGGTGAAGTGTCGAAGTCGAACTTCTTTAAAGAGACTGTACTTCGATTTTCGAAGTCAAACTTTTTTACTTCGAATCTAAGTTGAATTTAGGCCTATTCAATGGTTGAAGTACCCAAAAATTAGTTCGAAATTCGAAGTTTTTACATTTGAAAATTCACTTCCACCCTTAGTAAATCTGCCCCTTGAAGTATTCACCAGGAACCCCTCTACTGTGGATTGTCAATATTTTTAGTGATTTCATGGTCAAGGCTACAAGTGGCTGGTTGGATGGAGGGTGTAGATTGTAAACTACGATGCTACTCTCTGCACGGAGAGCCTGATCTAAAATTTGGTGGGCACAGCTGAGCACTGTCCTTAGTGCCAGTGCTGAATTTATGGTGGAAGCTGCAGGTCTTTGCACACCAATAATGGCAATATATTTAAATGTGTTCACAGCTGAACACTGTGTGCAAAGTGCAAAATGCTAAATGGCACATTGCAGCCTTTTATGCACTTTATGTCTTCCTATTTCACACTTAATAAAGGGCCCTTTGCAACTGAAAATAACTTTTGCAGCATAGGCTTAAATGCCTACATATTGACAGTATCTATAAGTGTGTGTTTATGGTGGGATGGTGCGTGGTTTGTAGCAAATTATAGAAGATAAACCTGAATGTCTGAAGGAAACTGCAGATCATTGGTTATTCTAGCCCTGCCCTGAATCATGAACTTGCAAGATAAACATCTTTCTTTGCTCCTGTGAGTTCTTGCAATAAATTAGTTTATACCAGTGCCCAGCCCATGTTGTGTTCCTAATGATGCCAATGCAACATTTCAATAAGCTCAAGTTTTGCGACCTTGTTGCATAGCTTGTGTTTCACAAAATTTGCAATGGCTTTTAGAGGAATTTTACTCTGGCATTCTTGAAAAAGCTTTATTGTGGTATGACAAAAAAGCATGACACTCTGCCCCACTTCCCTTAATTCTTTATTCAGAAGAATTCCAATCCTATCTAGTATCCCAGGGTTGCACTACACATGCAAATATCTCAGTTGACTTCCCTAGGGATACACATTGAAATTTTTTATTGCCCGAATTCATAATCCTTTTAAAGAGCTTTGGTCAGCTGCCAAAAAACAACAGCAACTTATATACCATAAATGTAAGTTGTAAGGCAACTCGGGTTTCATATCTTGTCAACCAGTGTGTGTCCAAAACGCTAACTGAATTTTGTACTACCCTACTTTTCCCAGAAGGTGATGCAGTTCAAGATTTCTTTTCAATAAAAACTAAGTGCCGCGGGACATCAAATTCTTTACAGAGTAAAATGTTAGGATTACTGTAAGAAAACTAGGGATGAAAATGTAGGATTATGCTGGGATTTGCTCAGTCAGAAAGAATTACCTTGTGGTCATGTGACTTTTATACCCTACATTTCAACAGCTTTTATGCATAATAATTGCATTTGAAAGGAAACTTAGTGTGCTGCATGGGAGCTACACACGTTACTATTAGGGAGCAACATAGGCACTAAACATGCTTTGTTTTTTTGGCACCACAATCAGCTTAACTGCCAAAACTTTATGGACCTCCATAAACTCACTCATAAACGGAAAATTACCTTTGATAATATAACTGAAAATAGTTTCAATACCTCACCCTTAGTAACGCTGTAATTAAATCTGTTATGACATTTGAATAGTGACCAGTTATTTAATGCTGCAAAAGTGTAAGCAACCAGGGTCAGTGACCCACCAAATGACTTGGAAACTTTTTGGAAGTTTTGGGAAGCTAGCTATGGACTCGATACATTTCTGCTTAGGATGTAGTAATAATAGGTACTTACCAATGTACCTAAAAAAAATATATGCTAAAGAGTATTGGTTCAATCAACCCAGGGTTACCCCGACATATAATAAAAAAGCACTAACAGGGTAATGTACTAAAAAGTCTCACATTCGCCCAAGTCTAGCACGCCACAGCAAATCAGATGTTTGTTTCAGAACAGAAGACCAGTAAATGATCCTTGTTGATTAGTTGTTATCAGGGCCATATAGATATGCACCCTTTTCGGGGGTGGCCCTCAAGTGCTTAAATAATTACTTTAAAAAAAATTAATAAAACCCCCACACACAGGATCCTGCATAAATGATATGATGGAGCAGAGGAGTACAGGGCTGGTTGTGTTGAAAGCTGGAAATGGCATATGTCAGAAGAGACATGACACATATCAGTGCATGTGATGTCACTTCTGTACATTGGGGTGCTGTAAGTTCCAAGGGCACCAGACCTAAATACAGCCCTGGTTGCTATTGGCTACTAGACAAGTTGCACACGTCAGACCATTTATTACATTACACCCTGTAGTTTGCATGGGTTTATTGCACTTTGTGCACCTTAGGAAGGGAGGTAGGAGCCCCCTCCTGAAACTTTGCACGATAAAACTTACAATAAAATATTTAATAGAAGGAATGTAACTCCGCAATGAAATGTTAGCCTTTTTTTTTTATATAATGCAATTTCAGACAAGCCAAGCTAAGTGGGGCTAACAACTATGGTGCCTCTTATGGGTTTGTCAAACGGATTACCCTCCCATGAATCTAATGAACACACTGGGGAGAGAACCATGTCTCTGTGGGGCACAAACATTCTAGATCAGTTACATCAGTTAGGTGCGGTCACTCTTGCAGCACATATGTCTGTGATGTAATTTTAGATGAAACACTTTGCAGCATAAACATTTCATAAATCAGAACTTTGTCATTCATGAAAACTTTTGTTTGCTCTGTGCTTATTCAGCATTACACAATCACTGCACTGCTAATGGTAAATGGAAATTAACCAAAAATTCCAGATCCCCTCAACCAAGACTGTTAATAATGTCATTAGGGTTTTTTTTGGCTTGCATCCAAGCAGCCCTACACTGTGAGGCAAGCAGACAAGAGGAGGAATGTGATGCCTTGTGATCATAAACAATGATTTCACTGTGAGCTAGATGCATGCAGGAAGACAATATTAGCAACAGAATAGTGGAGGAAATCTTTTTATTTTACTCATAAAAGTAATTATAGGTAGAATACTGTTTATATAGCATATGGACTTGTAATACTCTGAATTTAAAGGGGTGGTTTGCCTTTAGATGAACTTTTAGTATGGTGTACAATGTGCAACTGGTTTAATTATTATGGGGTAAATTTTGTTTTTTTTTAGTCATTTAACTTTTGATTCAACAGCTCTCCAGTTTGTAGCAATCTGGTTACTAGAGTCCAAATTACCCTAGCAACCAGCATTGACTTGAATAAGAGACTGGATTATGAACAGGAGAGGTCTGAACAGAAAGATGAGTAATAAAAAGTAGCAACAATAATACACGTGTAGCCTTACAGAGCATTTGTTTTTTTTTAGATGGGACCCCTCCTGCCCCCCCCCATTTGAAAGCTGGACAATGTCAGAATGTAAATAAGCTATCAATAAATAAAGACAATTGAAAAGTTGCCATTCTTTAGCATATTAAACATTAACTAAACATGAACCATCCCTTTAAGAACCATATTTATCAAAATAATGAAAAAAAAAAAAAAAAGAAACCACCACAGTTTGACTGCTTTCTATTTACTTGCATAGAATGTTTTACAGTCATATTTCACTTTCTGCCCTTCAAGGGGCATGGCAAAACATGACTGGTGGCTGAAAAAAAAAAAATACATTCTAGATAAGACTTTTAAAATAGCAGAAATAGGAGTTGCTAGAAGCTGATTTGGAGAAAAAAACAAACAAAAAATAAACAGTAAGTCACTTTTTTAAAAAGTTGATTTATTACATGACAATTATTTTCTGTAGCTCTAAAAGAACAAACATTGTGATTAGCATATAATATTTAAATTGAAACTTAGTACATTCAACAATTTTTTTTTTTTTGGGATCTGGAATGCTTGGGCCCACTGTGTTCCATATAATGGCTATTGCAGTATTGTGGAGCACCATGCTTTAAAGGCTACTAAAAACAACCAGTAGGATTATTTGTGCCATTGCTTTACGCTGGCTTATTTAACAAGTACAAGGTACTGTCTTGTAAATAGAGAAGAAAAAAAAAGTAGAATTGATCAAAAGAAAAAAAAAAAAAAAAAAAAAAAAAATAGTATGAAACCACAATGCCATATTTCAGGGCCTTCTGGTTAACGGGCTTCCAGATAATATACCATATCTCTACGATTACTGGAGTCAACACGTTTTTATGGTTTTAAAAACAGAGACATACACACACACACACACACACACACACACACACACACACAAGAAACATCAAATCAAAGTTGCTAAATGAATTGCTGAATCACGGAAGGAGGATTGTTTTCCTTCTTGTTAGATAAGTCACTACAATATGATGATAAGTGTTATCTTATCGAACTTAACTTATCGAACTTAACATGAACAACAGTACAAGGAAACAGACTCATAAAGAGACTTTAAAAATAACACGGATGAGCATGCCAAATTCATAGGATCGGGGTTTTGTCTAAAAATATTTTGATCAGAAAATGTACATGTTGCAACGAAAGCATTCAAAACTATTACAAAAATTCTAGAAAATTCAAGGATATTCAGCAGAAATTGTCAGTTTCACAGGAAAGCAGCTTTACAAAAATGAAAGAATGTTAATTTCCAATTTGAATGCAGAGGTTTCTAATTTCAAAGCATTGCATAACTGTACAGTTCATTTTTAAACAAGGAATTAAAATGTTAATTTCTTTTAGAAATGCCACCATTAGATCCATATTTCCTTCTTTTTTTTTTACAAGTTCTACAGGTGCAGTTTGGTCACATTGGGCAAATCTACAATATTTCCAACATTCCTCAGGTTTTTCCATGGTTTCCAGTGATTTGGATCCAGTTTAGTTATTTTCCTGTGACTGTGCAATTGCCTATAAATCAACACAAAATGTACAAATAAAGTTATTACATTGACACGACACTACAATGACAGATGTAAATCTTGCTTGGACTATTACTAATACAATCATATGACTATATCATCAAATTACTCTCCACTTCCATTGCAGAAGTATTTCATATGGTGGGATTGAGGGATGATAAAGCAACAGTAGTAGAAATAATCACTAAGACAGTAGCAATGCCTACCTTATTACAAACATTTAGTGATAATTTTCTTTCTATTTTGTGGTGCAGATACTAGAAGTAGTAAACATAGCAGCAAACGGTAGTAGTTATAGGGCTATCTGGAAATCTTGAAAATAAACCCAATGTATAAACCCAATGTATTCATGAAATATAATAGCCTTGTAAAAAGGCTGCAGTTGGAAGTTGCAATTATTTCACTAGCAGTTACTCAAGGGTTGCCTCTGAACTCCTGACCGCTGAAAGCACAGGCTTAACATTTTAGCAAAAGAACAAACAACCAGTATTAACATGTATTATGCAAAAAAAAAAACAAAACCTGAAAATGATGACTAGAATTAGATTTTGCTGTGTTCAAAGAGTGTAGCAGCTAAAAAAATTTCAAGAAGCTCAAGTTAGAAAAATAGCTTACATCTTGCCATGGACAACTCCCATTGGCTTCTATAGTTTTTAGAGGCAGAATGTTTTTCACACTTAGGGGCAGATTAATTAAAGGTCAAGGTGAATTTTCTAATTCAAAAAATTCGAATTTCGAGCTATTTTTTGTGTACTTCGACTAGGGAATAGTCCAAATTCGATTCAAATTGAAAAAAAAAAAAAAATGAATACAATCATGTACTGTCTCTAAAAATTTGACTTCGACCATTCGCCATCGAAAACCTGCCAGATTGCTGTTATAGCCTATGGGGGACCTCCTAGTCCTCCTTGGAGTCAATTGGTGGACTTTGAAAAATCTAATTTTTTTTGGGAAAACTGATTTGAATTCCCTATTCGGCCAAAAAAAAAAAAAATTAAAAAAAATAAATAAAAATAAAAACTTAAATTTCGGTTGGTCTTTTTGAATTCAAAGTATTTCAAATCCAACCCTAGATAAATATGCCCCTTAATCTCAAAAATTAGATTTTCCGTAAATCTACGGTAATTGAAGTTTGTATGTTTTCGCAAGGTAAAAACCTGAATTGAATGTTGATAAATGTGCCCCATATGGAACCTGTCTTTTAAAGGAGTGGTTCTCCTTTAAGCTAACTTTTAATATGTTATAGAATGGCCAATTCTAAGCAACTTTTTCAATTGGTCTTCCATTTTTTTTTCAAATTATTTCCCCTTTTTCTGACCGTTTCCAGCTTTCAAAATGAGGGCCATTGACCCCCATCTAAAACCAATACGATCTGTAAGGCTAAAAATATATTGTGATTGCTACTTTTTATTACTTCTCTTTCTATTCAGGTCCTCTCCTGTTCATATTCCAGTCTTTTATTCACATCGATGCATGCTTGCTAGGGTAATTTGTACCCTAACAACCACATTGAATAAAAACCTAAATAACTCAAAAAACACAAATAAATGAAAACCAATTGTCTCAGAATATCTCCTTCTACCTCATACTAAAAGTTAACTCAAATGTGAACAACCTGGCATTTATTATTCTCTTGTACAGGTAGTGGGATTTTGGGCATTTCTTTTCTAAATCTTTTTAAAGTTTTGTTATCCTTTATTTCATTCTGTCTGCTTGTTTTAGCAGATATTCATTCTGCCCTCTGGCTGGCGATTCCAGAAATTGTAAATGTTTATTAACTTCTTGCAAACTAAGGTTATTGGGTAAGCATTTTGTTAATTCTCTTTGTGTTATTACCTTAAGAGCTCCTAATAGAATTAGAGGTCTTGTAGCTTTCAGACTGTTTAGCACTAGTAGCATTAATTTACTGACAAGCAGAAATGTAGCATCATACAGGAGAGAGATGCCTGTGGTTATTGCACAGTTATTACCAGAAATAGTAAGCATGATATGCCACAATTATCTCATCTTCTTCTTCTTGCAAATGCTGTAATGGATAGCAAGTCAACAAGTAGCCGAACATTGGCTGAAATTCTTTAACAATTTAAGAAGACATAAGCCCACTCATTCATGCATAAAGGTACATACTAACAAACATGTAAAATGTCCTTCTATCAATAGGCTTGTGATCTACTTACAAAGGGAGTCCTTTCACCGTACTTGCTCCAAAATGTCATTTTCACTGAATTTGTGTGTCCTGTTCTTTGATCAAATGTGTTGCATTCACCAAATGGTGGGCTGTATAAATGGAGGCTTACAGCAGTCTCTGTGTGGCTTGGGTTCTCTACACGATGGAGACCAATAGAATCTATGGGTGTCACATAGAAAAAAATGTCAAATCAGAAACATGTGTATGCAGTTGACTGAACTTAGAAGAATTAATACACAATTGTGTTTAAAATGAATTCAGACAGTTTTTAATGAATAAAAAGGAGTTAATTAATAAAAGGAAGGCATGAATAATTAATTGTGTTTGCAGAGTCCAGCCTGTGTTTGGGACTTTGTGCATGGTTATTGTGAGAGGAGAAAGAGGGGCTTCATGGGGTTTGTGCTCCTTTTGCACAGTTATTCAGAATAACCACACATTTTTGTTGCTCAGTGAAAGAATATTAAAATGTCAAAGAAAATGATGAGGCAAACATTTGAAGGTCAGTGGTAAATAGAAGTAGAATCTAACCACAGGCCAGATTGAGTTTAGGTTTTTATTTGTGGTCTACCCATGCATTTACTTTTCAAGGTGCAAGAACTACAGTGGGATTTGCTGCATATATTCATATAAAGAATCAGCCCCATTCACAATGATAAGTATGGGCTGGCAGCTGGACTCAAGGTTACTAACAGAAGAGCCTCTATTGCTGAAGCCCTGTGTCGCATGTCAAGACAAGGTAGAAATATACATACAAATACAAGATCGAAAGTAATGGAGTCCAACCTGACTGGCAGTTAGGTTGTGGTTTGTGATATATGCTTGCTGAAGTAAGGAAACCGGTTTCTCGTTAAGATTCCACTTCAACAGGTTTCCTGCATTTTAAAACCTTTGCTGCAGTGTTCCTGCTAAAAATCTTTTCGCAACGTGTCCATAACCTTGTATGAGCAAATACTGGCCTGACTACCAATTCGAATACTGAGGGCTTATACCAAAGAAAAACATTTTAAAAAATGTAAATCTTGCCTCCTAAAAACCTGTAGCCATGCCATTTAAGTCATTGGGAAGTATGACTATTATTCGAGCAAGTTGCTTCAAAATTAATCGAAAAATGCAATTCCCATTTGTTTGCCAATATAAGTTAATGCGATTGTGATGAACCCATTTAAGATCTTTAATAAATAAAGGTCAAAACCAAAGGAAAAATAAAAAAACAAAAAACAAACCAGGGTTGTGGGAAAACAATGTGATTGATATTTGTCAATTAGTGTGAGATTTGCAACTGGAGAAATATGCCCCAAAGTACTGACACTTTTTGTAACAAAGTGCAACTTTACTGTACATAACAGATTAGTGAGGAATGTCTGAAAGAAAAATAATCATTGGTAATATGCTTCAAGTTCAAGGTTAAGATAGAGAGAAATCTATACTCAAGATTTTAATTGTAAATCGAACATATCTAGCTCTGAGATGAGCAAATAACAATGTTAATTAATGTACTTTTTTTTGCTGAACCCTTGGTAGGCCGATGTTTAAAAAAAGAAATATTCCCATTAGGGTTTCTACTACATTTAATTTCTAGTAATATTTAGTAAGTGTATGGGATCTATTTATAAGACATTGCTTTATAGTCCATAGCAACTAAACTAGCATAAATCCTTGTCAATACTAACAATGCTTTTGCTTTTTAAAATGTCTTGGCACAAAAAAATTTTTTTACAAAAAAACCTGGCCATTTAAAAAAAATGTCAATGGGAGGTATATTTTCAACATTTGATAGAGATAGGTAATTTTCTAAAACAGACACATTTTGAAACTTAATGGAGCTATGAGCTTTTTATCACAACTTAAAGGGATACTGTCATGGGAAAAAAAATTCAAAATGAATCAGTTAATAGTGCTGCTCCAGCAGAATTCTGCACTGGAAATCCATTTCTCAAAAACATTTTGAAATCTGACATGGGGCTAGACATATTTTCAATTTCCCAGCTGTCCCATGTCATGTGACTTGTGCTCTGATAAACTTCAATCACTCTTTACTGCTGTACTGCAAGTTGGAGCGATATCACCCCCTCCCTTTCCCCCCCAGCAGCCAAACAAAAGAACAATGGTAAGGTAACCAGATAGCAGCTCCCTAACACAAGATAACAGCTGCCTGGTAGATCTAAGAACAGCACTGAATAGTAAAAACCCATGTCCAACGGAGACACATTCAGTTACATTGAGAAGGAAAAACAGCAGCCTGCCAGAAAGCATTTCTTGTGCAGGCACAAGTCACATGACCAGGGGCAGCTGGGAAATTGACAAAATGTCTAGCCCCATGTCAGATTTCAAAAATGAATACAAAAAAATCTGTTTGCTCTTTCGAGAAACAGATTTCAGTGCAGAATTCTGATGGGGCAGCACTATTAACTGATTCATTCTGATTTTTTTTTTATTGTTCCCCATGACAGTATCCCTTTAAAGTACTTACTATTAAGCAGGCCAGCAACTCTTAAGAGGCAGATGTATCAGAATCTGAGATTAGAGGTTACCGCAGAAAAAACTACACACTTTCGACTTATTCCTATGGATTTTTAGAAGTGTATTTATTATGGGTGAAAGTTAGTTCACCTTTTGATAAATTGCATGTAAAATCCCATAGAAATAAATAGAAGGTGGGCGAGTTGTGCTGTGGTGAGTTTAAATTTCACACTATAAATCTGCCACTGACTGTCTTTGTACTTCCTGGATTAAGTTAACCCTAACAAAATCCTAGTATTAGAAGTCTAAAATGCCAGAAACCTCTAAAAATAGAAATCTAAGTTGCAGAAGTGATCACTAATGGGGCCATTTAATAAAATTTTTAATTTTTTTCTTCTTTTCCACAAATCGTATTTTTTAAAACTAAAAACCGTGGATTCTACCGATCTAAAACGAAAATGTTCATGTTTTTTTTCCCCCATTTATTATGGAATAAATCCACTAAACACTTATACAAAACTTTGCCATCTTCATGTAGAAGTCAATGGGAGTTGTCCTTTTCCCAATTGTAAAATCTTTCTCCAACTCAGTTGAGGATTTCAGGACTCTTTTCTGTTTGTAATTGCACGAGTATTATAAGGTTTTCATATTAGTATTCTGGTTAGTTGTGCATTTTTATTGGTGCGTGCTTTATATATTTGCCATTTTAATAAATTACTTGGCATTCGTGGGTTTTATAGAAAGAGGTTTTATTTTGTGGTTTCGAAAACCACTAAAATCAGAATGTTGTCGATTGCCTATTGTCTTCATCAATTAATTTTTGTATTCAGATCCCCTTCAATGCGACAGAGTTCTTAAATTTGTTTTTGAAAAAAAAAATAAATAAAAAAACAACCTTCTGAAACTTTTTTCCACAATTTATAGATTTGAAAACTCTCTTAATTGGCCTACTAAGGTTTGTGTTGCCTCAAACTGCCCGACATATGAAGGAAAGCCTGTCTCTGAATTGGAGTATTTTTAGGCAAAAATCCAGGCAGTTGCCCTTTATGTCAGTGGCAGGCAACCAGAGCAATGACTAGGGCCTTAAAAACAAGTTTTGGAGTTTTTGATTTTTATATCCATCAATCAATCTATGTCCATATGCAAACACCAAGATATTATAACTTCTTACAGAATATGAATAAGTGCAAGGGAGTTCAGAGAGCAACTTTTAGACATTCAACACTATCAAAAACGTGTATGAGTTCGAAAACATGTCCCTTTACTAGGAATCCATGATATACATTACCATTAATATAGGCACACTGATTAAGCTTCAAAACACCTTCTGCCTTCTTCACCATCTCAGTGTTACTTTTTTTCTTGGGCCACTCATACAGAGTTTCTTTGAGGCTTCCCTGAAGGATTTTCAAGAAGCAGTGGGAGTTTGCATGGTCATGGATACTGCTGTAGATGGGGAATAATCATCTGCTCAGTATTTACAGAAGACATTACAATACAGTCATTATTTGTACTCAACCTGGAATCATTTTTTCTCTTAAAATGTGTGTAAAAACCACACAACTGTGCCAAGTAAAAGCAGTCAAGGTCCCATACATATCAAAGTTAGCTACACTGATCCTATTGGACTTAGCTCTAATATCTCTAAAATTCAACCTTTAATAAATGGTCCTCCCAGGGGCAGATTTATCAAAATGTGAGATTACAGCTCACCAAAGGAAAACTTAACCACTTAATATTCATTCCTATGAGATTTTTAGAAGAGTATTTATCAAATGGTGAAACTTTCACCCATCCATAAATACACTTCTTAAAATCCCATAGGGATGAGTACAAAGTGGGCGAGTTTTTCTGTGGTGAGCTCTAATCTCACACTTTGATAAATCTGCCCCTAAAATGTTGAATTCAAGTATGTACACTTTACCTTTTTGTTCCCCCTGCATGCTCTATTCATGTCATGTTTTAAATGTACAGTGCTGTATACTCCCTGGAGTCACCTTTGGTTAAATCAAATGTTTAAGTGCATCTCTTTAAGTGAATACTACAACAGGGTAAAAGGTTAAAAGCCTTTCTAAAAACCTTTAGGTGGTTTTATTAAGCTTTGCCGTCTCTTTACATATCATGAGATTAACATTGTTGATTTTATAAATATTGATAATAAAGTGAAAAATGCATGTGCAACACTTCTGGGTGATACATTAATACTTTTATTAAGTTAATACTAAACCCTTTGAACTTTGGTGTTGGCAAAAACATTCAGTGGGTGGCAAGGAAAACAAGCAAGTGGATACTTATAAATGGAACCTGATCTTCCACTTGAACGGCCATAGTCATCTGGACATAAGGGAAAACTAATGGGAAAAAGGTAATTCTGGGAAAAGTTAAGAGAGAGAGCTGTGTAAATGAAGGAATGCACCTGAGGCAACAGCTGAGCCGCTCAAGACAAAATATAAGGAAACTTTTGAATGCAAGTTGAATGGTTGAAATTACCTGCCATGTCCTTCTCCCCAGCATAGGATCATTAGATTGAACTTTCCATTCCCCTCATCCACAAGATTTCGGGTGTACCTAGAAGCAGATGGCATTGGAGAAATACTTAACTACTCAAGGAAAGCATGTAGAATGTAGTGCAAACGTTAGGTGATAAGATGATCATGCATTAAGCAACAAGAAGCAATGTATTAAAATATTACATTTAGGGGGTGATTTACATTTATCATAAGGTCAAATTTTAGAGCAATGTGAGCTTTTTTAAACTTCGAATGAACTCAACTTGAATGGTTGCAAATTTATGAAAAAGCTTGAATGGAAAAACTCGAATCAGGGAATTTGGGGTTAACAATCTGAAAAGATCTGAGTTTTCAGTGAAAAAAAAAAGTTCAAATTGAATGAGCAAAACCCACCAAAAAAAAAAACAAAAAAAAAAAACACACTTGATCATGAAGGCTATTAACATCTTCAAATGGTTCAAGGGACCTCTGCCCTTGACTTCTACATGACATTAACAGGTTTTAGAGTCAACATATTTCCAGGGTCTGGGTATAATAAATCTTGAAAAATTCTTACATTTTTCATGAAAAAAACCTCAAACCTATCCAACACCAAGGGTCATTTAGACCGGTTCATTTTGATGGATTTTGGTCTTTGAGTAACCATATAGCTCATCATCTTCCAGTGCGCCGAGAGGAAGAATAAGTTAATTTAATAAGAATTCCTTCAAAAGTCAGTATGGTTATACAACATGATTTTATTAAAGAAAAAAAGTCAATCATCTGTGCCAGAAGTGATACTCCAAACAGATTTAGGAAGTGAAATGTGATTAAAGTGCTAAAAAGAAAACAAGTTTATCGTTTGTATCCGTGCAATATCATGCACTATCAAGGCGCAAGTCTCTCAAGTACAGGATTAATGGCATTTTATGAATCAGCGAAAGATAAATTGACCTGAAATTGTTTACGAGGCAGTGGAGTTGAGAGATGGTCAAGATGATTGCTGTACATGGAGAAAGAGATCGCAAGTGGATAAGCTACAGTAGCACATTGTAGTGAATTTCCTAGCCATATTATCTGACCTGGGAGTCCATGTCAGGGTCCAGCCAAGTAACAACAAGAGGCAATTCTGAGCATGAGTCACCCACCTGCTGAGCTGGTAATTGCAAAACACTTGGAATCTCCCTGTGTGCCAATGCCCTTATACTGATCATACTGATCATGTTAGTGCATCTGATCTGCAGTAATGATATGAGTCTTTGCACCAAAATAAAACTGTCAGCTGTTTTTGTAAACTGTATTTTTATTTTACACCTGGCACAGAAGAGTGGTCTATCCTCTGGCCATCCACCTATTTATGCACCAAGAGGCTTAAGAATTAACTTTATCGGGAAACATTGCTACACATTACATTTCTGGTGTAGAAATAGGTGTAGACCAGTGTAATAGGGTTATGTAATAAAAAGGCGCCAAGTTTGCCAAAAAGTGGTTACTCATAGCAACCAATCAGAAGGTAGAATTTACAGGTCACCTGTTTAAAAGCAAACATCGTATTGGTTGCTATGGGTTACTGCTACTGGGCAAACATATGGGGGAGTTGGGGCTTTAAGTCATGTTACCACAATTTTCCAGCAAAGCACTGGGGTGATGAAGAAGCAGGGAGAAAGAAGAAAACACAGGGAGAGAAGGAGGAGGAGGGGAGAAAAAGGAAGAAGATGAAAGTAGCTAGAAAGTAAGCACAGACATCAGAGGGCTAGTGCTATAACTCATGGCTTTTTTTTTTTTTTTTTATCAAGTCATGAGAGAACAAATTATTCCAAATGTAATAAATACCCATATTAGCTAATGTTTTTGTTGAAAACATTGTTCCCAGCATTGCCCCCTGGCCTTCCCACATGGGCACTTTGGGCAGAAGTCACAGACACACAGCAGGCATGTCTTGCACAGGGTTTGGCTCAATGCAATTCCACAGCTGCCAGTTTTGATATGCCATACACTCAGTATAGCCAGCAGGCAATAATAGAAGGTCATCATTTCCAGTTACAGAATAGCTTTTTTTTTTATCCTGCATGATTCACATTTGGCAGAATCCTTAGAACTTTGTGTAATAATGGTTTATGATGCCAATGCTATTAATAGGGAAGAAAGGTAACAAATAGAAAAACCTGTATTTTATCAGGATAAGGTGGCAAGTGACAAGCCAAGTTCACTGTGTACTGGCCAACTAAATAGGATAACTTTTCATTCACCAAAGCTCAAATGTGGGTATTTAGGCAGATGCATGTTGCTTGGATCAGTACAGGCATTTTAACGGTAATCTCAATTTTTGCTTCAGTGTTAATAGTGTTAATACCCAGTTTTTCTGGCACTTATGTGCTATGAGATAGAATACTCTAAACAGACGTTGTTTGGCATGTCTTCAGTTCTGTAGCTTTATGACCCTGCAATGAATGCCCAGCTTGTAGCAGAACTTTGTGTTCTTCGTGTGAAAAATAGTGGAATAACAAGCATTAGCTTGTCAGGCAAATACATCTGACCTTACTGGAGCAAAGATATGTGCCAAAACAAACGAGCCTCTAGAACACAACAATGAGGTCTGTGGTTGGGAACGTAAAGTTTAGGCCAAAGAGGTGGGTAAAGGTCCTTTATATGCGAGCCTTATTAGCTAAGCTGTGTGCTAGTGCACTGCCCCCTCATGTGACCAACAGCACCCTCCGCTGTCAACGTCAATCCAATGCTCAAAGTCCTATGTAAACTATGAAAATAAAGCATTTGCAGAAAAATAATGTTTTCCATTTTAAAGGTATGCTTAATTAAAGGGACTCTACAAGCCAACAAATGATGTGATGTAAACTTTGACTCAGAGTGCTCCCTTTTTAGACTGCTAAATACCAGGCATTTGACTCACTCGAGAGTCAGCAACCCTAGGATTAACTAAATAGAAGAAAGGCATAGAAAGCCGTTAAGCTGAACACCTGTATTATCAGTATAAAATTGCTAATATCTCATTAACAACCGCAAATAGAACATTAATGGAAATTGCAGAGGTGCTCATGGGACACACTGGGCAAATGTACATCAATTCATTTTTAAGCATTTGTTTGTCACACCTTAATTACCTGATAAAAAGGTATTTTTATACACTGCCTTATTGCCTGCAAACAAAGTCTTTATTTTGGCACATTTCACTGCCATTGGGTGTGTATGAATTAAGGAAGGGATATCAAAATTTGAGATTACAGTTTACCAAAGAAAACCAGACCCACTTTCTTTTCATTTGGTGAACTCTGACTTACACTCACTGGTAAATATCTTTTTAAAAATCCCATAGGAATGAATAGAAAGTCTTGCAGCAGGTTGAGTACTCACAAAAATGTGGGTGTTAGAGGGAAGGTGTGAGTTAAGAGGATCACAATAATTTACACCTTTTAGTTAACGTTTCACCTCCCCCGCCTTCAGTTGATGTCACTTCTGGTATGTTGGCCAATGGGTCAGGTTGCAGATAAACCAGTTGTGAGTTGGATCTGAGAGCAGGTAAAAATGTGGGTTACAGGTCAGGTCCAAATCGACCAGACGAGAACCACACCAATCTCTAACAGGAGTAATATTTCGTATGGATTTCGGATACATTTATTTTGTAGTCTGGCAAACTGACGAGCGAAAAGCAAAATAGATACAGTTTGTTTTACTAATGCATTTTGCAAATTTTATTCTAAGACAACAAAAAGTAAAAAATGTCACAGGGATACCAGGGACAAGTCTAAACATGGCAGCGCTCTGCAAGAAAGTATCCCTGGCCGGATTGGTTTTTAAAGAGGAGACACAATTTTTTTTGTACTTTGGTTATACTTTAAACGGGATATTATGGGATGCTGCTATTCTTCCAAATTAGACAATAAGTAGTTTAGTGTGGCATCATCATCATCATCATCTTTTATTCCAGTTCTTCTCTGCATACCTTCCCCAGGCAAAAGGGCAGATTTATCCAAATGTGAGCTTAAGAGCTCACCACAGAAAAACCACACCCACTAACCTTACATGCATATAATTGCTATTGAAAGCAGCGTCTGCCTGGCTCATTATAGTCCTTGCAATGGTGTTTCTGACTCGTGAATCTATGTAGCAGAAGACAGCCGATTAACAGATCTGTAGGAGAATGGACGTCTTCTACTACATTGTTTCAAGGGCCTGAATCAAAGGTGAGCAACAAGGATAAACAAATACAGTTTAAGCTTCAGATTGAAAATGTATAACAAACTTTAAAACAATGGAAATGTGATATAGATCTTGTGATTGATGTTCCCTTTAAATAGCTAAAGGCAGAAACATCACAGCTTGCGCATGGAGTCATACCATCAAACTAATCCAGGCTGGGTATTCCTCTGTACAAAGCACAATTCAGAAGGAAAATTATACTGCATATTGTTTCTAAACAACAGATACTGTGTGTGATTATGGACATGGTTATTAATATATCATTGATATTCCTGTGTATGAAGCGTGACTTCATGTGCACCTATCACGACAGTTAGAAAAGAAAATGTATAGGGTTAAAGTAAAGCTTAGTTGCCTGTAAGAATGCCCATTGGCACAGTGTAACACTTGCATAAGAGATATCCTTACAAGGTGGCGTGCCAATGGACTAGTGATAAAAACCAGATTTCATTATAAAGGTTATTTAAGCTACCTGAGCAAAAAAAAGGATGATTAAGAAAAGCAGTTAAGATTAAAGGATACCTTTTAATGTGAAAATCAATAAATACCTGTATTAATATGTGAATGATTTACCAATGAAATTTAAATGGGTACTATCACGCATGTGAAACACAGTAACACCTATGCAGTTTTACTTTCAGGTTTCACAAACTGCATTATTAAATATTTAGTTTGATTTTGTCTTTAGAATCAAAAGCAACAGAAGGATGATTTGTATTATCACTATTCTAGTTGGGTGCGGGACATTTCCTGGATGAGGCACTAGTGCAAGAAGATTAAGTGGCCAAAATGGACAGCCAGACTAGCAGAGGACACCCATTGGTGCTTACCGACCAGCATAGAAAATGATGAACCAGCACATCCATGTGCTGATTTTCCATCTTGAAAATCACTTGTATGGCAAAATCTTTGCTAGATTCATATCATATTAATGCTGCTTTAGCCAAAAAGTGATTTTAGATGTACACTGAATAGCAGAGGAGAAACTTGGTTGAGACAGAGAAAACATGTCTGAACTTTAAAAGAAGAGGCCCAACAAGGGCCCCTGGGTTCTGACACAAGTTACTTCTCATTCACTTCTCAGGATCCCCACAAATTACCCAAGTTCTAATGGAACCATTTGTGTTTTCGGGTGGTCTGGACAGGAAAGGGGTGATCCAACTATAGGGAAAGCAAATGCAGGTATGGGATCCGTTATCCGGAAACCCATTATCCAGAAAGTTCCAAATTACGGAAAGCAAGTCTCCCATAGACTCCATTATAATCAAATAATCCACATTTTTTAAAAGGATTTCCTTTTTCTCTGTAATAATAAAACAGTAGCTTGTACTTGATCCCAATTAAGCTATAATTAGTCCTTATTGGAAGCAAAACCAGTCTATTGGGTTTATTTAATGTTTACATGGTTTTCTAGAAGACTTAAAGTATGAAGATCCAAAGTAAAAAAGAAAGATCCATTATCTGGAAAACCCCTGGTCCCAAGCATTCTGGATAACAGGTCCCATACCTGTAAAGTATAAGATGGCCACCAGCGGAATCATTAAGCAGATATAGCGATAGAGATAATTTTTTTTATGTCTCATTTTGAAAGGTTTTTGTGGGTCCCTGTAACATATAAAATGTACGGAGTGCCTGGGCAAGGTTGTTTGCTGTGCATTGCATAGGAAAACCAGACCTCATAACACATGGAGTTAAATTCGATTTAAGGTGGCCATACACGGGCCGATAAAAGCTGCAGACAGACCAAGTCGGCAGCTTATTGGCCCGTGTAGCCCCCCCGACGGGCTTCCCCGATCGAGATCTGGTCGAAAGTTGGTCAGATCTCGATGGGATGGGACTAAAAATCCCGTTGGATCGCGGCCGCATCTGTTTGTTGATGCAGTCCCGCGATCTGACCGCCCGTTCCCCCCTAGGGCCCACGATCGGATCAGCTGATATTGCCCACTTCAAGGTGGGCATATCTGAGAGAGATCCGCTCGTTTGGCAACATCGCCAAACGAGCGGATCTCTCCGTGTATGGCCACCTTTAGTATTATGGAATGAAAGCAATAGCATTGAATAGGGCTGCCACCTCTCAGGTAACAATCGTCTGTCCAGTAAAATAATGCTTTATGCCAATGTTATAACAGGGAAAAATATAGGAATTCCGATGTTTTTTTCAGAAAGTAGACCTAGCACTGAAATGTAGCACTTCCCCTAGCACACATCATCAGATCAAGTGGCTTAAATGTGTTGTTCACCTTTAAGTTAACTTTTGTATGATGTAGAGGGTGATATTCTAAGACAATTTGCAATTGGTTTTCATTTGTTATTTTTTTTTTTTTTTTGTGTTAGCTTTTTATTCTGCTGCTCTCCAGTTTGTAGTTTTTGCAATCTGATTGCTAGGGTACAAATGACCCTAGCAACCATGCATTGATTAAAATAAGAGACTGGAATATGAATAGTAAAGGTCTGAATCAGTGGTGTAACTAGATGTTACTGAGCCCCACAGCAAATCTATTTTTAGGGCCCCCAACAAATCCAGAGGTTTTTTTTTTTTACCAATATATGTTGAAATTGCTCATTTCAACATATGCAGCCACAGGGTCTGCTTCCTCTGTAGTTACACCCCTGGTCTGAATATAAATAATAATAAAAAGTAGCAATAACACATTTGTAGCTTAACAGAGCTTTTGTTTTTAGATGGGGGTCAGTGACCCCCCATTTGAAAGCTGGAAAGAGTAAGAAGAAGGCAAATTAAAAAAACTATAAAAAATACAGTATAGTTAATAAAGACCATTTGAAACGTTGCTTAGAATTGGCCATTCTAGAACATACTAACAGTTAACTTAAAGGTGAATCACTAGGTTGGTACCAGGAAAGTGAAGTTATGCTACAGATTGGTATCATCGCTTTTGAGAGTCGCAGCTGCTAAATAAGTGGATAAAAAAAAATAATCAAAAGTATTTTTGTACTACATAAATCACAAGTAGAAAAGTACTCATTATTGCTGCCATGGAATATACGCTGTTACTTCTAGGCTTCAGGCTAAAGAAAAAGAATCTGCCGCCGTTGCAGAAATGGGAGTCGCAGCATCCTTTGCGTTTTGTCATTAGAAAGTTATGCAATCGAACCACGAAGTCGGGCTGATGTGGCTGTTGTCAGGCCTCCGAGACGCGCGATTGGCTCGCACGCACACGCCCCCTACACACCCCCGGATGGGCCGGGAATTCGCAGACTCTGCGTGGCAGCCAAAAGAGGGGAAAACAAGTGTCTGAGCGCGACTTGCGATTTGTTGCAGCTACTGCAGTTATTCTCCACGTTGTGTTTACTTTTTTGTGGTATAGGATGCTGGGAGTTGCACTACAACAGGTTAAAGAGCCCTTGATTTTCATTAAATGAATCAATGATCCTGCCTCACCTTAAACATAAGCCTTGACATGATCCCATTGACACCCACGGGTCAGCAGCTCCACAAGTAGTTGATTTAATAGACTACTAATTAACAGGGCGGCCAGACTGTCTGACACAGGTCGCAAGTTACACTAGAACAGGTGCAGAGCTGCGCAAATGGGTCTAATAAGGAGAAAACAGACTCACAATAAAAATAGTTATCTGTGGGACTAGCACGGAACCACAACTGAATAACAAGCAGCATTTTCTGCCAAACAAGTTCTGCCTCAGCCTCCCTATTCTGCAGTTACACCCAATACTTGTTGTTTGGATCAGATTTTGTTCCCTGGTTGTATCCAACACTGGTGGATTGTTCTAGAGCCCCTGCCAAGCCTGTGCCTATAAAGTTCATTCAGCGGATTGCCAGAGACCACAGCCAAGATGCCCTCCCCCACCATAAAATGTAAATGGCACATGCCATAGTATTTACTATTTAATTCAGTATGTGCGAAGAGCACTGCAGGCAAAATGGAACATTAAACAAAGAAAATAAATAATGCAGCCCATATGGCAGCTTCTGCACAGAGCCAAGTCACACACACACAGACACCCCATTGATTTAGGGAATGCATTACACACATACACATGTAGAAGGCTTAGTTAGATTAGTGCAATTACCTGTACTGGTCAAACTTGGCAAATTTCATCCATTCCCTTGGGTTGCTTTCATAGGACTCTACTATATTCTGCACCTCCTCTATATTCACTTTATCACTGGCAAATATCTCATGCAGGATCTGGATCAGCTCTTCTAGGGTGTTGGGCTTTAGCACTTCTGTCTGGTCCATGTTGCACTGCTGCTGGGAGAGGGAACTTGCACAAGCTCATTCACATGGAACAATTGGGCTGCCTTGCAGGCTTTCTTCACTATTTATGCTCTCACACTTACAGAGGGCTGTACCAAGTTTCCAAGGGGTGGAAAGGAGGATAAATCCACTGTTTTTCTGTTGTTGCGGTTATGCCTTTCTGTTGGCAAGAAAAGCACATTCCTTGGCTAGCAACTGGGCTTGTTCTGAAAAGATCAATTTGTTCTTTATTGCATGGTAATACACGTGAACGAGGGTTGCTGCAAGACATCCACCTTCCCCACATGCAATGATGCCTATGTCTGGTCGTAGTCCCACAGTCCAGCTCTTGCTGCTGTGCTTCAATACACTTCCAAAACCAAACACAGACCCCTTCCCTGCTGCAGTCTCAACAACAACAGGACTCCCTGAGAAAAACATTGAATATAACATAGAAGCGTCAACTCTCCATGTACTTGTTCGTTAAAGGGTAACTCACACTAATAAACTGAATTAATTCTAAGCAACATTCCACTATAAACGTATTACATCTGTAAAGTTTAGTTTTGTAAATAAAATTACAGACAAAAAAACAAGGTTTGCTCTGTTCTCTTCTCTGGTTCTGACTCTTGAAACTATGTAGCAGAGGTCAGT
Organism: Xenopus petersii; assembly: GCA_038501925.1. Classification (NCBI taxonomy): domain Eukaryota; kingdom Metazoa; phylum Chordata; class Amphibia; order Anura; family Pipidae; genus Xenopus; species Xenopus petersii. The sequence goes on along the minus strand of CM076672.1, from coordinate 192,524,676 downwards.
TTCCTACGGTCTGCTAATCAGTTGCTTCTGCTACATTTTTCCAGGAGTCAGGGGAGCAGGGAATATAAACAGACAGACAAAGATTAGCCTAAACATTTACAAATAATTTTAAAACAAACGAAAAATGTGGAATTGATGTATAACAGAAATTATATTTTCTTTCATTATGTGAAAAAACAAAACAAACTTTTTTTGGGTGGAGATAACCGTTAAGTATGGAAACTTAAATAAGCCCTTCTATGCAGCATTAAAAGCTGATTTTTTAGGGGTAATTCCACCTATATATTAAATTGCATTATGTTGTAGAATGACATGTTCTTAGCAAGGTTTCAGTTTGGTCTTTTTTTGTGTTTATTATAGTTTTTCAATTATTTGCTTTCCTCTTCTGTCTCTTTTCAGTTTTAAAATGGAGATCACGACAGTAATCATGCACTAGTTTCTAAGATAAATTTGACCTTAGCAACTGGATAGCTGTGAAATTTACAAATTGAAGAGCTGCTGCACAAAGAACTCAAAGAGGCTCAACATAGCCCCCTTCACTGGGCAAAGCCCAGAGCAACAAAGACCTTCTAGCCCCTTACACTGCCCAGCCCTGCCTTACACTACTGGAGGGCACCTCCGCCTATGTTGACAGGTGCTCACACAACAGAGACAAGTACTCAAGTAAACTTTTAGGGGTTTCCCCTACTTTTTAATATAATATAGCTTCACATTACACAAAGTGCATACTGTCATTGCAACTGTAGACAGTTGGCAGCCACCCAATCCATTGTGCACATCAATACTATTTGCACTTTGTGTAATATGTAACTATAAAATATAAAAAAGAAGAGGGATAGCCCTGAATGTCAATTGGAGTGCTTATTCTGTGAGCATTTGAAGCTCAGTTTGCCAGACTTTGCTTCCAGTTCCCAGATTACAATGCTTCCAGTTCCCAGATTACAATGGACTCAGGGACTGTGGCTAGGGTTGCCATCTGCCCGGTATTTTACCGGCATGGCTAGTAAAAATTATGGTTGATCCCAATGTCATTAATAGGAAAAAAGATAAATATATAGGAAGGCCGGTATTTTTTTCCAGAAAAGGTGGCAACCCTAACTGTGACTGTGGGATAACAGGTATAGTAGGGTGAGATGGTGCCTATAGTAGCAGTTGGGATAATAGTCTCTGGAAAGGGACTGTGGCTGTGGGATAGCAGGTATAGTAGGGAGAGATGGTGCCTATAGTAGCAGTTGGGATAATAGTCTCTGGAAAGGGACTGTGGCTGTGGGATAGCAGGTATAGTAGGGAGAGATGGTGCCTATAGTAGCAGTTGGGATAATAGTCTCTGGAAAGGGACTGTGGCTGTGGGATAAAGGTATAGTAGGGTGAGATGGTGCCTATAGTGGCAGTTGGGATAATAGTCTATGGGAAGGGACTGTGGCTATGGGATAGCAGGTATAGTAGGGTGAGATTGTGCCTATAGTAGCAGTGGTGATAAGTCTCTGGGAAAGGACTGTGGGATAGCAGGTATAGTAATGAGAGATTGTGCCTATAGTAGCAGTGGAGATAATAGCCTCTGGGAAAGGACTGTGGGATAGCAGGTATAGTAATGAGAGATTGTGCCTATAGTAGCAGTGGAGATAATAGCCTCTGGGAAAGGACTGTGACTGTGGGATAGCAGGTATAGTAGGGAGAGATGGTGCCTATAGTAGCAGTTGGGATAATAGTCTCTGGAAAGGGACTGTGACTGTGGGATAGCAGGTATAGTAGGGAGAGATGGTGTCTATAGTAACAGTAGGGATAACAGTCTCTGGGAAGGGACTGTGACTGTGGGATAGCAGGTATAGTAGGGTGAGATGGTGCCTATAGTAGCAGTTGGGTTAATAGTCTCTGGAAAGGGACTGTGGCTGTGGGATAGCAGGTATAGTAGGGTGAGATTTGTCTTGCTACAAGTTCCCTTGGCAGACTTTTCACAAACTAAATGTCTAACTGAGCACTTCCCCCAGTAGACTTATCAAATATAGGGGTGGAAATAAAACACACACACATTGATCATCATTAGAGAAGAATAATATATTGTAAGAAAAGTAATACAATACCGATTGAAGACAACGCAACGTCTAGCCGAGCTTCCCTTGGCAGACTTCTGAGAGGAACATCAGCTGGGGGACCCCGGGCCCAAATCAAATACAGCGACTCCCAGAGCACATCAATCGGCCAATGGTCCTTACAAGACCAATTATTCTACACAACATGTCTGCTTGTAGATGAAGTCCCAAAGCCCCCCCAGCTGAGCTCCTTTTTATATTGGTACAATAACAAAGTAATAGATCATTACACATAGACATATAAAATAATAATAATGGCTACATGCCCAGTACATGGCCATGAGAATGACCATGATAATGGAAATAACCATGTGAATGAAAATAATTGCTGTGTATAATTGCTGTGTATAATTGCTGTGTATGTTGATTATAACTATGTGAATAAGATATGAGAGTCTATCACCTTAACTCCTACTATTCCCTGTTCTCCTGCAAATATCAGTACATCCATTTTACAACTAAGGAGCCATATTGAATGCACTTGATCACACTCACATTCATACATGGCCTGCCATGTCACATTTGTATCACAAGATTGTGCCTATAGTAGCAGTGGTGATAAGTCTCTGGGAAAGGACTGTGGGATAGCAGGTATAGTAGGGAGTGATGGTGCCTATTGTAGCAGTGGGATAATAGTCTCTGGGAAGAGAGTATGGCTGTGGGATAGCAGGTATAGTAGGTCGAGCAAAAAACAGCCAATTGCAGTAATTCTATGCACACTGCCTTTTCAACCCCTATTGGCACATTTACTAAAACTCAAATTAATCACATTTTTTAATGAAACAAATTCAACCAAACTCCCGTTCTTGAATCTAACTCATTTATCAATAATTTTTCTTCAAAACATCATGACAAAAGCAAGCGTCAATTTGAATTGAACGATTGGTGCTCTGAAAACTCGTTTGTTTTTCGTAGCGAAAACTTGACTTTTTCAGATTATCAGACAAAAATTATTTTTTGGAGTATCCAGGGTAGATCAAAATATCAAGAAACAACTTCAGGGACATCTGCCATTGAACTCTACCTGATCTTGACAGTTTTGAGATGGTATATTTCCAGATTCTGATTTTTAGCAGCTTTGGGGTGTGATAAACTCGAGGATTTTTTTTCCACAAAATTTTTGAGTTTTCCCCCTAAAAACCTTGACCAGAACAAAATGTGGTTTAATAAATGGGCCTCTTAGGGGCAGATTTATCAAAGGTCGAGGTGAATTTTTGAATGAAAATTTTTTTAATTTCAAGCTATTTTTTGGTGTACTTCGACTAGGGAATAATTCAAATTCGATTAGAATTTGAAAAAAATTCAAAAATTTAAATATTGAAATTTATCATGTACTGTCTCTTTAAAAATTCGACTTCGACCATTTCGCCATCAAATTGCTGTTTTAGCCTATGAGGGACCTCCAAGAACCTATTTGGAGTCAATTGGTGGATTTTGAAAAGGATATTTTGGGAAAACTTCGAATCGAATTTGATCAAATGCGCTATTCATTCGATTTGTAGAATTTGAATTCGGCCGAATACAGACCTATTCGATTGAAAACTGACCTATTGGACCAAAAAAAAAAAACTTCAACTTAATTTCAGTTGATTTTTTTGAATTAGGATTTCAAAGTTTTTTCGAAATTCCACCCTTAATAAATATACCCCTAAGTGTCTGTACATTTCAACTTGTTATACACATTAAAAAGCTAGAAAACAAACAAGTATTCCTTGTAAACTGGTCTCTATGTACAAGAGCGGATTAACCAGTTTCACCACTATAATTAAATTTCAACTTGCAACTACTTAGTTGAAAAATGCAAGTCGGAATTAGTTGGCAGGCACTCAAAGGCAAAAACTCCAGTTCCAGCACTATAATATCATGTTTTGTTTTTTTTTTTTTTAAAAAAACTAATTGGAACACAAGTACTCTCAGCCTTACATATTTCATAGGTAATAATGGTCAATCTAAACCAATACAGACTCCACTAGATGAATCAAGGGACATATTTATAAAGTGGGGTTAGAGTACAATGTTGGGTGTTCTGGTGTAGGAGGAGGTACATTAGCTTGAAAACAAACTTTTTGTGATTTCTGCTGCTTTTTATACAGCTTTTTATACGTCATTATGTCTTTGCCACCTGAATTTGAAAAAAAAAAATGAGGATTTAAAAATCTCAAGCTGCCACCTTGGCCAAGAGACGATCTGAGGAAGAAGACGCTTGCTGATCTCAGCTATGAGGAGAAGGCTGAATTTCAAAGCTCAGTCTGTGGGACAGGTCAGCTGGAAGACTCCCAGAAGTGACTAAGCACTGTCAGAAGTGCCAATGCCACGGCGCTGTCTGTGATCGTATGTAACATTCTTTAAATGGATGAAACTGAAACTCGAAGCACTGCTAAGGGAGACCAAGACCATATTGTCGGTGTATATATTTAGCAATGCATAGCAACCTAATCTAAACAGGGGCAGGGGCAATGCTTTAGGTACAGGGGATAAATCATAGTGGAGTAATGTCACCATACACTGTGCTCCCTGAAATTTAGTGAACCTGTTTGAAGGAAATACTTCTGCATAAATATGTTTGTTCATTTGTATATTGAGGAAAATGTTACATATTTGTGTGTCGAAAAAGTATTTGAACATCTGCTTTCAGTAACCAATGTGCCCCCTTTGGGCAGCAATAACTTCAACTAAACCTTTCTGGTAACTGTATTTTTATCTATTCTCCTTACAGAACAGCTTCCTGGCATGAGCTGTCCCTTTTAGGTCCTTTCACAACATTTCTATAGGATTATGGTCAGGGCTTTGACTTGGCCATTCCAAAACTCCAGATCTAAGTATATGGACTTAGAATTTATTGGCAAAGCAGTGATGCCGTGCCTGAACCAATGTCATAGAATTTGTAGTTCATAAGGAGCTGGAGGACAGAATGAATGAAAAGAATTTTCATTGAGAATTGGAATGTACATGATGGAATATAAGGAGAGGATGACACTTGGGGAATTAAAAGTGAAAAAGGGGAGGGTGGTACATCAGGGGGAAAAAGATAGAGGAGTGGAAATTACATGGGTATAGCAAGGGAAAAAATGAGAGGATAACACGTAGAGGAGACAGGGAAACGAGAATAGAATTCTAGATATGGAAAGAAAAGAAAAGTGAACAGGGGAGAAAGACAGTGGTTAGTAAACAGCTACTAAGAAGATGATACAAATAAAAATAAGGAGGAACAATAGGAACTGATAGGGGCAATTTAAGGAAAGGAGACAGTGGCTTAATTAGAGTGCGCTGGGCCCCCCCTGCATAAAAACCTTCAGAGGGGCCCGACTGCTATACCCATCCTCCCGTCAATTTCCCACTCCTCTCACTTTCCACTCCAACTCTGCCAAACGTCCCAACTTGCGTCCCCTTTCTCGCCAGTAAAAGAGCGGCTGGGGAGGAAGGGGTTTTCTTAACAGTTATAGAGGAAGTGCTTCCTTTATAATTACACCACTGAACGGAGAAACATTTGCTACTGGTCTAGTAACCCATGGCATCCATTCAGCTGGTAGCATTTACTGGTCTGTTTGAAAACACACATCTTATTGGATTCTATGGGCTACTCTGTGGGGCAAATTAATCAACATTCAATTTTGAGTGCTTAGTGTTGGGCAAATCTGAGCTGTTTCGGGAAATTTTGTGAAACGGTGAAAATATGCCAAAATGCAGTCAATGGGTGACAATTTTTTTTGACGCGCAACACCCATTGGAATCTATGGGCGTAATTTTCGTGGTGAAACTTGGCTCACGATTCAAGTTTTCTAGATTCGAGTATTTTAATAAATAGGTGCACATTTGATTTTGGTGAGTTTTTTCAAAAAAAAATACTAAAAAGTTCACAAACTTGAATTTTGATAAATATTCCTCCGGTATGTCTCAGACATGGGGCAGTTATTAAAGTTGATTATGATGCATTCCTCTTCATTTCTCCATTCCTATTAACGCCAGTTATTAAAAACTCCAAACATGTATCTATATGCTAAACTAATGTCCCCTGAGCACTGGGAAGAAGAAAAGACAATGCTGCCTCATGGGAATCAGACACATGTCAGTTAAATACTTTACTAATTCTTTACTAACTTTAACAAACAACAACCCCAAAGGTATTGATTACCTTGAATCTTTAGCTTTGTGTTAATTTTTTTTTTCATTTTCAAAATTTACTGAAATCATAAGAAGTCATTTACAAAATATTTCTAGCCAAAGTATGATTTTCAAATCACTGTAACAAATGCTTTATAAAATAATCTTTGCCAATACTTACACTCGGTTCTGTTTTTTTAACGTTTTGGTTGAAAAATTGTGTTTTTATTCAATGCCACTAAGCTGGCCAGACAAGATTCTATATATAACCTGAACACCGTGTCTTTTTTCTATCTGCCTGCTCTGCAAGTTTCAAGTATGCAGTACATAGAATAACAGACAGGTTTAAGCAAGCTCAATAAGGTAAATAACTAACAATAATCTAGCTGTACGAGTTGAAAGGGAGCCAAAAACGCACCATGTTTTTATTCAACCATAGTACACCTGTCCCCCCAGGTATATGTTAATTTGCCTTATATTAAGTTGTTGTGGATCAGTTTTCCTCCACCTCATGCCAATGCACCTCTTACAGCTATTAATGTGAATAAAGTGCAAGGTGAAGGGGAACCAGTGTTTAATTTATTTTTGACCATGGAATGATGCACATTTATTGTTGGTGTAAAACTATTCACCCATATCCTGCCAATATGGTTGTAGTAGCAACTTGTGACTAACGACTACTAATTTCTAAAACTTGCAGCAGACACAATAAGCCTCATTTACGAGAACAAGTGCAGTGTGCAAAGTGCAAAATTTTGGATGCAAGTTGCCATACAGCAACTTTCCAACATAATTCCAGTGCGATTGCAGCCGCAAGGGGTTGATGTGCCTGAGGCCTTTTGTGGCTGGTGATGTGTCAAAGTGTGTGATTGTCCTTGTGCTTCACTATATATTGGATGCAATTGTGCTGAAAATCTGAATGCCTTTTTAGGTGCAACTATGGTGCATCGATTGCAGGCTGCTGGAGTTCTCCAGTGTCAGCAGAATGCACAATGTATGCAGTGGTGCTACATGCAGCTCCTTGTGGAAATGCAAGTACCTTTAATCTGTGAAGTTATGCAACGTCTGTGTCAATTTGCTTGACAGTTGCAGACAGTAATAAGCCCAAATATGAACTCAGGAAAAATTCTGCATTGTGGAAAAAAAAAATTCCGGATTCCAACGATTTTTTTAAACTTTTCATTTGTTAAATGAGGCATATTATATAGTTTGGGCTGAATTCTGTTCTAGCTTGGGACATGTAGAGAGCAGAACTTGAGCGGTGCACATGCCCACTCACATTTGGCTTGCTTCTGCCGTCTCCCCCCCACCACCCTTTTTGTTTGTGCATGTGCTCTTTTTAATGTACAGTGCCATTGATCTGATGTCCTCATAAAGCAGTATTTCCAAACTGTCATATTTCATGCATGCAATGTGAATTACTGTACTTGCCAAACAATGACTAGCATAACAGATCAAACAGTGGAACATTTCACATTTTGGAAGACCTGTCATGTTGAGTTAAACTATTTAATGTGCATGGTCTTTGCACTGCATAAACAATTGGTTGCTGTATTGTACAAAGGCACAGCTTCAACACATTGAATATCTATATAGGACTATATTCTCCCTGCTTTGCAGCGCTGGGGTCCTCAATTCAGTTCCAGCCAGGGCGCTATCTGCAAGGAGTTTATATGTTTTCCTAGATCTGGCTTCCTCCCACAATCCAAAAACATACTGACAGGTTAATTTGCTCCTGACCATAGTGTTTGTGAATGTGATAGGGACTAACACTGGAAACTTGACTGGGGCAGGGACTGTTGTGAATAATGTATACTCCTGTAAAGTACTGCAGAATTTGTGTATAAATAAAGCATAAAAATAAAGCTACTGTATATCACTGAGTTGTTCTGAGAAATCGCTACAGAGTTCTATGAACTTTTGAAAACAAATATCTTTATAGACTTTCATATTGAGGAAGCATTCTTTTAGCAGACAAGTCATTATTGTGTACTGTACTGTATTTGGAAGAAACACAGCTCAAACAATCCTTGGCAACAACTGTGAGAGTCAACACTGGAATTTTTATTTTAGTTTCAACTAGAGAAAAGATTTACTCTTTCGATGTGCCATCCATGCAGCTAACTTTCACCTGAAACGTAATAATTACAGGCCACAGGTCAACGGAAGTAGTTTTGGTAACTTTGGCACTGTGTTTTTGGGCGACTTAAAAACATGCTTTCAAGCTGCCAACATCATTTTATTATTAGAAGGCAGTGAGGAGTTCTGTTATCATACAAGTGTTATAAAGATCAATCAACTCCAAGATGACTTCTTCTACCCTCTTATTAAAGTAGTAAGTAGTAAGCAGTAAGTAGTACATTATTACTTACAATGCATACAATTTTCTGCCAATCATGCGATAGACTTCAACAATTATCCATCGGTGAGCAAATACAAGCCTATTTTTTAATGCCAGTTTGACTTCTCCTTCAAACTTTCTGTTTGATTTGTGTTGATAAAATCTTCCTCTGAGTCTGTAAGGTAAAATGTGGAAGGTGGAATAATAATAAGAATATTGCCTTGTTTGCATAGAGACATGCTTTCATCTGTGTTTACTATACATAGTTAGGTTATTCCAGGCCTTGCACATTACATGTATTTTATCTTTATAAGGTGCTAGATACAGTATCCCTGTGATATGGTCTCATTCGTGCATACAGTATGAGCACAATCTCCAGGCAGCGATTGATTAGAATTGAAGAATTGTGCTGAGGGTGCAGGCTGCACTCTGACGTACAAAAAAACACAAAGTATACCATATCAAAGGACACAGCAACTCAGCATTATGGTTGTGAAATTACTTTGCAGAAATGTTCATGTCAGCACACCTAAGCCTCTCAATCCAATACACTCAGTGCCAGGTATAAGAGGGGACTGGCCCACCTTCCAATTAATGACATAAAACAAAAAATCACGGCACACAGAATAAACGCACTGCTGTATAATCAGCCATAATGTAACATTTTGTGGCCATGCCCCTTAATCAGGAGCATGCCACCAAAACGTTACATCACGGCTGATTAACAAGCAGGAGTTGGCCCCTTTGTATTTACTCTGTGTGCCATAGATGTATAAATCTAAATTTAGGTGCTGATTTGTTGTGAGACAGAAGAGGCTTTTCTTTTTATTTATCAAGTAAATTGAATACTGAAAAGAGGTTTCACAACAACGATACACAGACTGTTGGTATAAGTATTCCATACTTGTTTTATTCAATAAATGGCCACTTGATATAATGATTCTAGTCAAGGAGAGTGCAAATGGGGACTTAATTACGAAACCGCAATTCTGAGAAGGCACACACTGTAACACTTGTCAGGCAAATGTACAGACTAGATGAACACTTTAAACAAATGGATGGACAAATATAAGAATGATTTAGAAGCATTTGCTAGAAAATATATTGGCTTACTTTAAACTATATGTCACAAAAGGACCTGTTTATAAACCACAGACATTGCAAAAATGTTTGGCATTTCAATATATTCTTGAATTATAAAAACGCCTTTCATTTGATTAAGAACAGGAGCACAGCATACAAACATCCTTTTTAGTGGTTATATATTCACTACACAAGAATACCGTACAGCATAGGAAAAATAAAAAAGGGAAAATAAAAAAAGTGGCTAATAAGGGTTTAAAATACAGATTAATATAAATTCAGATATAGATAAATATAGTATATAAGATTGAAGGTGCAGTACAACCCCCTCATCAGCTTGAGTTCAATGTGCTGAACATACTTAATGCCTACTTTTTTAATCACGAAAAATCTGTTTTTTTAAAAATACATTTTAAGGGGTTATGTAATAAAAGGCACAAAATTTGCCCAGGAGCAGTAACCAATAGCAAACAATCAGCAGGGACCATTAACTGGTTACCTGTTTAACAGCAAACATCTAATTGGTTGCTATGGGTTTCTGCTCCTGGGCAAACATTGTGTAACTGTGCTAAACAGGGCAAACACTCTAACTTAAGCTACTCCCTGTTTGGTCCTTTTGAGTTATATATTACCAGTGCATACATAATCCCTCTGCATTAGTGATGTGCGGGCCGGCCCGATACCAGAAGACCCACAAGTTTAACTGCTGGTCGGGCTGTTTTGTACTGACCTCGCACCCCCCTTTCTGTGTCATGGGTCTGGGTTGAGCTCTTCTGCCTGCTCTCCCCACCCGCGATCTTACAATGTCGGCGGCTGCTTGCCCTGCCCCTTTTGTGACATCATCAACTGAAATTCTTTAAGTGAAACCATCACTTTCCAATTTGTTCAGATCAGGATCAGTCTCAACAATTGGCCAGTTCTGTAAAACAGATTGCTTGATTAAAAGTGTATGTGGGCCATAGGTGGTCATATAAAAGAATTTGCCAACCTCATTGTCCTTATTATCCTCACGATGTCCACTGAGGTTCTATCTAAGGATAATGCCCAAGCCTTCATCCCATTAATCAAAGCTAAAGGGTACCCTCTTTCTAAGAAGTCATTTGCCATATCTGCAATTACTTGTTGTCTTTCTGTCATCTCAGTGGTGATCCGTACAGCTCATAATATCTGCAATTTTGGAAGAGATTTCAAAATATGTCTAGGGTGACTGCTCTGGAAATGCAACATGGTATTCTTGTGAAAAATGTGATTGCTCAAAATATAACGAGTTTCATAAGCATACATGAAGGCATTCTCATAGGTGGGTCCACATTAGATCCCATAGCCGTCCCTGATGTTTGCAGATAATAAATATGGGAGTAAAAGACAGACTTCAGTCTGTTAATTGATGTTTTAATTGATGTTAACTGATGTTACTAAGCAAGTATGTGTGCCACTGGTTTGTTTGTGTGCACCGTGAAGCATATGACCCCAGGGGGTGGCCCTTAATACTTAAAATGGCAATTTGGGATCACCCAATGGCTATTAATAAGTATTTTATTATCCAGAAAGCTCCATTTTATCCAGGTATTTAAAAGCCATTTCATTTTTCGCTGTAATAATAAAATAGCACCTTGTACTTGATCCAAACTAAGATATAATTCATCCTTATTGGAAGCAAAACCAGTTTAATGTTTACATGATTTTCTAGTAGACTTAAGGTATGTACAGTAGATTCAAATTACAGAAAAATCGTTATTCTTAAAACCCCAGGCCCAGAGCATTCTGATAACAGGTCTCATACCTGTACAAAATTCACAGCATTTGCCCAATGTACTAAAAGTAATTAGTGTTTACATACCAAAACTATTTAAATCCCTAAAGATATGTCAAGTTAGCATAAATTACTTCCAAAGTAACATACTGTAACTATGATTGATTCCAACTAAGAAATAAGTGGATAATGGAAAAGTTTGAAACACTGTAGTGTTGACCAGCTGCTACATTTTCAGCACTCGGATTAACCTGCACTCTGGGGTTGACTAACTGCTACCAACCATAGACAGCCATTATTTGCATACACAGAGGAAAAATATATACATCACATTACAGTGTGAATCTCTTTAAATACATTTAAATAAAACCAAGGTGTTAGTACTACACTTTGGCCAAGATATTTAAGCTCACGTGGCACCTCAAGGCCTATCATTTTAGATGAGTCCTACACTGCCTACTGTGTAATGTATATTACAGTACATTAAAAACATTAAGCCCCTAGCAACAATGTGCATTATGTGTGAGTGTTAGAACTGTGTTCTCTTATGCTTTTTACTCATATCTTATAGAAGTTTTTACAATTATTAAGCCCCCAGTAACAATGTGCATTATGTGCAACTGAGTGGTGGAGCCATGTTCACTTACTCATTGCTCATAAACAATTGTGAGACCAGCAAGGAAGCTTGTAAGTCCGAGATAATGAAGATACACCTGTGCCTGAATAATTTTCCTAAAGGCTGATTAGACAGACCAAGAGCCTGTATTGAGAGGGTTTCAAGGATAAAGCTCCATCTGGAAAAAAATGTCAGCAAAAAGATGCAAAAGTTCATCTAGACTGCAAAAGACACAACAATAAGAGGGTTATTTATCAAAGGTTGTATTTTAGAGTTTTTTATTCCTTGAATGAACTCACAATTCGAATGGTTTCTGATTTAAGAAAAACTGAAATGAGCAAGATCGGGATTAACAACCCATAAACTCAAATAAATTGAGTTTTAGGCGGGAAAAAACTCAAATCATTCGAATTGATTGAGTTTTTGGGCAAAACTCTCAGAGAAAAAACCCAAAATATCACGAAGGCTATTACCAGCTTCAAATGGTTCAAGGGACCTCTGCCATTGACTCCTACATGACCTTGATAGGCTTCAGATGGTGTATTTTCAGATTGAGCTATTTCCAGGGTCTGGGTATAATAAATCTCGAAAAATTTGAGTTTTTTTTAAGCAGAAAAATAGATTTTTGGGGAAAAAAAACCTTGAAAATGCAAATTTTCATGGAAAACACAACTCGAACCTTAAAGCGATACTGGCAGGTTTCTATAAAAATTATAGGAACGAGCCTGAATCAATGAAGAGATACTACATGCCAAATATTTGCAGCCAAAAGCCCCCAAAACTGCCCAGCCCGGCGAACCTTAATGAGCCGACACTTCCAACACAACTAAGGGATCTTTTGTGGTTGTTTTAGTCACGCTGAGCTGGGGGCTGCGCAATCCTTCCATAGGCTAATTACAAATGAAAGCACTCCAGCCTATGGAAGGATCGCGCTGCCCCAACCTATGACTATGCTTTCTTCTAACCTTGTTCTTCCTGTCACATGTTACGGTTCAATTGTCTGCCCAGAACTCTCACCTTGGTTCACTCACTTTAAGACCTGGTGGCATCCGAGGGCCACCTCGGATGCCACCAGTGAAAGGCAGCTGTTATAGGTGGAAGCCTGAGCCGTGACCGGAACCATGGGTCTGTTCTGCGTTTTGGGACACCATACATGACACAGGCGTGGATGATAAATTCTTGACTCAAACCTCTCTTATTGCTTTCTAATTAGCTCATAGCAGCTCTATTTATTCGCCAAACCTTTGACCATGTGATCAGCTGAAGAAAGTCTCACTTCAGCAGCACTAGCTGACAGCCTCACAATCTTCCTCCCACTTCTATGGTCCAATTTTCATCCAGGAAGTTAAGTCAAGATACAAGTCCAATAAATCTCTGTCTGCAGACATTAATTAAACCTCACTTCGCAAAGCCCTTTAGTAAAAATGGATGTTCCAAAAAAAAAAAACAGAATGTGTTGCGTAATAAATAGGGCTACTGCATCTACTAACGCAACAAACCCTTCTTTCCTGGCATAGGAACAATCTCTAAAAAGATTTTAGGAAAGGTTGTGCACTGGTTACACATACTGTAACATCAAATCCCTCTGTATTGAGAGTAGTAAAAAAGGGTCCTTTCCTTTGACTTTAAAGATATTTCCTGTACAGTTTTCTATATCTCAATCCTGCGGTGCAATATTTAGCAATGGGCATATGTGAGGTTCATGAGGTTAACTTTCTATGAACAGCATTTATAAAACAAGATACTGGAGCAAAGCAAGGTCTTAACTCAGTGGCTATCCTTAACCACACCCAATCCCAATTCCATCACAGAAGAACTTCCAGACTTGTAGTCCCAACTGAAACATCTGTCAATTTGGGGAAATGTCGTACAGAGCAGTAAGAAGGTCCTGATCTCAAATACAAACACAGTACCAATACATTTACTAGAGCTCAAGGCTACCAAAAATAGAAGTTCAATAAATTGCACTTCTCCCATATCCAGCCAGAGTACTTTTCAGAAAGGCAAAGGGACAGCTGAATCACTTCTGTGCCAAGACACAGTTTTGTTTTGGTGCCAGGTCTTTAAAAGAAACATATTGCTCAGAGCAGAATACATGCCAGCAATGCAAAAAGAATTAGCAGACAGACTATTGCTTTAGAGATATATATTATCTATGGAGAGTATAAAGTATTCTATATGTAATCTGCCTCCACAAACATCTATTGCAGACAATCTGGGATTCCTGAGGTTTCAGAGAAGCCTTACCCAAGTCAACCCAAGCCAGCTATGTACTTAGATATGTACATGGATATTGTACTGGGGGCCTGTTGAATTACAAAATTCTATTTCACTTGGCAGATCCTGATGTGCCTTGTACTTTTCCTCACCTAGCACTGATTCACAGAGCACTTGTGAACATACAGTACATTAAGGAATGGCAACAGATGTACTTACAGTGTTTCCATTTAGCTTTCCAAAATGTGTTATGATATCCTGCAAGAAATGCTATCTTCCCAAAGTTCCCTTAGGTTTACAACAAAATGGCCTAAGAGTTTCTACAGAAATTAACCTATTCAATGTGATTAGCAGCCCCTAAAAGGAATAAATATTTTATCCGCCCCTTCCTCAGCTAAGGAATTCATTATGTCCCAATATCTCCAATCAGTCTTAGAATTGTTATCTTGCATTTTCTGAATGATATCATTTTGCAATGGCTTTATTATATCAACAAGTTACAAAACACTGATTGTACAACAATCTATGAAGAGTGTATTTTCTGCCGAGTCTGGCTGATTTTTGCTGTGAATAAATTATAGGACATCAAACTCATATTATGTTTCTTATGAAAGGTTTCTGGAGGCCAGATTTGAGCTCATTATCCATCACATTAACTTGTATTTGAGCCTGAGCTTTCACAGTAAAAGAAGCAATAATATAATAATAAAAATAATATAAAATAATATACATTTCTGACCCTTGGTTATTAGTTATTGGTTATTATTCGTAGAGCACTCTGGTTGAATTACACATAGTATAGGAAGACACAAATGGTCCCTTTTTGTGTGTCCAACTAGATGCCTCACAGTTAATGACTGCCAAAACAAACATGATTTGTAGATTTCTGTCCACTAATACATTTTAAATATTGATACCTTCCAGTTCCCCCATAGGCTAAACAGCAATTCGGCAGGTTTAAGGTGGCGAAGTGTCCAAGTCGAAGTTTTTTAACGAGACAGTACTTCAATTTTCGAATGGTCGAATTTGTGAAGTATTTTCAATTCGATTCGAATTTTGGCCTATTCGATGGTCAAAGTACCCAAAAATTACTTTGAAGTTTTTGAATTTGAAAATTCACTTGGGCCCATAAGTGCGTGCTACTCTCCCATTAGCTGTTTCTAGGTAGCAATTTCCATGGAATCTGACCTGCAAACAACATTTGTTCTAGGTATAGCATTGCAATTCCTTCCAGATTTCCTAGTAGTTGTGATTATCTAATACATTCTTCTTGTTTTCTCCCTGGTTTCAACCTTTCAAACTTTTGAATCATTATCCCAGACCCAAGGAGAACTAGACATTCTCTTACTTTTATATTTCTGAAACTATGAATGTGTCTTCCTTCATACTGCAATGGTTATTCCCATAATAAATGTTATTTTACTGGTAGTAAAAATGTTATACTGTAGTCTCTTCTCCTGTTACTTCTGTTAACTGATCAGTTTTTTCTAAAACATTGATTTTATGAAACGTTTTATTTAGTTCATCTATAACACAATTACAACTTGAAATGCACATGCACATTTCTTTTACATTTCTGCTCTTTTCAAGAAAAATTCCCTTATCTTTAAGATAAGGGAATGTAAGATGTAAAAAATCTGACCCACATGTTCAGATCCTCCCCTTCCTGTACTCTCCTGTGATGTCTCTAATTAGCACTGAGCAGACCTATTCTTGCTCCTTCCCTTTTAAGAGCTGTCAACCCCCCCCCCATTGTTTCAGGAGTTACACGATTTTGGGCCTCTCCTCCTGGTCTCCTGTCATCCTATTGCGTTCTCCTGAATTTTGAGCATTCTCCCAATTTTTTATGCAGGTTCTCTTTAAATTCCTAACACTCATGCGTAGTAAGCATTCAGGACATGTAGTGGCGTACCAAGCAAGTGCCGCTTCCCCCTTCAAAAATCGTTATCACGCGCAAGCAGCTCCTGGCCGCAGCAACCCCCCACCACCAGACACGTGGCTGCCTGGTGGTGTGGCCGCATGAGAATATTTAATTAATCAGCGTCCAAAAAGCAGTAGCTGGCAAGTGTTCAATATTATGTGGCATCACTATTGAAGCTTAGCTAGGATCAGGTACAAGGTACTGTTTTATTATTACAGAGAAAGAGGAAACCATTTTAAAAAACTTGAATTATTTGACTATTTGAGGTTTCATGATAATGGATCTCATACCTGTATATTCAATAACTAACGGATAATAAATTAAGATGTTATGATTTGTCCACAGATTTGGCACTGTAGCCAGTCTTCCATATAAGCAGATTGTTGTATGAGTTATCAGTGACCTCTAGTGGATATACATGGATATGTTTATACTACAGGGAACCTTTATCAGATCCATATTAATAATTAATATTTGCATTTGTGTAATACTGCCACTAACATTTTGCTCACTTCGGGTGATAATTATCAGATAATTATCATTTTAGAATGTAATTGGCCTTTGGCTTGTGTAACTAACATAACAAGGAGAAAAGACAAAGCTCACCCAGAAGTTGATTCATACCTGACAACTTTAGTATGAATACCTTACCCTCTGATTGACTAAAAGGTGCCATATAGCTCTTCTTTCTATTGCTGACCTATACATACTTGTAGGGTTGCCAGGTTGGTGGGTTTATAGCCAAATTGGGCTAATTGTAAAAGTTGGTGGTGGGGTTTAAAAGCCCAAACCTGCCAACATAAGGATTTGGGCTAGTTTTGATTGGACTTTTAAACCTGCCCAATTTTTTATTTTTTTTTAAATGCAAATTACAGCAACTTGACAGTGAGACTAAGGGGCAAATTCACTAAACGACGAAGCGCCTAATGCTAGCGTGAATGCGCCAGCGTAGCTCATTTTCGTTAATTCGCCGATTCACTAACGGACACTGGTGTAAATTCGCTAGTGTTACTTAGCACCCTTACGCCTGGTGATTTTGCGCAATGGACGTAAATACGCAAATTCACTGACGCGCAAATTATTCTGAACGCTACCTTTTACGCCAGACTTCCTTCGCCACCTCAGACCAGGCGAAGTCCAATAGAGTAGATGGGGACCTTCCCCATAGGCTAACATTGACTTCGGTAGCTTTTAGGTGGCGAACTAGGGGGTCGAAGTTTTTTCTTAAAGAGACAGTACTTCGATGGTCGAATAGTCAAATGATTTTTAGTTCAAATCGTTCGATTCGAAGTCGTAGTCGAAGGTCGAAGTAGCCCATTCGATGGTCGAAGTAGCCAAAAAAAACATTTGAAATTCAAAGTTTTATTTCCTCTAATCCTTCACTCGAGCTAAGTAAATGGGCCCCAACATGTATATGCATGCACTGCAAATGCAGAATGATGTGCATTGATTTGTTAATATGTATCCGCACTTCCTAACAAAACACCAATGCCATTAATAAGTCCAATCTCTTGTGCTGACAACTCTATACATACAAATGAATGATGTGCATTCTAACCTCCATTTGGAATTGGTTTCTCTCTTTTTTTGTATGCAAACCATGTATATTCTGTGTGGTAAAAACACATGGAAGACAAGATGCTGTAGAGTGCAAGTTTTGAGTTTTTCACAAGTTTGGAAATTATATTAGTATGCAGGTTAGGGTTGCCACCTGTTCGGTTTTGACCCGAACAGTTCAGTTTTTCTTATGGCTGTTCTGGTCACAACTTCTTTTTCGGGTTTCAGCCTTGTGAAAACCGAATAATAATCTGGCCAATCAAGGTTGGACACTGGGAAGAAACCCAGTGGACACTGGTGTTTTTGGGGCCGCTGCCCAGACCCACTTCCCGCCTGACACTTTGTAGGTTGGCCCTGATTGCGGCAGGGAGAAGAGTAAACAAGGTACGCACAGGAAAAGGAGGTGGAGGGGGTTACAGCTGGGACAGGGGGCCGGGAGCATGTGGGGAACTGTTAGGAGTGTTGCCACCTTTTAAAAGAATACTTACCGGCTGGGGGGGGGCAGTAGGGTTGCCACCTGGCCAGTAAAAATGATTGTTGATCCCAATGTTATAAAGATAAATACATAGGAAGGCCGGTATTTTTTTCCAGAAAAGGTGGGGCAGGGCACTGCACGCAATGGCTTGAGGATGGGTTATGAAGCGATCCTTGGAGAAAAAAAGTTACGTTTCGGGTAGATTGAAGGTGGGCCATTAAATGTTTACATTGCCAGTCAGGGCTGGAACCAGGGGAAGCCAGAGTGCCTAAGGCGCAAAGCTGGAGGGGCGCCAGGCACGCACCTTCTGCCTCTCCTACCCCTAGTCCGGTCCCCTCTCTGGCTGCGTGTCAGTTTGCGCATGCGCGTTTTCCCTTTCGCGCTGCCTCATGTTTTCGCGCTGCCTCATGTTTTTGCGCATGCTCACAGATTCTTTTGCGTATGCACACATTTTTCCGCGCACACCAGGTTTTCTGCATGTGCGCTGCTGGGGCGCTCCAACCAGCTGGGCTGCCTAGGACGTCTGCCCAGGCTGGCCCGGCACTGTTGCCAGTAAATTTGTAATACCAGGCCCGGCCCTGGCAGGTGTTTTACTGGGTTTACGGTTTACGGTGTTTTAGGCCGGTAAAAATGATGGTTGATTCCAATGTTATTAATAGGGAAAAAAGGTAAACATATAGGAAGGCCGGTATTTTTTTCCATTAAAGGTGGCAACCCTAACTGTAAGGCGGCAGAATGAGACCCCCTAAGCCAACTCTGTGGACACTTGCCAATAACCAGCTCTGATGTGAAAACTCCGCCCATATGAGGCACAAACACGCCCCCAAATATAACCTCCTCCCCATATGTCATTGCTCCACCCCATACCTCCCAACATTTTGTAAAGCAAAAGAGGGACAAAAAGTAAAAATTTTTGTGACCACGCCCATTGTGTGGCCACACCCCCTAATTACCATGTTAATTTTACAAATTGTAAGTAAGCTGTATCACTTTAAATGGGCAGGGAGAGCTGTATGGCAGTCCCTACTAAGGTGATGTATAAAGTTGTGGTGCAAAACACAAACACAGTAACACATACACACTAACACGCCCTGCCATTCCAAGTCCACAGAGGCCCAAATAGCTCCATACCAGCCCACTATATGGTAACTTTCTATGGACCCATACAGCAGCCCTTTTGGCACCTGAAGAAGGGTGTGCTAAGCAACAAATGCACAATACACTGTATACAAACAAATCGCATACACATGGCACACGTAAGGCCACACAGGGAAATGTACTTGTAGCTGGATAGATACAGATAGGTACAGATATTAGAGGTGTCTACAACAGCAAGTGGTTTATAAAGCCCTAAAGAAAAGCTCAGGTGAGTGTAACACTATGGCATTTCTTTAGAGACCATGGTGGCTGATTTACTAAGGCAGGTGCTAAACTGCACCAGGGCAATTGCCCAGAACTGTAACTGGTAACAAGCTATTTGCAGTTTGATTGCTTTCAGCAACTGCACTTGGACTTGACTGTTTAGCACCAATGTTTACAAATGCCATTATGCCCTGAACCCAATGCATCATAGGTAAGCCCACATGGTACTGCCATAAAGCAAATTCTAGTGTTGGGACCTGTAGACTTGAGTGTATACTGTCACACTGAACCCTACTGACACATATGGCGCAAAACCAGCTCTGGCACATTGGCATCCTGTGCTAAAGAGCTGCTGTCACTTGAAAAGCAGCCCAAATTGTGCCAATCAGAAGCAGAGCCTAGCCACAGTAAGGGCCCCCCAATCAGTCAGGGGGAGAAAAAAACAGAGAATCCCCGGCTCCCTATACACTGCCCATGCGGGAGGAACCTACTCATATAATGGTATCCCCCTGAGACACGTGACTGGAGCCCTGTTCGCTCTGTGCTGCCGCTCCTCAGTGCCAAGTAATTAGGAGCCAGTGCTGCACACTGGGAAGTGACTGTGCCCACACACACACAGTGACACACACACATACAGTGACACATACACACACGACACACATACAGACACACACACAGTGACACACATACATACAGTGACACATACACACGACACACACACAGACACATACACCCGATTCCCTTGTTTCGTTTTTTCAAAAGTCAAAGGTGGCAACCCTAATAATGCAGATTCAATAAAATAATTTATCAAAATGGCTAGAACCATATGTGGCAAAAGTCGGGCGACACTTTTATTTATTTATTGCCACTAGTCCACTCCTGCATGGTTGCTATACGATAATACGTGTTTGAAAAGGTTCTCGACGCATCAGAGCTGCAATAGCACAGCTTCCTGTCTTGCGCCAGTTTGGTAGATTGACCCGTCTTTCTCCCCGTCTAAGCTCCTGTGACGTGTAAATCCCGCGAGGCAGCGGCTGTCATGACTAAAGCTTTGCCAGTAACACAGGGATTGGCTTGTGACACAGTGACGTGTCTCGGGAAGTGGCAGCTGGTGCTGATATCGATATGAGGGCGACTCGCTAATGCGCAGCCCTGGAGACCAAGCTGGGGGCATAAGTGCTCGTGTGTCAGGCGAGCATTAAACGACCCCTTATCCGTAGCCGAGTGCCGAGACTGTATCTTCAGTGCTAGTCTCTGGTAGCGCCTGCAACGCAGCATCATGATAAAAGCTATCCTCATCTTCAACAACCATGGCAAGCCCCGGCTGTGCAAGTTCTACCAGCACTATGTGAGTCCTGTCTCCTCCTTCCCTGGGGTCACTGGACAAGCTGCCCTCCCCTTTATATTTGCTGCAGACGTCACGTGCCTTAATATCAGCTCGGCATTGCCTGGGGGTGGTGGGTGCCCATTTAAAGGACCAGTGTAGCCTATAAAGTGTAAATATTTTTACCCAAATGTAATGTTTGTATCTGTCCCACCAGCACCTGCGATTAAACTGTACCTTGATAACATATGTGCTATTTTATATGGGAGAGGTTTTCATTGTATAGTTCTTTATGCCATTTAATGGCATTTAACTCCTGATTATCTTCCCCTTTAAGAACTAAACCCCTTCTACCCCTCCCCCCCATTAGGCCTTCTTGTTCTATTCAATTGAATGACTGCCCCATCATGGCTACACAGCATTCTATTTATATTAACTGTTATGCACTGTGACACTATTTTTGTAGGTAAACACATTAAAAAAAGCTTGCATTTTTTAATGGCTTTTACTGGTCCTTTAACAGTTTATCATTTACTGTCTGAGCAGGGTTTAGTGTATGGTATATGAATAATCATGGGCTGGCACAAGCCGGACTAAACTCCAAAACTTGATGCAATAAAAAAGTAGTTTTATTAAAAAAAAAAAAAAAAGCCTTACACATTTCGTGCCTTGTGGGGGTCTTAGTCATAGGCTGAAGTTGTTCTGTACATGCAGTGGTATTTAAATAAAAACAAACCAATCAGAGAAGTGCTTAGGGCAGCCAATCAGAATGGGTAGTACAAATTACATCGGGCTGCCCTAGAGTACATAGAGCGTAGAAAAGTTTAGAAATTGAAAAAGTTTAAAATACATCAAGTATAGAGATTTTTCTTCTCATAGTTAAAGGGATACTGTCATGGGAAAACATGTTTTATTAAAAACACATCAGTTAATAGTGCTGCTCCAGCAGAATTCTGCACTGAAATCCATATTTCAAGTTACAGTATTCTAGACCAACTCTTATTAGCCTTGAGAGGTCTAAAAATATCTATCTATCTATCTATCTATCTATCTATCTATCTATCTATCTATCTATCTATCTATCTGTCACTCTGATGCTCCTATGAAAAGGAATAACCAGTTAAAACCCAAACATTCAAATGTTGCTTTGTCTTGAGGGGCTTGGAAAGACATCCCCATAGCTGCTGTTTCTCACATGACTCTGTAAAAGGATTTTGAGTTCATAAACACAAAATACTGAATTTGCGTTTTCCTCTGTGATTATGATTTATGGCCAGTGCAAAAAAATAAATAAATCAATTCTTAGACTTCTATATGCAGCCATTGACTGCTATACATGTAAAAGTGAAACACACTGCAGTTTAAATGAAGAGCAGAAGAAGCAGTGTATGTGTATTTGCCCTAATAGTTCTATTTGGTCCAAAGGAAACTACTAATCCTGGTTATGCTCAATGTGAATGCGAAAGAAGGCAACACAGACATAATAGGACATAATAGGAAACAATATTCACAAAGAAGTATTGTCATTTTGGTCTTTGAATGGCTTGTGAAAATGAAAAAGCTCTTATAGGAACAATAATGATTTCTGAGCCATTCATTAGTCTTAGCTATTTGTTCTCCAATGGACCTTATTTTAATGGATATGGATGAGTGACCAGCGTTGACATGACAGTTGTTTCTTTGTGCTGTTCATTGCATCTCTACTAAATGAGACTTTGTAGTCAGCAGTGCCATTATACTGTCATAACATCCTTTTTACCCAGCTGTGCTTGCTGCTGGGTAAACACCTTCCAAAAGTAATTATCGCTAAAACAGGACAAGTTCATTGCATATAAAATAAAAGCTGTTTTTAATCTTTTGCTGTCGCAAGTCCTCTTGGCAGTTTATAAATAAATTCTATTACACTTGGTTGCAGCCTTCTGGTGGTTACATGATTAATTCATGTTATTGGCAATGAGATTCTATGAAAACCTACTCTGCTACGGTCAACGGTGTACAGTAACCTTGATAAAGGCTCTGGAATCTGAAACCATCTGACTTTATAACATCTGTTTTTCTGTTGCTCCCCTATGTAGAGTTCAATACACACATGTTTTAAATATTCAAAAAAATATTCATTATATGCTCAGTTATCTAATGTAATAGCTGCATATGCATGTCTGTATAAAGATATTTTTGGGAAATATTAATTCTGGCTGTACCAGATTGGGAACGTCGTGGTTTTACATTTCTGCTAGGCTGGGAAAGTCCTAGAGCCCCTCTCTGTTAAGGATAATTAAATGGACAATATAAAAAAACACGATGTACGTTAGTCTGCAATTGTGATTATTGATATAACCCCAGTATTTTAAATACTTTTTTACGCATGAGCTCATATGTTGCAGTGGTCAGTATTTTATAGAATCTTGAAGGAACAGTAACAACAAAAAATTGTGTTTTAAAGTAATGAAAATAAAATGAACGGTTGCCCTGCACTGGCCGAAATTGAAACAGGTTATACGGCACAAATAGTCGATAACCGATAACACCATTATGTTATACAGAGCTTATCTGCTGTGTAACCTGAGCCTTTTCCCCTTTGAATGGCTGCCCCCATTTCTAACATTGCAGCTTATTTATATAAACTATAGTAGTGTTTCTGAAGCAAACACATCCGTTTTACCAGTGCAGGGCAACACTGCATTATATTTGTAATTGTATATTTTATTCCTTTAAGGTGGCCATATATGGGCAGATCCACTCGTTTGGAGAGGTCACCAAACAAGCAGATTTTGCCCCAATGTTTAGTGAACGATAGCGGGCTGAACTGATTGTGGGCCCTAGGACTCAGCAATCAGATCACCACACCAGTAATGCAGGCGGTGTGAAGACCACATCAATGAACCAATGCGTTCTTTGATCTGATGGGATTTTTAAGCTTGCCCAATTGACATCTGCCCAATTTTTGGCAAGATATCGGTTGGGGAAACCCATTGGAGGACCCCATACACTGGGCCATAAGCTGCTGACTTGGCATGTGCATGGCCACCCTTACAGGTCTCACTTTACATAGCAAATGATTAAATAAGAATACCAATTACGTTGTAAGCTCTTGTGAGTAAGGCCCTTTGATCCTATTTTTTTACTCTGCAACCCTTAAACTGTCTTAAGACCCCTGTTCGTTATAAATTAACGTAAATCGATGCGAAACTTGCTAGCGCTATTAAAAAAAAGATACATTTTTTTAATGCTCCTAAATATAGTGCATCCAGTACAATACATGGGGTGCTATTGATTGTTTTTTTCCTTGATAATAAATAACTGGGAATTAAATGCCCTCTGGCTTTCTACAAAGCGAGGTACATTGTCAAGATGCAGTAAATGCCAATGAACATGTCAAAGTATGTGTCACTCCCTACACAACAATTGTTCTTTTCTGGGATTGAACCAGTTTGGCTACTGCTGTAGAATTTTTTCTACAGTTGAAAGAAAGATTTTGTTTTATTTGTAGATATGATAATGTAATGCATATAAAGCATTTTGTTTTACTGACCCATCCAGAAATTTCACAGTGACATGTTCATTTTTATTTTTTATATGCAGAGCGAAGATACACAACAACAGATTATTAGAGAAACATTCCACCTTGTATCCAAAAGAGATGAAAATGTTTGCAATTTCTTAGAAGGAGGCTTGTAAGTGTTTTGCCTGTACATGGATATTTTATTATTTTGATTATTGCATAAGGAAGTTCTAGTCCTCGGTGTTTCCTTTAATCTGTATTGCATGGGGTATGCACACACAAGTCATGACAACTCTTCAACTGTAAAGTTTGTATGCACACATTTTTAAAAAAAACATTCCCACAAAAAAAAAAAAATTGTCGGAAGCAGCCGTTTGTTAACATGCAACTCCCGTATTGGGCAAGCATTACAGAGACCTCATAGAGGACAATTCTGATTAACAACTTTACCGTTCTCTCTGTCCAAACCAAGGATGAGTATATACCCTGTGTAGGTTTTGTGACTACTGGGGCTGTTAACAACCAATACAAATGATTTCTTTAATAAAAAGATTTAAAAAGCAGATTCTGTTAAAGTGCTTGTGCTGTTCCGGTATATCTGATTTTTATTTATTTATTTTTTTACAGATTAATAGGTGGATCTGACAACAAACTCATATATCGGCATTATGCTACTTTATATTTTGTCTTTTGCGTTGATTCTTCAGAAAGTGAACTTGGCATTCTAGATCTTATACAAGTAAGTACAAGTATTTTTTATATTAAATATACAGACTTAAAGGGGTTGTTCACCTTTTAAACACTTTTTCCGTCGAGTTGTTTTCAGCTTGGTCTCCAGAAATAAAGGCACTTTTTCAATTGCTTTGCATTTTTTATTTTTACTGGTTTTGTTTGTCTGTGGCGTTTGTCTGGCACCTCAGTAATTCGTGCAGATTCTGAACAATTTGCTACATTAGTTGATACATTTCTTAGCAGCATCTGTGGAGCATTAGCAACTATTGTATCAATTCTAACAACTGTCTTTTTAAAGGAGACATTTTGTGTAAAAAATAAGAACATACCAGTGCGTTATACTCATTTATATATAGAAGAATTGTGCTTAGAAAAAGTAGAGTTTCAGGCTGATTTATTGAATAATTCTACAAAAACCCTAATGATCCCTCTCTTCTCTTACACTTCCTGCTCCCTGAATTCCCAGACTGTGCAGAGAGCCAGCGGCACTCGGCTCACTGCCAGGGCCGGATTTCTCCCTAGGCCGCGCGGTCCTAGCGCCCGCCTTCCCAGCGTGCTGGCGAAAAACCGCCGGAGCAGCTGTTGTAGTTGAATGGGGACGCGAACGTCCCTATAACGCGGCTGGGTGGCATGCCGCCCCTATTTTTTGCCGACCTAGGCCCGGACCTATGCAGCCTTGCCGCCAATCCGGGCCTGCTCACTGCACTGTAAGATAGGAACCAATCAGCAGCTAGCAGGACCTGATATCGAACTGAAGCCTGTCTGTGCTTGTGTGACTGCAGGGCTGTGATTGGTTTTCCCCCTCCTACTGTGCTGCTAGAAGGGACCCACCCCTCATTTGAAACAGTGATAGGGACCAGAGAACATCGATAGGGAGCTCTAATAAAGGAGCTGTTTTTAAAGATAATAATTTTTAGCACCATATAAAAGCAACACCATATATTACCGTACTCATATTTGCCTACAAAAAAAGGGTTTTTAATTTATCCTATTTATCCTCCTTTAATGAAACCCAGGAATTCTGCTAAGCAGGGACAAAGATAAGAGATGTAGCAACTAAATGTATCAATTTAGAACAGTTAGAGAGTCGGCAACCCCCATCCCAGAGCTGCTTTAGAAAGACAAAAGAAAGTGAAAGTTAGAAAAATACTCATATAAAATAGAAAGTGATTGGAAAAAGTGTTTATTTCTGGTGAACTATCTGAAACCAACTGAACGGAAAAAAGTGTTGGAAGGTAATGCTTATATGTAAAAAGTGCATCCATATATGAAACAGCAAGTGTAGGATTGGGACATCAATAATAAGATTTAAAGCTTAGAGTTGCGGGCTTAAAAAGGTAGTATAGGAAGCTAACCAGGTTCCCAAGTAAAAACGAATAGTGTAAATGGTATTTCCACTGTACCTGTTGGAAAATTGTATGTGGCAGACTTTCTGTTAATAAGAGTGTCGTGAATGGCTTTTAAGCCTATTGAGCTGACCTAATTGTATGAGAACCATTGTTGTTTCTGTTGGTTGCAATACTACCTGTATTTAAGGTCAAAATAAGTCTAGTTAAAAAACCCTAATTTTGTAGGCAATAATCAATACTAAATAATGCTGGTTTTATATACAGCTAAAAATCTATTTTTTTTTTTAAAATGTCCCCTTTATTGAATCTGCTACAGTCCCTGTTCTTGTTTCAAATGAGGGGTGGGTGTGTCTTAATGGTCCCTGCCAGAAGCACTGTAGGTGGCGTTCAGTTGCCTATTAGGTCAGCCTAGCAGCTGATTGGTTCCCATCCTAAAGTGCAATGTGCTGAGTGCCACCTGGACCTCTGCACAGTCAGGAAAAGGAGGCAGCAGGAAGTGGAACTGATGGGCGGGCTAGGAGGGTTTTGAAGAATTTTCAATAAATCATCCCAAAACACTACGTTTTAAAGCACATTCCTTCCATATTTAAAAGCGTATGTACTGGAACATTGGAACATTCTTGTTTTTCACACAATTTAGTTTACTTTAAAGGGATACTGTCATGGGAAAAAAACATTTTTTCAAAATGAATCAGTTAATAGTGCTGCTCCAGCAGAATTCTGCACTGAAATCCATTTCTTAAAAGAGCAAACAGATTTTTTTGTATTCAATTTTGAAATCTGACATGGGGCTAGACATTTTGTCAATTTCCCAGCTGCCCCAAGTCATGTGACTTGTGCTCTGATAAACTTCAATCACTCTTTACTGCTGTACTGCAAGTTGGACTGATATCACCCCCCTCCCTTTTCCCCCCAGCAGCCAAACAAAAGAACAATGGGAAGGTAACCAGATAGCAGCTCCCTAACACAAGATAACAGCTGCCTGGTAGATCTAAGAACAACACTCAATAGTAAAAACCCATGTCTCACTGAGACACATTCAGTTACATTGAGAAGGAAAAACAGCAGCCTGCCAGAAAGCATTTCTCTCCTAAAGTGCAGACACAAGTCACATG
Organism: Xenopus petersii; assembly: GCA_038501925.1. Lineage (NCBI taxonomy): Eukaryota > Metazoa > Chordata > Amphibia > Anura > Pipidae > Xenopus > Xenopus petersii. The sequence continues at coordinate 192,497,138 of CM076672.1, read as the reverse complement.
ACTTGGGGCAGCTGGGAAACTGACAAAATGTCTAGCCCCATGTCAGATTTCAAAATTGAATATAGAAAAATCTGTTTGCTCTTTTGAGAAATGGATTTCAATGCAGAATTCTGCTGGAGTAGCACTATTAACTGATGCATTTTGAAAAAAAACATGTTTTCCGATGACAGGATCCCTTTAAGATAAAAGCATGCTGTTTTGTAAATGTGCATTCCTCTCTTTTGTGCCATTAGAATATGTGCTGTTTGCTGCTGAAAGACAATTGTACTTTCTAGGGGCTCGGCTCTGCTTATCCTTACCATTGGCTTAACAGTACATGTAAACTGTTCTATATGCTGTGACAATACATATAAAGTAGTAGCTGCTAAACTGTGCTGCTGGCTTTCAGTAAAAGGGTTTCTGTATTTGTATGTTGACTAATTCACTTCAGGCTTGGACAGTGCTAGCTTTAGATAATGTTTTCTCTTTTAATTTATTTGAAGGCAGAGTAATTATGCTGCAAATGCTGTTCACATTGCTGCTGTTGATCGTTGTAATATCAATTTACTGAAATCTTGGCTATTAAAATATTCATTGAGTAACACAAAGCTAGCATGAAATATTAATGCTGGCTTGGCCTAGATATCTATATTCTTGCTGATACACTGTAGTTGGCTTTTCTGCAATGTGTAATGCTTATGAACAAAAACATTAAAGGATCATGCCTTTACATGATTTCATACACTTGCACCACTTTATGACTGCCTGGAATGCATGCTACCCTAAGCAAATAATAAAGAAGCTTTTAAAGTGGACCCGTCACCCAGGCACAAAAATCTGTATAATAAAAGTCCTTTTCAATTAAACATGAAATCCAATTTCTATTTTTTTATTAAAGCATTCATAGCTGTTGTAAACTCTAACTTTAAAAATCTCAGCTGTCAATCAAATATTGTCTGCCCCGCCTTTATGCCTAGGCATAGAGGTGGGGCAGACAATTACTTTCACTTTCCATTCAGCACTTCCTACATGTCACTGCTCTCCTCACATTCCCCCAGTTCTCTTAACCATTTAATTGTGTAACCAGTGCATGGGGATGGACATCCGGTCCCCCATTCTGGTGCACAAACAAGATTCTGAGATGATGCAAGGCTTGTCTTAATAACAGTGTCCACAAAATGGCTCCTGCCTGCTTATTATAATTATGAATTCCCAGACTGAAGGAAACAAGATTCAAATAATTGATATAGTGTAATTAAAGTTAATTTTGCTTGATTAATGTGATAAAATAAGATTTTGAATATTTTTTTCCGGTGACGGGTCCACTTTAAGCAAGTCTATTCATAAAAAAACACTTGCAGTTTAGCTGCACTACTGTGAGATATACAAACACACTTTTACATAATACATAATTTGGCACACTATGATAATGTTCCTTTAAAGCAGTCAAACAATCAAATAGCAGACACATACCAAAGGGCATTGAATTACCAGATTTGAATGAATGCTTTTCTATGAAATTCTTTGACCTGCAGGATGAGGTACTGCTGCTTTTTCAACAGAAGATGGCGCTAAATACTTTATAACCAGGTTATTATGGTTTATGTTAATTAAATGGATTCTGTCATGATTTCTATGGTGTCGTTTTTATTTCTAAATTACACTGTTTAAATTTAGTAATAATAGTGGCGTTTAGGCAGCGACCTCAGGTCATTGTGCCTGATCCTGTGTTTTCCAAAACAGTCAACACTTCCTGATGGATCTGCTTTCAGACAAGCAATTACTTCTCCTATTTAGTGTAACTGAAGGAGTCACAATGGGACTTGAATTTTTCTTAGCTATCTTGTGTCAAGCAGCTGCTATCTGGTTACCTTCCCTTTGTTCTGTTGTTATGTTGCTGCTGGCAGGGAAAGAAGTGGGTGACATCACTCCAACTTGCTCTACAGAAGTAACGTGTGACCTGAAGTTTATCAGAGCACAAGTCACATGACCGGGGGCCCCTGGGAAACTGTCTAGCCCCATGTCAGATTTCAAAATTAAAAACAGAAAAATCTGTTTGCTCTTTTAAAAAGTAGATTTCAGTGCAAAAGTCTGCTGGAGCAGTACTATTAACTGATGTGTTTTAAAAAAAAATGTTTTCCCATGACAGTATCCCTTTAAGAAAGATAAGTTAAGAGAGATAAGTGGAAAAAAGACAGCCATCCATGTCACACCAAAGCTGCAGTGTTCCAGTATTTTGTTGTGATGTATGTGAATTGAACCACACCAAATATCTCAGAAGTCACTAGTAAGTATGTGATTTCTGAATGTTTCTGCATCCATCCATCCAATTTTATGTCCAAGTGGTCTAAATACACCTGCATATAAATCTGATTTATGCACATATAACCAATTTTCAAAATTCCCCTTCATACAGTTCAAACCCTATTTGCGGTCCCAAACAGGGACTCCTACAGTTATAACACGGTTTCAGATATATCAAAAGATTTCTTTACCAACCAGTCAGCAATAGTTGCCAAGTTGACATTCAAATGAGGCTCAATAGCCAGCGCAAACATAAATAGCGAGAGCGGACACCCTGTCTAGTACCTCTGCCTAAACCAAAAGGGTCAGAGACCAGCTTGTTAGTTTGGATTCTAGCTGTCGGATTAGCATATAACAGCTGTGTCCAATTTATAAATTTAGGGCCAAAGCCCATGGCTGCCATCAGACCCCACAAAAAGTTCCAATCAACCAAATACAAAGCTCTCTTTATATCAAGAGAGACCATTACCCCATGGTAACCACCCAGTATGGCTAAGTCAATATTAATGTGTAATCTTCGTATATTAATATCGGTTGCCCACCCAGGCATAAAACCAGGTTGATCAGGGTGCACTACAGAGGAAATTACTTTAGTGAGGCGATTGGCTAGTACTTTCGCTAGGATCTTAACACAATTACAGAGGAGCGAGATGGGCCTATAAGCTACACAGTCCAGCGGGTCACCATCTTTTTTGGGTATCAAAGTGCCTCCCTAAGGGATGGGGGTAGCAAACCAGCCTCCAGTGCAGTTTCATATAAGCAAAGTAGTCTAGGGGCTATAGTGTCTAGATTTAGCTTATACCAGTTTATCAGGATGCCATCCAGCCCCGGTGTCTTACCCAGTGGGAAGGATGAGATAGCATCCATAATTTCGGTGGTTGATATTGGCTCTTTCAGTAAGAGATTTTCATGTGGTGTCAAAATTTCCAAGGGAATGTTACTCAGGAAGTCATTTAGGGTTTGGTACGGCATAGTGACTGTGGACTTGTAGAGGTTGTGGTAGTATGAACAAAGACTTTGTAAATGCCTCTAGGGGTATCCTGCAGGTCTCCCAAAGGAGACTGTATTTGTGTGATTGGGGTGGGGGCAGTGGACTCCCTAAGTAGAAAGGCCAACAGCTTCCCCCCTTGTTACCTTTTTCAAAAAGGAGGTAGTTAGTATACAAGAGCTTTTTTTTTGTTTTGTCAAGTAAGTGAAGATAATACTGCCGATGGGCCTGTGCCGCCTGTTGATGGTGATTCGGGGAGGGATCCCTAGCAAATTCCCCCTCTGCCAACCGTATGTCCTACTCCAGCTCCACCAACTTTTGGCTAAGCCATTTCCTGTGACTAGATACAGCCATAATACAGGATCCTCTCAGATATGCCTAAAGGTGGCCATACATGGACAGATAAAGCTGACAGTATCGGTCGTTTGGACCGATTTGACAGCTTATCTGCCCTTGTATGGGGGCTTCCGACGGGTCTTCCCGATCGATATCTGGCCACTATATCGATCAGGAAGGTTTGATTTTTAACCGACCCGTCGGAGCCCCTTGGCGCATCGTAATTCGATTGTTCGGCCGAACGTTCGAATTACCCCCGATATAGCCATGCCATTAGTGCCATATCGGGGAAAGATCCGCTCGTTTGGCGATGTCGCCAAACGAGCGGATCTTTGAGTCTATGGCCACCTTTAGAGGCTTCCCACACCGTTAGAGCAGAGGTTGAACCTTCATTCAGTGGCCAATATTCCCCCATTTATTTAATCAATTGATCCTTCACCTCTGGGACCTGTAGCCACCTGGGGTGAAGTCTCCACTGCACTGGGCTGGTTAGACCCTGGGACCGTAAAGTAAGGGAGGGGGGCGTGATCTGATATAACACTTGGAAGATAAGCGGTATTGGTTATCTCTGCCAGTAAGGGCCTGGAAACTAGAGCAATATCAATTCTAGATACTGCATTGTGAAAGGTCGAGTAGCATGATTACACTTTCTGAGTTGGAAATGTATGTGGCAACAGAAATTAAAAACAAGCATAGCGTAATACGTTCATAATATGAGATATCACCCCGTGCATACACTGGATATTAAATAGGTGTATTCTCCCCTTCTCCTTCAGGTGACTGTTAATGGGGGTATAAGTTAGCGATAGAAGTGAAGAAAAGATAATGCCTTTCCTGTGAAGTAAAGTATATTCCAGAGATGAAGCACCTCCACCTTCTATGTAAAATGCCTACTTACAAACCACTGCTGTGGTGTTGTGCATTTAACGTGAAGCCCTTTCTGGTCCCTCCTTCAAGGTTCACCGCTCCTTCCAGGTCCCAAGCCAGGAATAAAACCAGTAATAGTGTAATACCGTTTTTTATTTAAAAACTAATTAAAATCAATTAAAAATTTACACTCACATTTACCCTGACTACGCCTCTGAGGAAGCTGACACCACACAGCGAAACACGTTAGGCACAGTTTGGGGGACACAACAACCCAGAAGCAAGGCACCACGAGGGAGTCTGGAGTGAGCTGACAGGACCACCCCTGGGAACCCCACATAAACTTTTTTTGGACTCAATGCGCAAAACCTGTCAGGGTAAATGTGAGTATAAATTTTAATTGATTTTAATTAGTTTTTAAATAAAAACCAGTATTACACTATTACTGGTTTTATTCCTGGCTTGGGACCTGGAAGGAGCGGTGAACCTTGAAGGAGGGACCAGAAAGGGCTTCACGTTAAATGCACAACACCACAGCAGTGATTTGTAAGTAGGCATTTTACATAGAAGGTGGAGGTGCTTCACCTCTGGAATATACTTTACTTCACAGGAAAGGCATGATCTTTTCTTCACTTCTATCACTAACTTATACCCCCATTAACAGTCACCTGAAGGAGAAGGGGAGAATACACCTATTTAACATCCAGTGTATGCACGGGGTGATATCTCATATTATGAACGTATTACGCTATGCTTGTTTTTAATTTCTGTTGCCACAGGCGCTGATCTCTTCTTATACATATCCCTTCTGGGAGTATATATATGCTTGATTTTGGACTTATACAGTTGAGAGACTGTGAAGGGGTCGGCAAGAAATAATCTAAGAGACTGACATTTTTTAATTGGCTGCATCTGTAAGCTATATATTGTTTTTATTGGAAATGTATGTCTCCATGGGTCAATAAAATTATACGTATTACACCAGTTAGTTAATGGACTAGTGGTCATATCTGTTGAGGCATGCCTGTCCAACGTATGAGATAGGACTAGGTTCAAGTCACCCATTAATATCAGTGGCGCCAGGTCCCAGCTGCTAATTTTAGACCGTATTAGGGAGAGAACCTCTATATTAGTTGGTGGAGGTAGGTAAACACTGGCGATAATGTAGAGTTTGGTTCCCCATAAGCACCTCATAAGTATATATCTACCCTGCGGGTCAGTACATACAGTGGTGTGCAAAACTATATACCCCCTTCCTGATTTCTTATTCTTTTGCATGTTTGTCACACTTAAATGTTTCTGCTCATCAAAAACCGTTAACTATTAGTCAAAGATAACATAATTGAACACAAAATGCAGTTTTTAAATTAAGGTTTACGTTATTAAGGGAGAAAAAAAACTCCAAATCTACATGGGCCTGTGTGAAAAGTGATTGCCCCCCTTGTTAAAAAATAACTTAACTGTGGTTTATCACACCTGAGTTCAATTTCAAAGGTTATAAAGCCATTTCTAAAGCTTTGGGACTCCAGCGAACCACAATGAGAGCCATTATCCACAAATGGCAAAAACATGGAACAGTGGTGAACCTTCCCAGGAGTGGCCATCTGAACTGCAGGCCTCACTTGCCTCAATTAAGGTCAGTGTTCACGACTCCACCATAAGAAAGAGACTGGGCAAAAACGGCCTGCATGGCAGATTTCCAAGGCGCAAACCACTTTTAAGCAAAAAGAACATTAAGGCTCATTTCAATTTTGCTAAAAAACATCTCAATGATTGCCAAGACTTTTGGGAAAATACCTTGTGGACCGACGAGACAAAAGTTGAACTTTTTGGAAGGTGCGCGTCCCGTTACATCTGGCGTAAAAGTAACACAGCATTTCAGAAAAAGAACATCATACCAACAGTAAAATATGGTGGTGGTAGTGTGATGGTCTGGGGTTGTTTTGCTGCTTCAGGACCTGGAAGACTTGCTGTGATAGATGGAACCATGAATTCTACTGTCTACCAAAAAATCCTGAAGGAGAATGTCCGGCCATCTGTTCGTCAAGCTGAAGCGATCTTGGGTGCTGCAGCAGAACAATGACCCAAAACACCCAGCAAATCCACCTCTGAATGGTTGAAGAAAAACAAAATGAAGACTTTGGCGTGGCCTAGTTAAAGTCCTGACCTGAATCCTATTGAGTTGATGTGGCATGACCTTAAAAAGTAGGTTCATGCTAGAAAACCCTCAAATAAAGCTGAATTACAACAATTCTGCAAAGATGCGTGGGCCAAAATTCCTCCAGAGCGCTGTAAAAGACTCGTTGCAAGTTATCGCAAACGCTTGATTGCAGTTATTGCTGCTAAGGGTGGCCCAACCAGTTATTAGGTTCAGGGGGCAATTACTTTTTCACACATGAAAATGTAGATTTGGATTTCTTTTCTCCCTAAATAATAAAAACCCTCATTTAAAAACTGCATTTTGTGTTTACTTGTGTTATCTTTGACTAATAGTTAAATGTGTTTGATGATTAGAAACATTTTGTGTGACAAACATGCAAAAGAATAAGAAATCAGGAAGGGGGCAAATAGTTTTGCACACCACTGTATGTGCTGAATCAGTATATTAGCAGATTTACCAATGAGGATGGCCACCTCAAGGGAGTATGGGGAATAGGAGGCATGAAGTACCCTGCCACCCATGCCTTTTTCAGTGCCAGGACCCTACTGAGTCTCTAGGAATAATTCCAGATCTGGAGACTGTTTTCTAAGGTACTGAAAGACAAGTCCCCTTTTAATTTTGTAGTTTAGACCCCTGGTATTCCAGGAAATAAGCCTAAGGTGAGCCATGAATACTGTTGAGTGTTAATCGATACCAGTGGGTCAGCACATACCTCCTACAGACATGCATAGTCTTGTCAACATGGGCCTTTTCCCCTTGGGGTCTCTCATTATTCCATGTGACCAAGAGTGCGCTCCATAAAGATCCCAACGGCCTTGTAGGGAGGGGAATGGGGAGAGGGGGAGTGAAGTAGAATGAACAGGAGAGAGGAGACGGTAAATTAAACATCTTAACAGAATTAAACTTTCCCAAACCGATCCTGCCCGACCACCCAACCTGGCGGGCTTCTTCCCTGTACTTGAGCGCCTGAAGTTAGACATGAATAAACAAAGCAATGAAAACTTAGTGTGTCACTGGAATTACCATCAGGAGAATAGGTGCATTGGTTTTAAAGTTCTTAAGTTTGTAATCAACCACCCGACCCTCACACCTTTAGGTGTTTCAACTGCACCGTAGCTTGTCCTTGCTATAGAGAGTGTCAATGGTGAGGAGAGGGCATCGCAGAGCCACACATGCTTGTAAGTGCAGAAAAGAGAACAGAACTAAAATATATTGTGGGGTCCCGTTAGTTAGCCTCTGGCCTGCCTTAAAAGTGACTTCCAGGCAGGTGTAGAAAGGGTTCCTCAGTGCAGTGAAATGTACCCAACATACTGTGAGGTTAAAGGTCAGGAGTATTGTCACGTTACCTTTAGCGATTAGAACTGGCACGAGAGGGCTGTTGTGGACGACGATCCAGCCATGCTCCTGCTTCCTACGAGGAGGTGAAGAAGTGGACCTGCGAACCATCGGTCACTCTCAGTTTTGCTGGATACATCGTCGCATATTTCAGCTGTAGCTCTCTCATCTGTCTCTTGACGCCCACAAAGGTGTATCGCTTCTTTTGCAGACTTGAGGAGTAGTCTGGGTATATGGCTATCCTGTTGCCCTCATGAGTGAGATCTCGCTTATCTCTCGCCATGGCTAATATGGCATCCCAATCTCTATAATTCAGAAGGCAGAGCAGGAAAGGCCTTGGGGGTGCCCCAGTAATCGGGGGTCTACCCGGGACCCGATGAGCTTGTTCCACCACAAAGAAGTCAGATAGTGTGTTAGTACCCAGGTTTGCCTTGATCCAGCTCTCAATAAAGGCCACAGGGTTGTTGCCCTCTGCTCTTTCGGGCAGGCCGATTATTCTCTGATTGTAATGCACTGGACACCTGAATTGTTATGGTCTCATGCTGTCACATCCACATTTCTACCTGTTGTGCATAACATTAGAGTAGCCAGGGTGGTTTGGTGTGGGCAGATAGTGGCAGCTTGTAATATATAAGTTGTGCCTCAATCTCCGTACAGAGGCGCTTTATGAAATAGGTAGATGTGTGCCTTCAGTGGTACTGCAGGGGGGGGGGGCGCCAGCCCGTAGCCCAAAAATGTCCTTCTTACAGCACGCAGTATGTGCTTGGTTTATAGAAGTGGGCAGCTATTAGGCAGCCTATAGGTGCCCGTGGTTATGCCATTACCTTTGGTAAATATTGTTTTGGGAGGAGAAGTGGGGCACCCCTGGGAACCGAGAAGCCATCCGGGTGTGCAGGCTTCCTCTGGCCTCAACCTGTTATGGGTTGAGAGGTGCGCGCTCCCTCAGGTTGCCTGTATGTACCCCCTTCACTCCTTTAATGCTAGGTATAAAGTATAAAATACTAGGTAGAAAGTGTTTTTGTTCCTCCTGTGACCACTTCCATTATTTTTGAATGGGTAACGCCTGTCTAGCTCATTTTGCCATTGTTTATCTATAACATACTAAAAGCTAATTTAAAGGTCAACCTGATCCCAACCCCCTCCCCATTCATATCAGTAGCCTCTAGTAATTTACACCCAAATCAAAACCATCCATTGAAAAGCATGACTTGTTGGACCTCTACAACTTTATTTGTTGTTTTGGGGACACATTATAATTTCTGAAAAATTCATGCACAAGACACTTGAAATGAACAGATATTTAACTTGATCAATTTATATAGTAAATAAATTACCCCCTTTTGTAAAATATATAGTGAATAAAGTACCCCCTCTTGTAAAATATATAGTGAATAAAGTACCCCCTCTTGTAAAATATAAGGATATTATAAGTTACCAAGGAGTTTCATGACTTCGGCCTCGTGTTTTTGTACAGGTCATGAAACCCCGAGGTAACTTCTAATATTCTCATATTTTGCATCTGGGGGTACTTTATTTATTATAATACACAAATTTCTGTGAGTCATGTGACAGAAATTACATCAGAACTCACCGTTTATAACTGATGACATCAGAACTCAGCATTTATAAGGATATCATTTACAAGATACTCATGGCTTTTGTGTATTATAAGGATATTATAAGTCAACAAAGAGTTCCATGACCATATATATATATATATATATATATATATATATATATATATATATATATATATATATATATATATATATATATATATATATATATATATATATATATATATATATATATATATATATATATATACACACACAAAATGGTCTTGAAAAAACCGCACTCACAGGACTTGTAAAGAGAAAAAAAGAAAAAAAATGTATTACTTTTATTTTATTTTTATTTATTTTAGTAATAAAAATGTTTTCTTTTTTTCTCTTTACAAGTCCTGGGAGTGCGGTTTTTTCAAGACCATTTTGTACATACTATCTGTAACCTGCACCCAGGCAGTCGGCCTTGATTGTATGAGTGCTCCAGCTCACACACACACACACACACATATACAGGTCATGGAACTCCGAGGTGACTTCTAATAGCCTTATATTTTCCAACAAGGGGTACTATATTTATTATTATAAACAAGTTTCAGTGAGTCATGTGAGAAAAATGACATCACTACTCACTGTCAGCATAACATAAAGTTTTAACAAAACCCATGGACAGTAATATACAAACATGTGCTATTATTACTTAACAATTATGTAAAGTTATTTTTTAGTTTAGTTACATATGGTCATGAAACGCCTCAGTAACATAAGAATTTACAGCGGGGTGTATGTTATTCCCTATAGCTTCTAACGTTCATTAGATTATTTTGTTTTTGTTCAAATAAAGAAAACTCCCAAATCAGTTCCTGCTATCCAGTTTATTTATTTTACAGATGAGTTTTTCACTAGTACCATTGTTTTTCTTTTCTGTACTTCGTGTCTAGCATCTGTACATCACATTTGGTTCCTCTTTCACATCTGCCTGTAATTGAATTTGAGTATGGTTTGCATGTCTGTGTCCTTTGAGCTTCCTTTCATTTTTTTGTACATTTACTTTTGAACTCGTCCTTTCTTGTTACCACAGTTATTTATTAATTTTGGATTCTGTGTTTTCTTTTCATTCTTTTTCTGTTCTTCTTCTTTTCAGTCCCCCGTGTAAATAATGTTACAAGAACAGGGAGTTGTCCTTAAAAAACGTAATTTTAGGGCAAGTAAAATATTGGCTTGAAATATCTCTGTAACATTCAGCTCTTCCCTGTTACTCAATAGCTGCCTAATAGACGTTGTTTATTTATGATTGGTTTATGGATAAACCACCTCTGGAACAAAGAGCAGTAACTCCTGGCACTTCTGTAAGTGTTTACAGCTGCAGGGAATACGCCTTTGTAACACAACCCTGCAACATTTTGGATCACTTTTGTTGGTGTAGGGTTAGCAGAGTACTTTTCTCATGCAGTTAAATGGGAATAATACTCTGTATGTTTAACATCTATATAATTATCCCAAATAGTCTGTAATTTGTTACCATTATATGGCTCTTAATTGGTTGCATCCTTCTCCACTTCTTCCTGCACACTAACTGCCTAATAAGTTAAAAGATTTATATTAGCTACTGATAATATCTCCGCATGTATTGCCTATCTGACTATATCAATGGGAGACTGTCACTACTATTTCAAAAAGAATTCACTGGTACTCCGAGGCAATTACAAGCAGAGACAACCCTTGCGTGTTTATTAGCAGAATACAGCAACATTTCGGGGATAAAACCAGTGCCAGTGAATTCTTTTTGAATCTATTTTGGAGGGTGCCGATCACTACATCACCTGTGCACCAGGCGTTAATTTACAAGGCCAGGGTGTGTAAGCGGTGCTTTGTATCCTAGACTGTCACTACTATTTGTCAGACAAAACTTTCATACGAATGCTGTCTGTCAATTAATGGCCAAAACATTGTCTGAAAAACATATCTGAATGGTTAGTGGTAGATCGTTAGACTTAACGAATGAACATTTATTGCACAAAGAATAAAATCTGCTCATCTATGGCCAGCTTTAGGCTGGGATCAGAGAGATATGGGGGAGGGACTTGGGTTGATATTGCAGAGTTCTGCTTGTCACTCACTTACATCATCAGTTATGCTAATGAGAATATATTATTGTTAATGTCTTTATATAGATAAAGGTATGCTAAAAACGGTATTACTTATACTTTTTAACATGTAAAATCATATTAAGCTAAGTGAAATAAAAAAAAGGTATATGTCCCCTTTACGTTCATTGGTTTCAGTTGTTTAGCTGTTTGGCCCAATGTGAAATTCTTCTTTTATCTCCACAGGTGTTCGTAGAAACACTGGACAAATGCTTTGAAAATGTCTGTGAGCTGGATTTAATATTCCATGTAGACAAGGTATGGTGACCGTGGCAGAAGGTTAACAGTTCCTTGTTCCTTCCATTTACCACTCTTTGTAATCTATCCTTCAGCCACTTCTCTATCCAAGTACAAATACTATCTTTCAATCCAAAATCCCTTAAAGGGGAACTATTGCGAAAAAGAAGATGTAATGTTAGCTTCAGCACAGTGAAATAGGAAACTTTCTAAACACAATCAATTGAAAATGTTGTACTGTTTCTGAAATAATCAAGTTTATCTTCATTATTCCTCTCCGCATCTTTTTCTCTTCATTCTGTTTTTATTCAGGACTTGGGTGTCAGATGAATGATCCAATATATCTTATAGGGGGATCCTTTTGCCTATAAGATGCAATAGAGCTCACGCTATTCACCAGAAATCCCGTCTCTCTACGTGTAAAATTTATGCAAAAGGCAGTTATTTAGTTTGTACTGGAATCATGTTATTTGAGTGAGCTCAAATTCATCTGCTAGAAAAGGAGTCTCCCCTATAATATATATTGGATCATTCTTCCGACACCCAACTCCTGAATGAAGACAGAATGAAGAGAAACAGATGGCGAAAGAGGAATAGTGAATATAAACTCGATTGCAGAAACAATGCAGAATTTTTAATTGATTGTATTTAGAAAATCTCTTACTTCAGTATGAGGAAGCTTATATTAAATTTAGATTTTTGTGATAGTTCCTCTTTAATGTAACCATTAACCTTCTATGTGGTACTGTATCAAATGCTTTAGTAAAATCTAAGCATCATTTACAAGTTGCCCATTTGAAAACAATCTGCTGATTTGTTGCTGTGGTTACTAGACCCAGTATAAAACATTGCATCTTGTGTTTTATAATCCCCATGATGTTTGGTCTTGGATACTTTTCCCAAGACAAAACTAAATGTCGTGGGTTATCGACAAAAGTTGAAGTGCTTATGGCACCCACCAATCAAAATAAAGCTATAGTTTTGTGAATAAATGCCTTGGATATTTTGTGCTTCCTTCAGGTTCACAACATCCTTGCAGAAATGGTGATGGGAGGAATGGTACTAGAAACTAACATGAATGAAATTGTCACTCAAATTGATGCACAGACAAAGATGGAAAAGTCAGAGGTGAGAATAAGAATAGTTATGCTGTGGGGACAATAAAAAATGTTGACATATGCATATAAATGGTATATTTTCCTGTGTGAGTATTATAATAATTATTTTAACTGCGTGTTTATTTCATTTCTGAAGTAATAATTTTGCATCTTTTATTTCTCTCTCTCCTCTAAAGCAAGAGAGCAGCTCAATAATCATCATTGTAACAAAGTGTACAGCACACAATATTTTAATTCATTAATTATTATGAAAAGCTGCATTGTGGTTGATATAAAAATAATAGGGAAAAATAGAGTTTTAGGGAGTAAACAGGGGTGGAGAACCGCACTGGTCAAGTACAAAATAAATATCAAGAAAACATTTGTTGGCATCACTTAATATCAGCAATATTTGATCCCAAATGCATTAGCATATCTAAAGTGAAGATTATTACTTGCATAGTTTTTAAACATTTTCCTCAGTCAAGAATGTGTTTTTACTAAGCGGGACCTTTTTCAAGCAGTTTTTGTTTTCATCAGTATTTCACTTCAAGTTGTGTGTGTTATTTGAGCAGTCACACTGCATTCTGTTAAGCCCTTAACATTAGAGAACATTGTTGCTTTCATTATTCTAACTGCATTACACCAACACAAGTTAAGATGCGGGTAAACTGTTTGCAGGTTAACTGTTTGTGGCTACCTCTGTATTTGATGATCTATTCAACTTTTAATCCTTATTAATTTAAAGAATTTTAAAGTAGACTATGAAACCAATTGATTTAACACCCACTGCAGCATCGTTTTTAGGTATTGTATGACCATTCCTATTGAACAGTAGAACTGCATGTTTTTGGGTACTGTGTTAATATGTAGTTAGGGGCATATTTATTACCATTGGAGGGGTACTGTGTTAATATGTAGTTAGGGGCATATTTATTACCATTGGAGAGAGTTATCACTGGTGATGTTGCCCATAGAACTAGGTATGCACCGAATCCAGGATTCATTTCGGTACTCGACTTTTTTTCAGCAGGATTCAACCTAATCCTTGTGCCTGTCCGAACTGAAAGAGAATATTTTAAAATCATGTGACTTTTTGTCATCAAACAAGGAAGTAAATTTCTCCCCATTCCTGATTTGCCTATACAAATATTTGGCTGAATCTTTCACAAAGGATTTGGGGGTTCTACCGAATCCAAAAATAGTGGATTCAGTGCATCCCTTATAGCAACCAATCAGCTATTCGATTTCAACAGTCACCTACAAGTTAGGAAACAATAGAAAAGATCTGATTGGTTGCTATGGGCAACTTTACCAGTGATGTTTGTCTCCAGTGTTAATATATATACGCCCTTTAGATTTCCCCTGACTATCCATTTTGTTTGGAATCTCGGTTAATGCTTTTCACAGCATAGAGGCCTTATATGACATTCCCTGTTGTATTCAGAGTCCATTGAATCAGAAGTTTAAAACACATTGTCTTTATAATACATTTTTTATTGTACTTTGTTTTTTTTTTAATTTTTTTTTTATACACTGCTCAGTGTACACCATTTGAAACAAACAAATAACCACATCACTTGAAATAGGGTTTTGATATTATTCCTTGGGACTGGATGCATTCCATTGCAGGTTTTTTTCTTCAACTTGATTCAAGGTTTTTTGTAACCATCATCTGTGTTTCAAATTCAATTAAAACATGAATAGATCAGCCTCCTAATGTCTGATATTTTTGTCAATTACAACTTAATGATTATAACTTATTAAGGCACAATGATTAAGGTTACCGTGCAATATTTTTGTGGACAGAAACGGAACTAGAGGGGGACGGGCCCTGGCGCAGGACGCGCAGCCGGGCCCCGGCCCCCCTCCAGGGGAACATGCGGCGGGCGGACTGCCTGGGGGCCCTGAGGGGGTGCGGGCCCTGGTCCGCTTGCACCCCCTGCTCCCCCGGTAGTTCCGCCCCTGTTTGTGGAGGGGGCTATAGCAGAGATGTGTCCCAAATACCAAAGGCTGTTTCCTTCTAATGATATTCATTTGATTTAGTGCATGCATGAACAAGGCTAATTTTTTTCCTATTAAGCACCAAAAGGGCATTTGGGAACTGCATCAGAATATGCCACATTACTCATCTATGCGTTGAACTATTTAAGCTTCCTTGGAATGTATTTTCTTAAGAAGGTATTACTCTGATTTGGCTTTCAGAACTGATCCCATTCTTCCCTATGGGGATTATACCCATAGGAGCACATTGAAAAGCCAAAGGCAGATACAGTGGAACTATGATTTTACATTTACCCATTACCCAGTGGACCATGTCAAAATGTTGTAAATTCTGGGAATGAAAGAACGCAGCTTTCTGAATGGGACCACAACAAGACAGTGTCAACTCTGGGAAAATATAAAATTATGGGGAAGTAAAATCAGGGTTCTACTGTAATTGTTTTATACATACTGTGACTGTTTTTTGAATATAAAAAAATGTGCTAACATCTGCTTTTCTAATTATTTTTCTGTGTACAGGTTATTTATATAGATAGGTAAAAAAAATCATTATTATTGATGAAGGTTTTATCAAAAGGTGTAATTTGTATTAATTTTGTTGTAACATTGTACACATCCCTCTATATCTTAAACACAATTTGTGCATTTTCAAATAAATGAATAATTCACAAGTTATAGTCTAAAATTGTAATAACACAGTTCTGTATATTTTTTGACTTGTGTACATATCCAGTCTATGCAGTTTCTAAGCACATATCCCAGTAAAATATGCCTGTTTGTATTCCATATACACATTTTGACTGCTTTATGGTGATTTACATCACAAGAAACTATAGTTCTCTCATTAACCTTAAAGAAAATCTAGCCCTCTTTAGCAATATATTTCTCACTGTATACACACAGATGATATGTAGCAGCTCATTCATTAATCATTTATGTCAATGTGTGCATTCATGTTTTGCTTTTTCCGAGGACATTGCTTTAAGATGCTCCTTACCAGATATAATTTCAGTTATGCCTAAATATAAACTATACACTGTATATTTGCGATAACAGTAATGGCTTACCAGTAAATCTCTGAAAAAGTTGGAATTTACAAATCAAGGCATACGTTCAAAAATGTCATTATCAGGTATTTGCTGTGGTGTGTTAATGTTGCAAATTCTATTTAAATCACTGCACAGTTTGGCTCCTATAGGCAAGGCTTCTTGTACAGTATTTCAGTGGTCGTCTGTCAGTGAAACAGTACATTTCATCTCATCCACCTCATGGTGGCATTTATAAACATGCTCAAACTGATTTTGAGGTCCTTGTAATAATGAGATTTACTAAAATTATCATAAACCTATAAACCCTATAAAAATAAGTCACTCAACTTATATTGACAACGCTGGAGTTGCTTTCATGGAAAACCCTATATTCAGTGCCACGTGAAAGACTTCACACGCTTGTAGATTTTTCAGATTTCTCTGCCTAAACTAGAACTGGGTCAATGCTTTGAGCATCAGTAGCTGTAAGTTCAGCATTAGTTCGTATTGGTTTTGCTCAGCATGATGGTAATGATTCTTCCAAGACTAAGCCATGCTTTTTCAACTTGGCAGCAGTCAGTTAAATTTCCATTAAACCAGGTTTGACATTTAGCTCAGCCATTGAAGGGCATACACTTTTCCTTAGTGTCTTTGCAGTCTGAAGCTTCAGGGGTTTTTGCCAAACGGGACTAGGTTTTCTCCTAATAAGCTGTCTATACCTTAAAGGAACAGTAAAACCAAAAATTAAAGGGTTTTACAGTAGTAAAATTTCATGTAATGTTGCCCTGCACTGGTAAAACTGCTGAGTTTGCTTCAGAAACACTTCTATAGTTCATATAAACAAGCTGCTGTGTGGCAATGGCAGAAATTGAAAAAAGGCCATATGGCACAGGATAAATAGTAGATAACTTATAACACCATTATGTTCTATAGAGCTTAGCTGCCATCTGCTATGTAACCTGAGCCCTTTCTCCTCGCCCCCATTGCTACACAGCAGCTTATTTATATAATCAATAGTAGTGTTTCTGAAGCAAACCAGTGCAGGGCAACACTGCATGATATTTTTATTACTTTTCCGAAGTCGCCCGAAGTTTCCTCGTGAGGCAACTTCGAGCGACTTCGGAAAACAAATCGCCGCGTGTGATTAGAGCAGGCGATTTTTCATTTTAGCCAGGCGCAGAGCGAGGGGAGGCATTCAGGGAGAAAAGTCGCGGCGATTAGTCGCCAGGCGACTAAATCTCCCCAAATCGCCCAGTGTGTCCCAGCCCTAAAACACTTTAATTTTTTGTTATTACTGTTCCTTTAATACTCTTGATATGCTTTTACTGTTCCCAGTGCTGCAGGTTCCATCAGACACATAACTGTAGTAGTGCTATTCCCAGGATAATGGGTCCCTTCTTGGTATCAGCAGGCCACTAAACTATTTTCACGGCAGGTAGTTCACCTGTGAGCTGTGAGGCTTTGTGACGTCTGCCATCTTAGCACACACTGATATTGGTTATGATTGTAAAGTTTAGTTGATGTTTTTCTTTCTACCATGCCAAACCAAAGGCCTGTGTAGTTCAACTGATGATTTAAAAACACTGCCTGATCAAGGAAAAAGGGGTCATTTACTTTTGTCCCTGGGCAATAGTGCACCCCTTAGTGCCATTACAGAAAACTTCTGCCCGGGCTAATGGTTGTGCTGAGCACCTTGCCCTGGCACGAGTGTGCAACACCTGGGGGATAAAGTAACTTATAGAAAAACATTTAGTGTTGAGTGTGTGAGTCGATGACTAAGTACCTGTATGGCACGAAACGCATAAGGCTATGCTAAGATAAATACTTTTTAACCGCATCATCTTATGGAGTGTTGCCCAGTTTGTGCCAGCCCTTCATTATTTATTTGCATATTGTTTACCTGGGGGCTCAAGCCAGCCTTGTACTTGTAAGTACAGGGCCTTTTGCTGCCTCAGTCCCCCCCCCACAACCTTTTGACTGAATGACAAGTTGGCAGAAACCTAAATCCTAACTTGCTCCATGAAACAATTTGTGTTTTTAGAGTAAAAAATGCAAAACCTTATTATCCAGTTTTGGTGCTTTTGGAAATGGAATTTTAGGCAGTAAAATATGAAAACCAACGCGTGTGAAGAATATTACAAGGCACTTTAATTAGGCTCAAAAGGCCTCAAAACTATAAGTGGAAAAACACTGCAGCATAGTCCTGGAATGAGAACATGCAAATGTAAACCCATAAGGAAAACGAGGATGGGCTGAAATCCTGTTTTATCTGTGGAACATTTCTTTTACTGACCCTAAAGAAGGACTATTTTCTAATATGTTTAGCTCTTTCCATTCTTCTCTCTTGCAGAGTTTTATCTTTCAGTCTCCCAGACAGGACAGGTAGACAAAGGTACTGCCGATCACATGTACTTTGTGTACTGCTGAGAAGGTGAAAGCAAAATGATGTCATTGACATTATACCTTATTATGGCCAGACTTTTAAGACTTCTTCTTAATATAAAATTTTGTGCCAGCCACACAATTTTATTAGTGCCAATCTTATTCTTATTTTAGTTATATTTTATTAACCCACGCTTTACTAGATTTTGTAGCATTCCACGCTTTTTCTGTTCATAAATGTGAAAATTGTTTGTTTTGCTGTCGAATAGAAATTCCTGTATTAAGTAGATGTAAATGTGATTTAGACTGATTGATATATAATTTCACAAACACTGTTTTTAACTTGGGTTATTGATAGTTTATACATAGCCATCAGTGTTAGTAGAGTGTTAAACACATGAACATTTAGGGGCAGATTCACTAAGGGTCGAATTTCGAAGTTAAAAATACTTCGAAATTCGACCCTCGAATTGAAATCCTTCAACTTCGACTATCGAAGTCGAAGGATTTAGCGCTAAACGTTCGATCGAACGATTTTTCGTTTGATCGAACGATTAAATCCTTCGAATCGTTCGATTCGAAGGATTTTAATCCAACGATCGAACGAAAATCCTTCGATCAAAAAAAGCTTAGCAAGCCTATGGGGACCTTCCCCATAGGCTAACATTGACTTCGGTAGCTTTTAGCTGCCGAAGTAGGGGGTCGAAGTTTTTTTTAAAGGGAAAGTACTTCGACTATCGAATGGTCGAATAGTCTAACGATTTTTACTTCGAATCGTTCGATTTCGTCCGATTTCGTTCGAATTCTAACGAAGTTAACCAATTCGATGGTCGAAGTACCCAAAATCGAATCCTTCACTTGAATTTAGTGAATCGGCCCCTTAGAGTTCAGTATAGACCCAAAGTATCACATGAAAACCATAGGACAAATACAGGTATGGGACCAGTTATCCTGACACCTGTTATCCTGTTTTCTCTTTAATAATAAAATAGTAACTTATACTTGATCCACATTAAGATAATAAAACCAGCTTATTGGGTTTGTTTAATGTTTACATGATTTTTTATTAGATTTAAGGTATGAAGATCCAAATTGCAGAAAGATCCGTTATCCGGAAAACCCCAGGTCCCGAGCATTCTGGATAACAGGTCCCATACCTATATTTAGAAGCCAAAACCTCCAGTCCTTTGTTTGGAATTTGTAGTAAATAATCACTGTAGTGATTACTAAGGTCAAAGTTAGCCAAATTCCACATAAGGCACAAAAAAGAGAAGCACATCTTGTAGTAGACATAAATGAGTACATGCACAGAGAGTGCAAGTCAGGATCGGACTGGTGAGTGCAGGGCCCCTAAAACCCCCTACAGGGGCTGATGCCACCTGCTCTCCCCCGAGCATGCGTAAATTAAAGGGATACTGGCATGGGAAAAAATGTTTTTTTCAAAATGAATCAGTTAATAGTGCTGCTCCAGCAGAATTCTGCACTGAAATCCATTTCTCAAAAGAGAAAATAGATTTTTTTTTATATTCAATTTTGAAATCTGACATGGGGCTAGACATTTTGTCAATTTCCCAGCTGCCCCAAGTCATGTGAATTGTGCTCTGATAAACTTCAATCATTCTTTACTGCTGTACTGCAAGTTGGAGTGATATGACCCCCCTCCCTCCCCCCCCCCAGCAGCCAAACAAAAGAACAATGGGAAGGTAACCAGATAGCAGCTCCCTAACACAAGATAACAGCTGCCGGATAGATGTAAGAACAACACTCAATAGTAAAAACCCATGTCTCACTGAGACACATTCAGTTACATTGAGAAGGAAAAACAGCAGCCTGCCAGAAAGCATTTCTCTCCTAACGTGCAGGCACAAGTCACATGACCAGGGGCAGCTGGGAAATTGACAAAATGTCTAGCCCCATGTCAGATTTCAAAATTGAATATAAAAAAATATGTTTGCTCTTTTGAGGAATGGATTTCAGTGCAGAATTCTGCTGGAGTAGCACTATTAACTGATGCATTTTGAAAAAAACATGTTTTCCGATGACAGGATCCCTTTAAACTTACCTCTAGCACATTGGGGGAGGGAGATCAGCGGCCTGGGGGAGCGCCATCAGGGTACAGGTCTGGGCCGGCGGGGTCCACCGGGTTTTTTCCCAGTGTCTCGCAGACCCAGTCCTACCCTGGTGCAGGTCAGTGAGTGGCTATCATTCACAGGCATAGAAAGACCATAGATTTAAAAGAAGTTCAACTGCTTTCATTGTATTGCCTAGTACTGCTTACTGACAGGCACCAATTATTCATATTTTTCTTAGCAGGAATTAGAAAGTGTATATCAATAGGAACGTAACAAGTATGAAGTTACGATAACTATCATTATTGTAATTGTAAAGCCATTTAAAGAATTGATTATATTTTGAAGAATACATTTTCATATACTTAATCGGAGCTTTTGCAAACATATAAAATCGGAATCAAATTTGCCTGTGTTGGATTCATACAAATGGCTCCTCTGATTGGAGATGATGTAGTCCAGCTACAAGCCCAATGATTTGTATATAAAGTTCCAAAATATTCTGCATTGCTGATAAAAATCTTCTGCTTGTAGACTTGATGAAGCCAGAGTGATCATTTATGATGACTGTTCCATTTCCAAGAATATAATGAATCCAACCAGATTTACAAGATAAGGGTGGGATACAGGGAGCTAAAGAATTGTTGGCTTGCGCCAATTATTTGCACCATGCTCTGCCCTCGGGGATGCAAGTAGATTTGTTTTACTAGGAACACCTCATGTAGTCATGTAAACATGTAGCTTCTGGATAAGGATAGCTCCTATTTTTATAACATAACTTTTACTGTTCTGGTAATTTGCTGATATCATAGAAGCAAATCTATCCTAACTACCTGCATTTTGTCATGCTTTCATTATTTATTACATTTTACTGTAGAAAAAGCAATACTGCAGCACTTCAGATTTCAAAGATGAAAAAAAGTGATTTATTTAGGTCACATACAGTCAGCTTATATGTGACCTAAATAATTCACTTTTTTCACCTTTGCAATCAGGAGTGCTGCAGTAATGATTTTTCTACAATATATACGTAACCTCTGGCACAAGGTTTTGACTGCTCTGCACCCAATTCAAGATTAAGGTGGTTGGATGTATGCACACAACCTCTAGAGAACTGTTAATTATTACATTTTAAACACAATTAAATGTAAAACAATACATTAAATATAAGGAAGGTGATAAAATCTAATTTATCAGCCTGACCAGTGTGGGTTCCCTTATGTCAGCTGGAAGATCCTACTGGTAAATAAAGCATCAGAAAGATTATTATTATGATCCTCTTATGTGTTTATACATAGTTATCATTTCACATATTAAAGGAGAACCAAAAACTTTTTATTAAAATCCTGCTCGCCCCAGCCTAAGTGTTACCCTGGGTAAATCCCCCTAACTCTTTACTTACCCCTCGTTGCAGATTCAGGGCACCGGTGTTCGCGGGTGCCATCTTCTTCTCTTCTGTAATCTTCGGGAAGAGAGAGACATAGTTCCATAAATATGTTTTCTCCTCCTGCATTATGATGCTCTTTTATTGTTGGCCCTTGCTCAACCAAATGTGGCCCAACCCATGGATGCCTAAGTCGTGCAAAGATCTTCTCATTTGCTGATGTTTAATGATAAGTTTCATCTTAAATTATCAGCTTGTGTTTAAACATATAGCTTGTACAAAGTTACAAACACAGTTAATATATACAATGCGTATTCAGTAATATAATGATATGCCCTTTTAAAAGTTAGCTTAAGCCTGAAAAACTACAGCATAAGAAGTAGAGATTGTTAACCTGTCAACCCATTTTGGGCAACTGGCTAGTGGCTGTATTTTTCATAAACTTACGTTATTTGGCTTTTAGATCAACTAGTTTTCTTGCATCCATTGGGTGCCCGAAAGCTACTACTTATTGCAGCGCTAAATGTCACTGAGGAGGTTTCTAAAAATCTGCATATACCGTACAAGCTAAAAAATGTTAATATTAAAAAGTTCCTGTTTGAAGTTTATATATAAATCTTTTTTTTTTTTTTTTTTTTTTTTTTTTTTTTTAAAGCTTCAACTTTACATTGAGTTTTGCTTGTAGTTTTCGCTGTTTTCTTTTCCTTTCCTTTTTTTTATTTTGTGGGCCTGGCATATAAACTTTCTAAAATTTCCATCTGCTTGCATTACTATCCCTGTGATTCAACATCTTTTGAATGAAATGAGTGTCCAAGTCTGCAATCAGTTTGGCGCATTTTAAAATGCATTCAGACTTCATTTTGTTTTCTCAGATTCTTTTTGTTTTGCTTTCATTTAGGGATATTGTGTGCACTGTACAAACCAGATGCCACCAACTCCTGTTATGTAATGCTGAAATAAAAATAGTAGATGTAATTTTTATGCCTATCCAACTAGAGGGTATTATTAAAGTGATACTGACACTAAAAATGTTCTTAAAAATATTAATCTACATCAAAAGTTACCTATAGGTCATGTTGTTCATTTTTTGCTGGTAGTTCTGCTTTTGTAAGTAATTGTCACTTGAAGTTCCTAAACCTGACTTTTTACCAACCTGACTGCATCTTCTTAACCGGTCAGAGTTTCTTATGCTAACAGACTCCTGCTGCACAAATATGGCAGCCCCCTCATAGAGGGTAGTAAGAAAGGTCACGTAAAAGCATCAGGCAAATACTTTTATGACAAAATTATCAATAGCATTCAAAGACAATGTTGTGATAGATAAAAAAAAAAAAAATATTTTCTGATGACAGTATATCTTTAACCTACCTTTTAGTTTATGGGGCATGAACACATTGATCACATAAAATAAAAGTGGCTGCAAATGGAGATGGGCATGTTCATCATCTCAGTTCTCACAATCATAACAAATGCCTGCTTCCCATGAGCCTTTCCTTCGACAATGCAGATAATGGATTGTTGCTCAGAAAAAGAAAGCAATGATTTGCACAACCCTATATTTAATTTAAAATTGTACAAAGACACCCTATCAAATGTTGAAACTCAGCAATGTTGTTGTTTTCTCAAAATTATATGCTTGTTTAAATTTGATGCTAGCAACACATTTCATAAAAGCTGGGGCATGTTTCCCACGGTGTTGCCTTTTCTTTTAACAACACTCCCAAAACGTTTAGGAACTAGGAAACCAATCAATTGAGTTCTGAAAGTAAAACGTTGTCCCATTCTTACCTGGTGTAAAATTTCAGCTGCGGAACAGAACAAGGTCTTCTTCTTGGTATTTTTCCTTTCATAATGCGCCAAATGTTTTCAGTCATTGACAGGTCTGGACGGCAGGCCAGTTTAGCATCTGGACTATTTACTACATTGTATATTGTTCAGCATTAGTGGCGCCTTCCCAAATATGCACCCCCATACCATGATAGATGTTGGCTTTTGAACTGTGTGCTTATAACAAACTGGATAGTCCTTCTATTTAGCCTGGAAGACATAACACCATGTTTCAAAAAAGAAATTCAAATTTGTAATCACCAGACCACAGGACAGTTTTCCTGTTCACCTCGGGTCATTTTAAATGAGCTTGTGTCCAGAGAAGGGAGTAGTGTTTCTGGATCATGTTTATTTATGGTTTCTTCTTTACATGGTAGCGTTTTAACTTGCATTTGTGGATTCAGCAAAAAACTGTTTTCACAGACAATGTTTTTCAGAAGTGTTCCTGACCCCATGCAGTGATTTCCACTACACAATTGTGTGTCTTTTTAATGCAGTGTCGTCTGAGGGCCTGAAGATCACGGTCATCCAGTATTGACTTTTGGACTTGTGTAAAGAGATTTCTCTGGATTCTCTGAATCTTTAAATGACATTTATGTACTGTACATGACTGAATCCCCAATGATGAATGCTGTTCTTAAAGGGATAACAGGTTTTTCAAAATGCATCAGTTAATAGTGCTGCTCCAGCAGAATTCTGCACTGAAATCCATTTGTCAAAAGAGCAAACAGATTTTTCTGTTTATATTTAATTTTTAAATCTGACATGGGGCTAGACATGCTGTCAGTTTCCCAGGTGTCCTCAGTCATGTGACTTGTGCTCTGATAAACTTCAGTCACACTTTACTGCTGCACTTCAAGTTGAAGTGATATCACCCTCCTTTCCCCAGCAGCCTAACAGAACAATGGGAAGTAACCAGTAACACCTCCCTGACGAAAGGTCACAGCTCCTTGGTATATAAGAATAGCATTCAATAGTAAAAATCCAAGTCCCATGCGACTCCTTCAGTTACATTGCATAGGAGAAATAATAGCCTCTCTGAAAGCAGTTCCATAGCGCAGCACTGACTCTTTCTGAAAGCAGATGAAGAGGCACAATGAGAGGCTGCCTACACACCGATATTACAACTAAAAAAAAAAATCTTTTTCAGTATTTTATTGCCCATCTCCCAAATTAGCATGTATTTTTAAGAAAACAATATAATTTTCACTTTCAGTGTTTGATATGTTGTATTCATCCTATTCACATTTAAATATAGTTTAAATGATTTGTAAATCAATCTTTTTTTAATTTTTTTTTTTTTTACACAGCATCCCATTTTTTTGAAAACCAGGTTGTAGGTGTGACCCCGTAATGTTAGATTTTTCTCATTAGAACTATACAAAGAAAGAATTAATTATTAGATGTAAGAAAACATATACACCAGTAACATGGATTAGAGATGCAGAAATTATCCATGTTTTTTTGTGTTTGCCTTAAGTCAGAGAACTCTAGGACCCTAAGTTAATTAGGATAATTAAAATTAGGATAACTTCAGTAGCAATATACATTCTGCACCATGGTCAATTTATCAACTCATGATTGAGATATTTGTAGAATTTGTTTTGGTCACCAAATGTGGTTTCTGTTATAGGCCTATATTTCTGGCAGATCGTTGGCAGGTAAACTGGTTAATTTAAGAATGATATTTAACCAACTGACAAGTATAATAGTTTAATATACATCTGTATTAGTTAATTAGTAGTCATCTGTTGTAGTATAATATCTTTTGCTGCAAAATCTGTTGTACTTATCCTGTGATACATAGGAATACTAAAGTACCTGACAAGTAATCCACAATGTATCTCATACTGTATTTGTTATTGGTAAGCTATTAATACATGAATTAACCGTTCCTGTCACAAGTGGAGTGCCTTTGGATTTTAGCATAGACTCATTTGTTATAAGCAGTATTTAAGAACATGACCAGGGCCGTTGCAAAAATGTTTTACTGAAAAAAGGAATTGGCCAGTACATGTACAGTATATGCTTTGCAGCAAAAATACTTAGATGTGTAGAAGATGAACTAGTACAGAATTCCCTGTGAACTTTTGAGAAATGGGTTGGAAGGATATAGCTCATGGATCTCCACTTTGTGAGTTTCCAGCTGTTGCTTAACTACATCTTCCAGCATCTCTTAGTGGCAAATTTATCAAAATTCGAGAAGCAAAATATATTTTCACTGCTCCTGAAAATTATCATTGACATTGTACAGAGAGTTTTCAGTAGAGAAAATTATTGAGAAAATATACCATTGGCTATTTACTAATAGTAAAAAAAAAGAAAACAGTAAAATGCAGGAACAATTTATACCTCCTGATAAAACAGTTGGTTTGAATGGATAGCTAGTGGTTTCAGTTTGCAGTTTTATTTAAGAGAGCAATAACATTAGAAAAAGACTGATAAATGCAAAAAGCTAATTTGCATAATTACATTTAAGATCGAGCATCTCGACCTTTGATAAATCAGCCCATATCTTTTCAGCTGTAGTAGATTTTGGCATCTGTAATTTGCACTGTAGCTTGTTAGTGTTGGTCATTTAGCTCATAGTTGTGTTCACATAAGGGTTCAACTGCTCTCATGAGAATGGTCCAATTACCATTTGGTTTAACAGTGCTAAGAAAACTCAGCCCTGCCTTTATTGTTATTTCAGAGGCAAATAGCGTGATTGCAATATTGTTTTGATTTATAGCTACAGTCCTCCAAGTTACAAAGATAATTCTCCATGGCTACATGAAATAATAACAGAAAACCATGTCCTAGCAGAGAGCGCTAAAGTAGAACTGTAAATGACAGAACACTTCTGGAATGCCATTTTGAAGAAAAAAAAAAAATTTTTGTCCTATTGCAATTTCAAAGGATTTTTCATAATCATGGAGCCATTAAAGCTGACATTTCATGTCTTTGTTTTTATGACACGTCTAACCCCTAATTTATAAAAATCCATTCCATGCAATCCGTGAGACTCCATGCAGCTACTGTGACCTTTAGATCATCCACTATGTTCCATGTTAAGCCGCAGGTAGTTTAATCTAGAATTAATCCTGTTTTGCTTTTCTCTCTTTGTGTTTCATAGGCTGGCCTAGCAGGAGCTCCAGCGCGGGCTGTATCTGCAGTAAAGAATATGAATCTTCCTGAGATCCCAAGAAACATTAACATTGGTGACATCAGTATAAAAGTGCCAAACCTGCCATCTTTTAAATAAGATACTTCCCTGTACTTGAATTTGATAAAACGTTTACGAAATAAATGTGGAAAGCGTTTTTCTATTCCATAAAGACTGAAGGAACTGTATAGACTGTTTGTGATAAATCTGAAGTGTTGGATTCAGCTAGATGTTGCTGTTAATACTGCTAAAGCTAGCTCAGCCTGACTCCAGAATTACATTCCTACGCCCCTGGAAGGCATGTCACTGTGTCTTGGCTGCTCCCATTTCCAGATAAAGTATTCCAAATGTCATTTTTTTCTGTTTACATAGTTAGGTAATTCCATTACATAATTAGAACACAATTCCTTATTCTTAAAATTCTTAGTTTCCTACATGATTGTCTACTATTTACACAAAAATCCAGTTTTTAAAATACAATTTGAGATTAAACACGAATACATTTGTTTTTAATATCTTTATCTAGGAACTTCATGATAAATCTGTTTTTAACACTGTAAAACCACGGTGCGCTGGAATCTTGTGGTGTAGTATTCTGTAAAATAAATGTTTTATGAATGTCATGATTGTTTTTATTCCTACATAAAAGTATTTGCAATGGTTAAAAGGCGTGTAGCAGAAAAGTCGAATACTTATCACATATGGAATTCTTTTTCTATAACAATTCAAATCAACGTTTTTTGCAGGGATGCTGCAATGCACAGGAGAAATAACGAGTGTTTTTTTTTCCCATACAAGTTCAAAACTTCTCTTCGGAAGAAATATATACTACAATAAATTCCTGGATTTCCCTATTTCTGTTTAGGCATTGCTCAACTTTTGTAACATTAGAAAAAGGAAAATGACCAATATTTGCATTTTCAGTGCAGATGTTTCTCCACATCTCTGGTTCTACTGGTGTTATATGTGGGTAAGTACTGCCAAAGGGCAGCCTATTAGTTGGGATAAAAGTGATTTTTTTGATAAAGAAACCAGCTGTAATTAAAATACTCCATGCTGTTAGCTTTTTTTTTTCTTACCGAATATAATGAAGCATCTAATTGTGTCAAAGATATTATTTACAAACACTGGGATATGATTCTGACTGACCCTGTACTGAATATTGTGATGGAAAAGAGACCACGGGTTTGTTTCAAGGGGGCAGGACAACCAAAAATATGCTGGCACGTCAATATTTTGATGAAGGGAAAGCAAAATCACCGCTATATTTGATTTAAGGACACAAATGTGCCAAAAAAAACCTCCACTTACCCATGTGTTTTGCCCGTCTACACAAAATAGAGGTTACCAACAAGGTCGGCATCACAAATCAGGGTGCCCCATACAACATAATCATCTGCCCCCCCCATCCTAAAAGTTATTGAACAAACCACAGGGTTAAAAAAAAAAAAAAAAAAAAAAGCACAGATCATAAGATTCAGAAATGTTTATACAGCGCTAAGTAGCCCAATTTTATCTATGTTAAACACAACTTTTTTTTTAAAGAATCATTTCTACTAAAATACAATGTGGGGTTAAGCTTCACTAACAATCAATTTTAGGGCAAAATAGAAAAAATGCCTTGCCTTGCCTGGTTTAGTTGCTCAGTACCATTAAAAATAACCGCATTCCCACTGCTCTCAGGGAGCTGCAGAATCAGGTAGGGTGAGCGGAGCTGTAGTTCCTGCATGTTCCTCCTCAGCTTCTATACTATTGGTTTTCTCTAAAGTCCCGGTAGATCTACACAGGGATTTGATAGGCTGGAGGGTGAAATTTGACCTTTCCTCCCAGCTTATCCAATCACCATGCGGTTCTACCGGGACTTCATGAAACTACCAATAGTTTAGAAGCTAGGGAGGGGGAAAGAATTGTACAGAAGAAGTTCCACCCTCCCCATCTGATTCTGCAGCTCCCTGACAGCAGTGAGGGTCCGGCTACGGAGTGAGTACAGTGGCCGGGCCCCATTAAGACCTAAAAAGCAACTGTCCCCCCCCCCGAGTCTCATCATCTGCCATTCTAATTGTATTGTATATTTGCTTATAGAATATAAAGTGGCCCCATTAGGTCTATGGGCAGAGATTCAGGCACAAATCTCCATATTTGTTTTGGGTTTTTTTGTACCCAATGCAGCAATATTTTCCAGAACGCCAGCATTATTGGTAATTGGATATAAATTAGTAGCAAAGTGTTAAGATGTGTATAGGTTTAAGCACCTCGGTTAACTAAAGGTGCCCATTTTAAAAACTTTTTTTATGTATTTGCACTATTGATTGTAAATGAGACCGTGTCATGTGTACGTTTTATTAAAAAAACACAGAGTTCATGAACAATACAGGGTACAGAAGGCCTTACAAATAATTTCCTTACAAATAAAAGGGAATAAAGCAAATGTGTAAATAAAGCAAAGTACATATGGGATCCCTTATCCAGAAAGCTCTAAATTATGGGAAGGCCATCTCTAAAACACATTTGAGAAAATAATTCATTTTTAAAAATGATTTCTTTTTATAATAAACTACCTTGTACTTGATGGTAACTAAGCCACATCAATTCATATTGGTGGCAAAACAACCCTGTTGGGTTTATTTAATGTTAAATGTTTTTTGAATAGATAAGATATGGTTATTAAGAAAATATCCCTTATTCAGAAACCCCCAGGTCCCATGCACTCTGGATAATAGTAATACCTGTATTTATATCCCATTCTTGGGATTTCCTTATGTTACAGTTTTCTTTTCCTTCCTTTAACTTCACAATGTGTAGCTGTATTCCACTTCTGGAAAAGGCTTCCCTTGACAGAAATATTACTAAATAATATAGTAAATAAAAATTATTATTAAAATATTACTCACAGATCTTACCCTAAAATTGTACTCTGATATATTTATTTTACTGCAATTAAATATATATGGCCTGAAATATGATGTTTGCAATCAGCAGCAGCCATCTCTTGCAGCTACAGTCTTCTACAGCTTTCGCTAGTATTTGTGAGTGATTAGTTTGGGTTATTTGGTTTACGCTTGGGCTGCTTTGCTTTTAGCAGGTTCTCAGATTTTATATACATTCCTTCAAGTCCTTAAATATATTCAGCAAACCTCAATACATACAAACATTAGTAAATGCTCCCAAGTCTGGGAGCCTGTAGGGGCAGATTTATCAAGGTTCGAATGGTAAATTCCAAATTTTGAAATTTTGAGTTTTTGTCAAAACT
The DNA here is from genome assembly GCA_038501925.1 of Xenopus petersii. Taxonomy (NCBI): domain Eukaryota; kingdom Metazoa; phylum Chordata; class Amphibia; order Anura; family Pipidae; genus Xenopus; species Xenopus petersii. Next base: position 192,467,033 of record CM076672.1, on the reverse strand, counting down.
CATGAATTTAAATTTAAAAGCACCAACTCAAATGCAAATTTGTTATTCAAATTAGAACAGTTTCCATGGTAAAGGTGTGATAAATCTCACATTCAAATGTAAATTTGAATGTGAGATTTATCACACCTTTACCATGGAAACTGTTCTACATCGAATAGTCGCCACCTAAAACTTGAGATCAGCTACACGTTAATGGCGAGGTCCTTTGAAACATTTGAATATGTTTATTACATTCAAGTTTTCAAGGAAAACTCGATTTGAATTTGATCCGGATTCTTGGGTCGTTCCTATTCGATCTAATGGTAGACGTTCAAGTTTTTTTTTTATAAATAACCTCCCATTCAAGTTGTGAATACATTGATATTTATTAAGTTAGTAATGTAAAAAAATTCACATAAATTCGAAATTCGACCTTTGATAAATAACTCCCTTTATGTCTGTTTACATGGTTGTGGCCCTGGTCTGCTTTTTGCCTATTGTTTCTGGTATTATACATGAAATTAATGTGTAATAATATTTGGACTGTATACAAGAATACCATATAGAGTAAAACCTCAGTTTTACATACCCTTATTACCAGACTTATTTCACATTGTGAGTAATAGGCGAGTTGTAAAAATGTTTAGTTGTGCCTTGTCATAAAAGTAACTGAGAATTAATATCTGGCCACCACTAAAGGTGTTTATAGAGCGTCCCTGCTTCCATGATTTTTTATTACTGCAGTCTGTACAAGATTATTTTGACAATCCCGTTATAGTGTTATAAAATTTGAATTTTAGTTGTCCAGAATAATTTGCTTGGCTTCCAAATATACACCTTGGGGGTTATTTACTAAACTCCAAATTGATGTTATTCATTCATTAAAAAAACGACGACCACACTCCCATGCCCGATTTGAACTTATGTATTAATTCAAAAATTCGAATTAATCGGATCAGGCAAAAACCTGATAAAATTAAGCGAAATTCAGAATCATCCGATTTTTCTAACTTTTCCCCCCAAATTGCTTGATTTTTTCGGGTTCCTGCCCTAAAACCCAAAATTTTTTGCATTATTGGGCTAAACCCAGCGCAAACCACAATATCTTCAAATTGGGATAGGTGCCTCTCTCATTGACTTGTACAGGACCTCAGCAGGTCTTTCGGATTGTGCAGCATCGGGGTATAATAAATCTCAAAAAAATCCTACCCGCATGGCTAATACACAATGGTGCTGCCATTTGTTAAAAAACAATGTGGTCGAAAGTTATTATAAAGACAAGCAAACTACTTAGAAGTACAGAGACTCGTTCAGAGCATTTAGGCATGAAAATAATCCAAGATACGCAGAGAACACACATATAACATTTCTGTTCTTGGAATTGTTAGCAGATGTTGCAGAAACACAAGCCTGAATTTGTACCGGAGCACCGAAGACAAAAGACGTTTATTAAAAAGCTTCACCTTCCAAATTGTTGTAGCAAAGCCAAGCAGCTGCTGGTGTGCACGGCCTACACAAAATGCACATAATTAAGAAAACATTTAACAAAATGGTGATTCAATACAATTCCACTGACATTACTTGGAGAATGCATGTTCTGACAGGGTGTACTTGACTAACTACAGCTGCATAAATCTCTCTCATTGGTATAGTTAGCAGACAGAATGTTGATGGCTGCCCCTTAATAAATCTGCCCTAAAAACTATGGGTGGAACAGTGGCAATTCCATATATAAATACCCCAAAACTCATAGAAGGATGGCAGTCACAATTCCATATGAGAGGGGCTGAAGGTGAGTGAGAGGGACAGGATGTGAGTGAGAGGGACTTGAGGTGAGTGAGAGGAGGTGAGTGAGAGGGACAGGAGGTGATTGAGGGGCAGTAGTTGAGTGACAGGGACAGGAGGTGAGTGAGAGGGACAGGAGGATAGTGACAGGTACAGGAGGTGAGAGAGGGGTACAGAAGGCAAATGTGAGGTACAGGAGGTGTATGAGTGTTTTGTGTAACCTAGGCGTCACAGTAGATAAGGAGCACTCACAGAAATACTGTATGTCACCACTGGGTCCCTTTTCTCATGTTCCTGGGCAGTCCTCAAGTGATACTGCAGAGATCTGAACTGCTGCAGTAGCGGGGGCAAAGGATTGGCCATGCTGCAGGGACAGGGATATAGTTCAGCAGGTATCGATTAGACACCTGAGCACATTTGTATGACTCAGATGACAACTATTCCCCATGCCTCACGCTGACACAGGAACTCTTCCACTTCCACCTACAAGTGGGCGGGGATCGCAGCAGGTGATCAGAGAGGGAGGCTGACACTGTCCTACAGACGGCAGGGCTCTGAACTCTTTTAAATTTTTTTGCGAAAAAAACGTAATATTTGCGAAAGAGATATGTACAGTATAAATAAATACACTCATTTATGTAATGCCGGTGCGGTAACTAGTACAGCTGTACCCTTGGATAAGGACACGGGCGGCGGGCCCCATGGGCCCTGGTGCAGTTGCACCTGCAGCATCCCTGGTAGTTACGCCACTGAATGTGTGCCCCTTTATTCAAAAAAGATATACAGGTATGGGATACATCGTCTGGAGAACAGTTATCCAGAAAGCTCCACATTACGGGAAGGCCATCTCCCATAGACTTCATTTATATAATAAAATAATTCTAATTTTAATTCCTACATTTTAAATATTTTCTTTTTGTCTTTAATAATAAAGCAGTACCTTGTATTTCCATCCAGCTAATATGTAATTAATCCTTATTGGAGACAAAACAATCCTATTGGGTTCAATCAATGTTTAAATGCTGTTTTAGTAGACTTAAGGTATGGAGATCCAAATTACTGAAAAATCCCATCCCAGAGTACCCCTGGTCCCAAGCATTCTTGATAACAGGTCTCATACCTGTACAATAGCAATATAAGCACCCGCAATTAATTTATACATACTGTTATCCGGAAGCCTTTTATCCAGAAAGCTCCAAATTATGAAATGGCCATCTCCCATAGACTCCATTTTATCTAAATAATCCAATTTTTTAAAAATGATTTCCTTTTTCTCAGTAATAAAAAACAGCACCTTATACTTGATCCAAACTATGATATAATGAATTCTCATTAGAACCAAAACCAGCCTATTGGGTTTATTTAATTTTTACATCATTTTCTAGTAGACTCAAGGTATGAAGATCCAAATTTAGGGAAGATATGTTATCCAGAAAATCCTAGGTCCCGGGCATCTGGATAACAAGTTCCATACCTGCCTACAAGCCTTTTTCCCACAGAATGCCTTGCTGCGATGGCCCAATTTAATAATTTTGGTAGATTATTTTGTATATTTGTTAGACTTTGGGATTATTAATTAGAGGACACTTTCTGTATGTTGTGTTGCTTGTCTGTTTGACAAAGGTGGTATATACTAGGCTGTTATATACTGTATGATATATCCATGTGATAGTTGTTCTGTACATCCCTCCCCATTGAATTTAATTTTAGTATCATGCTAGATTTTCCTATATACCAATTGCAGCTTGCCACATTTTATCTGTTTCAGAATATCATCCATTTACATATGCCAAAAAGTATATAAGGCAAGGCTGTTTCCCTTGAAATTCTTCACATATTACCATTAAACACTTCTACTACCATGCATTATACATTATAATCCTCCGTCAACATGATAGACTAAACAATTACTTTTCAATGGTGCAACATGAGAAAAAGTAGCATCATATGAGCCCCCAAAGTACATATATAGAAATAGGGAAAATCTGTGAATCATTTCACTGTACTTTCTTGCCAAATAAGGCTCTCTGTGGAGCAGCAATTGTATGACGATGCCTTTGTCGGTAGCTGTATTTTGGAAATTCCCGAACCTTTTTTTAGCTGTGTTTACCATACTTTGTTTAAAGTACACTTTTTTTGCAGGGATTTTCCCCCTAACTGCAGACACAGATCACTGATGATCTTTCTAAATAAATCCTTTCTGACAGTGTGTTTAAACATGAAACATGGGGTCATTAGATTGTAAGGTCCACTGGGAAAATGACTAGTGCCATGATTATTTTTCTTTATAGAAAACTGACATATTGTCCATTACTTGCTTGTTCAACAGTAAAAGAGTTAATATTATCACTCTAAAGCTGGAATATCGCCTTAGGGTCTTAATGTAAGCACAGCATCAAACTTTAATATACGATTAAAGGAGAAGAAAAGGCATTGGGGTGTGCCAAAAGTTAGGCCTAATTGATTGCAATCACTTACCTGATACCCCAGGCCAGTTCTCCTACTGTATCAGAAGAAAACTGCACCAGCCCAGGGTTCTTCCAGCAAGCACCATGGAGAAATCAGGTTAGTCAGGGGGCATGCCAGGAGTCAATAACTGGAATATCAGAATAATATGGAACTAAACCATGCACCAATTGCGTAAATGATGGAAAAAATTGAATTATCAACACAGTCTACTTTTTTTGTGTTATTTTCATAAATGAGGTAGCGTTCGAGGGGAAAAAAATTCACATTTGTTTTGTTGGCTTTTTCCCCCCACAAACCTACAACATATTCCTGGCACATAACAGTCCTTCTTTAAATTAACAGTGACCCCAAGCCCTTCATTGCACTTCAGAAAACACCGGTTGCAGACAATATTTTTCTGAAATGCTGAAAGAGAAGAATGTGATTGGTTGTTGGATGTAGGTCGTAGGGTGGTTCACCTTCCAAACACTTTTTTCAGTTAAACTGTTTTCAGATTGGTCACAAGAAATAGACTTTTTTTCAATTGCTTTCCATTTTTTATTTGTTATTGCTTCTCCAAAATTGAACTTTAAAGTTTAATGTTCCTGTCTTTGGTGTTTGTCATGCAGCTCAGTGATCCATGAGCAGATTCTAAACTGTTACAATTTGCTACATTGAATTGAAACATTAGTTGATACATTTCTCAGCAGCATCTCTGGAATATTAGCAACTCTTGTATCAATTCTAACAGCTGCCTTAAATGAAACAGTTAAAGGGTCGGCGACCCCCCCTCCTAGAGCTGTGTTAGAAGGTGAAAATTTAAACTTTACACTTCAATATTAGAAAAACAATCACAAATAGAAAGTAATTGGAAAAAGTCTCATTGCATATTGTAGGACCCATGTGAACTGTGAAATATTTCTGCTAAATATCAGTCCAATGAAAAAATATATATTTTATTTCTAGAGCCTTAAGTGTTTAGCAGAAAACAGTGTGGTCTTCCTTACATTTAGGGTTGGTTGGTGGTGAACTACAGTAAAGGTATCTTACACCTTTTTTTATTTAGCACCTTAATGTGTAATAGAAAAGGAGCCGAAACCCCAAGAGCAAAGGGTTATATGCAAGCAATATACTGTATAGTAGTAGCCACCAAGGGAACGAGAATCAGGACCTCTCAAATATTTTATCATTAGGCTATAAAGCATTGAAAAAGCCACTTTTATGAGCTGTAAATCTTGGAGATAAAAAGCATACCTAAGTTGGTTGTGAATATGTTCCATGTCAAACTGGCGGTTTACGAGCTGTAAATCTTTCATTATAAGGATAAGTTTCAAGAAATCAATCTCCAGAAGCAGTAACCTTTCACTTGAATAAGAATAACATAAAAAAGAATATAAAGCTGCTCATTTAAAGGCTATAAGCTGGAGAGCCATCATTTCTCAGTGGAGCAGCACAACTTGCCACATGCATTAGCATAACAGAATCACTAGGAATGCACCGATCCATAGAACATTGTGCTTGCTTGGAATTCATGTTTGTTTAATACATAGAGCTCAGTGGTACCTCAGAAGCAGGCCAACAGGTTTGTGATAACTTGTGGTTAAATGCAATTAATAGATTTGTGATTGGATCAGGTGGATGCCCCTTTTTCAGTCCCATTTACTAGAACAAGGGCAGAGTAATACACAAAGACACACACACACACAGTACATGTCCTTTACACCTTGTCCACCTTAGTAAAATTGTTGCAGCTTGACAGACACTACATTGCTATGTGCATCTGTTTTCATGTGTTGCAAACTTTGATTGTTCTCATTAAAGGAACAGTAACACTAAAAAATAAAATTGTTTTAAAGTTATTAAATTATAATGTACTGTTTCCCTGCATATAGCTATACTCTATATATTCAAGCTGCTATGTTGCCATGGGGGTAGCCATTCAAGGCACAGGTAACTTAGCAGATAATAGATGCTTTCTGTACAATGCCATTGTATTCTATTACAGAGTTTATCTGGTATCTACTGAGTAACCTGTGCCCTTTCTCCCTTTTCAGCTTGAGTGGCTGCCCCCATGGCTACACAGCAGCTTGTTTATGTACACTACAGTAGTGTTTTCAAAGCAAACACATAACTTTTATCAGTGCAGGGCAACAGTACATGATATTTTAATTACTTATAAACCGTTTGGTTTTTTTGGTGTTACTGTTCCTTTAACTTTAATTACACAATATAAATTATTTAAATCTTGTTTCCTTCAGTCTGAGAATTCATAATTATAGCAAGCAGGCAAGAGCCATTTTGTGGACACAGTTATTAAGGCAAATCAGCTCAAAATCTTGTTTGTTAACCAGAATGGGGGACCTGATGTCCATCCCCATGCCCTGGCTACACAATTGAACGGGGGAATGTGTGGAAATCAGTGACATCTAGGAAGTGCTGAATGGAAAGTGAAAGTAATTATTTACTCTGTCTCTATGCCTAAGGTATAGAGGAGGGGCAGACAATAGTTGATTGACAGCAGAGATTTTTAAATGAGTTTACAACAGCTATGAATTGTTTAATAAAAAAATAGAAACTGGATTTCATGTTTAATTTGAAAAGGACTTTTATTATACAGATTTTTGTGTCTGGGTGACAGGTCCACTTTAATATGCTTTAGTACTCATCCCATAAATACCACATCCATGGTATCCATCCCAACTAGGTCCATAGTACCCTTCCCATCAACAAGATGAGCCAGAGTTTAAAAAAATGACAACTGTTTTGATATTCAAACTAAATATAATAAAAATGGATGCTTTTTGTTATGAGATCTAGATACACATGTGATATGTAACTATAACTTTATAATTGCTAAACCTGGGCTTAGAACATGTGTTTACAATTGTAAATGTCTACTAAAACCCTTGAAGCTTTGCATTATTTGATCAGTTGCCTTTAAGGACACTTTAGAAAGTGGTTCTCTCTAGTTGATATACCTGGTAAAGGTTATTGGATGTGACCTAACTAGGAATGCACCGAATTTGGGATTTGGCTAGGATTCAGACTTTTTTAGCAGGATTTGGACGAATCCTTCTGCCTGGCCGAACCAAATCCAAATCCTAATTTGCACATAAGGAGGTAGATCTTGTGACTTTTTGTCACAAAACAAGGAAGTAAAAAATGTTTTCTCATTCCCATCCTTAATTTGCATATGCAAATTCAGATTCAGTTCTGCCGAATCTTCTTTGGATGATTTGGGGGTTCGGCCGAATCCAAAAGAGTGCCACAATAGGGCACATGTACATCCGCAAGTGCAGTTGCACGTATTAAACCACTTTTATTACAGGTAATTAGTCCATCCCACCCTCTGTTCTGAATTGAGTACTGTTAGGCCTATTAGCAATGGGGTATCCTGGAGCTACCCCAACCTCTGGACCAGGTGTCAGCTCCAGGGTTTCCTCAGCACCCTGCATCAATTGCCACAGCTAATTTGCAATTGAAAACATGTTTTGATATTATTAGTCCTTTACTGACATCCCAAGCTACTTGGCATGCAGCTCCTTTTTTCTAAAGATTTCCATTAATTCTCTATTTTTTAATTTTTTTTTTTATTTTAATTTTTGCTACCAGCAGCAGTATTAAAAAAAAGTCCATCCTGCATTGTGAATCAGTTGGTCACCTTCCTGATTTGGATCTAGGCAAACAAAGCCAAGCCTGTAAGGGGTTGCTGGGAAACGCAGAATTGTAAATACCCAGCTGGGTCTTTAGCACTATTCAGTACAGGGGTGTCCAAACCACCAGATGTTGGCTTTTTTACACAGATGCCAAAATCAAAGTATAAAGTTGAAAAAGCGTAGCTGTTTATCGAGCATCCATTTAAAGGGGCCCATCAAGGAAAACACCGCCAGAAACCCAAATAAATACACAGGACAACAGGATAGATTCTGCTTTAAGAATGAACAATAATCTTTAAAGGCTTAACAGTGAAGTGCAATGAAAAAACCATTTTGAAGCTGAAATATAAGAGCGATACTTCGTAACTTTAAACATCACTTTAATTAATGGCAGCAGCCATGTACTGGGCACGATGCCTCTTGCTGAAAAAATAGTGTACAGTTGGTGGACTTTCTCATAAAAATGTGATCTCCATATTTTTTTTTCTTTAATTGAGTTTTTATTTATTTAAGTAACATTGTACAATAAACATGTAAAGTAGTCATAAGAGGTAAAATGTGAGGGGGAAAAATACTTGCTAGTAGGGATAACATAATTCTGCATAGTACGTAGAATACCAACCAATACAAAGTTACTCTACATATAAGGAGTACAATATATAGAGAGTGAATATCAAGGCTATATAGTAAAGAAAATCACGAGATGAGCTCCATATTAACAAACTGGTTTAATCACATAGTTGTATGTTCTGCCTATTGGTGTAGAAATGTGTTCAGGCAGGGATGGTCACAAAATCTGTTTTAAGTTAAAATACCAAGACCATGAAAAGAAAAATCCTGAAATGATATTGCATATTCACTTTGATGTTCAGAGATGCGTTTCTGGCACTCGCTGGCCTCACAGTTGCATAACACAAAGTCGAATTCAGTTGAAATTTCATCATATGCCCTTACAGTATTCCCTAGAACTCTGGTTATCACAGAAGTGAAGTGGAGCTTAGCTCCCCCCCTATGAACCCCTGGGGATGAACATTGGGTATAGCAGAAGAAAAGGCAGAGGTGTAATCAACATAAATCAGGATAAAGGAATTAGTAGCAGATGCAAGAGTCAGGCTGTGGTGGAGCCAAGTAGGAGACCTTCACAAGTCAAACATGGGCCAAAAAATGATTAAGCAGAAAACAGTAAGGTCAGACAGACAAAGGTCAGTAACAGGAATTAAAGGGGAACTATCACAAAAATGAAAATGTAATATAAGCTTCATCATATTGAAATAAGAAACTTTCTAAATACAATCAACTAAAATTCTGTACTGTTTCTGAAATAATGAATTTTATCATCACATCCTTATTCTAAGCATCTGTTTCTTATTTCATTCTGTCTTCATGCAGGAGTTGGATGTCAGATATTGATTGACAGTTAGATCCAATATATATTTTAGGGAGGACTCTCTTTCCTAGTAGATTGTGTTAGAGCTCACTCAGATAACTGATTCCAGCACAAACAAAAACGAAAACAAAATCAGAGTCGGACTGGGCTCTGCTCTGAACTGCACCGGCCCATTCGCTTCTGCAAGATTAATAAGGTATGTGGTAGGGGGTGGTTGGGGCTGGCGCCCGATTGGTTTGTGGCTGGGGGCCCCGGAAATAGTGGCTCTGGTCCCAGGCCCCAGTCTGACACTTAACAAAATAACAAACTTTGGCACAAATCCTGCATGTAAAAAAACAGGATTTCTGGGGATTTTGAAAGAGTGAGCTCTAATAAATATTCTAGGCAAAAGAAGCCGCCCCTCAATGAAATCAGAACATCAGACTCCCAAATCCTGTATGAAGAAAGAATAAAGAGCGAGAGATGCTAAAATGGGGAGAGCGAAAATTGCTCATCTTTCTATTCCGGCCCTCTTCTATTCATATTCCCGTCTCTTATTCAAATCTATACATGGTTGATAGGGTAATTTGGACCCCAGCAACTGGATTGCCGAAATTGCACATTGGAGAGCTGCTAAATATAAACCTAAATAACCCGAGAACCACAAATAATAAAACATTAAAACCAAATACAAATTGTCTCAGAATTATCACTCAGTACATCATACTAAAAGTTAATTTAAAGATGAACAACCCCGTTAAGTAACCAATGAAAAATTAGAGCAGGGTTTTCCTGCAGCTGAAGAATCTTTCACTGTTTAGAAAAGCTGATTTTTAGGAAATCCACAGCTTCATCACCAATAGTTAATAGTCAACAAGAAAAAAATCCCATACCACTATGTTAGAAAATGAAACTGGTTAATTTTTCATTGGCACAGGAAAGTACAAAGAAAAGGAATAATAAGTCAGGTCCTCGCCAGAACCTGAAACAGTTGTATCCAAAAGATAAAATCCTGGAAGAAGCACATACATCACAAAATACTGTGATAATGTTTAGGGATATGTCCCAGGTGTTTGGTGAAATAAAATGACTCAAGTAACCCAGTGGTGATTGGAGAGTTATAGTTTAGAACCAACAGGAGTTTTTGATTTTCAAAGAAGACTTAAACATTTGGGTTCTGTGAGACTTCCTTCTACTCTCATTGTTACATGCTCTGAAATGCAGGACCTTTGTGAGTAGTTTTTTTTACTATTTAAATAAAACAGTGTTGCACTATATTTCGGAATTTCTATTTCCTCATATCGCCACATGGAGCTTTACTGCTGTATGAGAAGGATACTGATCCAACAAGATTACCTGGTGTTGATTATTGAAATGATATTTGTGCTGCTTTTGGTGTAAGCACCCAACCAATGGGGAAGGTGAAAGTTATACACTGCTGGTGCTGAACTAGAACTCTCCAACCATCACTGCTATTTAAGTAATTTTATTTCACCATACACCTGTGACATATCCCCTTATGACCAGTTAAAAGTTATAAATATTAACTAGGCATGCACTGATTCCATCTGCCCGGCTGAACCAAATCCAAATCCTAATTTGCATATGCAAATTAGGGGTGGTAGGGAAATTGTGAGACTTTTTTTTATAAAACAAGGAAGTAAAAATGTTTTCCACTTTCCACCACTTATTTGCATATGGAAATTAGGATTCAGATTCGGTTCAGTATTCAGCTGAATCTTTCACGAAGGATTCAGGGATGCGGCTGAATGCAAAATGTGGATTGAGTTCATCCCTAATATTAACACACTACTTTGTGATCTATGTCTTTTTGGATACATCTGGTTAATAGTAATAACTGTACTTGCAGTTAATTCACATATAGATTATAGATAGGTATGCACTGATATGAAATTATATCATTTATCACTGTACAATTTTATAAGTTTTTAAACTACAAGTAAACCTTAAAAATTCATATAAATTGCTGAAATTGCTTTTCTATATGCATTATTTATTTATTTATTTTCAGAACTATTTTAGTTTTTATTAGCTGACAATATAATACTGTATATTTTAAAATGAAAGTTAAACTTCTTATTCATCCACTCTTTTAAGGGTTCCAGTGTTTTCGGCTCATCAACAGCTGTTGGAGAAACCACCTCCACTCAGTAACATAGAAGAAAAATAGGGACTGGATAGCCTTTCAATGCAGTTGATTTTCCTTATTAAAGCACTACATGTTTCGGACAGCAAAGGTCCTTCCTTGGGTGCATGTTACATGCACCCGAGGAAGGACCTTTACTGTACATTTTGTAACAATATTGCCACCTTCTGGTCAGTCAAGGATAGTCAAATAGAAAACAGAGAAGAGAGCAGAACCCTTAGATGTAATTTCCCATCTCCTTTCTGAGAAGAGCAACATCAGAACATTTTTCTATTTTCCTTCTGAAGGTATATCTCTTTGACTATCCTTGACTGACCAGCCAGTGGCGATGTTGTTACAAAATATTTATATCGAAAATATTTATAATACTTAAATAGCTCTGGAAAAATAAATAAATAATGCATATAGCAAAAGTGCTTAAAAAGGCAACTTGAGCAATTTATATTAGGGATGCACTGAATTCACTATTTTGGATTCGGCCGAACCCCCGAATCCTTAGCGCAGTGATCCCCAACCAGTAGCTCGTGAGCAACATGTTGCTCTCCAACCCCTTGGATGTTGCTCCCAGTGGCCTCAAAGCAGATGCTTAATTTTGAATTCCTGGTTTGGAGGCAAGTTTTGGTTGTATAAAAACCAGGTGTACTGCCAAACAGAACCTCCTGGAGGCTACCAAACAGCCAATCACATCCTTTATTTGACATCCCCATGGACTTTTACATGCTTGTGTTGCTCTCCAATTCTTTTTACATTTAAATGTGGCTCACCAGTAAAAAAGATTGGGGACCCGGCCTTAGTGAGAGATTCGGCCGAATACCGAACCGAATCCAAACTTAATTTGCATATGCAAATTAGGGGTGGCAAGGGGAAAACATTTTTAATTTCCTTGTTTTGTGACAAAAAGTCACGCAATTTCCCTCCCTGCCCCTAATTTGCATATGTAAATTCGGTTCGGCCAGGCAGAAGGATTCGGCCGAATCCTGCTATAAAAAGGCCGAATCCTGGCCGAATCCCGAACCGAATCCTGGATTCGGTGCATCCCTAATTTATATTAATTTTTAAGGTTCACTTATTCTTTAAAAATGTATACAATTGTACAGTACTAAATGATATAATTTCATATCAGTGCATACCTATCATCTATATGTGAATTAACTGCAAGTACAGTTATTACAATTAACTAGATGTATCCAAAAAGACAAAATCTAGGAGGAAGTATATAGAAAAGCAACTTGAGCAATTTCACATTTTTTTTAAATATTATGCTGATTTTTTTTTTTACAATAAATGATGTAAATATTACACAAATGTATTTAAAAGTAAATGTAGTACAACAAAATAGCTCATTGTTCACGTACAGTGGCAAACTTAATTCTAGTACTATTTCACAGCAATATCCCCCGGATTGTAATAATGCGCAAACAGGAAAGCAGTGTATTGTCCATTAGGATCTGGAAAGTTTTCCCTTAATATTTGCTATATGTTTCCTGTTTTTGGCTCCCAGAAAAGTATTTATCCACAAAGTCAAGCTGCGATACAATGTTTTTCTGAATCCTCTGTAAAAATGTAAGCATTAATTTATTATACTGGTAAATAAATTGTTTTTAGTTTGAAAGCAAATTCTAAATGGATTGTTTTGCCACCAATATTTACAGAATGGCTACATAGTTTAGAGGCTACTGATACTTTAAGGTTCTTTTTGTGTCTGTTGATGTGATTGTTGGGATTTTCTTTGCCTCTTTCTCTCACAGACAATGAGTGGGAACTCCTGTCTATATGGACATATGTTTTGAAGTTTTAATTTTTATAATAAAAATTCAGTTTTAGATGTGAACCTTGATTTTTGCCGGTTTACTGGTTGACTGGGACGGTGCAATCTCATAGGGCTACTTTTTCTCTCACCACAGTTCAGACCCTGTTCATTATTCTGGCCTTACTTTTAGGATAAGTGGAAGGAGATTTCTAATTTCTAGGTCTCACTGTGTCACTGTATGTACTACATATTAGACTGGTCCTGATTTTCCTGTCTCCTGCTCTGTTCTGCTTTCCCTATGCTCCCTGTGTGTGTCATACTTTGGTATTTGTTCTGGGGGTTTGTTAGCAATTGAAAATTATTGTTAGTGGCCCCTAAGGTGTTTAATCATATGCTGGGGTACTGTATTATACACAGGGGAGGAGGAGGCATATGGATTTATGGGTATGTCTTATATATCCTGCATTACCATTTCCCTCCTTACCATGATGGTTTTTAAATGAAGAGAGCAAGAAAGTGTACAACATTTTTTCATTTATATTACTGCTCCCTATACCTGTACCAGCAAGCTCAGCAGCCATCCATAATAAACCCCGTCCGTACCTGTGCCAGTAGCCATCCATCATACAGCCCTCCTGCAGCCTCATATTGTCCCCAATCTTTACCTGTGTCAGCAGCAGCCAAAAATAAATCTGATCACATCATATTGCCCCCAAGTATTAATGTACCTGTGCCAGCGCCCAGCAGCAACAGCAAACATATGGCCCCCAAATCTGTACGTGGCTGTGCCAGCAGGAAGCTTCACACTTTACAGTAATAGAAAGAATGTCTTCAGTTCAGTGCAACTGTGCAAGGCTGAGAGCAGCGAGAGCCACACCAAGCAGCCCCCCAGCTCTCTGCCTCTCTCTGTCACCCAACACATCAGTGATGTCATTGACGCGTATACACACGTAGCGCTGCACCGCACAGAAGGAGCTATTACTTGCCGGCAAGAGGGAGAAGGTGAAGGAGATGGATTCCACCTAACTGGGTGACCATGATTACTGAAATTTATTAAATAAACGCTTGAAAAAATGGGAAGATGAAAAAACTCCTTAGGCAGCCGGCTACTCTGCCTACCCCTAGTTCCGGACCTGATCCCTGCAGTGAGCACCAATCATTTGGGGGCAAATTCACTAAAGGACGAAGCGCCTAACGCTAGCGTTAATTCGCTAGCGTATCGCTTTTTTGTCAATTTGCCGATTCACTAACGGACACTGGCGTAAATTCTCTAGTGTTACTTCGCACCCTTACGGCTGGTGAATTTGCGCAACGGACGTAACTACGCAAATTCACTGACGCGCGCATTTTTTTGAAAGCTACCTTTTACGCCAGACTTCCTTCGCCACCTCAGACCAGGTGCAATAGAGTAGATAGGGATTGTTCCAAAAAAAGTTAAACATTTTTCTAAGTCCCAAAAAACGCTGGCGTTTTTTCTTTTTTTATGGGTGATAGGCTGAAAAAGATCAAAAAATTTTTTGGGGCTACCCTCCTTCCCCCCTACATTTCCTAACTCATGGCACCTTAACTATACAGTGGGCACATGTGTAGGGTAAAATAAAAATTTTATTTGCTGTTTTGAAGGTTTCCCAGGCTTGTGTAGTGATGCTACATATACCTCCATTGTAACTTCAATTTGGCGCCGTATGCAAATTAAGCATCGCTAGCGTAACTTCGCTTTGCTTGGCGAATTAACGCTAGTGCAACTTCACAAACATTACGCTTCCCCTGAGCGCAACTTCGGATTTTAGTGAATTTGCGTAGCGCTGGCGAAAATATGCCTGGTGAAGTGTGGCAAAGCGGACGCTGGCGAAACTACGAATCTTAGTGAATTTGCCCCTTGGTTTTTTGGTGTGCTATTAATATGGACATGGTCTTGCGGTAACATGGGTGTGGTTTAAAGTGGGTGTGGTCTAAAAACAGGGAGTGGCTAACACTGGCTTCCGTTATCAGCTCTCCATCATGTAGATTACAAAAATTCCGGCCCTCGGTACCATAGAAGTTGGACAGCACTGCTTTAGAACACAGATTTTCAGACGTAAGTATTGGTGACTGTACATTTTGCAGTTCATGTGGCCTAACATAAACTATACAAACATGGTGTCCGCCAATAATACTTTCTGCATGTTTTGTTCTCCTTTAAGACCTTAAAATTGACATTTTTTAATGCCAATTTAATGACTTTTGCCTTGACATTTACTTAAAACACAGGACACTAGTGCAAACTATTCACAGTCATTTCCCATAAGTGGATGACTTGCTTAATACTTTTGTAGGTTGTTTTTACAAAACTTAAAACTAGCTGGTAGGATCCTATATATACTCCTGATGTCACACAGCTTTTTCCTGCCTGCATACTCTGCTGTTATTACTCATTGTAATAGTCTTTGATGTTTGTGAATTGTTTCTGAACTTTCCTCTTCTTTGTTCTCATTTCCTGTTCCTTTGCCCTAAAGTCACAATATTTTGACTTTAGTTAAATATTTTCTTTTAATGTGATCCTTTTATTTCATTTCTATGTGATTCTCTTTTTTTATTCTTGTCTTGTTTTCTGCCTCTCATTCTATTCCTTATTAATTCTTTCTCTCTTTCATAAGCACTTGTACTCTGTCCCTTTCTTTCCACTCTTTATTATTTGCAACATATTCCTGCTGTTTCTTTTTTCCAGCATATCTTTCACTTTATTTGCTAAACTGTTGTGATTTATTTTCTTTCTTGGTGTTCTCTGCCTCTTGCATAGCATCTCAGTACCCCCCTCCCCTTTTCAGTCATCTGTTCCCTGTTCCTTTAGTGCAATAAATCTGCTTTCTTTCTCTTTAGTTTCCAGCTCTCTTTTCTTATGCGCTACTTTTTCTACTACCTTCTCTGTTGCTTCATTTATTTCTGCACCACACCTCCACATTCTCTGGCTGGTTATTTCCTCCTTATCATTTCTTAGAAACATATAACATTCTTTTTTCTTCTGTTCCGTATCCTTTATATATTTGCCTTTTGTCTCGCTTCATGCTTTTCCTTCACTGCTTTTCGTCTGCCTTTTATCTTTCCTCCTCCTGTTTCTACTTAAAATAAAATTTCAACATTCCCCTGCAACCCTTCTGCCTCCTCTGGCATCCTATGACACACCCAAATCTAACTCTTAAATGGGATCCTAGGATACACAAACAGCAAAAAGAAAGTGTAGCATTGGTTTTGAGCTATGGGACCAAAGTCATCTTCTGGATTCTACTTGAGCAGGACATCAGCTGCTTTTTTGACACTACTATTGGCTGCCTTGATTTTAATAGTCATTATACTTGGAGCTCTATATGCACGAACAAGAACACCTCAATGGTCTCACCACATCTGTGACACTTCTACTTCACTGGAGAACATTACAGATCCTACAGGCAGACCAGGTGTCTGGAATAATCCACGTCTGCCTCATAATTTAGTGCCTTTGCACTATGACTTGGAGTTGTGGCCAAGAATGCAAGCAGACGATGAGGGTAACTATCCCTTTTCAGGACAAGTAAACATCACCATAAGCTGTGTAGAGGACACAGATGTTCTTCTGTTGCACAGTGTTCAGCTGAACTTCTCCTATGTAGGTCTCAGACTTCTGGGAAACAAATCTATATTGGATCAGAACATGGAACATTCTAAACGAGAAGCAATTGACAAATCTACACTGCAGGGAGGCAAAGCATACAAACACCTGCAAGATCCTACCTATAATATTCATGGAGGCAATATCAGCATAAACAGTGTATGGACCTTTGAGGATAACAGTTATGTGGTACTGGAGCTGAGTGAAGAACTTGCTGCTGGGAATCTTTACTTTCTGGAGCTTAATTACACTGGATTTATAAGGCAAAATTCTGCTCTCTATATTACACATTACAAAGATTTTAACATAGACAAGTAAGTAGCAAGTAAAATAGGGGCACTGGTTTTGTGCAATGCTACAAATGCTAAAGTAAAGACACTTGTATAAGTGTTGGTCTTTAGTCACTATTTGGGCAGCGTTTGTTTTCAGAACCCCTTGCTGACATAATTTCCGACCGCTAACTAATTTCAAGGGAATTTAAGCTATGTCTCACAGTCATTCTAAATTAACAGCACATGTAAGAAAGTTGCCTCCTAGTTATTTGCTTGTTTCTTAACTTACCAGCTGCACAAATCAAGACAAAAACTAACGTTTCACTTGCAGTATTGCATGCAGCTCTATGGGTAATAAGGCAATAACAAACTCCTCTATTAACTAAAATAACTTTTGCCTGTGTTTTGTCAGTAGAAATTTTGAGGATACTGGATAAACAAATTTTGCAAAAGAAAAGGAATGAATTAAAATCTAAAATTGTAATAGAATAAAAAGAGGTAAGTAAGTAAAGTAAAACATTGTGTGAGTTTCAGGAAGTCGTTAATGTTCTGTGTGAACCCCCATGGTGTATTATATGATCTTGTAACAGGGGTACTGGAAGTTGTAGTTTAACAACAGCTGGACTCTGTAGGAGGGCCAGCCCATGTATTAGTTACTGACTTATTAAATTGGGGAATATTGGATAGTCTTTGATCTCTGGGGCCCCAGAAAGATCAAGCCAATCTCTGCTTGAACCCCCTATCCCCCAAAGACAGCTTTAAAGGGGTTGTTCAGCTTTATATAAACTTTTAGTATGACATAGAGAGTGATATTTTGAGACACACTACAAATGGTTGTCATTTTTTATTATTTGTGGTTTTTGAGGTTTTTCTAACTTTTATTTAGTAGCTTTCAGCAATTTCAGCTGCCCTGAATAGAAAGAAGAGCAATAAAATGTAGTAATCATTTTAAAGGAGAAGGAAACCCCCAGGGTGCAAAACCCCTCCCCCCTCCCCTGTGTTGCCCCCCCTCCCTCCTCCCCCCTGGCCTACCTGTCCCCCTGGGCAAATGCCCCTAACTTGTTACTCACCCCTCTGCATGCGCAGTAGGAACAGGTACCGGTACAGCTCTACTGCGCATGCGCCGAATGTCACAAAGTTTTCCGATTTCACTTCGTGACTTTCGGCGCATGCGCAGTATAGCTGTACCGGTACCTGTTCCTACTGCGCATGCGCCAGAAGACGCCGGTCAGAGCAGGAAGAAGACGCGCGTGGGAGAAGATGGCGACTGTGAACTCCGTGGACATGACCTGCGCAGAGGGGTGAGTAACAAGTTAGGGGCATTTGCCCAGGGGGACAGGTAGGCCAGGGGGGAGGAGGGAGGGGGGCAACACAGGGGAGGGGGGGAGGGGTTTTGCGCCCTGGGGGTTTCCTTCTCCTTTAAAGCTGGAAAGTGAGGGCAAATAATTAATTAAGTACTATAAAAAAATAAGAAAATGAAGGCCAATTGAAAAGTTGCTTCGAATTAGAAATTGTATAACATACTAAAAGTTAATTTAAAGTGAACTACCCTTTTAAGGAAGACACAGAAGGAGAAAACCTGAAAGGGGCGAGAGAGTGGTTAGTGTGTATGGTGCATAGGAAACAAGCAGTGAGGCAGAGATGATTGCAAGAGAAGACTGTGTGGCCAATACATATTGAGAAAGACAAGCCAGGCAAGAAATCATCACAGCTGAACTGTTTCTAAATACTGATATTTAGCTAGAAACTCTGAATAGGCTGAAAAGAAATCAGTACTCCGGGTTCTTGGGGAATGCATAGCTGCAAAGCGAGAGAAGTAGTGTATGCAAATATGTATGTGTATGTGTATGTGTATGTGTATGTAGCTAAGGAAAGCACAATCCTCCCCCCCTCCAAAAAACATGGTTTGAAACACAAACAGAATGTTACACTAACCAACAACAAATGGTCTCAGCCTTAGGCAAATAAGGACTATATTTAAATATTACTCTCTCTCTACATTTCTTTACTGTGACTGTTTAATTGTGGAAAAATAGCATTCATCATGGCTGTGAGATCTCCATTTTATTGTTATTTTACTTTATGACAGATGCCAAAACAAAGCATTATGATTGCTCCTACCATTGTATATACACGCCACAACCTCCAGCTTTGTTTATAAACAAAGATCATAAATAGAAATAATCTTAATGAATTCAATAGTTGCTCCAAGCAGTAAATGTGTGGTCTCGTAGTTAGAGCGGCTAAGCTAAGCACCATATGACCTCTCCCAGGCAGTTGGTATTATCTAAACTATGGCTGGATCACTACTGACTATCAATATAG
Source organism: Xenopus petersii (assembly GCA_038501925.1). Lineage (NCBI taxonomy): Eukaryota > Metazoa > Chordata > Amphibia > Anura > Pipidae > Xenopus > Xenopus petersii. The sequence continues at coordinate 192,447,660 of CM076672.1, read as the reverse complement.
CCATAGGCACGCAGCTACAGGCCACCAGTGAACGCAATGCTGAAAGTAACATTTGGCATTTTAATCGGTTGCATGATATTACACCGCACAGCCTAGTGAGGTCTTTGCAATGAGGCCTGTTCTTATTTTCTTATTTTTTTCTTATATTTATTTCACAAAGATAATGCAGGTCGGGACCTGTAATCCAAAATACTTGAGACCTGGGGGGTTTCCAGATAACGGATCTTTCTGTAATTTGGAATCTTCATACCTTAAATCTACTAAAAATTAATTTAAACATTAAATAAACTCAATGGTCTGGGTTTGTTTCGGATAATGATTAATTATATCAGGAATAGTCGGGATCAAGTACAAGGCACAGGTACTGTTTTTTTAGGAAATCATTTGATTATCTGGATAAAATGGAATCTATGGGAGATGGCCTTTCTATAATTTGGAGCTTTCCAGATAATGCTTTCCCGGATAACGGATCCCATACCTGTATTAACAGAAGATGTGGAAAATTGGAGACATGTCTAGAAAATCTATCTACATCTATCTCACATTGATTGCCATTTCATTGAAATGCCTTTGGCCCTGCAACATGTATTTTCAAGTGGTAACTTTACCATAAGTGTCTTTTTGGCCTGCTCCTATCAGGTGATAGTTATCGGAAAAAGTACTTGCCAGGAAGCTTCAGTGCAAGCCAATGGGGATATTTCAGATGCTTTAATGCTCCATTTTTGGGCTACTTAAAAACAACGGGGCAATGTAATAAATGGTCAAAATTAGTAACCCATAGCAACCAATCAGATGTTTGTTTTTCCATCAGCTGATTTGGGATAATTAGACAAGCAGACATTTAAGACCATTTATTTATGAAGTGCCAGAACAGCACTGGCATTGCCCTTAGGAAAATTAGATAATAGCCTGCTGAGCTTGGCCTGTAGTGTTTTCATGTTGTTTAGCTTCTCCTTTATGACTCTTTGGAAGAGCTTACACTGTAACCCTGAAGCAAAGCCCGTGTGGTGACATGTTTGTATCATGTAGTGACTATATCCATATTTTCCTGTAGCCTGGCATTTCCCCAAGTCTTTTCTCTAACTTTCCTTTCTGGTGAGCATCTGTTTTGTTTACTGGGGCTGATCTTCAAATTGTGCAAGTGCTAACCCTTCCTATCCTGTCAGATAACTATATGACCCCTTCTCCTATTGGTTACAGTGCCTGTCCATCACTCTATCTTCCAAAGTAACAAACATGCTCAGAGGGACCATCCTATGCACACTACCTCTGATGATATTTTACTGTCTATATTAGGACCAAATTATTCCTCTATTTTATTAGTTTATATGAAGGCATTACTATGCATGCAGTTTGAACCCTGTCCAGTTTCATTTTCTCAGGACTTCTAAGTGATGTTAGATGGGGGTTTAAGGCTGCACTCAAACTATTTTGGCTACTTTGATATTTAGAACTGTGCTGCATAAGCCACAAAAATAATGCTGAATATATTCAGAAAAAAGGCAGATATGAAAATCTGTGTACTTTGCAATTTATGGCTTTCAATTCCTTCTTCACACCATGCGAGTTCCTTTCATTTCTCTCATAAAACTAGATTCCTTAAATGTCATGTATTTAAATTCATTAAATTTAGATATAACCTGAAGGTCTACTGTCTTCTGCAATCATCCAGTAATTATAAACTAAATTCCACTTCTGGATGGCAGCTATGGAATTAATGCCTATGCACCACACACTATCTTTAAGCATTAGGAAAATGTATTCCATTCCAAGTGGCAATTAATTAATTAATGCCCCTGGGAAAACTAAGTGGGGCTCATTTATCAACACTGGCCAAATTTAAAGAGGCCTTTTATTGAAACTCATTGCCCAACGTAGGCCTATTGATATAGTTCCTGGGTGCATTTTCCAAGTATTTCTGTCCAGTTTTTGACCCTGCCTGACCCTGACCAAGCCTCGCCTGCTGCCCAGCATGACTTTTGTCTGTATCTGGACCATTCTTTCAGATTCTGTCTGCTGCTGTTTTACTGTGTACCAACCCAGCCTGTGACCTTGACTACGCTCCTACCTTCCAATTTGGTACTGCACTTCCCGTTTGGTAACGACTCGGCCTGTCCCTGACCACGCTCCTACTCTCCCTTCCTGTTTGCACGTACGGTTCCCTTGCTCACACAGAACTCTCTCCCTTGTTCTCCCGTATTAAGACCTTGCGGCATCTGAGTAGCAGAGGGCTCCACCCGAAGCCAAATACTGCTGCTACAGGCAGAAAAGCAGGCTTAAAATGCAGCAATTTGAATTTTGAGCTATTTTTGTATACCTCGACTAGGAAATAGCCCATATTCAATTCGAATTTGAAAAGATTTAGAAAATATGAATATCGAAATTTATCTTTTTATTTTTCTTTAAAAATTCGACTTCGACCATTCGCCATCTATAACCTGCCAAATTGCTGTTTAGCCTATGGGGGACCTCCTAGAACCTATTTGAAGTCAATTGGCGCACTTTGAAAAATCAACGTCTTTTTGGGTAAATTTTCCATTCGAATTCGATCGAATGTGCTATTACTTCGATTCGTACGATTTAAAATCGGCCAAAAACCGACCTTTTTATCAAAACAGACCTATTCGTCAAAAAAAAAACTTCAACTTAATTTCTGTTGGTCTTTTTGAATTCGAATTTTGACGTTTTTCAAATTCTAAATTCGACCCTTGATAACTATGCCCCTATATGTTGAGGAAAGCTCTGTCCTTGCAAGAAAATAGGTCTGATTCTAAGCCTTTATAAAACCTTTATTACACATACTGTATTCACATACTGACATAATTGCTCTGAACCTGTTTATAACAACTCTGCCGGGCTCTTTCATGCACTCCCAAAACATTCTTATCTGTCTTTCTCCAGGGTTGCATTCCTGTATTATTACTCTTGCTGTTGCAAGGACGCAGGTTTAGTGATTACAAGAAAATCTTCTCAATGTCTTTAACACATTTATTTGCAGAAGTATTAAACGCACAAGCTTTTGGGGTCCAACCCCGAACCCCGAAAGCTTGTGTGTTTAATACATCTGCAAATAAATGTGCTAAAGGCATTGCCTAGCTGAACTGGTGTGCTTCTTCCCTAATTGGAATCTGTTGCAGTGTTGAGCTTGGAAGAGGCCTGGGATATGGATGCACCCGGTAACACAAAGTAAGTGGTGTGTGGCAAATCAAAAGTTATACAACAGATAAATACAATAGATGCTCAAACAAAATACTTTTCCAGAATTCCCTTTTAGACCTCATTGCTTAGAGCTTAAATTATAAAAGTCATTGGGCTCATTTATTAACACTGGGCAAGTTTGCCCATGGGCAGTAACTCATAGCAAGCAGTCAGGTAGAAAAATGAATGCAACAATTTGATCGCTTGCCATGGGTAACTGCCCATGTACAATTTTGTCCACTGTTGATAAATGACTTTGGTTGTGTGATCATTTTGGTGGAGAAGAACCATTGCTTTGTGCAGAAATGTACATGTTCAGTAAGCAATAAAAAGCGGAACTGACTTGCATATTTAAATATATTTGCTGGTTCATGAGTATTTAATGGGGATAACTATCTCATATGCTGTTAATGACTATGCAGCCCCATTGTGTTAAATTAACACTAGTTCTCAGTTGTTAGGTTTAAAATGTGTGTACACATAGTTCATCAGTTAAAAGGAAAGCCCTCTATTGAAAGGAACATTATCTGATTCATCCTTATTTGCAGCAGGCAACTCATTTACTGCACAACTAAATATCAACAAAGAATTATGCCGCAAACACTGTACCATCTGTTTTAGGCTTCTGATCGTAAGGCACTTGCTAGGCAACTGCCAGTTCCTGCATTTGGAACAGAGTGCAATGTTCAATTTACATATAATAAAATATTCACAATAAAGTGGAATAATAATTCAGATTTGCATGGCAACATAGAAACCAGTGATGATTCTGCATCAGAACTCATAAATAAAAGGCCCTGTAGCTTTATGACATATGTAACCTCATTTTGACATTTTTACTCTTACCATATTTTACCCCAATTTTACATGCCCCTGTTTTACCTGTTCCCAAAGTTTACATCTATTTTAGGGTTCCTTCATGTTCTAATGAATTTTAGTGGAAGCATTTCCCAGATTTTTTGTTTTCCCACAATTTACATCATCATTTTGTACACTTTTTTGTAGTTTACAATGTTTTTACAGAAAAACCCAATTTGTCATACCCCCATTTTATGTTTTCCAGGATTTTACTTTTCCAGGATTTTTTCTTGGTCCCCTCCCTGGAACACTTAGAATTGGGATTTGACTGCATTTCTGAGACATGTTAGATCAGTGTCGGACTGGCCCACCAGGATACCAGGAAAACTCCCGGTGGGCCCAGGTGTCCGTGGCCCTCTTGCTTCAAATAATTTGGCATATTTCATGGTAATTACCTATTTCTATTAGAAAAAGAGGCTAAAAGGATGGAGTAATTGATTATAGTATGTAAAGAAAAGAGACTAGGAGAATAGAGGTTGAGTGAGGAGAGGAAGTATAATAGGATGGAGAGTGGGCCCCTGGTCTATTTTTTTTGGGTGGGCCCCTGGTGTCCCAGTCCGACACTGTGTAAGATATTACAGAACACAGCATGGTAAGCTTTTAGATACTGATCCAACAGTACAGTATAATATGGCAGCGCTCATAAATAGCAAACATTACTTAAGGTTTGCACCAATTAGACATGGCTTGTCTTCTTATAAGTCCAGATTTGCACACTCCAGCATAATTTTCCAATTGCAAATGTCCTTATTCTGTAGTTGTTCTTTTATACACCTTTGTACAATGTACAGCGTATTTGTCTAGTTTGTTACAAAGCCTCACTTGCCTACTGGTTTCTTTATTGACCAGAGAAGGATTTGTTGGGAAATTGAAAATGTAACCATCTCGTTGTGATACTTATTTATTTGTTACATAGTGTACTTAGCACCTTCTGGTTATGCTCTACAAGCTGAATTACTTTTTTGTGCACACATTTTTTTCTACCATAGAGCCGTGGTTGCTTCATTGTTGGAACCAGAGTATGCACGGGCTGTGTACCCATGTTTTGATGAGCCTGCGTTAAAAGCAACATTTAACATTAGACTTGTGCATAATTCAAGTTACGTGGCGCTTTCCAACATGCCTGCAGTGGGTAAGTTCAAATGCATGCAAGTCCTTATGCATAGTTTTTATTTCTGTAACGTTTAAAGAAATCCACCTTTAAATGGATGCTGTTGCTGAAAGCTTGTATGGGTATGGGACCTGTTATCCACAATGCTCAGGACCTGGGTTTTTCTGGATAAGGGATCTTTCCATAATTTGGATAATGTAGACACCAAATAAAACCAATCAAATAGTTTTGCCTCCAATAAGGATTAATAAAAAATTAGTTTGGAACAAGTACAAGGTTCTGTTTTATTATAACAGAGAAAAGGGAAATTGTTTTTAATTATTTGGTTAAAATGGAGTAATGAATTTTTGTGTATTTTTTCTTCTCAAAAACACACTTGCTTTACAGAGCGGAGGTTGCCAAACTTTGTGGATGTCCTGTCTAGGAGACCATGAAGTAGCAGACAAGAGTCCAGCCTGTACTGGAAATGGGTGATTCCTAGTGACTTAGCGGGTTATTTACTAAAATCCGTATTTATCTCATATTATATTTAAAAAAAAAACACTACCAAACTCCCATGCTCGATTTGTCCTTATTTATTAATAAAATAAACCAAATTAACTGGATTCTGGAAAAACTCGATACAGTCGCTTAGGCAAATAGTTCGATCCAACGATCGAAGGAATATCCTTCGATCAAAAAAACTTAGGAAAGCCTATGGGGACCTTCCCCATAGGCTAACATTGGGTTTGGTAGCTTTTAGGTGGCGAACTAGGGGGTCGAAGTTTTTTCTTAAAGAGACAGTACTTCGACTATCGAATGGTTGAATAGTCGAACGATTTTTAGTTTGAATCCTTCCATTCGAAGTCGTAGTCGTAGTCGAAGGTCGAAGTAGCCCATTCGATGGTCGAAGTAGCCCAAAAAACACTCCGAAATTCGAAGTTTTTTTACTTCAAATCCTTCACTCGAAGTTAGTGAATCGGCCCCTTAATGTGTCTGTAACCTTATTATAAAAGGTGTCCAATTAAAATGATGTATTTATTATTTAAAATGCAGAGCCTTTATTTGTGCGATCAGCAGATCTGTTAATATGAACAAAGCCTGCTGAGCATGAAAGTGCATATGATGTAAAAGCCTTTCTAACTGGTACACTAAAATTAATGAATATTTTTCAGCTGTTTCCGAAAGGGAAGATGACGATGGATCTATGTGGACTGTTACCACTTTTAACACTACACCAAAAATGTCAACATATATAACTGCTTTTGTTGTTTGTGACTTTGATTACGTCAACATCACTGAAAGAGGCAATGAGGTAAATGAAAGTCAAAATGAACAGATTAACCAAGCACGTGTTATTTCCTCTGATATACTTGTAGCGCTATAGTAAATTGAGTGCACCGTTCTCTACCTATGAGCTCCACTCCCAATACTGTGCTCTGGATGAGACCTTAATTCTTAGGGAGTAAGCCCTCGCAAACGGTGTGGAGGCAGGGTGTAGTGTAACTGTAACTTGATGCAGGGTGCAAGAGGCTCTTACAACTTAACCAATGAACATATTTATTGAACAATAACAATGCTCAATGGAGTGTACATAAGAGCAAAACATGATCATACAGAAAAGTGGTCAGTATTCGTCCCCTCAGGGAAGAGAACATATACAGCAGCAATGAAGGTGAACCCAGCTTTCAACAACAATCACTACATCCCTAAGTCTGTACACTTAGTCCCTACTTCTGGGCAATTATTACCCAGGATCTTAATCCCTCTGACTCTGCTTGTCGGAGCCTTAAGATGCTCAGCTAAATAGCCTGTCTATCACTCCTAGAGTGACCTCTTATGGTGAATAACCTATCCTTACTAGACCTGACTTGTCTAGGTTCCACTCCAGCTCTGCCTGCCTGCTCAGGCTAGAGCCAGCACAAGATGGACCCTGAGCACATTTGGACCCATTTAGGCGTCTATACCACTGGGGATTTGCCTGCCAATATTATTAGGGGTGGCTAATTTACCAGACCCCTCCATACTTAAATGCATTAATAATTTATTCAGATTAATATTTTATGAGAAAAAAGGAGCCCTTGAAAGAATTCAGTTTGTTGCACCACCCCACTTTCTATCTCGCAGAAGCTTGTTTGCTTTATATAGGTTGAGAAATACTGGGCATGTCCACAAGTAACAGTACTAGAAAAAATGTAGGTCACAGCTGCAGCCACCAATCCAGCATATAAGTTAGTTAGTATTGTGAAAAACTATGGATAAGGGAGTCTTAGCTAGCTTCAGTTTGCACTTACATCCCAGTTTGTGCTTACATCCCACCTACTCTCTGGTTAGCTTCAACCTTGTGAGTCAAACCCAGCAGAGGTCCTAAAATAATTTACAGAAAAATAAATGCTTTCTAAGCTAATGTTGCAGAAAAGTGCCTGACACGCATTTCGCTTCACTTGTCAAAAGCTCCAGCATTTCGCAACCAATCTTGCTTTCAAGCAGTACCCACCTGCACTCGTTGAAGATGATTTTATGATTTCATATATAGTCTGCAATGTGATTCATTCTGACACTCTGAATACAAACCCTGAACAAAATGAAAAGCCTGTGATGTTTTGCTCTAAAGACAATTTTGTTCTACAGATCCGAATTTGGGCACGTAAGGAACTAGTGCAGAAGGGGTTTGCAAGCCTTGCTCTGAGTATTGCAGGCCCACTCCTTTCATACATGGAAGATTTATTCAATGTCTCATATCCTTTGCAAAAAACAGGTATGTTTGGTCAATATTTTGAAATGTTTTGCCACTTGTGTTGAAAAAAAGGGCATCTCTTTAAAATGCATACGCTTTATATTCAATTTCATATACAATGATTGCATTATAGTTATTTTAGGATACACAGGTATGAGGTCTATTATCCAGAAACCAATTATCCAGAACACTGAATAAAATGGGAATGCTATTATCAAATCCTATTAAGCAGTTTTTTTTATTTTTTTACTGATTCCCCTTTTCTTTGTTATAATAAAACAGTACCTTACACTTGATCCTAGCTAAAGCTGGCCATACACGGAGAGATCCGCTTATTTGGCTATGTTGCCAAACAAGCGGATCTCTTGCCTGGTGGGCGATATCAGGCTGAACTGATCGGATCATAATACTGCCAATACGGTCGGATCACGGGACCGCATATACGTACAAATGCGGTCCCGGCCGGAGGGCCCCACACACTGGCCGATAAGCTGCCAACTCGGTCTGTCTGCAGCTTTTATCGGCAGGCCCAGATTTGTGGTGAGGCCACAAAAGCCCAGGCCTAGGACGGCAAAACTTTAGGGGCTGCTTCTCTAAGGAGCACTGGAGACTCAAAGCTCCCCAGTACTTGGATGCTTGAGAACACGCTTGCTTGTGCGGGGAGGGTCCAATCGGTGCCAGTGCTCGGGCCATGAGGCGACGACAGGCGGGTGCACAAGAAGCGGCTGGCACTGCGGCCTTGGGGCACCACCTCCTAAAATCCGACCCTGTTGATCGGCGCGTGTATGGCCACCATAAGCGGCATACATCAATATTGGTGTCAAAACAATCCTATTGAGCTTATGTAATATTTACATTTTTTAGTGACTTTGAGGCTTTAAATTATGGAAATTCCCCTTATCCCTTAAACTCCATTTCCCAAACACATTAGATAATAGATCCCATAGCAGATGGAGCCGATGATGATTGTAGGTCACAAAGGGTGAGGTTCATGCTCACCCACTAGATATGCCACTGATTAGCATCCCTTAGAGAGATTTTTCACGATTTATTCCACACACAAAGTGGTGATTACAATCTAAAGCCCCGATCCTAAATTCAAACGTAGTCAGGAGCCTATTGTATATGTTGTTGGAGGAAACAGGATTCCTCCCATGCAGACACAGTAATATCATACAAACCTCATGTAGATTTTATTTGATCTAAACCCCAATGTGTAAGAACTGAAACTGATGTAATTTATACCATAGCTTCCTGGTGTCATTTATACCACACACCAATAGGGAATATTTTACAGAAAGAACTTTTCTTGACTTTCTAATTTTTCTTTAACAATTTTGCTGAAGTAAACAAGAAAAAGCATTAAAGGAGAAGGAAAGGCTAAAATCAAGTAAGCTTTATCAGAAAGGTCTATATAAATACACCAGTAAACCCTCAAAGTAATGCTGCTCTGAGTCCTCTGTCAAAAGAAACACCACATTTCTTTGCTTTTATTGTGTACACATGGACTTCTGTATCAGACTTCCTGTTTTCAGCATAAACCTCCAGGGCACGGCCTTGAGCATGCTCAGTTTGCTCCTCTCCCCCTCCCTCCTCCCATCCCTACTGTAATCTGAGCTCAGAGCTGTTAGTAAGCTGGGAGAGACTCAGGCAGGAAGTGATGTCACACCAAGCATATATGGCAGCTTCTATCCTAAACAAACAGAGACAGTGTCTAGAGCTGTTTACTCAGGTATGGTAAAGCATTCTGCAGAATAAATATAGTGTTCTAGCTTGCACTATTGTGGCTATTCTATTGGCAATAAACTGTCTTGGAGCTTTCCTTCTCCTTTAAAGACTAGGGTGGCCACAGTACTGTTGAAACAAATAAATATTTCCTCTCATCTGTTGGGTCCATTCCTGACTAATGTGCACTTGCTCTTTATAAGCAAAGGAAACCATTCCATTAAAATTATTAATGAACACAATGGTTAATAGGTATAACTACAACACATTACTATTAAACTGAGTGACATTTTAATACATTATTATGACTGCAGATTTTTTTTTCTTTTCTCTTATTTTTTTTGTCTCTAGATTTTGTGGCCCTGCCTGACCTTGACGTTGAAGCGATGGAAAATTGGGGATTGATTACTTTTATTGAGGGAGCACTGATTTATGACCCCAAGCAGAAATGTAGTTATTCCAAATTTAGGACGTCTCTGATTGTTTCCCATGAGATAGCGCACCAGGCATGTGGTAAAAATGTCTTTTGCTTTTACCCTTAATCATTAAAGGGATTCTGTCATGATTTTTATGATGTCGTTTTTTTATTTCTAAATTACACTGTTTGCACTGCAAATAATTCACTCTACCATATAAAGTTTCATTCCTGAACCAACAAGTGTATTTTTTTTTTTAATTGTAAAATTGGTGTGTAGGCGCCATCTCAGGTCATTTTGCCTGGTCATGTGCTTTCAGAAAGAGTCAGCACTTTAGGATGGAACTGCTTTCTGACAGGCTGTTGTTTCTCCTACTCAATGTAACTGAATGTGTTGCAGTGGGACCTGGATTTTACTATTGAGTGCTGTTCTTAGATCTACCAGTGAGTTGTTTTAAAACAACTGTGGTGAAAATATGTCTAGAATCTTAAGGTGGCCATAAACGCACAAATAATATCATAGGAAAATAATTTTCTTATGATATTCGGTGTGTGTATTGTGGGAGATGAGCCGACCGATATCGGCAGAAGACTTGGATATCAGTTGTCAAATTTTGATTGGGCGATTTTGAAGGCACCTGATCATTGCCCATTGTTAGTGCTGAATTTTAGAATTTTATTGTTTCTACCTGTATATCTGACGATTCAGCTTGAAACGAATGATCTTTCCTGGAAAGTTCGTAATTGTAACGTCTATGGCCACCTTTAGGGGCTGTGAAAAAATCAGGGCACGAAAAAGTGCAAGTAGTTTTAGGGATGCACCGAATCCAGGATTCGGTTCGGGATTGGCCAGGATTCTGCCTTTTTCAGCAGGATTCGGATTCGGCTGAATCCTTCTGCCTGGCTGAACTGAATCCTAATTAGAATATGCAAATTAGGGGCGGGGAAGGAAATCGCGTGACTTTTTGTCACAAAACAAGGAAGTAAAAAATTATTTCCCTTCCCCACCCCTAATTTGCATATGCAAATTAGGATTCGGTTCGGTATTCAGCCAAATCTTTCGCAAAGGATTTGTGGGTTTGGCCAAATCCAAAATAGTGGATTCGGTGCATCCCTAAGTATCTTTTAGAACCTTGAATAGTTGGAATTTATTTAAAAAAAAAAAGCAAAACGTTGCCAGAAAAAGCTAGCGACGTTATTTAGAAGTCTCTATGTAGATGTTATAGAAGTCTTTATGTATGTTTTTGTATTTAGATATTTAAACATTTGAGATTTTCAGCCTCATTGAAATATTTCAATTTCCTGCTGGCGTTTGATTGCTTTTCCATTAAAAACTGCGCTCGGGAATATTTCGTCAAATTTTTCCCTTAAATTAGAGCCTATTTCAATATATCCTGCACAGTATCATATGTTTTCATGCATATAATATTATATCTACTGTTAAAGGGGTGGTTCACCTTTAAGTTAACGTTGAATATGTTATAGAACACTCTATACATCATACTAAAGCTGGCCATAGATGCAAAGATCCGATCATAGGAATCCTCAAATTCGCACGTTTTTCGGACCGTCCCAACATTTTTCGTCCCACAGAGATTGGTCGTTCAGTCGATCGGACAGGTTAAAAGATTTCTGTCGGCTGCCGATAATATTTCCACATGTATTGCTGATTGGACGGTTTTCAGTGGGAGACTGCCACCAGTTTTTGTCGGACATAAACTTTCGTACGATTGCTGCCAGGGGCAGAACATCGGCTGATCTGTTCTTTTACTACTTTTTTTGATCTGAAAGGTTAGTGGCAGGTCGGGAGATGGGGAAGTCCGATCGTTCAAGGATTCGAACGATCGGATCTTTGCGGCTATGGCCAGCTTAAAATTTAATTTAAATGAAGACCCTGTAAGTAAATGGTATGAGCTACCATGATGGACATACTGAATAGAAATAAACCCTGATCCATCTGTTTGAAGTAAATATCCCCCCCCCCAATATTTCCACTGCTTTCATTTTCTACACTTCACATTCACATTAAAGTTGCTTCTCTTTGATTAAAGCAATTACTAGAACAAAACATGGTAGCTATAAGCTTATAACAATTTTTGTTCCTTATTGTTACTTCTGTTTGGGCTGTAAATTCTACAAGATGCAGATTGCTTGGGAATAAAAAGTCAACGCAAGTCAATAGGAGTGGGAATAGGAATTTGATATTGATTTTGTATATGCTATTTCCAGTGAATGCAAAAAATTAAACTCAGAGGTAAACTGCATTATAGTGCAAGAAGTAAAATTACTACTTACAGAATGCAGGCTTGTAATAATTCAATACTATATTTATAATGATATTGTAAGTCTATATACACCAGACGATTTTGGAATTAAATGAACTAGTGTATGAAGGCTATGCAGTTTGCTGTAAGAAAATACTGTTTATGTCTTTTTATTGAAGTGGTTTGGAAACCTTGTTACCATGAAATGGTGGACTGATCTATGGCTGAACGAAGGCTTTGCATCTTATGTGGAGTATTTTGGTGTTACGTTTCTTGACTCCAAATTAAAACTGGTAAGTAACGTGATTTATATCCCATGGCTCACAACCTTAAATTGGGTTGCCTGCTGTATGTATAGTATAGATCTCTATGATTTTAATGTGGTGAGATTATTTGCTACAATACAAACAAGTAATCAATTAATAATGCATAATTCTATAGTCGGTTTTAGGATTGCAAAGCTAACTCCAGCATCTTATCTGTGTCCCTTGCAGAAAGTTAAAAAAAAAATCTGTACTAGATATTGATTTGGCAACAGAAGTAGAGATCATGATTTTATTTTAACTGCTATTATGCCATTGATTTAACACTGTTTAAGAAAACATTTAAGATCTATTACAAATTAGTATACCTTCCAACTGTCCCGTTTTATGCGAGACAGTCCTGATTATGACAGCTGAACTCGCAGTCCCGGAGATTGTTACTGAAATGTCTCGACTTTCTCTATGATCTCCTGCACTAAACAGCCAGTATAAGATACAAAGCTTCAAAAACATAATTTGCTTTTGGCAAAAAGCCCAGAATAAGTGGCAGGTGCACATAGATACGTTTGTAACAATTTAAGATAAGCAAAGAAACAATTGAAACAATTTAGCCAGCATTGGGGAAACTGCAGCTTAATGGGTTATTCAATTTCATTAGCAAACTAATAACACATAAAAACCACAGAAATGTGCTCAAACTTTCATAACCTGCCAAAATTTGTAAAATGAACACGGTAATTAGGGGGTGTGACCACAAAAATTGGTGTGGTCAAATAATCTTTTGCTGAGCTTCACATGCCAAATCTTTTTGTCCCTCTTTCTATTTCCAAAATGTTGGGAGGTATGAACTAGTATTGCATGAATAGACAATGAAATGTAAGGGTATACCTTATTGTGTGCACACAATGTACCCTGTCTACTTACTTGCATTCTTAGGTATGATGTGGTGTCTCCATATATTTTTGTGATGAACTGGACTATAAATAACTAGAGATAAGAAAATATATTTTTGTGATGAACTGGACTATAAATAACTAGAGACAAGAAAACATTATTACCAGTGTGAGACACTTGATTAAAACCCTTAGGGTGTGTGTGTTTCTTTTTTTTTTTTTTTTGCTGAAAATTTTAACTAAAAAATAGGAAACATAAGGTGTTCTGTTTTGTGTGTTGCAGGATGAATTGTTCACCATGCACAACTTGCAGCCCATCTTTGAAAGAGACGTAGGAGCTCACGCTAAGACTGTGTCATTGAAAGAAGAGGAGCTCTATGAAGCCGATTCCTCTATTATGTTTAATGAATTCACATACGACAAGGTAAAAATGATCAGTGCCATGCAGACTAAAAAAAACACAATAAGCTGAACTGAAACCAATACTCTAAAAGATTATATTTCAATTGTCACTGGCAAGCACTCCACAAAGGAGGTTGTTCATTTTTAAGTTAAAGGAACAGTAACACCAAAAAATGAAAGTGTTTTAAATTAACGAAAATATAATGTACTGTTGCCCTGCAAATATAATGTACTGCATATAAAAATATAATGTGTTGCATCACAAACACTACTATAGTTCATATAAACAAGCTACTGTGTAGCAATGGTGGCAATTGAAAAAAAGGCTATATGGCACAGGTTAAATGATGGATAACTGATAACACCATTCTGTTCTACAGAGCTTATCTGCTATCTCCTTTTTCTCCTTTGAATGGCTGCCCCCATTGCTACACAGCAGCTTCTATATATAAACAATAGTAGTGTTTCTGAAGCAAACACAGCGGTTTTACCAGTGCAGGGCAACACTGCATTATATTTGTATTACTTTAACACACATTCATTTTTTTATGTTACTGTTCCTTTAACTTCTAGTATGATGCTGAGAGTGATATTCTGAGACAATTTGCAGTTGATTTTTTTATTATTTGTGTTTTTTGAGTTATTTAGTGTCTTATGCAGCAGCTCTCCAGTTTCGGTCCAAATTACCCTAGCAACCATGTATTGATTTGAATAAGAGACTGGAATATGAATAGGAGAGGCCTGAATAGAAAGATGAGTAATAAAACGTAGCAATACATTTGTAGACTTACAGAGCAATTGTTTTTTGATATTCTTAAAATCATGAGAATGTGAGAGAATACAAACTCCTGTTCCTCTGTCACCAGTTCTTGCATCAGGCAGGGATAGTTTATAGGTGAATTGAAACAAAAATGGGTCTGCATAATCTTTGTTTCTACTTAATTGACTACTTGAAATAAATAGTATTAAACACCAGTGCATTCCTTTCAGAAAAGTATTTACATTGACCACTTGGTTAGAGCGAATCTGCTGGTATGTCCATTCCTCTGCATTACCACTGATTTAGGTTTTGAAAAGTCTTAACTTTATTTATTTATCATCATAAATAAGGTGTACAATGGTCATTGGAATTTTTCGTGAAAATATACTTCAAGTTTATATATTTACTAATTTACACTATTAGCATCTTCTCTCTAAAGTCCTACTTTATATTCTTGCTGCCAATATGCAATTTCACATCTTACTACTTTCGTATCCTTTCCATTGTTGTTGTGTTGATATTTGTTGAGGGCCTGTAGAGTGCTCATCTTGAAACATTATCTTCTGTTTCTTGTTTTCCAGGGATCTGCCCTTGTACGAATGCTGTCGAGTTTCCTGACAGAGAAACTCTTCATCAAGGGAATCAGCGTGAGTTCAGAAAAAAAACTTTCTTGGATTCATAAATTATATTTGGCAGTTTAGCATTGGGAAGATTCCTTCTTGCATACTTGAATCACCAGTGTGAATGGTATGTGTCTTCCTTTTGTCATAAAATAGTAATTAACATTTAATTTGTTTCATCACAGTCATATCTGAAGACCTTTTCGTTCTCAAACGTTGACCAGGATGATCTGTGGAATCATTTGCAAATGGTACTATTTAAATCCTCCTAGCTTCCATACTATGTTCATATTATTTTATAATATACATATTTTATGTGATATGTATTTCCAGATATATATATATTGTGGTGAGGTCACCACTAGGATACCTGGGAAAGCCCAGTATAGAGCTTATTTATGTCCCAGGTACCCGCTAGTCCAGCCCGGGTGTTTTGGGTCTACCTGAGGTATCTCAGTTGGATAATTAGAAAGGCAGCTCAAGCCAGAGTGTTGAGCTCTAGTCTGGGAAAAGACACAGGGAAGCTGCCTGAGAGATTTTGAAACACTACAAGGTTGGAACATTTCCTTTTCATCTGTTTTGGGGAGATAGGCGGTAGGTCTACTCCTGGTTAGTCAGGACAACTGACCTGTATTAGTTAGATGCCCATTCAGTGGCAAGGAGCTTATTTAGAACAGTTTTTGTTGTTTTGCTGCAAGTGAAAATAAACTGCTGGAAAGAGATTACCCTCTTATGAGTTGTGATTGTGCCGTGGGGTATATATATATATATATATATATATATATATATATATATATATATATATATATTCTCTCCAGGGCACACAGATGCAGAACAGATATTTTATTTGGTGTATGAGTACCTCTAATAGTTTTTTACTCTCCAGAACCCTGTAAAAGCAACTATAAAATATGCTGTACTGTAGTATGCAAACAAGAAACGGATCCGCACACACGCTATGATCAGCAGTTGTGGGGACACCCCTCTTTATTGTATCACCTCGTGATCAACGTTTCGGGGGGATAAACCTCCCTTCATCCTGATGAAGGGAGGTTTATCCCCCCGAAACGTTGATCACGAGGTGATACAATAAAGAGGGGTGTCCCCCCAACTGCTGATCATAGCGTGTGTGGATCCGTTTCTTGTTTGCTGTTGCTAAGGGACCTGGCCGGGGTCAACGGAGAACCAGCACCACCAACGCAGTGAGAAGAAAAGCGAGTGTGCGGTAGGAACATATATTACTGTACTGTAGTATGCCTCATAAAATAAATGTCCACAGGTCCAGTCCAACTTTTAGCCAAAAGGTAAAATAGACACCTGTACTATAACAGAGACTCTCAATCATACATACATACATACATAAATACATACATACATAGTTCACACATACAGGTTGTTAGTCTTTCTGCCCACTAAATTGGTTGTTATGCAATGAAAGTGTCAGGGATGAAAATATAGGGACAAAATCCCACAGCTTTTAATATTGTTTAGTAAAGACACATATTTTGAAAAAAAGACATGTTTATTTGAAAATACCCACTTTTTGTTCTGCGTGCCTGTAGACCAAATTAAAATTTGCTTTATATGTGGATATCCAGTGAACCTCCAGAGAATAGCGTCAGTGGTAAAAACTTGAAATATATTACCAAGCTTTTTATTTACGAGGAAATCGCAAGAATTTGAAAGTTTGAAATGTTTTAATGAGCTTTAGTTCACTGCACGGTTCATCTTCCTGAACTGTTCTTCTTCTCCCCCACCTGGGAAGTGTGACAAAAGTAGACATGGTAAATTCATGTTTACATCTTAATTATATTTGAGCATTCATTTTTGTAAGTGTAAAGAATCTGAGGACCATTATGGAAGGAAACTATGGAAGTGAAAATGTTGATGGCTGTTGTTAAATATAAAAATTATGTTTGTAAATATGGTATTTTATTATTTATAGTGCAAAATATAATTTTTCTTACACAAATTTATTTTCTAAGTTTGTAGATCATCAAGATGAAGTTCGACTTCCAACAACATTAAGACATATTATGCAGTCCTGGACATGGCAAAGAGGCGTTCCTCTTATCACTTTAAAAACAACTACTGGGGAACTGGCTGAAGATCTGTTCAAGACTGACAACACAGAAAACATCACAAGTGACAGCAAGTACTTTAAACTATTCACTTGTAACCATCCAAACTCCCTCCCATGATCAGGCTAGTTAGCAAAACATACATTTATATGGACAGAGACAGACTTCTTGCATATGATTTTGGATTTACCACTACTAGGGTGTTTAATACCCTCCTATACTCTGTGAATTACTCTTAGTCCCCCACCGTTGTCTGGTCTGCCAAATTTCTCAAAACAAGTGCACAAAAAGTAAAAGGTGGTGAAGAGACAGATGGAAAATATGTAATACAGGAAGGTGACTCATTAATGAACTTTTGATTAAAAAAATATTGATCCAGTTCATTTTAATTGGCCTATGGGATCGATCAAATGGATATACCAGTTTGAATCTTTCTTTGTGTTGTGTATTTCTGCACAATATACTGCAGCTGTTCTATGTATTTTGGATTGTAGTTGATTCTCTGTTACTGCCATGAATACTTTTAATAGTTGTATTGTTAAATTACATATTAAAATTGTATTATTGTAATCCTATGCATTATTTCTATTTAAGTCACACATGGATTGTCCCTATAACTTGGATGAAAAATGGAATTGAGCAAACATCACTCTGGCTAGACAGCAAATCCAGTAAGTAGAGTTACTCTTTATAACAGTAAAATATAACCAGAAATATGGCCGATACAATTGTGGCATGGTGTATGATTGTCCAGCTCTATTGTACAAAATAATAATGGAATTATCATACCACCTGTACTCTGCCAGGAGCCCCAGCAAATGTTCTTTCTGCCCTACCCTAAAAATGGCTTTGGGTGAGTCCTCCAATCCGGAGGACAAAGAAACCACTTATTTTGGTAAACAAAGAATTCTTATTCTGTTCTGAAAAAACTGAGAATTATAGCACCTCTGTTACACTAATACAAAAAAATGCATTTAATCTAAAATATTAATGCAAGTCACTTGATTAGGAAGTTTATTTTCTTTATTTTCCCCACAGTTCATTTTCACTCCTTTATAAAATGTGAAATCATATTTTCTTTACCAGGTTTGTGACAATGGTTGGGCAGTGTTAGTTTAGTCTGAAACATGTATAACCATATGAAATATTTATTTAGACCTCTTTTCATTTTGTGAATGCAGAAGTGTTTCCAGTAATGACAACTGCAGCAGATGAGTGGATTGTTTTAAACATCAACGTAACGGGATATTACAGAACAAATTATAATAAAGAAAACTGGAACCGCCTGGCAAAACAACTTGAAACCAACCCAAAGGTAAACATGATAAAATCGTAGTGGAGGTTTAAATGAGCCACTAGTTAATTAGGTTTTAGCTTCCAAGTACCATCTGTATGGTATAGAATAGACTTTTCTTTGGATCTTTAAACAAAATCAACCATCATGACCTCATTTTAATGCAATAAAAGCCCTACTCTATCCTGTCATTTGTGAACTGATAACTTACATTTCATTGATGGAGGAACTTAACTACTATTTCATTATTAAGCCTTTCTTCAACACTTTTCTGTGTTGCATACATACAGTATATCCATATTATATTATGATATTCTTTTATAAAATGTTTTCTTTCACTGCATTAACACAGATTGATCTTTGGACTGTTCATGAGCTCCAGAATCACAAGGAACATTTTGAGTTAGGGCTTTAAATTAATTGTTATATACATTCTATATATCAATTCCTGCTTAAATGGATCAGATTCAAATGTCAATTTTCTGTACTGGAAACTTTGAACAAGCCTGAATGATTCCCAGCAGTTTCATTTTTTCACACTTGTTTAAACTTCAGATCATTGTGTTTATTTAATAGATTATATTGTGTTTTGCTGCTTTTTTACACTTTGTTTGTTATTGGTTCACCAAGCAGTAACCAGTAAACCCAAGGCAATTCCAATCCTTCATAAACCCCAATATGACTTGTATCAATCCCACACAAAGGCATTTCTCTGCTGTTTAATATATTATACATATTATTCTTATTTTGTTTTCTATATTCTATATCTTTAATTGCTCTAACATGCTGTCTGCTCATTGTAAAGGTTGTACCCACAGTCAATAGAATACAGCTGATTGAAGACGCATTTACTTTGGCTAGGTGAGTGGACAATGGATCTCCTGTGAATATATAATTAAACACTGTAACCAAACCATAACATACATTTTTCCTTTAGTACTTCATTAGTAAAATGAATGCTTCATCATTCTATCAGTAGGACCCTCCATTTCTAGAACAGAATATTTTTTTTTTGTGGTCCTGTTTGGGCGATAAATAAATTCCCTCTCTCTGTTGAGTTTCTCAAGTTTCTGTCTTGGACCCTCTGCTGTCCTCACTTTATACTTTTACTCTAAGAATAATTATTCAGTTATTGGGCATCAGTGGCACCTACAGTATTTGCTATTTACACCCAACTCTACCTGTCTAGTCCTGACCCTCCTCCTGGATGTCAATGTGCAACTTGAAACTTTATTTTTATCTTTCCTCCAACATCTTCCCCTGTCCCTCAGGTTTCACTCACAGTTAATAACATCATCTTTCAGTCGACCACACAAGCAGGCTGCAAAGAAATCATCTTAGACATCCATCTGTTTTGACACCGCACATCCAATTCTTGCCAAATCTTGTCAAATTCATCTGTGCAACATTGCCCAAATACAATCTGAAGGAAGCCATACATGGTACAATTATGATCTTTCCTGCGACCATTAATTAAAAGCTAAATCGTCAGATATACAGATAGAATTTTACTTTTATCTGACAATTCAACAGTATCCCCTTGGCATAAAATCAAAATTTTCCATCTTAGCCAAATGACGAGACGACCAGTATCCAAGTCTTTTGCTGATATCAGTTGCCTCTTCTTTGTTTTGTACACCAATATGTGTGTGTGTATAGCCACCTTTACCTCAGCTTAGATACAACTAAAACACTTATTCAGTCTCCTATTATTTTCTGCCTTGACTACTGCAACTTACTAATTTCAAGCGTTCCAGTATATTGCATTTCACTATTCCAATCTGTTCTACACTCTGCCGCTAGACTCTGTCTCATTGCTCCACATCAGCTGCTCCTCTATGCATATTCCATCACTGGCTGCTAATATACTCTAGAATAAAATTCCAATTACTAGCACTCATATTTAAGGTGCTAAATAATGAATCTCCTTCCTATATCTCAGCTCTGATCTCAAATACACTCCTTTACATAACTAATGCTCTACTTCTTTCGCTTCACTCTCATCAATTCAACCCATTCCTGAATGCAAGAACTCTCTCAAGCTTCTGCCTGTCTTTAGAACTCCCTGCCTGAACTCTTCCCCTTCCTTCCAAAATTTCAAATGCTCCTTAAAGACCCACCTGTTTAGGGAAGCTTATTAATGTATCTTGATTAGTCAGAAATTAATGTATCATAAATCACCAATTTGTTTCTATTATCCTTGTTTCAATTGTACTCTAACCCTTTCAATTCTAAGCCATGCAAGTAGGACCCTCGACTCCTATTCTTACTCTGTAAATCCTTTTTTTTACATTTTTGGAAGATCCTTGTTATTTATAAAATAATGTATATGTTGATGACGATAATGATATGTGAAATTCACAGGTAAATACATTTTTTACCAATATTAATGCTACAAAGTGAAAATATTTTTACCTTTAAATCACCTAAAATGAAACAACTAACATGCAATTTACATGATGGGGTTTCATTCGACAGTGTTTTAAACATATACCAAAGACCCCTTTTTGTCCCCGTGTAAAGCCTATGGCACACTATGCCAAAACACCCTGTATGTGTGCACGTTTACAGAAATTGAATCTGCCTATCACTGATCACATGGGGTGGATTTTGGGCAGAAAATGTTTGTATATGCAGTGATGTGCAGATTCCACTTCTCTTTTCTCAGGTTCTCTTTTTCCATTCCCGACCCTGGTTTTTATATGCATATCCAATAAGGATTCAGTTCAGTATTTGGTCGATTCTTTCAAAAAGGATTTGGGGTTATGACCGGATCCAAAAGTGTATTTGGTGCATCCCTAATGTCCACACATACGGGGGAGATATTACTGCCTATCTACCTTTTCTCCATTGGTGTTTTTCCACCAGCAGAGAAAGTTCATAGAACTGAAACCTGTTATCAGTTATATAAACATGTGCATTTTTGCCCATGTGTGACTTTTGCTGCACAGCACCTTATATATATATATATATATATATATATATATATATATATATATATATATATATATATAAACTATAGCATAGCTTGGGAAACAAATACACATTTTTTTACCAGTGGAGGTTTAGAGTGCATTATTTTTAAAGGAATATTTGTCCTTTAATTGCATTATTATTATATATGCAGGCTTCCAGTTATTTGAGACCATACATAACTCATTGACAGCGCCGGATTTCAATGTGCGGCGCCCCTAGGCCGCGCGGTCCTAGCGCCCACCTCACCTCCTCTTCCCAGCGCGCTGGCGTTTTTTCGCCGGCGCAGCTGCTCTAATTGAATGGGGACGCACGCGTCCCCATAGTGCGGCTGGGCGGCATGCCGCCCCTATTTTTTTGCCGCCCTAGGCCCGGGCCTATGCGGCCTTGCCGCAAATCCGGGCCTGCTCATTGAGTACAGTATTTCACAATTATTGGATTAGGTCAATAAACGCATCCATGCACTGGGAGCAATGCATTCACAATGACTTCTTATAGACTAATAATCATCGCATTCCCCAGCTTTAAGGGCTTTTAAAGGAATAGTTCAGTGTGAAAATAAAAACTGTGTAAATAAATAGGCTGTGCAAAATAAAAAATGTTTCTAATATAGTTAGTTAGCCAAAAATGTAATATATAAAGGCTGGAGTGAACAGATGTCTAATAAAACAACCAGAATCCAACTTCCTGCTTTTCAGCTCTCTAACTCTGAGTTAGTCAGCGACTTGAAGGGGGGCCACATGGTACATTTCTGTTCAGTGAGTTTGTAAATTGACCCTCAGCATTCAGCTCAGATTCAAAAGCAACAGAAATGACCCATGTGGCCCCCCCTCAAGTCTCAGATTGGTTACTGCCTGGTAGCCAGGGTAACCACTCAGTGTAAACCAAGAGAGCTGAAAAGCAGGAAGTAGTGATCTGACTGACTTGTTATACATAAAATCACTCCAGCCTTTATACATTACATTTTTGGCTAACTAACTATATTAGAAACATTTTTTATGTTGCACAGCCTATTTAATTACCCAGTTTTTATTTTTACACTGAACAATTCCTTTAATGCTGACAATAATCATTATGTAAAGCCACACATGTTATGCCTAGGAGAACAACTCTTTCTAGTGCCATGTTACTCTACTAACAGAGGAAAGGAAAGTACTGGAGAAAGAAGAGATTGCATAAGGGCTTTGGGCCACAATATCTTAATATCGAACATGTGAATCCTACTGTATTCTCTCAAATTCCACCATCAATCATGGTAGTAACTATTATCCTACTAGTGGGCACTTTTGGCTTCCACTGACCATATCTACTTAACATTAGCAATGAGGTCCTGTTGGGTTGGTAACTGAAGTGCATTGAAACAATGGAAGGATAAAAGAACACTTTAACCACTGAAAATTACTAATGGGTTGAAGTTCTACTGATTCTTATTTCACAATTTCTTCTTAGTTCCCCTATTAATATGAATGTTTTCATTTGACTAGGTATGGTTATACTGAATTTGGGACAGCACTTAGTTTAACCAAGTACCTTGAGAAAGAAGAGGAAATCAACGTGTGGTACACGGTATTGAAACATGTGATGTCTTCATATTATCCGCTAATCACTTATACCAACTTCCCCCTATTTAAGGTACTGTTTTAATGTTGTATGCATGAAACTTAAAAAACCCCAACCTTTTTCACCCCGCGAGCCAAACTCAGATGAAAAACTTGTCCGTGAGCAACACAATAAGTGAAGAGTACCGCAAACATAATTTTTATTAATATTAAGCATATACTCTAAATTAAAATGATATATAAAATTAATGAATGTGAAATCTGGCACTGCATGTTTTCTGCCAGTTTTTGAATATCTGGGGTGTAGTGTGTGTGACAGCCAGCATTCTCCCAGATGATCATCATTGGTTGACCCAAAACAGGAATTCAGTCTTTGTGAGGTTCCTTTTAGGATGGGAAACTTGAAGATTTCTATTAAAGTCCAGAAGTCATTTTGCAGTGATCTGGATCTCAAAATGTGATCTGGATGGGCAATATGAGGGATTGGCTGCTGCTGGCTCAGGTACATAGGGCTATATGGTGGCTGCCGGCACATGTACACAGATGTTTAGTGCAAAATGATGGATTTTTGGCTCCTGCTGGCACAAGTACATATTTAGGAGCAATACGATGGATTTTTGGCTGCTGCTGGCACAGGTACATATTTAGAAGCAATACGATGGATTTTTGGCTGCTGCTGGCACAGGTACAGATCGGGGGCAATATGTGGGATTGGCTGCTGCTGGCTCAGGTACTTGGGGCTGTATGGTGTCTGCCGGCACAGGTACACAGATGTTTGGTGCAAAATGATGGATTTTTGGCTCCTGCTGGCACAAGTACATATTTAGGAGCAATACGATGGATTTTTGGCTGCTGCTGGCACAGGTACAGATCGGGGGCAATATGTGGGATTGGCTGCTGCTGGCTCAGGTATATGGGGCAATATGGTGGCTGCTGGCACAGGTACCCAGATGTTTAGGCAATATGATGGATTTTTGGCTCCTGCTGGCACAGGTACAAATACGGGGCAATATGACAGATTTTTTTGGCTGCCGCTGGCATAGGTACAGCTTGACAATATGATAGATGTTTTGGCTTATGCTGGCACAGGTACAGATTGGGGGCAATCTGAGGAAATGACTGCCATTGGGACAGGTTCAAATGGGGGCATATGATGGTTCTGGCAATGGTAATGCAGGACCAGGTGGGGGCACTGATTGAAACCCTTGCCAAAATACCTTGGCCCAGTCCTGGCAGTGATACAAGTGGATGGATGAGCAGGTGGCACAAAGGAGACTGAGCAGCACTGAAACTCTAGTGCAAAGTAATCATGTGGAGTTGGGAATAATAATGGTACAACAAGAAAATAGGTGAGGAAGCAGGAGTTACAGAAAATGTGGAATTATCAGAATTGGCACAGTAATGGCAGGGACTAGGGAGAAGGGCTCACTGTGGGCTGGCAAATAACATTAAGGCACAGCAGAAAAATATTGTGCTGAGGCTGGGAAGGGAGGGACAGAAACTATTGCCCTGTTAAAAACACACGAATTGCTGGTCCCAGCGTATCAATTCCAACGTGGTATCGCTGTAAATTCCTAGGAGCCTGTGCCACACTCCCAAAGGTTATACAATAGATTCAAATTAATGAAATAAACAGCTTCAAAGCAGTATTTTCAAAACTGCATGTGTATTTATTAGCAGTGCAACACACTACATGTTTCGGGTGAAAACCCTTTTTCAAGTGTCTTGAAAAAGGGTTTTCACCCGAAACATGTAGTGTGTTGCACTGCTAATAAATACACATGCAGTTTTGAAAATACTGCTTTGAAGCTGTTTATTTCATTAATTTGAATCTATTGCCCTGTTATTAGTGCTCAATGATGGATATGCAAGCATATAATTTCTGCCAGCAATAAGATTATTGTTAGGCTACAGAACGCTCCCTTATTTCCAGCCCCATACCAGTACTGTTTTACCCAGTAGATCTGACTCACTAGCCCTGTGTAGTAGGAAGCATTTTAATAGATCGTGTGCCAGCGAGATCCCTTCTCCTGACCATAAGAAGCTTATATCACAGTTTCAGTTCAAGCACGATCCTTTATATATAGCGTACCTTCTGAAGTAAGTGTAAAAGTTTCAGTGCGATACTTTCCAACTAGCCCTCATAGTCTCTCATAAATTGTCAGCGTCTTCCTCCAATCAATTCTGTGAGCCTCCTGTCAAATCGATCAGTGAGTTATAACAGCGTTATCTTTTCTCTCCATTCTCTTCCTGCCCTTCCTACTCACTGCTTGCTCACAGGACTAATTGTGAACACGCTGTTATAACTCACTGATCGATTTGACAGGAGGCTCACAGAACTGATCAGGACACGTACTTCAGAAGGTTGGCTTTATAGAAAGGATCGTGCTTGAACTGAAACTGTGATATAAGCTTCTTATGGTGAGTCAGGAGAAGGGATCTCTCTGGCACACAATCTATTAAAATGCTTCCTATTACACAGGGCTAGTGAGTCGGATCTACTGGGTAAAACAGTACTGGTATGGGGCTGGAAAAGCGAGCAACACCAAGAGGAGCTGCAAGCAACATGTTGCTCGTGAGCTACAGGTTGGGGATCACTGCCCTACTGATTTCAGTTGGGTGTGACTTTCACTTGAATTTCATTTATTTTGCATTGTGGTCAACTGGATTCAAAGGTTTACTTTTGCCAAATACAATTGCCTGCAGTGTTATCAGTCTACTGGGTGATATTTAATCTAACTGAGTGCTAATGATGATATATTAAAAGGTCTATAAAAATAAAGTAGGTGAGGCAGCTATAAAAATTGTAAAGGAACACGTCCATCCTAACGCAGGTAGCACTTAAGGGACTGGCCTCAGATGCCCATGGCAACTCTGCACAAGCAGAACCCAATGTGCAAAAAGAATGGAGCATTATGGTCTTTTATTTATATTTCACAATGTGTTCTGCACATTAAATGACCTCTACTGTGTTACTGTGAATAGACCCCATACTTGCCTGTCCAACTACAGAATGTGTCATTATCTTCAACTTTGAAAGACTCCTAATGATCTTTCTTTCTCCCTTTAAAAAGAAATACATATTGAAAAGAATAAATCCAATATACCAGCGATATGCAAGTTTAATTCGGACGGATTTCGATGAAGCAGCAGATGATTATTTTATACAGTAAGTGCTGAAGTCTATTCCATATACTGTAGATATATAATATATCTATAGATATGAGTTCTGAATTCATTCAATATTTTGTTTGCTTAGTGCTCTTGCAGTTGTGTCCTGAGTCTGTTTAAATGAGCCCCAATTGTCCTCTCATTTCAATTTGCATTCTAGACATGTAGCTCATTATTTCATTATTTCTCAGAAGGGGCAGATGACTTGTCCAAGAAGACAAGTATTTGATAAAATAATTGAGCCAGTCCTCGTTCTGTGAGAATCTAGTGACATAAAGGGACACTATCACTATCAATCCCATAAACTGTCCCTCCCTATTCATCATAAACTCTGACCACCTGCATCTTTGAGACCTGTAAGCTCTATACTGTAAGCTGTAACCAATGAACATAAGTATTTCAATCATTTACGTCCATATTTCAACAATGTGAGTGCCAAAGCAGTGTTGCCACTTGATCTTATCATTACAAACTTACAAAAGGCAGTGGGAGATATACGTGTATCAGGCTGAACTGGATGAAGTAGGGATTTAAAGGAGACATATTGTATGAAAAACAAGAATGTGCTAGTGTATTATACTCCTGTAAATACAGAAGGAATGGGTTAAAAAAAAAAGTCGTGTTTCAGGCTGATTTACTGAAAATAACTGCAAAACCCTTACTAGTCCCGCCCATCGGTTCAACTTCCTGCTGCCTCCTTTCCCAGGTTGTGCAGGGGAGTCTGCAGCACTTAGCACACTGCACTGTTGGATAGGAAGCAGCTAGAC
The DNA here is from genome assembly GCA_038501925.1 of Xenopus petersii. Taxonomy (NCBI): domain Eukaryota; kingdom Metazoa; phylum Chordata; class Amphibia; order Anura; family Pipidae; genus Xenopus; species Xenopus petersii. The sequence goes on along the minus strand of CM076672.1, from coordinate 192,420,590 downwards.
TGACCTGCTAGGGAACTGAAGCATGTCTTTGCTTTTGTAACTGCAGGGCTGTGATTGGTTATTCCCCACCTACTGTGCTTCTGGCAGAGACCATTATACACGCCCACCTCTTATTTGAAACACGAACAGGGGCCATAGCAGAGCTATAGGGAGCTCCAATAAATGGGTAATTTAAGAAAGTGAACCAGCACCATATTTTATTCATTATTGCCTACAAGACTGGGGATTCTTTTAGTTAAGTTATATATCTCCTTTAAAGTATTATCAGGCTACTAATGCAAAAAGTTAGTAATTCAGGGTTTTCATACTACATAACAGAGGCTAAGGTACTGTGCATCAATAATTTGTATCTTTCTGATTCTCCTTTTTAGAGTGCACATTGAGCTCATTCTTGAAACAGCATGCTCGTTTGGACTGCAAGACTGCCTGCAGCTGGCACATGAGCTGTATGCCACATGGACGAAAAACTGTTCCTGTGATGTGTAAGAGCATTGATATGTTAGTAAGCATGCACTTGTATTAAACACAATTCTCTTGTGTATATGTGTATCTGTAATCTTGAGCAGGGCTATGAAGTATAATCCTTGCCATACTGTAAAGACCTGTGACAGAAAAGCTCACTTACACATGGGATGGCAGTGGATGTGATCTACTTAGACTTTGCTAAAGCATTTGATACAGTGCCGCATAGAAGGTTACTGGCTAAATTAAGGAATGTTGGCCTGGAACATAGTATTTGTACCTGGTTAGAGAACTGGCTAAAACACAGATCACAAAGAGTGGTGGTAACTGGACCATTTTCTAATTGGACCAGTATTGTCAGTGAGGTACGGCAGGGCTCTGTACTTGGGCCTTTGCTTTTCAACTTGTTTATTAATGACCTGGAGGTGGGCATTGAAAGTACTGTTTCTATTTTTGCTGATGATACAAACTTGTGCAGAACTATAGGTTCCATGCAGGATGCTGCCACTTTGCAGAGTCTAAGTCTAAGTTGGAAAACTGGGCAGCAAACTGGATAATGAGTTTCATGATAATAAATGCAAGGTTATGCACTTTGGCAAAAATAATATAAATGCAAGTTATACACTAAAATGGCAGTGTGTTGGGAGTTTCCTTAAATGAAAAGGATCTTGGGGTTTTTGTAGATAACAAGATGTCTAATTCTGGGCAGTGTCATTATGTGGCCACTAAAGCAAATAAAGTTCTGTCTTGCATAAAAAAGGGCATTAACTCAAGGGATGAAAACATAATTATGCCTCTTTATAGGTCCCTGGTAAGGCCTCATCTGGAGTATGCAGTGCAGTTTTGGGCTCCAGTCCTTAAGAGGATTAAAATGAGCTGGAGAGAGTGCAGAGACATGCAACTAAACTGGTTACTGGGATGGAAGACTTAAATTATGAAGGGAGACATGGTTGGGGTTGTATCCTCTGGAGAAAAGACTCTTGAAAGCGGACATGATTCTAATTTTCATGTACATTAGAGGACATTATAGACAAATAGTAGGGGACCTTTTTCCAACCTCTTTAAATATGAGGAAAAGAACTTTCATTTGAAGCAATGTAAGGGGTTCTTCACAGTCAGGACAGTGAGGTTGTGGAATGCACTGCCGGGTGATGTTGTGATGACTGATTCTTTTAATGCTTTTAAGAATGGCTTCGGTGATTTCCTGGAGAAACACAATGTCCAAGACTATTTTGATACTAAAATCTACCATAGTATAGACAGAGTGCGCCGGGCCCCCTTGCAAAAAATCTTCGAAGGGGCCCAGCTCTGATCCCCATACTCCTGCCCACTTCCTGCCCTGACTCTGCCCACTATCTGTCCTGACGCTGTCCACTCCCCACAACCTTCTGTCCCGACTTGCACTCTGCTTCACCGTTCTTGTTAGCTATAGAGGAAGCAGACCCTGAAGTCTGGGCCACCCTTTTCCCCAGGCCCCCCTGCGACTGTGGGGTCTGCTTCCTCTATAGTTACGCCATTGAGTATAGATATTGGTATACAGTGTTTATGTGAGTGTATGGAGGGGTCAGTGTGATTGTGGGGTATTTATGGATGCTGGATATCATTTGGAGGGGTTGAACTTGATGGATTTTGGTCTTTTTTCATCCCAATTTATTTATGTAACTGTATAGGATCCTTTATCCAGAAAGTTCCAAGTTACAGGAAGGCCATCTCCCATAGACTCAATTTTAAGCAAACAATTGGAATTTTTAAGCAGGATTTCCTTTTTATCGGTAGTAGTAAAACAGTACCTTATACTTGATGGTCACTAAGTTGCATGAAACTGTAATGCTAGCCAAACAACCCTATAAAATGTATTTAATGTTTAAAATATTTTTAGCAACTGTGAGGTATGGTGATCCAAATTAAGAAATATATCCCTTAACCAGAAAACTCCAGGTCCCAAGCATTCTGGATAATAAACCCCATACCTGCATATGTTTGTACAATACATCAAAGCCCTAGTCCAGGAAAAGGGAGGCTACAATGTTCATGTGTTAGTAGAGACCATAAAGTGTTAGTTCTGCAAAGTCTTAATGATCATTTGGCTCTGCTGAGATATCCTGCTCTGTATGTTTTAAATGCTACGTGTGCCATCTAGTGACTTCAGGCTGCACTGTGCAAACAATGCTGGGAAATTGGAGTATAATACTATAGAAATGTAAGGAAATACGCAAGTAATGAATTCATTGTGTCATACCCTTCAGCATACCAGAGTCCATCAGAAACCCCATCTGCTGCTATGCCATTGCCAATGGTGGTGAAAAAGAATGGGACTTTGCATGGGAAATGGTTAATAAATCAGAAGAAATTGAGAGAGACTTCTTGTTTCATGCCTTGAGCTGCACCAAGGAGCCTTGGCTCCTTCACCGGTAAGAAGGAAACATTAGAGAATGACCTAGTTTTAGACATATCTAAGAAGCTGTAGCAAGCTGTTTTTTAAAATGTATTCAGTTTTTTGTCTTTTAAGCCATAGAGAAATACGTATTTAAAAGCATGAAGAAAATTGAGTGTATGACAGTTGTAGCAGTACCAGTAGTTTCTGCTGCCACTTCTCAAGCTGAAATGAATGACCAAATATACATATAGCTATAGTATTCTGGGGGTAACTCTGTGGGTATAGAATGGTGAGTCCCAGAATATACACTAGGATCCACTGCATTTGATTGATCGTCTGTGATCAACTTGCTTGTAGGGCAGACTTCATACCATTCAATTTAAGCCATTCATTGCTTGGCATGGCTCTGTTTCATTGGCTCCATACAACAACACACAAGTTCAAAAATGACATTCTGTAATTGTGTGTGTAAAGATAGATAGACACACAATACATACATGTAATAAACAGAATTAGACCAATTGTCAAGTAGAGAACACATACATATATAATATATATATACATATCTATTGGGGATGCACCGAATCCAGGATTTGGTTCGTGATTAGGCTAGGATTCGGCCTTTTTCAGCAGGATTCAGCTGAATCCTTCTGCCTGGCCAAACCGAATCCTAATTTGCATATTTGGAAAATCGCTTGACTTTTAGTCACAAAACAAGGAAGTAAAAAAATTTTCCCCTTCCCACCCCTAATTTGCATATGCAAATTACGATTTGGTTTCGATATTCGGTCAAATTTTTCGTGTAGCATTCGGGGGTTCGGCTGAATCCAAAATAGTGGATTCGGTGCATCCCTAATATCTATATCATTGTGGCTTTGATTTATTGTGGGCGAAAGGCCATAAGACTCAGGCACTGTATATTGTAATGCCCCTGTTAGCACCTCTGTAATAATGGGAGTCGCTGGAAACAAGAGTCACTGGGGGTCATTTATAAAGTTTGCACATCGCATATTTATTCGCAAATGTATGTATTGCCCATGTTTTTTCCTGAACGCTAAAATATTGCACTGCTGTGCCCGTCTTTTTGGTTTTTGCGAATTCACATTGAGAATAAATTTTCGCAAATGGTTCGCAAATGAGACTAATATATTCACTGTGCAAACCAATCTGCCCTGAGCAAAGTTTATAAATGAGCCCCACTGTTTTTCAAGACTCTCTTAAAGTGAGAAGGAAAGGTGAAATCACTGGGGGATGCCAAAGGTTTGGGAACCCCATGGAGGTTCTTCTCCTCGACACCATAGAGCAATCCTCAACTTCCACTTCATCTTTTTGTCAATGACCCAAACCAATAGTAAGCTTTTCACTCTACTGCACATGCGCACCAACACAAAGAAAGAAGAAGCGGGAAGAAGATTGCTCCGTGATGCTCGCTCAGAAGTAACCCCTGGCCGGGGCAGTTTCTTGATATGCAGATATACAGCATAATATTGAAGTTCTGTCTCTTTCAGGTACTTACAATATTCTTTGGATATGTATAAATCCTCAACTTTCACAATCTTTCTCGATGTCATCAAAACTGAAATAGGAAGACACATAGCATGGGAGTTTTTGAAAGAAAACTGGCAGCGCATAAAAGATATGTAAGTGTTATTTAAGTATTAGGTAAAAGAAAGAAATGTATATATTGCTGTTTTGTATCCTGTATCTCTGTGTTGTAAAAGTACTGGATTCGTGTTTACTGATAGATGTGCAGCAGGGAATTCCTGATCTGAGTGGGAGATTCTTGCACTGGGCTTTTCCTCTCTCACCCCAGTGTTGTGTGGGCTGCCCCTCAATAGAATATAAATTTGCAGTCATATATTTTTTTTCTTTTAGTTTTGGGCCAAGAGATACTGTGGACTTTTACAATGTGTTATTACCGACTTTTGCATCAAAAGCGACTTCAGATTTACAATTCCAGGAGGTAGGTATCTGGCTCTGGCAAAGTTGTACCTTATAAAACACACACATCTATGAATATATACAGAATATATGCAGTGTATATATATAAATAAATATATATATATATATGTATATATATATAACCAGTAACATCAAAAAATTAAATTGTTTTAAAGTAATACAAATATAATGCAGTGTTTCCCTGCACTGGTAAGACTACTGTGTTTGCTTCAGAAACACTACTATTGTTTATATAAATAAGCTGCTGTGTAGCCATGGGGGCAGCCATTCAAAGGAGAAAAGGCTCAGGTTACACATCAGATAGCAGGTAAGCTCTGTAGAACATAATGTTATCTGTTATCCATTATTTATCCTGTGCCATATAGTCTTTTTTCAATTTCCACCATTGCTACACAGCAGCTTGTTTATATGAACTACAATAGTAGCGTTTCTGAAGCAAACAGATCAGTCTTACCAGTGCAGGGCAATAGTCCACAATATTTTCATTACTTTAAAACACTTTCATTTTTTGGTGTTACGGTTCCTTCAATAGGAATATGTCAAACTCCCCACGTGAATACTTTTTGGTTTCAGTTATGGTTGCTATACAAGCACACCACAGGGATTTACTGTGCAGGGTTCTTGAGGTTAATAGTGAGTGGGGCTCATTTTCAACCACAACATGGAAATTGCCCTGCAGCCAGTTGCGTGCTAAAAACTATTTATTAAAGGTATTTGTGTAAAATGTGGTCCTTGTGGTTCCTTATAGTTATGCTTGCGGGCACTGCCTTCCTGTTCCAAATCAAGCGCTGCTGCACCTACTGTATTCATGAATATGAACACTGGTGCTACCTCCACCTCAGACCAGGCAGTAGCTCCATAGTTCACTCTGTGTACTACGTCTATGGGCAGAGCGCATTTCTGTCTAAAGAATAGTGAGTGTCAATCACATGCCAAACAACGGAAATGCTGAATTTCTGGGGGAAAAAAGCTGCATTGTACCTGCCAATGGTGCTCAAAATTGCACTTCCTCGTTGCTTTTGGGGATCTAAATGAGCCCTGGTTTTCTATATTCACTGAGGTCATGTGTGCAATTTTTATACGACTGCTGCGATTTCCGAATTTTTTTTTTAACACGTATTTTTCTGCGCTTTGCATTATTTTTGTGTGCCATGCTCTGGTACATAGTGTTAGCACATTTGATCTATACTACAGACCAGATGAAGCAGGAGGATGAAGAATCCTCATTCAGGCTAGTGGTTTCTAGCAATCTAGATGTGATGAATAGTTGTCCTTGGAGAATAAAGCTTTAGCACAACAGGGACCTGACGGAGATGTAGACGCCCCTTGAAATGTTGTTTTGCTCATTGTCTTAAAAAAAATTTGTGCAGCATCAGGTGGGTGCTTAAGCTTAATTCTCCTGAGACTACTGGCTGTGCGTGGCTGTATATCTAGCAGCAGTTCCACCATAAATATTGGGCATATTTAGTATGGGGATTGCTCCATTTACTGTTCCCACACAATATCAGTGATTAACACATTTCTATAAAGCCTCCAATGTCCAAAGAGTTTCCACTTTTGCACCACAGAGAGCAATGTTCATGATTAAAGATATGTTGGCAACCAGTATTGTAAATCTTCATTCCTACAGTTGATGAAAATTAATAAAAGGGGGGAGGAGATTTAATAGGGGATCTGTGCATATTTTATGTATAGGAACATTTTGCACACAAACTTATGTCAGTGTCTAGCCATCCAAATGTGTGCCTTTGTGCTTCTAGACCCTCTCCTACAAAACTAGCTGATTTCATATCATTCCCTTCTCACCTCTCTTTGCTTAATATTATTAATAGTATTAATTCCTGTATTAAAGCTGCACACTTTACATGCATACATTGGACATATTTCAGTGCTATGAATAAGGTAATACATTAAATAAAATCCAGATTGCAAGCTAAACACCAGCGCAAATCCCAGCCTTACATGTGATTAAAATACGGTACTCAAACTGTACTGCAAGTCTAAAGAAGTCCATTATCCTAAAGCTACTGAAAACACACAAGCTCATAAATTGGAAAAAAATGAAAAGATTGGAGATGTAAACACAGTCTATTTCAAAATCAAGTGCAAATGGTGGTAACATGGTATACTGTGGAAAATAACATATTTTATTGTGCTCTGGCTGAATTAAACCTTTGTAATACACACCGATGCCACAGGGAGGGTCAGTTCAGGCAGCAAAGATTCAATAGTCAGTGAAACAGGCCAAGGTCAGGCTCTGGAATCAATAATCTGTAGTATATAGTGCACCAAGGAACAAGGTAGAACCTATAATCGGGCACTGAAATTCTGCACTGAAATCCATTTCTCAAAAGAGCAAATAGAATTTTCTATATTTCATTTTGAAATCTGACCTGGGGCTAGACCAGAGTGGCCATACTTTACTGATGTGGGGTCTACTTTTAGTGATGTTGTCCCATTATAATCTACATCCATGATATCACTGTTAGCAATCTGTTCCATGGAAAATATTACTTAAACATTGATTTCTGAGAAAACGTATATAACTATATTTAGCAAATAAATATTTCTAATGTAACCATAACAGAATTAATATCAGAATGAAAAGCATAAAATAGGAGGATGCTATAGACACGCTGTTTGTTGCCAGTGTTTTGAGATCTACTGATCACCAGCTAAAGGTCTACTGGTAGATCCTACTCTACCTTTTGGGCACCCCTGTGCTAGACATATTGTCAGTTTCCCAGCTGCCCCCAGTAATGTGACTTGAGCTCTGATAAACTTCAGTCACTCTTTACTGCTGTACTGCAAGTTGGAGTGATATCACCAGGCCCGGATTTGTGGAAAGGCCACCTAGGCCCGGGCCTAGGGCGGCAGGATTTTAGGGGGGAGGCATGATGCCCAACCACACCCACATTGGTTGAAAAACACTGGGGATGTGCTGGAGATACAATAATTTTTTAAATTTCCCATGCGCCAATCCCCATTGATGATCAAAATTTGCACAATAAAGGGGAGGGAACAGGGGCGACAAATGGCAGTGGGCCTAGGGGCGCCCACTATGTAAATCCGGCCCTGGATATCACCCACCTCCCTTTCCCCCAGCAGCCTAACAACAGAACAATGGGAAGGTAACCAGATAGCAGGTCCCTAAAGGTGGCAATACACTGAGAGATGTCGCCAAACGAGCGAATCTCGCCTGATATGCCCACCTTGAGGTCGCGATATCGGCTGATCCTATCGTGGATCCTAGGGCCCAAGATCGGATCATAGCGATGGGTAAACTGGCGGTCGGATTGCGGGAATGCATCAACGAACAGATGCAGTCGCGATCCAATGGGATTTTTAGTCGGCCTGATATCGACTGGGGAAGCCCGTCGGAGGGCCCCATACACAGGTCAATAAGCTTTCGAAATAAAAACTACATCATAAAAATCATGACAGAATCCCTTTCAACATACTGTATATCTGAGCTCTCACCTGAAGTGTTGGTGTTTAGACACTTGGCATCATCAGGTCTCCCCTTAATCTGCATTAACAGCACCATCTAGTGATTTAAACCTATAACAAGTAATCAAACAATAAAATACACTTACTAAATTACATCTACACTTTACGAGGTGGTTAAATATTTTTCTGTACATCTCACTATCGCATTTTTTAATAACAAATGAATGCACAATGTGAATTATTTATTTATCAATTTTAGATACAGCTGTTCATCAATACTACAATCAATGAAAATCAAAGGGAAAGAATACTGGAGCAGGTCGAGAACAAAAGGACAAAGAGCCTTAGCTGGGCGAGTAAAATAAACAATGAAATACTCACTTGGCTACAGAGTAATTCAGATGAAGCCCAGATCTGAGTGCATCCCATTTTGAACCACCTGCAACTGTTAATAGCTTTCAAAAAACCTCCTGTATATAAATATTTTTCAATTCAACAGCAGAGTATTTAGTGTATAAATATATTTTTCCAGCTTGTGCGAAAGTAATTAAATTGAATAAATTCAACCTGATTTATACTTTTGATCTATTCGTCTTACAGAAAACGTCTTACTCAACTTAAATGCAGCATAAACAATTAAATTCTCTACCATACAGTTGAACTGAAGATACAGTTTGCACGAGTGGTGAAACATCTTCAAATACTCGAAGTCGGTTATTTACTAAAACTTGAATTTTTTGGGCAAAAACTTGAATTTTTTGTGGGAAAAAAAACTTTTCATGATTTATTATACCCTGATGCTGCAAAAAGCCCTAATCCAAAAATCCGTCCCCTCAAACCTGTCGAGGTCATGTATAAGTCAATCGCAGATGTCCCTATCCCAATTTGAAGATATTGTGGTTTGCGTTGGGTTTAGCCCGATAACCTGAACAATTTGGGAATTTCGATTCGAGAGAAAAGTCAGAAAAAAATCGCACAACTTGGGTTTTCACTCAATATTATTGAGCTTTTCCCCGATCTGATATATTCAAGTTATTTTAATGATAAATAAGGCAAAATCATGGATGGGAGTTTGGTTGAGTTTTCTTTAATAAATAAATTTGATAAATTCAGATTTTAGTAAATAACCCCCAGAAAGTTACTGTATCATTACTAGATATCGTATGTAATGAACTGGACGAATGAAAACCTTTATAGACAATGGGTAAAACTTAAAAGATTCCAAGTGAATCAAAGAATAGCCGGAGAGCACACCTTTATGTATTAAAAGGTTTTCATCTTTATTTCGCAGACAATCCTGCACAACATGTTTCGGCTACAACCGCCTTCATCAGGTGCATAAGGCGGTTGTAGCCCAAACATGTTCTGCAGGATTGTCTGCGAAATAAAGATGAAAACCTTTTAATACATAAAGGTGTGCTCTTCGGCTATTCTTTGATTCACTTGGAATCTTTTGCAATCTGGCACGGGGACTGCGGCTCGTTGAGAAGCACTAAACACACAGGAGACCACTATAAGGACTATTTGATATTGAATCTGATAAAACTTAAAAGAACCATAGGGAGGGCCCAAACCATGAAAAAAATGGCAAAGATGTCATCAATGTGATTCACAGATTAGCCGAGACCCTAGAGGTATATTATGCCCTTTTGTGTTATCATGAGCCATGGGGTCAGCTATACATGAACCTGTGCAAATTAAAATAAAATCTAAAAGCTATGAGACAACAGAAAAGGTAACCTGGTATCTGTCGCCTTAAAGCCAGATATTGGAAAGGAATGGAGTGCTCAGTTGGTGTGTAGGTGTGGTGCTATGGGGCTATGGTGCCAGCAGGTACAGTCCCCTACTCCCGTAGGGAGTAATTAGAAGTAAAGTTATGCAGCCTGGGAGTGATAGATATTCTAAGCTGGCCCACAACACTACCATTTGTGTGTGCTTATGAGCCAATAAACACATGACTTGTTTTTGCACTGGACTTGGCCCACTGCAGTTCTTTGCTACATTGGAAAGGAATGTAACATACTGTACTGGCAGTGAACAATAGAAATGAACTGCAGGAGCCAGCACGTCATAGGCTCATATTGCTACACCCAAGTTTTGAAAAATAACATCATACATGCAAACAACAGGTATATATAAATATAATGATATAAACTGTGATAATGCTTTACTGAATGTTCATAAAAAAACTAAAATAAAACTGTGGCTATAGTATATACTGTATATAGCATATATTTAACCATAAACAATTCGGGGTGGAGGATGGTGACATGATCAGAGTTCATGTAATATCATATACAGGTATGGGATCTGTTATCCAGCCTGTTATCCAGAAAACTCTGAATTACGGAAAGGCTGACTCCATTTTATCCAAATGATCCAAAATGTTAATTATTAAATTCTTCTCTGTAATAATTAAACAGTACCCTGTACTTGATCCAAACTAAGATATAATTAATTCTTATTGGAGGCAAAGCCTATTGGGTTTATTTAATGTTTACATGATTTTCTAGTAGACTTAAGGTATGAAGATCCAAATTACAGAAATATCTGGAAAACCCCAGGTCCCGAGCATTCTGGATAACAGGTCCCATACCTGTACAAGAATATTAATTCATAATATATTACGTTGAAATGCAAGACTCAACCATACGTTTGTCAATTAATACCCAGTTGCTATGGTGCCCAGGAGGTACCAGGGAGTGGCTGTAATGCATAAAAAAAGCTACCTAGTACTTATAACAGGCAAATATAAGTTTCCTCCAGAGACAGTGGCTCTCATGATCCTAGATGTACTAATAAAGGAATACCTTAGAATGAAAACAAAACACTTCTGCTCCACCCCTGCAGAGTGCAGGGGAAGGATCTGGAGCGCTAGGTAAGGCCAGTCCTCACTATTATTTTCTAAGCAGGTGTTTCAGCAGGTGAAGAGGGTTGGAATTTACAGGTATGTGGTGGTCCAATTCATGGTAAGCATGTTGCTGAGATTTATAAAGCATTTAGCTATTAATTTCAGCATTTTATCCCAATTATTTAGGGGCAAATATATGACATAGAAATGTGTGCTAAATACAAAGAGCTGGTTATGCATTATATGCCATTGATTGCTTACATTATTACATTTACTGTTTGTTTATTATCTTTTATAGCAATTATACATATATATATACACACACATTTAAAAATGTGAAAATTCTCAATAGATTAAAAGTATATTGCTGTATGTAATCAATATGCACAATAATGTGTAATACAGACATGCTTTATAATTGCACAGTACTGATCAAATATTCAGGGTTAGGATAGTATGCACACACACACACACACACACGATTACAACTTTCATAGCAACAGTATAAAGTTTTTCCTTTTATAAGGAGCAATTACTTTGCATTAGAATGACTCTAAACATGATTTATACCAATCATAAAAAAAGCAAAAAATTGCAATTCTCTGGATAAGAAAGGGTTACCCACTGGGCATTATTCTCCAGGGTCAGTTTAAAGGTATTCTCTAAGAGGTATTCTCATGGGAGAAAAACATTTAGACAGAGAATAACAAAAGGAGCAGATGTCTGGAAGACAGAAAAAAAAGAAGTCAAAAATGAATCTGTAGTTACTTTAACCTGTTCCATTATTTATAGAACTATAGATATAGAAATTTCAAATGACAATACTTCTTCCTAAATAATGTTCTTCTGTTCTTGGAGTGGAATGGTGTGGCTAATATAAACCAGTATTTAGACATTTTTTGATACTTTTGATATACTGTAGCTGTTAAACACAATTTACATCATTAGGTGAATTTACAGTATTAAAGAAATCAGTGTACTTTTTTTTATAACGAATGGTTCTGTTTTATTACATAAAAGCCAGCAGAATGGACTGTAATTAATATTCATATATTTAGCATCCTAGAGTTACCTTCTAGTTTCTAAATAGTTGGTTATTTTTTACATAACATTTTATAGATACAAAGATGTAAGTATAAATATAGGGATTGCAGTGTGTGCTATTTATTTATTACCAGACATCACCTGAGACCACAGTATGACCACAAAAGGGTCTCTTGTCTGTCATAGGACATAGGTGCATAGGCTATTTTAATATTTTTTGGCATACGAATACCTGCAGAAAATGTGCCTTATGGCAAGACCTGTACGCTGCAATTACAAGGAAGAAGCAAAGCTGTAAGGGAAAGGAATAAAAATACTACTACAGGTCTGATCAGATCTGTTATTAAGAATGCTTGGGACCTGGGGGTTTCTGAATATTGGATCTTTCCATAATTTGAATCTCTATCCCGTAGGTCTTCTAAAAAATATTTGAAACATTAAATAAACCCAAAAGGCTTGTTTTGTCTCCAATAAGGATTAATTATATCTTAGTTTGGATCAAATACAAGGTATTTTTAAAAAAAAATTAAAAATTTAATTATTTGATTAAAATAGGGTCTATGAGAGATGGCCTTCCTGTACTTCGGAGCTTTTTGGATAAAGGGTTTGCAGATAAAGTAAACTCACCCACTTTGTATTCATCCCTATGGGATTTTTAGAAGCGTATTTAGCAAATGGTGAACTCTGACCTTTACCCACTGATAAAAATGCTTCTAAAAATCCTGTAGAGTAACTAGTGTTGACTGGGCCTGGGTGCAAAATGTTCACCTGGGCCCCCTCCGAACATGCAGGAACTTAAATATCTTCGCTGTTTTGTCTGTTATAAGATGCCACTGCTCTCTGCCCCAAGCGGTAGTGATGCTACTGTAAATCCCATAGGAATGCATTACTTTCTAAATATAAGGGCTCAATTATGAACACAGTGATGAGATTATACACTCTTTGCACTTCTGTATAGTTTCACAATGCCCTGTGACAGCTTTGGAACTTGCGTCCGATTCATCAAAATGCACACATGCTCAAATCTGCAAACACACTGGAATGCATCGTTCTAGCGTGATTGCAGACATGAGCAGATTTGAGCACGTGTGCATTTTGATGAATCGGACACAAGTTGCAAAGCAGTCAGGATTGAGTCATTAACAGCACTCATCATTTATGTAACAATTAAATGTTATTCTGCTGGTCCAATTTACACAGGCCGCAGTGGGAAGCCTGGGATTAGTGCCACAATCAGGTTGGCTGTAGCTGCATTATTAATAGGCACAACTGAGTGTGATTGTTGAGCTCAGTGGATGGACATTGTGCAAAGAGTGTGTAATTTCATCACTGCGATCATAAACAAGCCCTTATATTTAGAAAGTAATGCAACCAAAAATAGACACAAAGGGTGGAAGTTTTTCTCTATTTTGTACAAAAGACGGAAGGCATAGAACAACGGGGACACCTGCTGGAAACAACAGATAACTACACATTCATTATCTGAACCTCTTTTTCTATATTCAAGGAGTCTAATCTAAATATTCTCCAACCCTGTAGGTGTAGATCTGCATGTGCAATAATTCCAAATAGTACCCAGTTTACTTTGTAAATAGCCATGGGTACACATGGGGCTCATTTATCAACACAGGGCAAATTTGCCTGTGGGCAGTAACCCATAACAACTGATCAGTGATTGGCTTTTTTTCAGCAGACTGCTGGCAGTGATAAAAGCAGATTGATTCAAATATCCACAATTTGTACAGAAGGTTTAGCAGCCAATTACTATACAGACACTAAGTGCAAAAATCTAAAACCTAGGCTTACCTGATACTAGTACCCCGAGAATACTTAAAATAACTCATTTGCCAACTGCCATCAATTCAAATGCTGTGTGTATGTGTGTTTAAACCTACACAAGCAACTGCCTTTTGCCTAATGAACTGCAGGTAAAAGCATGGCGCTGTGTGCATCAGCATGTAGCTGCAACTTGCAAGTGATTTACTGATGCAGACACAAAATGGCATTTGCATTGATAAACTGTGCACAAGTTGTAGAACAAACTAAATAATGGGTGCCTGCTATTATGCTGAAATTCTGGGGCATAATGCTGCATTGTGGGTCAAAAACATGGAGGACTACATGTGAATTTGGCACTTGCTTAGCAAATTAATCTAAATGCACTAGAATTCCAACAGTGCTAATCAAGTGCGTATCACTTTCCTGGCGTTAAGAGCATCCACAGCACTGACACTAGAATGTGCTTGTTTTACTGCACGTTTGCTCAGAGAAAATTGTTATACTGTGTTAGTCTGTATTTATTAGGTTGCCTTTTGCTTTTTGGTTTCTAGTGATACTTATTGATTTGTTTAGTATAAGTGGTAGCACAGTATAGAAGGTGGGAGAAAGGAGTGGAATTTAGAAACAAAAGGTAAAAAACTAAGTAGAAAATCAGCTGTTCATTAGACAAGAAAGCCAAGATATCATAACTCTTGGGAAAACATATATTAAAAGCAACTATCTGGTCTAGAACCAGGGGACCTGTGTATTCTGTCTCCTGCTCCTCCAGGCTGATCCAAAGGAGTCACTTTAGTTTTGACTAGGGGGTTAATATTAATAAAATTTCCATTTGGCTGACCTTGTGATCCAGCTGCAGGTAAAACGCCCAATTAAGTGGTTAATTAAGTGAGTATTTAAACCTGCCTCCTCCTATAACCTTGGCTGGATCATTAAGCCCTTTTGCTTTGATCAAGCGCCTGTTCCTGAAATCCTGGATTCCTGAGTCCTGAAATCGTTGTCTCTTGGAATCCTGTGAGTGTGTTCCTGCCCTGTCTTTGTACCCCCATTTTCTAATTCCCTGGTTTTGACTCTTGGCCTGTTATCTGGATTTCTGCTTGTCTGCCACCTGCCCTCACCTTGTGCCCAAACTTGGACCAGTTTTGTGTGCTGTTGGCTCAATTGCCTGTATTCAGCCTTCATTTCTGTTCTGCTTATTATACACTAGGATCCTGGTTTTTTCAGTTTTTATTATTAAATATTTTGTTTAAATATGCAATTTATGTCAAACCTTAGTATATTTGGTTGGGGTTAAACACCACACACAGGCTCCCCTAACAACAGCAGATTTGCACCTGCAAACCTTCACAATGACATTTACTAAAATGTGAGCTGGATGACTATGAAAGTACAGAAGCATACCTCCCAACTGTCACATTTTTAGAGGGACAGTCCATCTTTTGATAACTCAACCTGCAGTCCCTCATTTGTACTGGAAAGTCCCGTTTTTCTCTGCACTTAACAGCCAGAAAATGAAACAATGTTTCTAACTTAATTGGCTTTTGGCAGAGAGTCCAGAACATCTACAGCAGCGAATAAGATACTTTTGTAACAATTTCTAGATAAACAAATAAGTAATTGTAACAATGTAAGATAACAGGTCCCTTGGGAAAAGTCACTCACAGCTTAAAGGCCAATTTACCTTCATTAGCAAAACTGTAATAACTGAAAAAACAGAAATATGGTCAAACTTTCATAACCTGCCAAATTTTGCAAAATTAACATGGTAATTAGGGGGTGTGGCCAAAAACTTTTTTTGTCCCTCTTTTTCTTTCCAAAATGTTGGGAGGTATGCAGAAGTTCCCCTATGACTGAAGGGTTCTGTGTTGTCTAAGACTAATTATAACATTGACTTTGTCTTGTTTAAAGACAATGTCCCACAGAACGTTTTATTGCATGTGGGAAGTTGTGCTCCCCCGACAAAACACTCATACCTGAGACCTGAGAATCACGAGGAACTGCAAATCTTTCCATCCTATAACTGCATGAAAATATATTTGCACTATAGTGTGCCTGCACTGGTTTCATCTACAATTTAACACAAAATTCATAATTATGGGAAAGACTCCCATAGACTCCATTTTAATCAACTATTTCAAATTTTTAAAAACCATTTCCTTTTTCTCTGTAATAATAAAACAGTACTTTATACTTGATCCCAACTATAATTAATCCTTACTGGTGGCAAACATTCCTGTTGAGTTTAATTAATGTTTAAATGACTTTTTAGAAGACTTAGGCATGGAGATTCAAATTAAGGAAATATCCCTTATCTGGAATTCCCCAGGTCACCAGTATTCTGGATAATAGGTTCTACACCTACATTATAAACTTTTTGTAGCCCATGGGGGCTGCAATTTCATGCAGTTC
This sequence comes from Xenopus petersii, assembly GCA_038501925.1. NCBI lineage: Eukaryota > Metazoa > Chordata > Amphibia > Anura > Pipidae > Xenopus > Xenopus petersii. The sequence continues at coordinate 192,404,259 of CM076672.1, read as the reverse complement.
ACAAAACTCTCCTGTGTGACAGTGCCCTAAGAAACTAGAAAATTACCTGTTGCTACAGACCAATATCATAATATATTGTTATAGTAGCAGGGGGAAATTGCTTCTAATCTGCTCTTAAAGAACCAGACTATAAAACTGGGGCGTATTACTGCTTCTCTTTTGAGGAATGCAATTTAACCAGGAGTAGACACAAGGGATCATTTACCTTACTCACTTACACCCTGGGGAATGGGCCAGCAACTCAACAAGACTAAAGCAGACGTCACTATATTTGTAGGGGAAACCACAGGTCTCTGCACTACCAAGGGGAGACTTGCAACAATACAGAAAATGCAGTGTGCAAAGTAGGGATGCAACAAATCTAGGATTTTGTTTGGCATTCTTCAGAATCCTAGCCATTTTTAAAAGGTTCAGGCAAATCCAAGAAACTGGCTGAACCAAACGCTAAATAATGGGAAAAAATTATGAGCGCATGCATCACCTTTTTTTTCAGGGTTTAATATTTGCCCAAATCTGAACTTGAGAATTTGGCTAAGCCCAAAAGAGATGGGTTTGGTTCATCCCTGCATATAAAATCACCCCTGCAATCTATTTCCATGCCAAATGACTTATGAAAGTAAAATAGAAGGGGTACATAATTCAACTCAAACAGCAACTGCATCTCCTAAGTGTCTTTATGGCTCAGTTACAATAGTGATAAATGCTGGCATGCCAAAGTGCACAACATTGCTCAGTTTGGGCCTTTACCCAAGCCTGATGTTGGGTGGAACACTGGATGGGAACATAGGTGTAATTTCAAAAAGTAAGAATAATGCTAGGAATGTTGATGCTGACCTGTTCATGTGATAGCAAGACCTGTTATATGTTCAGTAAGTTTAGCTGAAAAAGGTTAATTGGGTTTCCCTTAGAGTGGAATGCAGAGAAAATGATGTAAATAATAAGAGTCCTACCGTAAAAGGCTTTTCTTTGGAAAAACGACACTTGCGAGGGGACAAGTACATTAGAGGACATTATAGACAAATAGCAGGGGACCTTTTTACCCATAAAGTGGATCACCGTACCAGAGGCCACCCCTTTAGACTAGAAGAAAAGAACTTTCATTTGAAGCAACGTAGGGGGTTCTTCACAGTCAGGACAGTGAGGTTGTGGAATGCACTGCCGGGTGATGTTGTGATGGCTGATTCTGTTAATGCTTTTAAGAGGGGCTTGGATGATTTCTTGCACAAGCATAATATCCACGGCTATAGTGATACTAAAATCTACAATTAATATAGCTATTGGTATATATAGTTTATTTATGGATGGGTTGGTGTATGTGCACTAGGATTTAATTTCGAGGGGATGGATTTTGTTTTTTTTTTTTCATCCCGACTTAACTATGTAACTATGTAACATACAGGTCAACACTGAGAACACAATTTTTATTCAGAAATATTAACGTTTTGGTATGTATTGTACAAAACTGCAACACTCTAGCCAGAGGTGTCAGCAGGAAGTCAAGCAGTGCAACATCAATATCCTGCCTGCTGTCTGGGTCACTGTATATAATAAGAATATGACCTGAAAGGCATCAGAACAAAGTGAGCACAAAGTCTACCAGAGGCTTAACATAAAAATAAATCGAATGTACATTTTGTATTTTTCAGGTTCTATAGTTCTATAGTAATGAGGGAGAAATCTGCAAAATCAATGGCAGTGAAACAAAGTGATACACAAGATGGAATCAAATGGAAAACCAAAGAGGAGAGTCCCAAAGCACAGAAACAGCTGGTACGCAACCTGCATTTTTACAGTTCTTTCCTCTCAAGGCAAAAATCTCAACATTTAAGCTCCCGTATTTGCTGTTTTAGTTTCCAGACATAGTACAACAATATGGCTACTTCATTGAATATACAAAAGGAGATGTATAATGGGTAAAAGATTTATTCTTTCAGGTTATACTTGCTGCCACTTTTTGCCCACATGTATTGTACTGTATGTCAAAATGTCTGAGACAAAAAGGCCACCTTGCTTTTGTAATCTTCCTTTACTGTAAAAATGCTCAGGGAGTATGTATAATAATGCACCCTTGTAATATAGTATGTGATGCAACCACATATACAGACAAGGATAATAACCTGTGAGATCCACATAGAAATGCCATAATAATGTGTGTGCCATTTCACTAATTGTCTTTGTTGGCACAATATGCACTGAGCCTTAATTACTTTGGCAGCTTGGCATGATCAGTACAGACACTGCTAGATAAATATCCATTACAGTGTCTGTGTGTTACATGGGAATGAAGATGCACATGTTATTCTCATAAATTCAACTTTCTGTATATCAACTGATTTTTCAGAAAAGAGGATAAGAATTGTCTAAAGCAGTCAACCCTATTGGCACTGTAGATAAACCATTCCTTTTTCCTTTCTTGGACATAATGTACCTTCTAATTGTTGACATTGCTTAAGCAGCAAGTGGAGCGGCAGCTGAAAAGTTTAGCCTTTCAAAACCCCGGGCCCCAGGTGGCAGATTTCAATCCAGAGAATCGAATGCGGAAGAAGAAAGCTTGCATGTCTCAGCTAAATGGATACTACTCCACAAACAAGTAAGATATGATTGTAAAATACTTGTCAGCCAGCCAAAGCAGCTGAGTCTTTTGCCAGTTTTATTATAGGCAGAATTATAATTATTGGGTACAGGTATGGGCTTACTTAGCCAGAAAGCTCATAATTAAAGGAAGGCCATCTCAATTTTAAGCAAATAATTAACATTTTTATAAACCATTTACTGTAATAATAATAAAACAGTACCTTGTACCCTAGCTAAGCTGTATGAATCCATATTAGTGACAAACCAATCCTACTGGCTTTATTTAATGTTTAAATGATTTTTTATCAGACTTAAAGTATGATTATCCAAAAGACAGATCGCTTAATTGGAAAATCCCAGGTACCAAGCATTTCGATGACTAAAGATCTTGGCCTGCGGTGAATCTGCTACCCCGCTCTTGGTCTGCCTGTACCCAGAAGCATTGTTTTCACGCAGGTGCAGGCAGGTGGATTTCATCAACAAAACGCAACTGTGGTGTTTATACAAATGGCCTATAGGTGTCACTGTGCACATCTGTTATACTGTATATACCTGTACATAGTATTTTCTATACTGCTCAAAGTGATAGAGTTGAAGTGTAATGGCTGCATGAACCACGGTTATACTCTACTCATCCTCGGCTACCAAAACATAACAAATTGGTGACAAGATGTCTCTTCTACCTCTGAAGCAGCCGGCACATTTTCTCCCAAACCCTGGTGAGCCTACCATACCTTTTACTGCTTGGATCCGTATGTTTGAACTTTATTGCTGTTGACCAAGGGGAGATTTCTGCTGCTAACAGATGAAATGCTAAGAGACCAAAAAGTGGAAAAAACTAATTCACCACGCATTAGAGAGAGACTGCTCCTAGAGCAAGATTTAACCCTTGCAAAGGCTATTACAGTTGCTAGCCAAATTGCACAGTCACAGGCAAAAATACAGTGCTAAGGAAAGGAATTCACTGCAAAACCGTGCAGCAAATACAAATAAAAAATACTGCTTTCACTGTGGTTCAACACAACACACTGCAAATTATGTTACATGTCCTACAAAAGCTTTACAGTGCCGCAAATGCACAAAAGTAGGACATTTTGCTAAGATCTGCTGTAGTTCTGCGAAAGATGTTCATGAAGTCACTTCTGCAAATGTTACGGTATTAAGTGTGGATAAAGCTGGTACATTTATTCCAGACAAATTTATATGCACTGTCAATGTCAATACTGCGTCTGCTGACAAGGGACACTCCATTAACCTGATGCTTGATACAGGTTCAGCTGTTACTATACTACCAAAGGATATTTTCTTGAAATGCTTTGCAAACGATCCACTTGTTGCACCTGCATTGAGACTGGTCAGTTATTTAAAAGATCAAATCCCTGTGCTTGGTTGCTTGCCAGTGACTGTACAATTTGAATCAAATACTTTTACATTGTGAATAAGGGTACTGCTATACTTGGAAGGGATCTCTTTGCTGCATTAAACTTACAATTAGTTGATGGTCTCATTACTAAAGCATCAGTGCCTGCCACACAGCCAGTGTCTAAAATTTCGCCACAAAGCAACACTTCACTGGGTTGTGCAAAGAACTTTGTACACAAAGTTAAGTTGAGACCAGATGTAAAACCAGTACGCCAGAAATTGAGGCGATTGAGCCACTTTATAAGAGACTGTCTCACAGGAAATAAAGAAACTGGCAGAGCAAGATGTAAAATCTAAATCCTCTGAATGGGTTTCACCAATTGTAACAATGAAGAAAACTGAAGATATTCGATTATGTGTTGATCTCCTTGAACCTAATAAAGCAGTTGTTATGGATAATCATCCCTTGCCACACATGAGGAAATATTTTCAGAACTCCGAGGAGCAAAATTATTTTCTACCCTGGATCTTCAGAGTGCTTATCATCAAGTATTACTGCATGAGGAAAGCAGAGACCTCACTGCATTTATCGCTCATGTTGATTTGTTGACTGACATACCTGTTGTATAATGTTACTTGGGTGATATAATTGTTTATGCTCCAACTATGGATCTTCATGACAAGTACCTAAAAAATGTCCTGATATGCATTGATTCTGCAGGACTGAAACTGAACCTTTCCAAATGCCACTTTAGACAAACTCAGCTGTCATTTTTGGGTCATATCCACAAGAGGGATTAATGCCTGACCCTGACCCTGTCAATGCTGTTACACAAACACCTACTCCATCTCATTTCCAGACCTTACAAGCTTTCTTAGGTCTTACTACATGATATTCTAAGTTTATTCCCAACTGGACTTCAGTTGTGGAGCCACTTAGAGCACTACTACGTGGAACATCAAGCCTGGTTTGGTCAGAGACTGCTCAACATAGCTTTTAAATAGTGAAAAAGTTAATTGTGAACAGTCTAGCGCTAGCTTTATTTGATCCTGTAGTACCCACTATGGTTACTACAGATGCTTCAGACTATGGGGTTGGTACAGTTCTCACACAGATCCATTCTGATCATGCAGAGAAAACTGTTGCATTTGCATCCAAAACACTTACAGAGACAGAGCGTAAGTATTCAACTGTTGAAAAAGAAGCTCTAGCATGTGTTCAGGCAACAGGAAAATGGAGAACCTACCTATGGGATAGAGAATACCTTATGCACTGATCATAGCCTTTTAACTACCACTGCTTACAACAAAGGGACTAGGAAGAGCTGGAATCAGGGCCGCCATTAGAAATCACGGGGCCCCATACAACAATTTTTGGGGCCCCCTGGGCCCCGCCCACACTGACGACCAAGCTCCACCCCATTTCCCGCCCACTCCACATCGCAGTTAAAAGACCACACAGACATCAGCGCTAAAAAAGTAACCCCCCCCACACAAGTTGTAAAAAGCTATTGATGGTCAGGGCCCCCTTATAAAAAATTGGGGCCCCAAAAAAAAAATGTAAAAAAAACTAAAAAATAAACAAACATTGGTGGCAGGGGCCCCCTTATAAGTTAAAAACAAATTGGGGCCCCAAAAAAAAATTTGAAAAAAAAAAAAAACTGGTGGCAGGGGCCCCCTTATAAGTTAAAAACAAATTGGGGCCCCAAAAAAAAATTAAAAAAAAAAAAAAAATTTTTGAAAAAAAAAAAAACATTGGCGGCAGGGGCCCCCTTATAAGTTAAAAACAAATTGGGGCCCCAAAAAAAAATTTGAAAAAAAAAAAAAAATTTTTTTGAAAAAAAAAAAAAAAAACATTGGCGGCAGGGGCCCCCTTACAAGTTAAAAACAAATTGGGGCCCCAAAAAAAATTTTAAAAAAAAAACTTTTTGAAAAAAAAAAAAAAACCATTGGCGTCAGGGGCCCCTTACGAGTTAAAAAAAAAATTGGGGCCCCAAAAAAACATGTTTTAAAAAAAAAGATTGGTTGCAGGGGCCTATAGAATATTAAAATAATACATTGGTGGCCAGGAGATTAAAAAAAAAAAAATACACAAACTGGTGTTCAGTAGAATTGAACTCACGGCTTCAGTACTTCAACTTCACCTCCTTTCGTGACTTCGGGTCTTTTCACTGCTTCAGGACTTCGGCTTCGGCTGTTTTCGTGACTTCGGGTCTTTGCGCTGCTTCAGGACTTCGGCTTCGGCTGTTTTCGTGACTTCGGGTCTTTTCGGCGCTTCGTGACTTCGGCTTTTTCCGTGACTTCGGGTCTTTTCGGCGCATCGGCTTCGGCTTTTCGGCACTTCCGCATTCGGCAGCACAGAGGCAAGACGTACGGCTCGGGCGCTCGTAAGGGGGGCCCGGATCTTCAAAAAATGCAGCGCTGCCGGGCCCCCCTTCATGCCCGGGCCCGGTACGCTTGTCCCCCCCTGATGGCGGCCCTGGCTGGAATGCATATAGCTAGATGGTCAGCAAGGCTACTGAATTTCAAATACAAAATGCAATACAAACCAGGTTTGAAAAATGTTACTGCTGATTGTTTGTCACGTTTCCCTTTACCTGCAGCTTCAAATACACTGGATGAGGACATATAAGTTGTAGCACTGACTGATTTACTATCATCTACAGTTACAGCTGCTGATTTTAAGCAAGCTTGCCTCACATGTACCATTTCCTGATTCAGCATGGGAAAAACTTGCTATTGAAATTGTGGGTCCTTTAACAGATGCTCCTATAGACTGTAGATGTGCTATAACCTTGATAGACTATTACAGTAAATGGCCTGAAATTGCATTTGTTTCTCATATAACATAAGCTACAGTAATAACATTTCTGTCTACAGTCTTCAGCAGGAAGGTAATCAAAAGGAGTTAATATCAGACAACGGACCACAGTTTGTCTCATCTGAGTTTGAATTTTTTCTGAGAGAGAGGAATATCGTGCTTAGGAAATCTTCAGTGTATTACCCACAAGCAAATGGAGAAATCGAGCGATTCAACAGAAGTCTGAAAGAAGCACTACAGACAGCAAATATTACTGGGAAATCTTGGAAAGTATTTACAACAGAGTTCCTACATAACTACAGAGCAACGTGCCATGCAACAACCCAATCAACTCCAGCTGAATTATTACATGGCAGACAGATGTGCACTAAGTTACATGTTGCAGACATCAAATTTTCACAAAATACTGTGCCTACAAAATCATCTACTTCTGACATTGTCAAACGTCAACAAGCCAAATGCAAGGCTTTTACTGACAGAAAACGTGGTGCAAGAGAAGTGCACTTTCAGCCTGGATATTTAGTCAGAATTAATTAAGAATTAATTAATTAATTAATTAATTAAGAAATCAGGACTACTGAAACAAGGACAATCTAAATTCACTACACCACTTGAAGTGAAACACCAGCTAGCACCATACCCATTTGAACTATCTGATGGACGCATATGGAATGCAAGTCGTCTTGCTCCTGTTAGACATTACTTTGGAGAAGCTTCATTTGATGAAGGACATTTTCCTACTCCTGATGCCAACTGCAATAGACCTGAAGAAAGTGAACCTATAAGGCGTACAGAGAGAATCAGAAAACTACCTGTATGGGCCAAGGACTATGTGATGTGAAGAATGCATAATATTGCTTTGAGATGCATACTGTTTAATTGCCTAAATGCTTTCCTACTATAGGGGGATATGTGGTGTTTATATAAATGGCCTGTAGGTGTCGAGTGCACATGAGCTATACTGTGTATACATATTACTTTCTATACTGCTTAAAGTGATAGAGTTGAAGTGTAATGGCTGTATGAACCTGCTAATAAAGCACTGTTATACTCTACTCATCCTCAGCTACCAAAACATAACGGCAACATTTTGCATTTCTCAAAGAAATCTGCCCTGCACCTTCAGAACATATATGATTTTCTATTAGTATAATTAAGCACTATATAATTAGCAGTCGATTATGCTTAAAGGAAAACTAACACAGAGGAAATTAAAGTGTTTAAAGGAATGACAATATAATGTACTGTTGCCCTGCAATGGTAAAACTAGTGTGTTTGCTATAGAAACTCTACTATAGTTGATATAAGCAAGCTTCTGTGTAGCCATGGGGCAGCCATTCATGCACAGGATACACAGCAGATACTCTATACTACAGAGCTTATCTATTATCTGCTGTACATCCTGTGCTTTTTCTGTTTTTTTCAGCTATGAAAGGCTACACAGCAGCATGTTTATATGAACTATAGTAGAGTTTCTGATGTGAACATACCAGATGTACCAGTGCAGAGCATCGCTACATTATATTTCCATTCCTTTAAAACACTTTAATTTCTGGTAACTTTTCTTTTAAACAACCAGCCACTCCTGAGTCTTGATGTCCCTGTCTCACATTAGGTATCAGCCATAAATGGATGGGGTTCTCTGATGAAGTGGATAGAATTCATAATGTAATCAGGCTTTTATTTCTTCCCACTAAGATCATATATTTTGAATTTGCTACTGCCCAGCTTTGGCTGAACTGCACCTCCAGCTAAAGGATGAAGATCTAACCAATGAGAAACCAATGAGATCTAAAAAATTAGATGATTCCCCCAATCATTTCTGTTAGAGTATCAAGTCTTCTTGTGTTTGTTTTTCAGGGTATCTATAAAGAAGTATGACAAGCAAGGCAAATTGCTCTGCAATAACTGGGATCTGTGTGACTGCTTGGAAGAGAGTTGCCAAGGATGCTTCTATCCATGCCCCAAATGTAGCTCCACCAAATGTGGACCTGAGTGCCGATGCAACCGAAAGTGGGTGTATGACAGAATACAGGCAGAGGGTGGTATTGTGATAAGCAAATTGCCCTTTTCTATTCCCAACTAATAGAAGTCTTCTCTATAATGTGTACTGGAACGTTTTCATTCAGATTGGCTTTATGAGGAGCTGCATTGTGCCAAATGCCTAAAACATTAGCTTTTTTATCATGTAAAAAGTACATGGAATATACTTTTCATTAGCAATATTGGCTTAGTAGAGATCTGGGGCAGCTAAACCCTGTTCTGTGCTGGGCAAGACAGTAGTGGCAGCTGTCCCCTGTTCCATATGGTGCAGGATTCCACATACCCAGTACTTAACCAAGTCAAAATTACTATAGTAAAGTATGTCCTGCACCATCTGCTTGTAACCGTTCACAAATTTAAAAAAAAGGGGATGACATTTTTATTTCTTAACCTGGCATGATAATGCCAATATGGAAAAATGTATCCGATCTGCGTAGTGGTCCACAACCCTACTAAACACCTGTGGAATGAACTGGAACACTTCTGACTGCCCAACATCAATGTCCATCCTTACTAATGCTCTTGTGGCTGAATGGAAGCAAATCCCAGCAGTAATGTTCCACATCAACTGGAAAGCCTTCTGAGAAGAGTAGAGGTTGTTATAGTAGCAAAGGCAAGCACCAACTTCATATGAACAGCCTTAGATATGTAATATTATGCTGGTCATGCTTGTGTCTGGACACTTTTGGTAATACAGTTTAAAAACATTTCCTTTAGGAATGATGCACCAAGTGCACCCTTTGTTCTAACTGATCTAATGAGGTGTTTGACCTTTGTAAATAAGCCTGGAAGATGGACTAAAGCAATAACCCTTTGGTCAATTGTTGTGCCAAGTAAAAGCATACATTCATGTGTATCAATGACAATTTTTGAGGATGTTTACATATTTTGCACATATGTATTGCAATCGTTATTTAATGATTATGAATATGTGTTGTAGGAATTCATGTTAGCACACACACACACACATATATATATATATATATATATATATATATATATATATATATAGAAAGCAAACAAACCGCACTCCAAGGACTTCGTGTCTCAAAAGCCAAGTGAAAGTTTATTCTTGCTCAACCTTTCGGCGCTCCAATTGAGGCCGTCTCCTGAAGATGGCCTCAGTTGGAGTGCCGAAATGTTGAGCAAGAATAAACTTTCACTTGGCTTTTGAGACACGAAGTCCTTGGAGTGTGGTTTGTTTGTTTTCTGTTATACTAATGTGTTGACCGGCATCCAGGCATTTGAGGACAGTTTAGAGTGCACCAGTTATATGGGATTTAAATATATATATATATATATATATATATATATATATATATATATATACATACACATTAATGTAGTTAATGTATGTGAGGATTTGATGATGGCCTGTGACAGTTAAATATATTTTGCTGCTTTCTTACAGCAATAAAAATACTTGTGTCAAAACTGTTTTAAAGGCTCTGTTGTTATATTTGTACCTCTATGACCTCGTACGTAAAGCAAAACCACGAAATAGTGCAAGTTCAAATACAATGAGGTAGTTTATTGTGTCCAAAATAGAAGACAATAGGTTTTGCCTGGGGAAGTAGTCGTGTGTCACCTAGGTGGTACCCGAATGCTTTCCAAGGATACTCCCATATAACATAAGTTTATATACCCATTTTGATGTCATAGATGGTGGTGATAACAAATGAGAGTATGCCAATACCATACATAGTCTGACTCCTCCTTGTACAATTAATGTCTAAATGATATACTTAGTCTTACATGTTAGCAAAGGAATGTGGTAACATACTGTGCCTAGCTCCAACGGTCCACAGCCTCGCAATCAGCTATCGGCTAACAAGGCCATTGTGGTATTTCAAGTAATTTGAGCAGAACTTCTGCAGAAAGGGGCCCCCACCAGACAGACTGGCGTTATACTGACACTCTGGAATTTAAGAAACAGAGTGATGATCTTTTTGTTTGTATGGCCTAGTATAAGCTATATTATTGACCACTGTCCACAGTAGACCATTAGTCCATCCTGCCTTGGGCCCTATAGCGTTATGGCATCATAGAGGGCGGGGGTGACAAATATCAACCCTCTGACACTAGCCATTCGTCCGTCATAGGAATTGGACCGTTCCCGATATATTTTTATAATAACAGCTCTCCTGGTGTTGAGGTCTATAAAGGCTGTAGCAGTCTGCATTTGAGTTTACTAGGCATTACACAGAGGTTATTTAAACCCAATCAACCCTGCCCATAGGTATGTGTATGCTTTTATCAGCCAGCTGGGAGTTTCTATGGCCCATACCCAGGGGTGTAACTACAGAGGAAGCAGACCCTGCGCTGTAGGGGGCCCCAGGGGACCAAATTAAAATTAATTTGCTGTGGGGCCCAGTAACTTCTTGTTACACCACTGCTCACACCTTAATACAGACATCTGAGCATTTGGTTTGCAGGCCAGTTATCTAAATCAGTGCAGACTGGCCTGAATGTGTGTGGTCAGAGTGTGTCCTCTGCATATTACAGATACACCAGGGACCAGCATGCAAAAAAGTAATATTGTAAGAGGGATATACTGTATAGTGGGTTCCTAAGGAGATCATCATCATCATCTATTTATATAGCGCCGACAAGATTTGCAGTGCTTTTACCTTAGTTATAACAAACAGAATAAATGGTGGATAACAAACAAGGGTTACAGAGTAAAAAAGGATTAGAGGGCCCTATAAATTAGAGTTTACAAACTAAAGGTTATGGTACAATTGAGACAGGATTTTAGAAACAAATTTGTGATTTTCGATACAGCAATGATTGATTAATTAAGGTACATTGAATAAGCTTTTGTAAACCGGTGGGTCTTTAATAGGGTTGCCACCTTTTAAAAAAAAAAAATTACCGTCCAGTGGTGGGGGCAGAAAATAAAGGGGTGTGACACAAAAAGGGGCGGAGCCAATGAGGTGCCTCGCAAAAGGGGCAGAGCCACGGGTGGTAGCGTCACAAAAGGGGCGGGCCATCACCCGAAGCCGACGAAAATGTAAGTTTTCATCGGCGGGCCAGGGATTTTGTAAATGGCATTACAAATTACCGGCAGCTACATTGCCAGTAAATTTGTAATACCGGCCCCGGCCCTGGCAGGTGTTTTACCGGCTAGGCCGGTAAAATACCGGCCGGGTAGCAACCCTAGTCTTTAAAGGGATAGTGTCATGGGAAAATTTTTTATTTTTCAAAATGAATCAGTTAATAGTGCTGCTCCAGCAGAATTCTGTACTGAAATCCATTTCTCAAAAGAGCAAACAGATATTTTATATTCAATTTTGAAATCTGACATGGGGCTAGACATTTTGTCAATTTCCAAGCTGCCCCAAGTCATGTGACTTGTGCTCTGATAAACTTCAATCACTCTTTACTGCTGTACTGTAAGTTGGAGTGATATCACCCCCCTCCCTTTTACCCCCCAGCAGCCAAACAAAAGAACAATGGGAAGGTAACCAGATAACAGCTCCCTAACACAAGATAACAGCTGCCTGGTAGATCTAAGAACAACACTCAATAGTAAAAACCCATGTCCCACTGAGACACATTTAGTTACATTGAGAAGGAAAAACAGCAGCCTGCCAAAAAGCATTTCTCTCCTAAAGTGCAGGCACAAGTCACATGACCAGGGGCAGCTGGGAAATTGACAAAATGTCTAGCCCCATGTCAGATTTCAAAATTGAATATAAAAAAATCTGTTTGCTCTTTTGAGAAATGGATTTCAGTGCAGAATTCTGCTGGAGTAACTACTAACTGATGCGTTTTGAAAAAAACATGTTTTCCGATGACAGGATCCCTTTAAGGAGCATTTGAAAGTTTGTAAAGAAGGGGAAAGTCTGACAGCTCGAGGCAGAGAGTTCCAGAGAAAAGGGAAAATTGTATCATACTTACCGTAATTTTCCTTTCCTGGACATACTCCATATAAGAACTCACCGGGATATCCCCGCCCCCATGCCCCATCAGAAGGACCCTCCCCAAAGCTTTAAAAGCCAGCCCCACCCCCTCTATGGCGTCTTTGTTACTAGCTTTAAGACAATCATTGTAGAAGGGTTGGGAACTAGCTGATATGGAGTATGTCCAGGAAAGGAAAATTACGGTAAGTATGATACAATTTTGCCTTTTCCCTGGACATACTCCATATCAGAACTCACCGGGACATAGCAAGCTTAATGCCCAGTTGGGAGGGAACTAGGCTCTAATAGACTCCTGGATAATATTGCAGTACTTACTGTTGTGAAGTACAGCACTCGACATACTATCAGCTCCAGGTGCAGAACCTAGTAATGTACAGGAGACATCTTATAGGATTAGCTGATCTCAACTCCAATCCTAGAGGAAGAGAGCAATGAACAATTATACTTAGTTGTAGTTGAAGAAAATCCTGTTAGGACCCAGTCCTAAAGCGAAACTCACATTGAGACTGACCATCTCATATCCCTATAGCGAACTATACTAAGAGGAAGAAAATCCTGCCAGGACCCAGTCCAAAAAGGGAACTCACACTGAGACTGACCATCTCATATCCCTGTGGAGAATTACACGAAGAGTAAGAAAATCCTGCTAGAACCCAGTCCTAAAAGGGAACTCACCCTGAGACAGACCATCTTACATCACTAGCCAGAGGTGGATAGTGTCAACCAATTATAAGACCAAATAAAGAACCTATCTATGAAGAGGCATACAAAGAACAGATTGAAATGCATCACAATTTGGAATATACTGTTTATCCTAAGCAGGTTTCCAAGTCTCTAATCATATAACCGAGAACTAGCAGTTCTGTGCAAGAATACCATATAAACCAACTGTTAATTGTGAACAGAACCATATCTGATAAGCTATCAGATGGGTAACAATATGATAGAAGACCCCAAAGGCTACATAATATTACCTCATAGGAGAATACTGTAGGCAGAGAACCTGATCATCCCTGTCAAGAGGCCTATACGTTGTTATGCTAGCCTCTTGCCCAGTACACTGTATATCCACACAGTTTGCCAAGGCCCCCTAAAATGTTATCATCATGCCGAAAGGTAACCTTACTCTAATACAAAACTCCTGTGGGCAACCTTTTCCCAGGAAGCTCCCTCATACAGGCATCACAATATCTAGAAAAACAGTCCCTAATTTGGGCTGTATGATACATTAAGGCCAACCATGTTTGAATGATAACTGGCATAATATGAGACAAGCAGGTCAACCAATGCCTAATTACCACCTGTTCTTTAGGTAAGCACTAAGAACAGTCTAAGTGCCCCTGCACCTACATGGATGGCTTGAGAACAGGAAGGCACATTCCCAGCCAACACAGGCGCTCGGCAACAACAAAGAATCCGTCCCCAACTAGGACACATGCTCTACCCAAGCAATGTATTAGTCCCTTATCCTGATGGAAGCCACAAAAAACACATGTTCCAAGCTTCCCAACTAGAGACACCCTGAATATACTGTACTTCAGGGCAAGCAGTAGACTGTTACTCAAGCAATAGCCTGGACTAATCAATTAGGCAGGAGATAACCCCCTAAAAGCAACTTCATGTCCGCCACTGTGGATGTGACTCTTGTCAGGGACACCTCCTCTCCCGAGGGGAAAAATGCATAGAATGGCAAATGTTGCAAAACATGTAACCCATTCCTTTAATATAACCATTATGCAGCTCCAAGACGGTAATCTTAACCACACCTCCAATACAATTGTAAGGGTTAACATCCCTGAACACCACAATCAATAGTTTAGTGAGGGTAATACAAGGGAATGTATATGTGCCCCATTTGTTTGTTGCTACCAGGCACCTTGTTTCTGCCAACAACAACAGTACAGAATAGCTTCAAGAACAAGCCCCTCAGCTGTAAAGCTATTCTCAAGGCAGAGGAGATGCAACCTAATTAAGTGTTTTACAAGCCTTTTAATATCTTGTTTGTAATACAGAAGATGCCAATGAGACCAGCTGCCACCTGCCAGCCTTTAGACAAAAACTGTAACTGTACCTTACCAAGTACTATGGTAGAACCTAGCCATGCATAATTAGTGGATAGGAGCACCCACTTCAATCCTATCATGGCGCCAACCTCTGAACTCCCTTAAAAACCTGCATTCTGACTGGTCTATCCCATAGATCAAACTCAGAGAGCCCTGTGGTACACATAAGTCAAATGCTGTTTGTAAACCACCAAGTAGTGACTCTCTGCAGAGCAGAGAAAACCATATTCAGATTAGCATACTGCTAAACTCTAGAATCCCTGCAAAACTCAGAGTAAAAACAGTTAGGCAGTCTATATAAACATTGGTTATACCAGAGTCCAATCCTTACTGCAGGCCCAATGACACTATAGTTCAACTGCAACCTATCACCCTATCCATAGGTTAAGCTGCAGTTATAGGCCTGATATATCCATCTTGTATATAACAAGGCACAAGAAACATGCAGTTTACAGCTAAACACATCCATACTGTATGGCCTTAGAAAGATTGCAAGGGCCTAGAACCCCTGAACTGGCAGCAGCCTATTGTGCATACCAACAACAGGACACCATTAACAGTTCATGCTGCAGATTTAGGCATGCTAATATCACAGATTTAAAACGCAGTATGTTATCAAAACATATACATTGCCTTTCTGAATGTATTACATGGTGTTAATATTCAGACTGAGTACCAATCATGAATTCTGCCTGCCACAAGAATTAGAGTAACTTGCTTATAGCACACAAACCCTAAGGTCTGGAACCCAAGAGCATGTCAAGAACAGCATTGTGCAAGATCATAACATTACACACCTTATGAGTATTCCAATACCGGCCGCTGAAATACCTATTGCATATGATTTCCTAAAACAACAGCCATATAACCCACCTTGGGCTTCTGACCTCCTCTCCCATATATTGGAGAAAAGACCCTCAGAGGAGGAGTACTTCGAATAAAACAACAGAGCATACTACCTAGCCTGTGAAGCTATATGCCAGAAGCTAATGTTTCACCACACCTCTAGCTGGTCACATGATTACATTCAGCAGAGGTTGCTCAGGTATGCCCAGAGTGTTAACTACTACAATCTAAGTTGCATAATGACATATACAGTCAATTTGCCACCAACTAGGCCTATGACCCATTTAAGCATGAAGCACATCTGATAGCAAGAAGAAAAGGATTCAGGTCATACCCAGTGTAGCGGCAGCAGCAGCTATAACACAACTGGAGCAATTCTTTGGAAGCTCAGGTACTGAGTAGTTAATTACATATCTACATTCAGGTGAGACTACTCAGGTATGCATCCAATTAGCCAGTTCCCAGATTACCGGACTCTGCACTACTATAACATAATACAGAGTCAGCACTACCCAGAACAGGAGGAATATTCTGGACGGTCAGGCAGTGTAGCTGATCACATGATTCCATTCAGCTGATGCCAATCTGGTATGCATCTCATTAGCCAGTTCTGAAAGGTTGCCATTTAACGCTGCCCTAGTTGCTATAACCTTTTCCATAGCAACAATAGGATTCAGTGCTATCAAGTACAACTTGTTAAAGGGTTTTTATAACCCCAACCTGTTGTGTATAATGCAGTTATTCCGCCTTTGGCCGCATCCTTTCCGATTATACAATACCGAAATAGGATTCAGTGCATTACCCAGTTAGCACTACCCAGAACAGGAGGAATATTCTGGAAGGTCAGGCAGTGTAGCTGATCACATGATTCCATTCAGCTGATGCCAATCTGGTATGCATCTCATTAGTCAGTTCTGAGAGGTTGCCATTTAACCCTGCCCTAGTTGCTATAACCTTTTCCATAGCAACAATAGGATTCAGTGCTATCAAGTACAACTTGTTAAAGGGTTTTTATAACCCCAACCTGTTGTGTATAATGCAGTTATTCCGCCTTTGGCCGCATCCTTTCCGATTATACAATACCGAAATAGGATTCAGTGCATTACCCAGTTAGCACTACCCAGAACAGGAGGAATATTCTGGAAGGTCAGGCAGTGTAGCTGATCACATGATTCCATTCAGCTGATGCCAATCTGGTATGCATCTCATTAGTCAGTTCTGAGAGGTTGCCATTTAACCCTGCCCTAGTTGCTATAACCTTTTCCATAGCAACAATAGGATTCAGTGCTATCAAGTACACACTTGTTAAAGGGTTTTTATAACCCCAACCTGTTGTGTATAATGCAGTTATTCCGCCTTTGGCCGTATCCTTTCCGATTATACTATACAGGAATAGGATTCAGTGCATTACCCAGTTAGCACTACCCAGAACAGGAGGAATATTCTGGAAGGTCAGGTAGTGTAGCTGATCACATGATTCCATTCAGCTGATGCCAATCTGGTATGCATCTCATTAGCCAGTTCTGAGAGGTTGCCATTTAACGCTGCACTAGTTGCTATAACCTTTTCCATAGCAACAACAGGATTCAGTGCTATCAAGTACACACTTGTTAAAGGGTTCTTATAACCCAAACCTGTTGTATCAATAATGCACATTGCAGTTATTCTGCCTTTGGCCGTATCCTTTCTGATTATACAATACAGAAATAGGATTTAGTGCATTACCCAGTGTAGAGGTAGGAGCCATAACACAGGACTGGAGATATTCTCTGGAAAACCCTGAGTTTGGCTGACCACATAACATTCAGGTATATTCAGGTATGCATGAAAACAGCCAATTGTAATAGGATTGAGCAACTTACCTCTCAGTAATACACCATACCAGCCCAAAGTTTTGATACAGTGGAGTGGGGAGTGTTTTTTTTTTTTTTTTTTTTACCTCAAGGGCCCCCACACACGTGCGCCTCCATGAGTGGAAGAAAGCGGAATGCAGCGGGGTGCAGACAAAAAAATACCCGCGTGCAAGGGCCCTAATACACAACCTTAGGAAAGACTTTGTGAGGGAGGCAGTTAGCTCAGAATTCTGACTCCATTTAAGGGAACCAAACAAAAACAAAATGGAGACTGTCAGACTCAGGCCACTAACTAAATACTGAGTACTACTAACCTTCCACCTCCCTCGCCCATCCGCAAAAATACAGGGGTGCAGGGTCACACACCATTGCCACTGGACGCTTTTAGGCAGGCCAGGAGGGCACACGGATGGGGGGACAGGCACTTGCCGCTGGATGCCATACAGACAGCCAGGAAGGCACATGGGATCAAGCATACTGTAACAGCTTTGTCCTACCTTTTCCAGCTGAACAGCGCTGAAGGTCCCAAATATGAGGTAATGTGCAGGGGAAAAGATCACATGGATCAAAAAACCCCAGTCCCTAGGTGCCATTTCCGGTCACCTAATGCTTTCCCAAGGTTAAAAAGCAAAAATATTGCTTTCAATGGAGCAAGGAAAGCAGAAGGAAAAAAAAGACGCCATAGAGGGGGTGGGGCTGGCTTTTAAAGCTTTGGGGAGGGTCCTTCTGATGGGGCATGGGGGCGGGGATATCCCGGTGAGTTCTGATATGGAGTATGTCCAGGGAAAAGCAGAAGCCCGAGAGAAGTCTTGTAGATGAGAGGAAAAGCAAAGCGAAGATCATATATAAAGGAGTTATGGGTAAATGCTCAGAGGCACACTACTGTAATCAGTAAGAAGGTTAAAAGGGTTGTACACCTTTGAGTTAACTTTTAGTATGCCATAGAGAGTGATATGCGGAGATAATTTGGAATTGGTTAATAGGAGTGGGCCTTAAAAGAAAGATGAGCAATAAGATATAGCAATGACAATAAATGTGGAGCCTTACAGAGTATTTGTATATTTAGATGGGGTCAGTGACCACCATTTGAAAGCTGGAAAGAGTCAGAAGAAAAAGGCAAATAATTAAAAAACTATATAAAAAAAAAGACCAGTTAGTTGAAAAGTTGCTTAGAATTAGCTATTCTATAACATACTAAAAGTTAACTGAAAGGTGAACCACCCTTTTAACTCATACATCATAATTAAAGGCACAACGTTTGCCCATGTGCAGTAAACTATAGAAGCAAATAAGAAGTTTCCTTTTAGACAAGTGACAAGACCTATAATGTGCTTACTATTACATAACCCTATTTATGATGTGTACATAATAAAACATATAGGGGCAAATTCACTAAGATTCATAGTTGCGCAAGCGTCCGCTTCGCCGCACTTCGCCAGGCGTATTTTCGCCAGCGCTACGCAAATTCACTAAAATCCGAAGTTGCGCTCAGGGGAAGCGTAAGGTTGCGAAGTTGCACTAGCGTTAATTCGCCAAGCAAAGTTACGCTAGTGATGCTTAATTTGCATACAGCGCCAAATTGAAGTTACAATGGAGGTATATGAAGCAGCACTACACAAGTTTGGGAAACCTTCAAAACAGCAAATAAAATTTTTATTTTGCCTTACACATGTGCCCACTGTATAGTTAAGTTGCCATGAGTTAGGAAATGTTGGGGGGAAGGAGGGGAGCCCCAAAACTTTTTTCGATTCACCCATAAAAAAAGAAAAAACGCCAGCGTTTTTTGGGACTTAGAACATTTTTTAACTTTTTTTGGAACAATCCCTATCTACTCTATTGCACTTCGCCTGGTCTGAGGTGGCGAAGGAAGTCTGGCGTAAAAGGTAGCTTTCAGAAAAATGCGCGTGTCAGTGAATTTGCGTAGTTACGTCCCTTGCGCAAATTCACCAGCCTTAAGGGTGCGAAGTAACACTAGCGAATTTACGCCAGTGTCCGTTAGTGAATTGGGAAATTAACGAAAATGCACTACGCTAGCGAATTAAGAGCTTCGTCCTTTAGTGAATTTGCCCCATAGAGTGTAGAGTCTATGTATGTGCTACAGGCTCAGGGGCTGCATCAGTAACTGGGAGGGACCCCACACTACAAAGTTAGCAGAGCCCTCCCAATTCTGAAATGTTTGTGGCCAAAAAAGGGCAAAAAGTGTTGTAAAATAAACGGAGGCATATTTACAAAAGGTATTTTATTTTACACCTCCCAATAGCAGTATTTTACAATCATTTCAAAGGGGCGAACTCAGACAGCAGGTCAATTAAGGCAGAGAAACTCCTGCACAGAAAGCAGAGATGTCCCATCACTATGATCACATGATCTGACAGTTCTAACGTTGGTTTGTCATTCAGCCTGTTTTATTTTTAGCAGCAGCATTCCGCGTGACATTTTTACACAGAGTTATGGGTAAGCAATATAAATATCCCACTACACTCGGCTGCACTATACACAGCACTACTACACAGGACCCTGTACAGGCATCAGCAGCATCTCTTCCTGTACTGTCACGTGCAGCTATCAGATGGGCGGAGCCTTAGCTGCGATAGGATCTAGCGACTTCTACGTCAGCTCTCCCGCCCCCGTCTTGATCACATGGCCGTGACATCACGACTTCCTCAATGCCAATGTAGTAGTGTACCGGTTTAAATACCTGAGAGGTACAGCACCGCACAAGATAGTGTTCCAGGTAATATGTAATGAGGAATTATTGATGCGGTGTTTGCAGGGGACTGTATGGGCAATCTGATGTATTCCCTTTGGGCAGTGCTGCTGTTGTGCAAAGTACAGAGTAGTTACAGCAGTTTCATGGTGGAGGAACAAATTGTGCAGGACTGCTGGAGGAACACAGTGGCATATGTGCAGGAATACTTGGGGATTATGGTGGGATATTTACAGGGATGCAGGAGGAACGCAGTGGGAGATGTGCAGGGCTGCTTGGGTATTATGGTGGAATATGTGCAGGGATACTGCAGTAACACTATATGATAAGTGCAGGGATGCTGGAGGGACGCATTTAGTGCAGGGCTGCTTGGAGAACACAGTGGGTTAATTGCAGGGCTGCTGGAGGGACGCAGTGGGATATGTGTAGGGCTACTGGTTGAATTCAGTAAGATGCACAGGGCTGCTGGAGGGACGCAGTGGGATATGCACAGCACTGCTGGGGAGATGCCATTGTTTTTATCACTCCATTCTAGTGGTCTAATTTCTAAAATTTGCATTACGGATTGTTCTTGTTCTGCATTAATTAATGTGCTTTATATACTATACAGGTAACTACTACCCTCTAGATATTGCCGCAGCCGGAGAGCACTTTGTCGTTGCGTTATCTGATTTGGCAGTAGGTTGGCAGCTATGGCGACTGCAATCGTGAAGGAGACTGCCAGGTAAGAAGCCACAAAGCACATGCATTTTGTAAAATGTTTGCAATGCAAATACATAGACTAGAAAGTGAATAACCACTCTTAAAATGGACCCGTCACCCAAAAAAATTATTCAAAATCCTATTTTATCACATTAGTCAAGCAAAATGAAGTTTAATTACACTATATAAATTAATTGAATCTTGTTTCCTTAAGTCTGGGAATTCATAATTATAGCAAGCGGGCAGGAGCCATTTTGAGGACAGTGTGTGGAAGGAAAAGTCTTGCAGGCCTTGCTTGGCCCCCTTAATGGAGTGAACAGTTTCTAAGTGCCCATGAGGCCCTTCTAGAAACTGTTCAAGGTTATGTGTAACATCTGTGAGAAGGTTCGTATTACTGTTATGTTTTTGTTCTCAGTAACAAGGTGCCCTGGCCTTGAAGCTCTCCCACTATGTTACTCCCTTCTCGTTCACATAGCTAGCTAACACTAGATAATTGTACACTGAGACACTATGATAGATACTTGGCAATACTCCCTTTTCTCCCTAGAGAGGCCTTTTCCCATTGAAGTTCCTCTCCTGAAGGGTATATAATGTGTGGTCAATCTTTTGTTTCTGAGTTCTGACCTACTTGTGTATCAGAACCCACGGAGCTCGTGTATGTTTATTATATAAATAATAAACTTGGATTATTCCTTTTACCTCGGTGATCTCCGGTCTTTGGATTATTCCCTAACAATTGTTATTAAGACAAGCCTTGTATCATCTCAGGATCTTGTTTGTGCACCAGAATAGGGGACCTGATGTCCATCCCCATGCCCTGGTTACACAATTAAATGGTAAATGGTGAAGAGAACGGGGGAATGTGGGGAGAGCAGTGACATCTAGGAAGTGCTGAATGGAAAGTGAAAGCAATTGTCTGCCCCGCCTCTATGCCTAGGCATAGAGGTGTTGCAGACAATATTTGATTGACAGCTGAGATTTTTAAATGAGTTTACAACAGTTATGAATGCTTTAATAAAAAATTGAAATTGGATTTCATGTTTAATTTGAAAAGGACTTTTATTATACAGATTTTTGTGTCTGGGTGACGGGTCCACTTTAAGACTAATTGTTTGTCGTTTTCTGAATATATAGTTGTTTTTTGTTATATGTGACTGTATTATGTATTGATAGAGTATTATGCTTAATAAAGCTTACTGTGATACATGTAAGTGCTAATCACACTGGACACACTGTACTCTGCTATTTTTGTTTAATACCTGCATTTAGAATACAGAGGAACATGCATAGTAAGTTAGGTTGAAAAAAGACACACGTCCATCAAGTTCATATCTATAACCTGCCTAACTGCTAGTTCATACAGGCTTCCTACTATAATCCTGAAATTCCGGGTTCATGTATGCCTGAATAGGGTTGTGAATAGTTCGCCATACACACAGCAAGAATTTAGACATATATTTTAGGGACCTCTTATTAGGGATGCACAGAATCCAGGATTCGGGTTCGAGATTCGACCTTTTATAGCAGGATTCGGCTGAATCCTTGAGCCTGGCCGAAGTGAATCCTAATTTGCATGTGTAAATTAGGGTTGAGAAGGGAAATCGTGTAACTTTTTCTCACAAAACAAGGAAGTAAAAAATGTTTTTTCCATTTTTTACTTTTCTGTCACAAATTTGCATATGCAAATTGGGATTCAGATTGGGTTCGGTATTCGGCCAAATCTTTCATGAAGGATTCGGGATTTTGCCGAATCCCAAATAGTGGATTTGTGCATCACTACCTCTTATACAATCCAGCTTTACTATGAAAGTATCTAAGAATATTCTTATTGTGTATCTATCTTTTCCGTACATCATCGATTAACATGACGGCATAGCATGAAAGACTCAATATATGAGTTAGTAGAGTTAGTATTAATCAAAAGGGTTTTTACTGCAGCTGTAGAAAAGTTGGTAGTGTTTTTGTGGTAAGGGCATTTAATATAATTTACTAAAATAGCACAGGCTACTGTTTAATTTTTCTTAGAAAGTGGAATGGTTGTGTGGTCTGTAGTATACTGAGTTTTCTTGCTTAACCATTCATATTTTCTTCTTAGCATTAAACATGCTGTGTCGATAATCAATTCCATGGATGTAGGGAAATTTCCCAGACTGCTTTCTCGTATAGTCCAAAAACTTCATCTGAAGGTAAGTTTGAATTTTTGTGCATGTGTTTTTCTGATTTGCCATTTCCATAAGGAGCTATAATATTGCTCACAAAGCATTAGCAGGGTGGCTTGTTTTGGGTTCCAACATGGAATAAAAATGTTGCAGAAAAAGTATTAAAGGAAAACTATACCCCCGAACAATGTAGGTCTCTATAAAAAATATATCGCATAAAACAGCTCATATGTAAAACCCTGCTTCATGTAAATAAACCATTTTCATAATAATATACTTTTTTAGTAGTATGCACTATTGGGTGATCCTAAATAGAAAATTGCCTTTTTAAAAAATAAGGCCGTCCCCTGGGATCCTACAATTCATAGTGCACAAAAACAAACAAATAAACCATACACGTTAGGTCACATGAACCAATTAACAGTCAGAATTCTGTCTTTTGCTTCCACGCTTCTTCCTGTTACAGTTAGAGCTTTAGGATTTCCTATCACCTGATCACCTGAGGTAGCACACAGACCATCACAAAATGGAGGTTCAAGGGAAGAGTTGCTTAAAGGGATACTGTCATGGGGAAAACATTTTTTCAAAATGAATCAGTTAATAGTGCTGCTCCAGTAGAATTCTGCACTGAAATCCATTTCTCAAAAGAGCAAACAGATTTTTTTTATATTCAATTTTGAAATCTGACATGGGGCTAGACATTTTGTCAATTTCCCAGCTGCCCCAAGACGTGACTTAAGCTCTGATAAACTTCAATCACTCTTTACTGCTGTACTGCAAGTTGGAGTGATATCACCCCCCTCCCTTTTGCCCCCCAGCAGCCAAACAAAAGAACAATAGGAAGGTAACCAGATAGCAGCTCCCTAACACAAGATAACAGCTGCCTGGTAGATCTAAGAACAGCACTCAATAGTAAAAGCCATGTCTCACTGAGACACATTCAGTTACATTGAGAAGGTAAAACAGCAGCCTGCCAGAAAGCATTTCTCTCCTAAAGTGCAGGCACAAGTCACATGACCAGGGGCAGCTGGGAAATTGACAAAATGTCTAGCCCCATGTCCGATTTTAAAATTGAATATAAAAAATCTGTTTCCTATTTTGAGAAATGGATTTCAGTGCAGAATTCTGCTGGAGCAGCACTATTATTAACTGATGCGTTTTGGAAAAAAATAATTTTCCAATGACAGTATCCCTTTAAGTATTCATTTTGGGGATTTAGTTTCCATTTAAGTTGATGCTGTCTGGTTTGAATGGGACCAGAATTGGACAGTAATGGTTATACCAAGACATATCTGTGGTCAAAACAACTCCCAAAATATGCTCATATCCCCAGGGTGAATTTTTTTTTGGTACCTGATGCAGATGTTGACTGCTGCAAACTGTCCCTCAATGTTGGTTCTTACGACTATTGGGTCTGTTTATCATGCTGTGTAAAAAGTGGAGTAAAACTTTACTGGTGATGTTGCTCATAGCAACCAATCAGATCTTTGCTTTTGTTTAACAACTGCTGAAATCTAAGGTCATGGACACACATGCACGATTCCGGCGCGCTCCACACCACGATTTTTAATTTAGCTGACCGCCGTGGAAATACGCTTAGCGGTTTCAAGCTTAGGCAATGGCACATGATGTTAGCGTATTTACGTGACGGTCCGCTTTTTTAAAAGCTGCAGCATGGACCGCTTTGAAAATCCACATGTGTGTCCATGCTCTTATGGCTGATTGGTTGCTCTGGGCAACATGTTCAGTAATGCTTCACTCCACTTTTTACACAGCATGATAAATATGGCCCAAAGTGCTGTAACCTATAGCAGTTGATCAGCAGTTACCTCTGGTCAGTCAAGCACAGCAAGCACCAGTGACTAATGACAGCTAAATTCTGATTGTATTGTGAATTTCCATACAGGGGTTTCATTTGTTTCCTCAATTCCTATTCTACGGTTACACTTGGAGTTCCTTTATTGCATCACACTACATAATACTAAAGTATGTAAATTTTTAGAATACAAGTTCAAGGTTAGCAGTTAGAAGTAAAAAAGAATATATATATAAAAAACAAGGTAAAGAAGAAAAATGCAATAATAGGTAATAAAAAGGTGGTGTTTCTCTGCTTATATCCACATAGACCCAGTCCACTGCAAGGGGTGTTCATTGGACAGAGATGGGTTGAGTGCAAAAATGTATAATACACAGAATATGAATATTCTGTGAACTATATATTGTATAAATGGTGCTTAGTGTCTCTTATATCTTATCACTTCTATTTCATGAGGCAGTAACACTTCTATATAATAAAACAGTGTGCAAATATTAGAATTTACTGTAATCTGTAGCCTTTATGTGATCATGGAATTTCTTATGACATCTGTTATCCTTGTGTTTTACAAAGGGGTGTATAGTATTCCAATATTAGTGCAGTATATACCTAAATATATTCTTCTGTATGATAGTTATGCATTGCGCAGGCGGTTTCACATACAGCAAAGCTGCCCATCTATAGGTGACTGCCCTCTGTCATTCAAAACTAGACATCATAGTAACATAGTAAGTAAGGTTGAAAAAAGACACATGTCCATCGAGTTCAACCTTTTTTTATTTATTTTATTGACTACCTATCTGCCAGTTGATCCAGAGGAAGGCAAAAAACCCATCTGAAGCCTCTCCAATTTGCCTTAGAAGGGGAAAAATTCCTTCCTGTCTCCAAAATGGCAATCGGACTAGTCCATGGATCAACTTGGACTATGAGCTATTTCCCATAACCCTGTATTCCCTATTTTGCTAAAAAGCTATCCAACCCCTTCTTAAAGCTATCTAATGTATCAGTCTGTACAACTGATTCAGGGAGAGAATTCCACATCTTCACAGCCCTCACTGTAAAAAAAACCCTTCTGAATATTTAGGCGGAACCTCTTTTCTTCTAATCGGAATGGGTAACCTTGTGTCAGCTGGAAAGACCTACTGGTAAATAAAGCATTAGAGAGATTATTATATAATCCCCTTATATATTTATACATAGTCATCATATCACCCCTTAAGCGCCTCTTCTCCAGCGTCAACATCCCCAATTTGGCCAGTCTTTCCTCATAGCTAAAGCTGGCCATAGATGCAAAGATCCGATCGTACGAATCATCGTACGATCGGACTTTCCCATCTCCCGACCCGCCACTAACCATTCAGATCAAAGTCTTACCAGTCAGATTAGTAAAAGAACAGATCAGCAATCTTCTGCCCATGACAGCAATCGTACGATATCTATGTCCAACCAAAGCTAGTGACATTCTCCCACTGAAAATCGTACGATCGGCAATACACACAGAGATATTATCGGCAGCCGACAGAAATTTTCTAACCTGTCCAATTGACCAAACGACCGATCTCTGCCGGACGAAAAATGTCGGGACTCTCCACACACGATCCGAAAATCGTACGAATCCTCGATTCGTACGATCAGATCTTTGCGTCTATGGCCAGCTTAAGATTTTCAATACCTTTTACCATCTTAGTTGCCCTTCTCTGTACCCTCTCTAATACAATAATGTCCTGTTTGAGTGATGGAGACCAAAACTGTACGGCATATTCTAGATGGGGCCTTACAAGTGCTCTATACAGTGGAAGAATGACCCCCTCCTCCTGTGACTCTATGCCCCTTTTAATACAGCTCAAGACCTTATTTGCCCTTGGTGCCCCTGGACTCCAAGGTCATTTTCCATAATGGATTTGCCTAGTGCAGTCCCATTAAGGGTATAAGTGGCATGTATATTTTTACATCCCAGGTGCATGACTTTACATTTATCAACATTGAATCTCATTTGCCACTTAGCTGCCCAGATTGCCAGTTTGTCAAGATCATGCTGCAAGGATGCCACATCCTGGATGGAATTAATTGGGCTCGATAATTTTGTGTCATCTGCAAACACTGATACATTACTTACAACACCCTCCCCTAAGTCATTAATGAACAAGTTAAATAAAAGTGGACCCAATACTGAGCCCTGGGGGACCCCACTAAGAACCTTACTCCAAGTAGTTAATGTCCCATTAACAACCACCCTCTGTACCTGATCCTGTAGCCAGTTTCCTATCCATGTGCAAACAACTTCATTAAGCCCAACAGACCTTAGTTTAGAAAGCAGTCGTTTGTGGGGCACAGTATCAAACGCTTTGGCAAAATCCAAATAGATCACATTTACTGCCCCCCCACTGTCCAGAATCTTACTTACCACATCATAAAATGCAATCAAATTCATCTGACATGACCTATCCTTCATAAAGCCATGCTGATTGTTGCTCATAATGGCATTCATTAGGATAAAATTTTGAATGTGATCCCTTAACAAGCCTTCAAATAATTTGCCCACCACAGATGTCAAGCTTACTGGCCTATAATTGCCAGGCTGAGATCGTAATCCCTTTTTAAATATTGGAATAACATCAGCTTTTCTCCAATCCATAGGCATCATACCAGATGACGGTGAATCTGAGAAAATCAGAAATAAGGGCTGGTCTAAAACTGAACTAAGCTCTCTTAGAACCCGGGGGTGTATGCCATCAGGCCCTGGAGCCTTGTTTACATTAATTTGTATTAAAGCTTTTTGAATCATATCCTGAGTAAGCCACTGACTAGATTGAGCTGAACCATTCGTGCAGTTATAAAGTGAGCCTGTGAACCCAGACTCCTCTATTATATACACTGAAGAAAAGAACTGATTTAACACATTTGCCTTTTCTGTATCTGTTACAACCATACTGGTACCATTATTTAATGGAGCAACACTCTCTTTTTACTATTAATATATTTAAAAAACTTTTTAGGGTTAGTTTTCACCTCCACCGCAATTAACTCTTCATTAATTTTCTTAGCCTTCCGGATTGCTGATTTACAACATTTATTACAGTGTTTATATTCATTAAATGCAGCTTCTGTCCCTACAGATTTGTAGTTTTTAAATGCCTTTCTCTTCTTTCCCATTAACTTCTTTACTTTTGAATTAAGCCACACAGGATGATTCTTAGAGCTTCTACGTTTAAGGGAATATATTGAGAACAATAATGATTTAATATCATTTTAAAGGACAACCATTTCTGTTCTGTGTTTTTAGCTGAAAACCCTAATGCCCCAATCAATGCTCTGTAGGGCAGCCCTCAAGGCACTAAAATTAGCTTTTCCAAAATGTATGGTTTTTGTTGCCCCAGTGTATATTTGTTTTTTGCACCAGACATTAAATAATATAACATTATGGTCACTATTACCCAGGGGTTCAATGACTTGCACATTTGCTATAAGTTCTGGGTCATTTGAGATCACTAAATCAAGAATAGCATTTTTTCTGGTAGGCTCCTCAACAACCTGTGCTAAAAAATTGTCGTGCAATAAGTTTATAAACGTGTTCCCATTAACTGATCTAGCAGTACCGTTGCTCCAGTCAATATCTGGGTACCGTATATACTTGAGTATAAGTCGAGTTTTTCAGCATCCAAAATGTGCTGAAAAAGTCTACCTCGGCTTATACTTGGGTCAGCGGGCAGTAGCTGAGATTGCAGTCACTTTTAATCATTCCTATACCAACAGTTCACTTGGGGAGAGACTGCAATATCACACAGCTCCCTCTGTTGGTTATATGACAGAATAACAGTGCGCCCTCTGTTGGTTATATGAAAGAATAACAGTGACTGCAATATCACACAGCGCTCTCTGTTGGTTAAATCAAAGAATAACAGTGCGCCCTCTGTTGGTTATATGAAAGAATAACAGTGACTGCAATATCACACAGCGCCCTCTGTTGGTTAAAGCAAAGAATAACAGTGCGCCCTCTGTTGGTTATATGACAGAATAACAGTGCGCCCTCTGTTGGTTATATAAAAGAATAACAGTGACTGCAATATCACACAGCGCCCTCTGTTGGTTAAATCAAAGAATAACAGTGCGCCCTCTATTGGTTATATGAAAGAAGAACAGTGACTGCAATATCACACAGCACCCTCTGTTGGTTATATCAAAGAATAACAGTGTGCCCTCTGTTGGTTATAGGAAAGAATAACAGTGACTGCAATATCACACAGCGCCATCTGTTGGTTATATGAAAGAATAACAGTGACTGCAATATCACACAGCACCCTCTGTTGGTTATATCAAAGAATAACAGTGCGCCATCTGTTGGTTATATGAAAGAATAACAGTGACTGCAATATCACACAGCGCCATCTGTTGGTTATATGAAAGAATAACAGTGCGCCATCTGTTGGTTATATGAAAGAATAACAGTGACTGCAATATCACACAGCACCCTCTGTTGGTTATATCAAAGAATAACAGTGCACCATCTGTTGGTTATATGAAAGAATAATAGTGACTGCAATATCACACAGCGCCATCTGTTGGTTATATGAAAGAATAACAGTGCGCCACCTGTTTGTTATATGAAAGAATAACAGTGACTGCAATATCACACAGCACCCTCTGTTGGTTATATCAAAGAATAACAGTGCACCCTCTGTTGGTTATATGAAAGAATAACAGGGACTGCAATATCACACAGTGCCCTCTGTTGGTTGTATGAAGGATTAACAGTGATGGCAATATCACACAACTCCCTCTGTTGGTTATACGAAAGATTAACAGTAATGACAATGTCACACAGCACCCTCTGTTGGTTATACGAAAGATTAACAGTGATGGCAATATCACACAGCACCCTCTGCACATGGTAGTGGGACAATGCACACAGTAATCCGTTTGTCATTTCTCTGTCTCCATCAGCTTTGCAAAGAAGTCCGTCTCTTTGGCGGAATGTGCTCTGATGGGAGACAGGGCTGTAGTTGTGTCTAGGCTTATACTAGAGTCAATAAGTTTTCCCAGTTTTCGTAGGTAAAATTAGGTACCTCGGCTTATACTCGATGATATACGGTAATTAAAATCCCCCATTATCATTACTTTACCTAAACTTTGTCTCCCCTTACAGATAGGTGTCAGGTGTCCCAAATGCCAAGATGAATAATCTTGAT
Source organism: Xenopus petersii (assembly GCA_038501925.1). Lineage (NCBI taxonomy): Eukaryota > Metazoa > Chordata > Amphibia > Anura > Pipidae > Xenopus > Xenopus petersii. The sequence goes on along the minus strand of CM076672.1, from coordinate 192,374,201 downwards.
AGAAGGGAATCTTTTCATATTCTAGTATGTTGCTGAGTGTTTCTGTCATGATTTTTTTTTTTTACACCTATCAGAACTATAACCCCCCAAAAATGAGACTATATATGCTATACATTAGGCAGGCGACTTCTGTACCAACTCAGGCCTCCATCCTCTTCCGTACTGGAGACTTCACTAAGTATGGACAAATTGTCCTTTAAAAGACTCCAGCATGTCTGTTTTAATTATTACCCAGAAAACTTTTAATACATTCACTGCAGCCAAAGCCAGGAAGTAGGGCAACCAATTTTAGATATTGAGATCATGGGGACAACAAGGGCTGCAGTACAATAAATCTCTTTGCACAAGTTACATTATTTTCTAGCCTAGTTCTTTTTGGCCTATAGTTGTCCTTTAATATATATTGTTTTTCAATAGTGTGTATATAAATAGAAGTGGTAGCTAATAATCACTGGTACCTACTTTTATTTGTTTACAGGCTGAACGCAGTTTTAGTGACGAGGAAGAAGAAAAGCTTCAGGCAGCATTTGCATTGGATAAACAGGATCTCAACTTAGTCTTAGAGACTATCACCTTTATTTTGGAACAGGTATTTAAAGCTCCTGGGGGGATGTGGAATACGTATGTTTAAAAAAAAAAATTATGTTTAAAATGCGCTTCCCAGAGATTTCAACCTGGCAGTTACTGTCTGTTTTGTAAATATTTCAAATGCCATCAAATATTAATTGCTAGCTGTAATCTAAAAACTGCTTCATGCATTATTTATGCTTATTAATAAATGATTGTCTGCTGTTCCTGATTGCATTATCTGTATCACAAAACATATTTTCTCTGTTATTTTGCATGTTTTGTTGGGAGCTTATGCCCACCTCATTTTTCTGACAACCATTTTTGAGTTTCATAACTTTTCTGATGGCATAGAATGGTAGGAAATGTTAGAAGAGATGGCTTGAATAATACAGTATATTCACATAGAAAGTATTTTATTTCTTTTTTCCCCTCAATTTAGAGTCTTAAGGGCCCATTTATTATGCAACAGGAAATTAGGAAATAGGCACATTTCTCTTAAAATGAAAAAAGTTGCGCTCCTCTCAGAATGCAGTATTGACGAAATATGTCAGCTGTTTTTACAGTAGATGGGTGGTGGGTGCAGAGATGCATAGTAACATAGTAAGTAAGGTTGAAAAAAGACACACGTCCATTAAGTTCAACCTTTTAGTTTTTTTTTTTTAATGTGCCTAACTGCCAGTTGATCCAGAGGAAGGCAAAAAAAAAAAACCCACCTGAAGCCTCTCCAATTTGCTTCAGAGGGGGAAAAAATTCCTTCCTGACTCCAAAATGGCAGTCGGACTAGTCCCTGGATCAACTTGTACTATGAGCTATCTTCCATAATCCTGTATTCCCTCACTTGCTAAAAAGCCATCCAGCCTCTTCTGAAAGCTATCTAATGTATCAGCCTGTACAACTGATTCAGGGAGAGAATTCCACATCTTCACAGCTCTCACTGTAAAAAAACCCTTCCGAATATTTAGGAGGAACCTCTTTTCTTCTAATCGGAATGGGTGACCTCGTGTCAGATGGAAAGACCTACTGGTAAATAAAGCATTAGAGAGATTATTATATGATCCCCTTATATATTTATACATAGTCATCATATCACCCCTTAAGCGCCTCTTCTCCGGCGTGAACATCCCCAATTCGGCCAGTCTTTCCTCATAGCTAAGATTTTCCATTTCTTTTACCAGCTTAGTTGCCCTTCTCTGTACCCTCTCTAATACAATAATGTCCTGTTTGAGTGATGGAGACCAAAACTATACGGCATATTCTAGATGGGGCCTTACAAGTGCTCTATACAGTGGAAGAGTGACTCTATGCCCCTTTTAATACAGCTCAAGACCTTATTTGCCCTTGATGCTGCTGACTGGCATTGCTTGCTACAGCCAAGTTTATCATCTACAAGGACTCCAAGGTCCTTTTCCATAATGGATTTGCCTAGTGCAGTCCCATTAAGGGTATACGTGGCTTGGATTGTTTTAGATCCCAGGTGCATGACTTTACATTTATAAATATTGAATCTCATTTACCACAAATCTGCCCAGATGACCAGTTTGTCAAGATCCTGTTGCAAGGATGCCACATCCTGGATGGAATTAAGTATGATTAAAATACATGGAAGAGAACTGACTTCTGCTACATTGTTTCTAGAATCAGAACCAGCAATGAATGCAGAAAACAGAATAGCTTCTGTTAAATTAAATTGCAGTACCATTTACAAATAACTTTAAAACCATTGCAAATGTTTAATTAATGTATGTTGGAAAGTTTTCTTTCACTATGCAAAAACTATTTGGGTGGATAACCCCTGTAAAAAAAAATTAGGAGATTACACAAGTACAGAAGAAGACACATTTCAGAGATGATCAGAATAAAGCATGAACTTGTTTTGTGGTCTTTGTGTTTTAGGCTGTATATCATAATATGAAAACAACAGTGTTACGCCAGCAGTTGGAGAACATCCATCTTGAGCAGAGTAAAGTTGAAGCTTTTGTTAATGCCTGGGAGGTTTCAGGCCAGGACACTGTAGAAAAGTTCAGACAAAGAATCTTGGCTCCCAAAAAGGTAAACACACATGGCATATTCAGATCTCTAATTATTTATGCTATAATTATAGGGGAATACATTTCCTAATCCTCGATACTACTCTCTATTGCTCTCTATTTTTCTGCAGGATCTCTGCTTTATTCTGTCTTTTAGACATCAAGCACTGTTTTGTTTGTCATCTGTATAGATGTTTCCAAGCAGGTACAAATGAGGTCAACACAACGCTCAAACATGTACTGACATCTTGGTAAAAGATTCCACCTTGTCAAAACTCTTAGTTGTATTACAGAAACCTAAATGTGTAATCATAATGTACACAAGACTATTCTGGCACAGCATGCACCTGTCCTGTAGTGTTCAGTTACAAATAACGGTGCTCCTGCACAGGTCACTATAATCTTTTTCTGTCTTAGAAGTGCAAATCACATATATACTTGCAGGTACCGCCTTTAGAGATAACACACATTCACCCAGCATTAGTTTGGATATTCTTGATTAACTTCAATGCATTAAATTGGTAAATCAAGAAACAGCAAGGAGCAGAGTACCTGCTATTCAGTCTTTATTGGATGGTGATATTCCAGAGAAATCGCCAATATTGGCAGTTAGATCTAGTGCTGTTGATAAATACAATTATTCGCTTTTGTTCAGGGCAACAATAAGTTCCTATATAGTAAGCACACTTTAAAAGTTAATGTCCTAAACTTCGCACTGCACCAGTGGAGTTCATGAAAGTAAGAAATTCCTTCTGACCAAAATCTTAAGTGTAATTATGTACACCATTTATGTAATGGGTAATCTAGTAACAACAGGCTTTGGAAGCCGACAGGAACTTTTATTAGTTCCTTGTATGGAGTATAAAAGTAATACCTGTTGCCTTTTGTAGCAGTGGCTGGTAAGTATTCATCTACTGGCTTGAGGAATGCATGAGTGGATTTTAATTGCCTTCTGTTCTCTTTGCCCTAATTTTCCCAGTGTTGCTGCTAATTAAACTTCCCCACTAAAAAGACATAGAGGTGGCACTAGGGTTCCCACTGTGCTGTTTTAAAACATGCAATAAAAATGCGCCTAAAGACTCTGGCACAGATATATTTTTATGCCAGTGCTAGAAATGATGCAGATGCTGGAAATGACACCATTTTATTTATTTTTTTATTTTTTTTTGCAGCTGTGTCCGATTCATGTCAAAACACAAGTGCAATTAATCTTATTTTAACACATGGAATCCCCTGATGGATTCAGTGACACTGAAATTTATAAGAGAAAGCGCTGCATTTTGGGTTAAAAACTCTGTAAATAGTGAGCAATATTGTGCTTTGCACATTGCAGTTTGTTATGTAAATGAGTCTTCAAAGGGATTATCTTATGGGAAAACATGTTTTTTGTACAAAAAGCATCAGTTAATAGTGCTGCTCCAGCAGAATGCTGGAGCAAACTAATTGTTTTATTTTTAATATTGAAATCCAACATGAGGATAGTCATGTCAGTTTCCCAGGTTCCCTCAGTGATGTGACTGATAAACTTCAGTCACTCTTTACTGCTGCATTGCAGCCCATCAGCAGAACAATGGGAAGGTAACCAGATAACAACTCCCTCATACCTGCATTGTTAAAAATACTTCCATGCCCCACAAAGTGGTAGATATGAGAATGGCACTCAATAGTAAAATTATTTGTCCACCTAATCCAAGTCACAACGCTTTTGGTTACATGAGCAGTAGAATCAATAGCTTGTCTGAAACGAATTCCATTGGGAAGTGCTGACTCTTTCTGAAAGCACAGGATTAGGAAAAATGACCTGAGGTGGCTGCCTACACACTATTACAAATAAAAAAACATTTATTGGTTAAAAAATAAAATTTTAAATGGTAGAATGAATTATGTTCAGTGTACGCAGTGTAATTTAGTAATGAACATTAAACCACAAGTATCTAAATATGAACTGAGTTTGACTCTGATTGTGGCAGTTCACCTTTAGATCCTAGGAAAAGTACAGCCGCTGTGGGTTTGAATTTCAGAATTATAAATGCAAGGGCAGACTGTCATTGAGATTAATGGTCCGTTTCATTTTACTTTTCAGTCCTTTAATACAATGCTGATTTGCTGTTCATACTATCATAGGACAATAAGCAGGGTCTGATGAGATATAAATGAAGGGAACTCCAAAAACAAATCAGAGTGCATCTGTATTTATAGCTATGGTTCTGCATACAGAAGGGAAAGTATAAACTCACCAGCATGCAAAAATGTAGTTACACTAAAGGTTCAGGGCATAAAAATAGAACCCACCAGAGGGCATCATGTGGAATTCAGCCTGAACCCCGAACTAGTAACCAGTTGCAGGCCAACACCAGATGGGCTGAAAATAGGGAAGGGCAAGCAGAAGAGGTATGTGCCTTGAGCCCCCCCGTCGTTGCACTCTAGACATGTCTCTTCTGCCTATCTCTAGGCAGTAACATCTAATTGGTTGCTATGGATTACTGCACCTTGGGAAACTTTGTGCCTTTTATTAAATATAGTATCTTGTATTTGCTTAAAACGAATCCAAAGAGTGAATGGCGTGTTAGAAGTACAGAATAGTCCTTTGTAGGGTTAAAGAGGTGTCGCTTTAAAAATAAAAATAACAATGATGCCATGTCAATACTTTCACACGACTTTTCACACCAGAATTTTTTATTTCTGAATTTGTTCAATTGACTTGAGGTGCCTCTGCTCGGAGCTGGCATAAAATAATAGTTTAAATGAAACCTTGAATTTTCCAACAAAATATAAAAGGATACTGGGGCAGATTGAGCAGAATGTGGGCCACAGCCTGATAACAACCACGTTTGCTATTTGTCATGGCTGAAAAATTTGTGTTTCTAAACCTTTTTGAAACTAAGTATAAATTGTAATTGTAGAATAGGCCGTGCTATATATAGTAAATAAAGTACCCCCCTCTTGTAAAATATAAGGATATTAGAAGTTACCTCGGAGTTCCATGACCTGTATTCGGCCGAGTGTTTTTATACAGGTCATGGAACTCCGAGGTAACTTCTAATATCCTCATATTTTACAACTGGGGGTATTTATTTATTATAATACACAAATCTCAGTGAGTCATGTGACAGAAATGACATCAGAACTCACCGTTTATAACTGATGACATCAGAACTCACCGTTTATAAGGATATAATTTACAGGATATTCATGGCTTTTGTGTATTATAAAAAAACAAACAACAGACATATTTATTTTCTACTAGCATTTATTAATAGTTTTAAAACTGCTCAACTAACCTTGATAATGACAGCAAATCTTGGTTAAAGTGGATAATATGCTCAAAATAGTTAGGCACAATGAAAACGTGAGCTTAGAGCACACAAATGTGTCTGCTATTAGTCTGTATCAGTCATGGAAATGGCATTACTCTTGAAACAGTGGGTAAAATTACATGGAAGCCCTCTGGGAGGTGGCTGTGGGTGATCGCTGCTTGATCAAATGTTTTCTTGGGCCAACTACCAAAAACCTGGTGTAATGTACACAAAAATTGGAGCTGAAAGTTTCCTTACCCAGAATAGAGAATGCCATTTGAGCATATTGACATTCAGTAAAATCACTTTTTGTTTTATAGCAACAAACCTGACCGCTAATGCAAAGGTTATGCAAGCTGCAAGGCATAAAAAAAGACATTGGCAAACAGAACACTAATGCCTAAAAATTATAAACATAAGCTGATTAACAAGAAACAGATTCTGCACATTAAAATACAATGATAAAAGCAATACTAGAAGATATTCAGCAACATGTTAATGATATTGAAAACAGAGGAACTTTACCAGAGCTAGAACAGAGCCTGCATCACATTATACAGATGTATTGAGATTGCTAGAGATAAAGACAATATTCGATTGACAGCTGAGATTTTTAAATGAGTTTACAACAGCTATGAATGTTTAAATAAACAATAAAAACTGGATTGCATGTTTAATTTGAAAAGGGCATTTATTATACTGCTTTTTGTGTCTGGGTGACAGGTCCACTTTAAGAACAGTATAGCTTTATGGCAATTTAGGAATATGTATTATCTAAGGTTCCACTGATCATAATAGACTGGGTTAGATAAATAATTAAGGACAATGGCATACTTTTTCTGCAAAAAAAAAAAACAACTTGTACAGGACAGAAATAAATAGCTAGTTTATAAAATTTTTAGCAACTATTCAATTGGTCTTTATTTATTTATTCATAGTTTTTCAGATATTGGTCGTCTTCTACCTTTTTCTAGCTGTCAGTTGTGGGTCAGTGACTCCACACTCGTCTTTCTATTCAGGCTAGGGTCCAGTTTACTAGAATCACCCCCATTTAACTTTCATTATGGCTTAAATCATATATTCTACCAATACAGTATGTGATGATATCTGTTCTGTAGTTTGTCCAAATGTTGGACTTGCCCAGTTGTCTAATTCCTTCATTTTTTATATTTGCCCAAACATACTGAAATGTATTTGTAGTAGCTGACCTACTTCTTACTATTGTCTTAACAAATCTCATACTATAATAAAATAAAATATTTTACCAACAAGTACAATTTGTTATAATTTTATGTAAAATAACTAGCCCTGATAATTATGATGTTTTTATTCCAAGGCACTTAATAAACTGTTTAATGTTTTATCTAAGAAAACAGATTATTTTTGTCTGAAGGCAACAGATTTACTGACCATGACTATTTGTGTACATTCATTTCCAGAAATCCTCTAATATAGACTACTTCCTCCCTAACATTTAAAAATGTAATCTCCATTATCTGAACTGACAAGGATTGAGCTCCTATTATCCCTCTGACTCATTTTTTAAAATTAGCAGTGGATTGAAAGTGTCATTGTAATTGCCACATAAAACGGGCAAAGCCAGTATCCATTTGCATCAGCAATTGTGTATAAGGGCACTTTTGTTTAGCTATAAACCTCCTGTATCAAAATCATTAACTGTCATGAAGCGTATCTGGGAAACCAACTGTTTTATTTGAGTTTTGACATCTCGAGAAATTACTTTGTGTACTCTGTAGTAAAAACAATCATAAACTACCTGTCTATTAAATATCTGTAGCCTGTGGGAAATGCATTGCTTTAAACGAAGCACAAATGTACAAGTATTTATGTTGCAACGTGTGTGTATGTTCTGAATACGTTCACATCCATCATCTTTGAATGCATTCATGATTATAAAAGACGATGCTGCCATGCTTACCAGCTTGGTAAAGATTTTCATTATGCAGCTTTGAATTTCCCCAAAAAGCTCACAATAGCATAGCACACATTATTTATAGTTGCATTTTATTTTAATCCTTTGTAACCTAGCTTCCTACTCCAATGTGTCTTCTCATGTAACATCTCCAACAATGATACCACTGTGATTTAAAATATGGGTCGATTAAATATTGAAAGAATATGTAATTCTTCGCAACTTTCCTGCATGAATTAATTTAAACAATATTGCACAGGTTGCAAAGATACTTGTTAATGTAATTGCATATGTTTTTATTCTCCACACTACCAATCCCTGTAGCACAACTCATCTAACAGACTTGGAAACAAATTTTATTTTATTATGCAAAAATATTCCATATTATTTTCATAAGGGCTTAAATAGATTTAAAACTAACCAAATGTATTCACTGAAAAGAGCTACACTGCACCTAGGCTGTAGTAGTACAAAAGGCATAAAAACATTGTGGTTAGTTCCAAATGTGGACATGGCCAAAAGCATTAAGAGAGATTTTTTATTAAATTTATATTTCTTCTGTAAATGCACCTCCTCACAATCTTTTTCTAGTGAAGTACCCTGGGCCAGTGTAGTTTTTAGTAAACAGGAGCACCATGCCAGGCTCAAGTTACGTGTTGAATCGCTGGGCAGATGCCTATGACTTTGGCACTTCCCCCATGATTAAATCTTTCCCTCTGCTTTAAAGCTTTAAAGGAAACCTATACCCCCAAAATGAATACTAAAGCAACAGAATATACAGAATACAAAAATCACATTAAAGATTGCATTTTGAAAAATAATATTCTAAGTAGTAATCGGCATGCTTTTGTTAGCTGCAGATCTATTAAACAATATAGGCTTTGTTTTTTTATATTATGAAATGAACTGGTAGGTGTACAGTGTAGATACACATTTTGATGCTTAAATTTATGTCAAGTTAGATTTTCCCTTTTGAAATGATTTTTTATAGAAATGGATAACTCTTGGTCATAGTGATTATATATGTAATTGTATGAAGGAATTACATATTTAATACAGTGCTGTAGAAATGGGCTTATTGGTTTTTCACAGAGGGTTTCACATGTTGTTAATACTCGGATTGAAATATCGTTATGAACAATATACCATAGAATTGGGTTATGGGTCTACAGTATGTTGAAATCAATATTTTGGTAAAGTCATTTGTAAATTGAGCAAAAGCACAACGTTCAAGAGCTAGTGTTATTTGTTGCATTTAATATTCACCAAACAATCCTTCTATTGCATGAATGATAAACTGAAGAGACTTCAGTCTGGCGAGACTGGTGAGAATGCTTACAAATTAGTAGCAAAATGCAAGATCGGCGATAATGAGAAACATTACACCTCAAACAATTTGTTTACAAAAGTAGAATTGGTGGGGTGGGGGGAAGTTGGAATGAAATGTTCATGCATATGACATCCAAACTGGCATGCATGCAATACAAGATCATTAAAACAAAGGCTTGTGAACATTTATTAAAGTGCTAATTAGCTTTTGTAGGACTCATCACAGCAACAAAGGCATTTCTAACACTTGCACAAAAAAAGAAAAATAACATGACAAAATGATGATTGAAATTGTCATAATGTGGAACAGTAAAAAAAAATAAATCTAAAACTTGATGTTTTGTAATAATATGTATAACATTTTTTTTAGTCTCACAGAAATGTAAATTTTAGTCTCCTCAAAAATCAATGTGCTTTACGTGCTTTCCAGAGTGTGCAGTTTAAATAGCAGACACATTATTTGAGAAATCATGGACTATGTGAGAGTATATGCTGATACTGGGGGGAACTATATCAAGTGCCCCATTAGTAGTAACTCTAGATGCAAGTGCCAGCTCCGTAGGGCACTTAGTACAGAGTAGAAGAAGACGTTTTTGGGGAACAGGCAAAAAAAAAAAAAAAACAGGCCGGTAGGAATCCAGATAATCTGTAATTATGAAGCAAAATCGCATACTCAGGAAGACCTACAATGCTTTTGTAGGGCATTCAACCAGAGTCTAGAGCAGCTTTTTATTTTAAATTTATAGCTGATGTCCGCATAGTGACATGACTAACAAAATTTAACTAGGCTTTGGCAATCATGGTGCAGCCTTACAAATGCAGCCTGTTTGAAGCTTGCACATCTTCCAAAAAAATGTGGCCAAATGCAAACCATAATTTGCATGTTTAGAATATTGCATCTGGAAAACATTGTCTCCATGACTTTTGTAGAACACCTATTTTTAATGAATTGTCTACTGATGATTAACATGAACAGACTCGGATACCAGGGTGTGGTTTCAGCCAAATACAAACTAAATCCTGTTTACCCTTGAGTACTACTGGTCTATATAACATAAAACACAGTTCTTGTATAAGTATAAAATCATCCACAATAATGGGTTTACCATTGTGGCTGGTTTATCGGTGCCTGATGCATTTCACAGAGCATTACTAATGGTTACCACTCTATTAAAAAAATATATATTGGGCAGTTATGATATAGCAGTTTCTTGTTCATGCTGGATCGATTCCTTCTAGTGCAGAGAATAGAATAGTCCAAACTTTTACACATGCAGTTCACATTAAGATGCCCAGTGACCGTGCAACTCAGTAGCACTGAACACTAGCACTTCGTAGGGGCAGTATGGCATTTTACTGCTTAAAACAGTGGAACACATTCTGTAAAATTGACACACACAAAACATCTTTGATAACATGTAAATTTCTTGATCATAAAAGAATTGACAAACCCTAAGAGATTGATGTGCAGGGCAATCCTGGTTTTTCTCAGTTCTGTCTTTAGTAAATAGTCACATTATATATTTTACTAGTATATTTTCATTAAAAAAAATTCTACAGCATATAGATTTTACATATTTAACATTGATGGTATTTTTAGTAGTACCATTTTGACCTCGTGTAAGACAAAACTCAGTAAAGAAAAACCTTTAGTAATAGTCAGGCAATTTATTCATACATAATACAACATAACAGTTTTGTCTGGGTAAGCTGTTGGAGTAACACACAGCATGTTAGCCAAGGACTTACCAAAGACCCACCTCTTGGTCCAGGCATTATATAGCTTTCAGAAGGCATTTACAGTAATTGTGACAAGGGGTTCACGGAAATACCATACATGGTCTGGCGAGGAGACTTACTGGCATATATTTGTACATTCCTGGTAGATGTGCAGTTTTGCAACATAAGAGATTTCTGGTTCCAACTGTCCACAGCCTCGTAGACATCTGTTGGCTAAACATAGCCATTGTGATACAGACAGCTATTGAGCAGCACTTCTGCAAAAGGGCAAACGAGACATGCTGACACTCTGGAATTTAAGTAACAGAGTGATGATCTTTTGTTTGTATGGCCTAGTATAAGCTATATGAGTGACCATTGTCCACAGTTGACCATTAGCCCTTATAGTCCATCCTGCCTTGGGCCCTATAGCGTTATGGCGTCATAGAGGGCGGGGGTGACAAATATCAACCCTCTGACACTAGCCATTCGTCCGTCTTAGGAATTAGACCGTTCCAGATATAATTTTCACTGACAACATGTACTACAGTTTAAAAAAAAAACAAAAAGCAGATTATTTTTAAAATGTTATTTTAAGTCACATTTGGTGGTGGTAAATCTAGTGCAAACATGATTTGATTTGTTTTTACTATTTATTTTAACTGTAATGCCCAGAACAATCTCCTTTTATCATATTTAACATACAGTAATCCCTGAAAAGATACCAGAGATTATATCTTGGAAAGAGAGATAGGAAGACTTGCTTATGCAGAAAACGCATTTACTGCTTACGTCAAATGCTTTTACCGTTTATTAGACTCTAAAAATATCTTTACAAACTCTATTACTTATATTCGACTATGTGCCTGTGTACTGGATAAAATAGTATCAGGCATAGTGTAACTAACTACAGGAAAAAAATAAAGGGGCCACTTAAATTTAATTTTTTTGGCATTTAAATTTTCATTTTTTATCAAATTGATGATTAGACCCCCTTATTGTGTTTTGTGGTAGTTTTTGTTAATATAAACTGCTTATGCAGTTATGGGGTATGGGATCCCTTATCTTTAACTTTGTGATCCAGAAAGTTCTAAATTATAGGAAGGCCATTTCCCATAGAGTTGATTTTAAGAAAATAATTCTAATTTATAAAAATGGATTTCCCTTTTCCTCTGTAATAATAAAACAGTATCTTGTACTGGATGGTAACTACACTTCATGAATCCATATTGGTGGAAAAGTAATCCCTTTGGGTTAATTGAATGTTTAAAGGATTAGTAGCAGACTGGTATGGTGCTCAAAATTTGGGAAAGATCCCTTGTAAGGAAAACCTCAGGTCTTATTCTGGATAACCTACAGTATCCCATACCTGTACACTATTCTCTTTAGGTCTACTTTGGTTAGTCCAAGTGGAAATCTGAAGCAGTGATCTACTGTTGGTCCAAAAAGTATAAATATGAAATGTGTTTAAGCTAAAGATACATTATGGGGCACATTTACTAAAACTCAAATAAATCTAGTTTTTTTATGAAAACAAATCCGACCAAACTCCCTTCCATGATTTGAACTAAAAAATCAAGCGTCCATTCGTACAAATTGTTGCCCAAATTAAACAATGTTTCCAAGTTGCACCCAAAACGCCGACTTTATCGGATAATCCAGCGCAGATCACAATGTCAAGAAACAACTTCAGGGACATCTGCCATTTACTTCTACATGACCTTGACAGGTTTGAGGTGGTGTATTTTCGGATTCAGATTTTTAGCAGCTTTTGGGTATGATATATCTCTAAAAATTCTAATTTACTCCTCTAAACCTTGTTCAGAAAAAATTGACGTTTAATATATGGGTCCCTGAGTCTGAAGGCTAGAAATGCTTAGGATTGTGGCTTCCTGCAAAAAAGAAATAGGCCTTGGCCATTGTTGAGGCACGATAGTTAAAGGGCAACTAAAGTCTAAAAAAGAATAATGTTAGAAATGCTGTATTTTGTGTACTAAATATAAACATGAACTTAGTGAACCAGAAGCCCAATTAAACGAATAATTTATGCTTTTAAAGTTGGCGCAGGGGGCTGTCATCTTGTAACTTTGTTAATCATCTTTGCAATACCAATATTAGGCACATACTCAGTGTGGTCTGGGCTTAGGGGTCATTATAATAATCAAATAGCGCAAGTCAAATAATATCTGCCAGAAGCCAAAAACAGGAAGACTGATTAATTATCAGAATATAGAGGCTGCACTGGGTCTGTGGATACAAATCTACACCGTTGTTACAGGGAAACAAAGCTTCTCGAATAAGGTGGGGGGCTCCCCCTGTCATTTGAAAGTATGAATGTTTCCCTGCAGGTTTCTTATAAAAACGGTACACGTTTTTTAATTAAATGATATGGGAGATGGGTTTCTTTTTCATTAAAGAAAGTAAAAATGGGATTTTTATTTTTTTTGCCTTTACATCCCCTTTAAGTCGTTGAGTTGAGCTTTAACAATGAGGAGGTAAAATGAAAACAATGTGTTCCTTATAAAAGAAAAGGTAATTTTGACATTGTGTATTCAAAGATATTTCAAATTTATAGTTTGTTTTTAGTTTTTTTAGCGCTGTACTCTTTTTCTAAAGGGAAATGTCACTGACAAACCCCAAGGATCATTTCCACTTGGCTGCCCCATAATGCAGCGCTGTGTGAACAACACATGTGATTGTGAACAACATCCATGTGATTAATGTTGTCACATTTGAAATCCTCATAGTGCATGTTTGATCAGTAGTTTATTAAATGCATGCTGCATACAACCTTGTATTTCATTTATCTAAATGACCTGAACATTTAAATTGAGTCATGGGAAGAATGGTATCTTGTTAAATGCTGGCAAACCTACTTTTGTGTATTCATGTGCAGATGTCTTGTTGTTTGCTAAGTACATGGAATGTAATATGCAGTGCAAATTATGTCTTGGACACTCTTTATATACATTTTACTTTCATTTTCAGCTTCATAATCTTAGATTAGAGTCCATAGGCTTCATAACCAATTGTTAATTAGTGTATACTGTACGTGTGTTGCGAACTGCATTGGGTTCCAAGCTGCCATGGATAAGACCAAAGGGGGTTACTAATGAGTACTCAGCAGTCATCAGCAGTTAATTGCTAATTATTAATTAACCATTTAGTAGATGGATTTTCTAAGACTGGTTTTAAAAGGCTAATAGCACATCTAACTATTGTTTTAATAGTATCCCATTTAAATGGTTTGTAAATCTTACACTTTTCAACTTTTCTCTTTAAAACCATATACAAGTGAAGGTTAGGTACCACCTATTTTTGATTGCTGGCCATATACGTGCCAATAATATTAAATAAACTTTTTTTTTTTGTTTGATTATTTTTTACGTGTATGGTGGTCCATCAATCCATGAATTGAAGAGGAACTACTATTACAACTACTACTCATTATTTCCCTTTGTTTGTGCTCTTTACACAAACCAGTGGACCAATAGCATAGCTAGGTGGCCACTCTGTTGCAAAGGCAACAACCCCCAATGATATGCAGGGTGGAAAACAAAAATATACCTTTTATTTGTTTATCACACACAACCAAAACAAATTGCATTTTGCATTATATATATATAAATAAATATATATAAATATATTTAAAGGCAACCACAGTTTTTTTTTTTTTTAATATCCTCGAAAGATTCTGATTAATGGAGCTACACCTGTTGAAAGCATGATCCATATTTCTCATAATGAACCGTTTAACAATAGATTTATTGTTGAGAGGATGCCATTGAAAAACCGTGTTCCATTACATAGGAATGATTAAATTGTTCTATGTTGAAGATGTAATTAAAGAAGCCTGATGTACAACAAAGATGACTTCCAGACCATTGGCAATCAGTTATTGAACTCGTGCCATTACTCCAAGCTGTTTGTCATTGCATGCACAAGATCTCCAATTAAAAACTCCTCAGCAATTAGTGGAATAGTTATATATCAAAGGAACTGAAGAGAGAGTCAATGAGCTTTTGCAACTATTAGTTAAAGTGGTGTCTTATACCTGTAAGGGATATCTACTTATTACCTGTCTCCCGTGGAAATGGAAGGAATATTAACCAGTTCAGTGGATTTAGCCAGCGTTGTATGGATCAAAGAACTTAATTGTTGCTTCTGCATTTGGAAGAAGAGTGAAAAATTGGCTTGGTGATGAAGACAGAGGAAGAGGTTATCATTACCATTAGTTTTCCGACTGCAGCCAAGAAGTCTTGTGTAACCATTTGTGTGATTGTTTCAATTACAGTTTTGAAACTTGGCAAATCGTTCAAAGATGCTGCTAGTTTTTTAATGGAAACTGTGCAGAGGTTTCAGGCTGACAATAATTCAGAAGCTAAATCTGACCCTCTTTAATGCTTACCAGATGCTTTAGGCCTAGCAAAATATTTTTCTTCACATGCATAGAATGTTTGTTTTTTATCCTCTCATTATGTCAGAATAGATTGTTTACAGAACCTCATGTTGATATTGGTTATGATTTAGTGATTAGAAAATCATTGTAAACGT
Organism: Xenopus petersii; assembly: GCA_038501925.1. Taxonomy (NCBI): domain Eukaryota; kingdom Metazoa; phylum Chordata; class Amphibia; order Anura; family Pipidae; genus Xenopus; species Xenopus petersii. The sequence continues at coordinate 192,358,773 of CM076672.1, read as the reverse complement.
CAAAATAAAGTGTTACCCATAGTAAAAAATGAAAAGCGTTGGCCGCTTGGCCATGAAAGAGGTCAAATGTTGACATTAAATTTCATTTTTATTTAGAAGGCTTTTCCATCTATCAGCATAATAATGCATTTGCCCCAAGAGACAATGATGTGTTATCTAAACGTTCTGGCTTTAGCTGTAACCTGCAGAGCAGTCTCATAATAAATGTGCAAACAAAATGCCTTGAGCAAAGAGTTTTTTTTAAATTATGTACAGGTGTATGATCTCTCATACAGTCCATTATAAGCAAATAATTCTCATTTTAAAAAGTGATTTCCTTTTTCTCTGTACCGGTAATAATAAACAGTACCTTGTACTTAATTCCAGCTACAATATAATTAATTCATCGTTATTGGAGCCAAAATAATCCTATGTTTATTTAATAATTCAAGATTTTAAGCAAACCTAAGGTATGAAGATCCAAATTAGAGTTACATTTTTACATTCTCCAAGGGGGAAGAGGTTAACTTATTTATATGTTAAAATTGTATTTAAATGCAGCTAAATTATGATTTTTGTTTTCTTCAGTGCAGCAAAATGGATTTTTATTCCATAGTGACAAAGTTAGTATGTTGGGGCTTAATGTTGCACTGTGACATCCCACTCAGATACTTACCAATCCAATGATGTGGGGGCGGTTATAGTTCATAGAGTGGGTAGGAACATGTTTGCTATACAGAAATATATTATACACAGAGAAAGCAAAATAAACAGTTTTTCTTGGCTTAACAGAAATTTGTTAAAATAGGAAGCAAAAAACACAACAAGGAAAACTATGGGGCATCACTGAGGATCATAAGGCACCTTTTCCTCAACTCTTTAGCGTATAAGCGAGCTCAGCGAAACAGCTGTCTGTCTATATCCGCTTAGTCAAAATTGTGTGTGCTTCAACCACCTTGTGTAACCTTGTGAGTTGGGTGCAAAGCCGTTCAGGAACCCTTGACAGGGGTTACATAGACATACAAGAAAAAATACTGCTGCAGCGCCTCTATTGCAAAAAGGGAAAATCTTAATTTATTCGGTCAGACAACCAGGCTATATCGGCTTAACTTAATTGCTGTAATTAAATACTATAAATCAGCCCAACAAATATAAAGCTTTACACCTTGGGTTTCTGGCATAAAATGTGTTCTTACATACAGGGCACACACAGAGTCTTTTGTCAGTTATCATGGGGGTCTCACACTATTAAGTTAACAGCACCCTGCACAACCACACCCCTGGTCTACACTGGCCACTCCCAAAATATGCCAAAACTCAGCCCATGATCCAGCAACGCCTGTCCTCTCCTGGGCAAGCCCTGCCCTTTACAAAACCTATAAATGTGGGCTTTTTGACTCCCCTCTCTCTGTTGTGGGGCCCCTGACTGAATTACTCCCTGTACCCCCTGATGCCAACCCTGCATATCGTGTTTCTTTCTTCGTTTATCACACTGGGAATACATGCAGGCTGCTTCACAAAATGGTGCTTAAAATAAATTGAAAGTATTACAGACAAGATCCATTTTTGGAGTGCTGTGGTAATGTGGTAATACAGACTCTGACAAAGTAAGAATACAGTACTAAATCTAGATGCGGCAAACTCTTCTATAAAATAATGGGGTAGATCCTTTAAATAGATCTTCGTTATTTATTTTTATCATTTTAAAATTATTTGCCATCTTCTGCAGGCTCTTTTCAGCTTGCAAATGGGGGCGCTGTCACCAGCAGCTAAAAAATGTATTGCCCTGTGAGGCTACTACTTCACTACTGTATGTACCTGCTTATTCAGATGCTCTACTATTCATACTTCTTTAATTCATACCACTACCTAGTTGCTAGGGTAACTTGGACCACCAATCACCCCTTTAACTGTGGAATCCATATATAATGGGCAGATTGCATGCCAGTGTACTGGAATGTGTTGCTATGAGATGGAATAGGGATGATTGTGGGGACTGAAGTGATGATTCATTAGTGATCATTATGGGTAGGCTTTTCAATATTGGGCAAAAGCAGCAGACTTGCTTGGCTCTGTATTTATTTGCTATTTAGCCTCTGTCACATTCAGATATTAAAAAAACCTTACTTTTGAAATTTAATAAAATAATATGCTTTTCCAGAGGAAGTTCTTAGTTTTCCACAAATGTTATGAATTGTTGAGTATAGAAACCCGTTATCACTTCACTTTAAAGATATTTATGTGTCTTGTCAGGGCACTGGTGTTTTCACACACCTATAAATAAAACCTGTAATAATATACTGAACAAACACAGTGGCAGGGTATATATATCTTAAGCAAGGATTGTTAGAAAATATGGGCTAGTTATTGGTGCAGCAAATGGAAAGAAAACAGATGACTTTCTAAGGTTTAAGTGTTTCCTTTGGCAGCAAAAGACTAGGGGGCATGTTTACTAACATTGGAGATAAATATCTGGAGAGATTTCTGGAGATGTTGCCCATAGCAACCAATCAGATCTTTGCTTTTGTTTTCTAACTTGGCTGTGGCTGTTTAAATCTAATTGCTGATTGGTTGCCATGGGCAACATCTCCAGAAATCTCTCCATATATTTATCTCCAATGTTAGTAAACATGCCCCAAGGACTACAAATAGCAACATATTTTTCCTGCCTCTGTAGCAACTTCAGTGTTTAAAGGATGTTTGGTTTACTACAAAAAAGTCAAATATCTATTGGGTGGTGCTGAAAATCCCGTTGGTTGAGAAGCACATTGGCATGTTGATGCAATCCCCATCTGTGTAGGCTCCAGTGGATGATCCGATGCTTGGCCTCAGGGTCTACAAATGGATAAGCCCTTTTTAGTTCAACATGTTGGTGGCCAAATCTGGACTATGTATGGGTACATTTAGTTTCTCTTTAAATCTTTAGGGTAAGGCCACACAAGGAGATTCGGGGAGATTTTGTCGCCGGGCTACTAATCGCCTCGTCTTTTGAGCGACTATCTCCCCGAACTGCCTCTGCGTTTTTCCCCATAGGCTACAATGAAAAGTCGCCTGCGCTAATGCACACGCGGCAATGCGTTTTTTATAGTCGCCCGAAGTTGCCTTGAGGCAGTTCGGGGAGATAGTCGCTCGCCAGGCGACAATCACCCCGAATCTCCTCGTATGGACTAGCCCTTAGGTCTCCTTTAACTCTTCGGTTTTCCCAACTTGTTTGTTGTTCATTCCAATACATGTTTCTCCTGCCTTGCACTGTGTTGAAAACAAATGATAAGAATCAAGTCTTGGGGGAAATAAAACTTTCAAATAAATACTTGTAACCAAAATATATATCTTTAACTGTGTGGACCTTTATTTCGTTTTCTAAACTATGCAGGCACTAAATGAAATGTGCTATTTAAACCGCAGGGAAATGTTCTATCATTTGTTTACTAGTTTAACATGTGAGCCCATTAGGTACAGCCATCTGCAGTGAGAAACACTGGTGTTGTCTGTTTGCTTTCAGTTCATTGAACAATTTGTGGATAAGATTAAAAAAAAATGACACATATCTTGAAAGTAAAAGCTAGCACCTGTGTCCAATGGATAATCCATTATAAAGGTTGATGGTATAGCTGCTTATCTATTGCCCCCAGGTCTCAAATGCATTTTAGATGCCATAGAAGGTTAATTCTTTTCTGAAATCTGCACCCTGGAAAAAATTCAATCTGAGATAACACAAGTGGTATTCTATATTTACCAGCTGGAAATAACACCTTGCACTTAAAAATATAAACTGTGTGTCACTTATCCAAAGTCATGTTACATTGGAAGATTTTTTTTTTTCCTTTTCCATTCTTAATGCCCTTATAAGTATTCCCATCTAATGAATTTTTTCGGTCAAACGACAGAATTCGATGCCAAGAAATCTGACACAGATGGCACTAATATCGACAGCAAAGAAGGAAATGCATTATAATTATGCCCTCGCTTTGCCAAAATTTTTGTCTATCTAAGCTCAGAAGCACATAACATTGTTAAAGGAAATATTGTTGTTTTTCTTCTGTTTTGTTCTTTAGCTGGAGACAACTGCCTGGCAGCTCAACCTCCAGATGGCTCAATCCACCCAAGCAAAAATGAAATCTCCCCAGGCTGTGATAGAACTTGGAGTTAGCAGTGAAGACACAAAGGTAGGAAGCCACATCTGTTGCTGAGCCCTGTCGTCTCTCTCCATAGAGCAAGCCGCGAGTAAGCAATGAGATTGGACCTTGTATTCAGGATTTTATTTTCTGTGTTTAACTTCTCAAACACTGAAGAGAAGTGCAGTGCAAGAATCATTTGATTCTTGCAACAAACTGCAGGAGACCCAGCCTATGGTGTAAGAGAATTTGAAATATAATGGAAACCTTTTTCACTTGTTTTTCTAAAATATTGTTGTTAAGTAGGTGGGCCTACTACTTTTATTCATGTGAGATTTATTTAAAAAAAAGGATCGTATTAATAGAGTGATATCACTGACATGCTTTCTGCTTAATAGTATACATATAATAATAGTATAACATACAGCTATGCATATAATCAACTAGGTATATAGAAATATTTATGGGAAACGTATCATGATGCCCCTTGAGCTTGCAGGCCTGACAGGAACTGACTAGAAGGGCATATCACCATGAATTGGAATTGACCCTACTTACTTGTTCTGTGCATGTGCCTGCCCTTATCTCAGGTCTGTCTACTGGTTACTCACTCAAGTGTACTTTTGTATCCCAAACTAGCCCTGCATCATTTTGGCTGCTATTTGAGTACCAAATTAATACTTTAATTGATTTTAATCTCTTTTTGCCATGCTTGTTGTGTGGCCAAAACAAATACATTGCTAGATTGCCCTGCTGGCATCTACTTGGAATTGGTCAAGTGAGAATTGTTCAATGTTGCCTGTGGGCAGAGCTATCCAACTGCTCCTCGACAGATTTGCAGTACTCTCGTCATAATTGGCATATGCATAGTGATCCCCAACCAGTAGCTCATGAGCAACATGTTGCTCTCCAACCCCTTGGATGTTGCTCTCAGTAGCCTCAAAGCAGGGGCTTATTTTTGAGTTCCAGGCTTGGAAGCAAGTTTTGGTTGTATAACAACCAGATGTACTGCCAAACAGAGCCTCAATGTATGTTGACAATCCAAATAGGAGCTACTAAATGGCCAATCACAGCCCATATTTGGCACCCCAGGAACATTTTTCATGCTTGTGTTGCTCCCCAACTCCTTACTTCTGAATGTTGCTCACGGGTTCAAAAGGTTGGGGATCCCTGATATAGTTTTGATGCCAGTCTAGTGGCATGTACTTATAATCTTGATTCTATACTGGTGAATGGGGTGGCTAATTTAATAGGTCTAGTGGGTCAATTGATTGCTCCTGCTTCTTAACCACACCTCTGGTCAAAATACGACACATCAGGTTTATGTGTTATTTTCCCAGACAATATATTGCTACTCACAGTATATGTACCACCAGCCCACTGCCTCTTGTCAATCCGTCTCCTTGGTCCTAACTCGGTTTTAATTATGATACACTGGACTATTTTAATATATTTTGGTTATTAAAAGTTATGTTTTAATTGTATATATACATGAGCTTTTGGACACGTATTGATGGGATGGTGCAAACGTATGGGTCAGTTATCTTTATATTTGCCTGCTATAAAGGTGTTTAAATATCTAAGTTGTCAATCAAATATAACCTGCCCCGCCTCTATGACTGAGGCATACAGGTGGGGCAGTCAATTCCTTTTGCTTTCCATTTAGCACTTCCTATATGTCACTGCCCTCTTTACATTACCCCTCCCTTCTACCTGCCAGTAACCAATCAGTGACTTGAGGGGGGGCCACATGTGTCATAACTGTTGCTTTTGAATCTGACCTGCATGCTACAGATCAATTGCAAACTCACTGAACAGTTATGTCCCATGTGGGGCCCCCTTAAAGTCACTGACTAACTGAGAGTTAGAGAGCTGAAAAACAGGAAGTAGGGTGCTGGCTATTAAATTAGGCATCTGCTGACTCCAACCTTTATAGATTACATTTTAGTCTAACTAACTATATTAGAAACATTTTTTATTTTGCACAGCCTATTACCCTGTTTTTATTTTTAAACTGAACTGTTCCTTTAAGGCACTTTGGGTTTATATATACAAAAACAGATGTGTTTTATGGAGGGCAGTTTATCTTTAAATCTGTCATTACGTAACAGGGAGTGTTTAACATTTTGGAGAATATTCAAGCTATTGCACGACCTGATAATTAATTGTGCAGAGAGCCAAACTTTTTGTCACCCCTTGTGTTACCTTTGTTTTGTTATTAAAGGTTATTTAATGCAGGTTCAGCTGTTGCAAACACATCACTCATTATATCATGAATAAGGTTCATGTGGGCATAGATATTTAAATCCTGATACAAGCCCATGTAGCAATGAAATGTTTATTACAAGATACTGCATAATAGGAGTCTGTTTTTAAATTACTTTTCTCACCTCTGCAAGCCTTGCAAGGTGACACAGAAATCAGAGCTATGAATCTTATGGTAAAATCATTATCAGTTCCCCCCTTAGTGAGGCCATATCAAACATTTTGATTAAATGCTGTTTCTCCGTTTTGTTACCGGGGCCTCGTTTTTTTTCCCGTTTCTGCTCTAAACCAGAATTTCCTGCCACCTGTAAGAGATAATGCATTTGAATGAACCTCGTGCAGTCATATGGCCTGTAATCGTACGCCTGTTCTCTGCAGCTTACAGAATCATAAAACAATTTGTTGACTTTATCCCCACAGGGTTCTGGCAGCTAATACAACGGGGCAGAGGAACTGGCCAGTCTAGGTGCTCAGGGTGCCTGTTACAGCAACATAACTCCCTTAATGGTGGTGGTGCTACAAATGGGGTACTGAGGTTAGTCCGAGAGCACCACCTTTATAACCTACAGTAGGTACAGGGCATTGCTCTACATACCGGTCTGTAGTTGGCCTTTAAGCTGCCTATTGAATGTGAAGACTGGCGTTATTATGTAGCTTTCTAAAATAAGCTTATCTTTTGGATAAGAAAAGAGCCACCTGCAGGTTTGTAGTGGTTTAATGGAGGACATAGTATTTTATCAGTGGAAGCAGCAGTGTTGCAGTTATCACAATGGAACTTTGCATTTTAAGTGATCCTGACACTAGAAAACTACTCCTCAAAATATTACATTAAAAGTTACCTATGGGTCATGTGTATTGATTTTCACTGAACGTTCTGCTTTCGTAATTGTTACTTGAAGTTCCATAAACCTGACTGTCCCCTCTCAAATGAGTCAGAGTTTCTAATGCTAATGGACTCCTGCTGCACAAATATGAAGGCTCACTGATAAAAGAACACAGGGAATCAGATGTAATGTAAAACACTGGGTAAATACTTTTATGGCAAAATTATAAATCACATGGAAAGACAATGGTATGATATTTAATTTCTGGTGTCAGTATCTCTTTAAGTATACAATGGCAGCCTTATATCACTTGTTGCACTCCAGTTCCTAGTTTTTTTTCCTAAGTTGTATATCCCTGCTTTAGGATTATCTAAAGGGGCAATGTAGATATACTGTAATTGCTAGCACACCATTGCACTGTCAAATCCTCGGAAACCAGTTGGATGAGAGAAGGCAGTAATGAGTAAGGCAAGTCCTGGAAGTAACATGATGATTATTAGAGAGGCTTTAGAAGGATTTTTTTTGCCTTCCTCTGGATCAACTACTAGTGAGACAGGCAACTTTTAGTTGAAAGGGTTGATAGACCTGTCTCTTTATTTTCAACCTAACTTAATATGTTTTTATGTATTTTAGCTACCCTCCCTTTTATCTTCTTGAATGTTATCACAGGGGCACACAAGCTGTAAGACTGCTTCACCACACTCTTACACATTTAAAGAGCAGAAAATTTAGTTTGAAGGCATTAAACATGATTGAAAATGTGTTTGCATTATTTATGCAAAAACTAAATGTTGGGGCAATATCTTATGCAGAGATATCTGTTATTTAGATTAACAAGGGAAATGTGATCGTAATTCTATTTTTAAAAATCTCCTTAATATTTCACAAGGTTCCAAAACCCTGTTACATATTATGTGCATTAAACTGTATACGTTTTCAGTTGTTAGCAGTTGTTATTTGATTGTGCACTAGAGGGCAGTAGTGCTCTTTGCTGCAATGCTGTTGTACCGACACCCGAAATGCATTGTCTTGAAAGCAGCATTCAGAATCAAGTGTGAAGCTGGTAGCTGTGGGAAATGCAGAGTGTTTACATTTCTAATCTGTACCTAACAATGGTCTTCTGTTGCACTTCTAGCAAATGAATTGCTATTCATCAAACGATGGCAGAGCACAGCAGCAAGTGAAGCAGTTTGACTGGTGCAGCACTACAGCACCAGATCTTCGTCACTGTATGCTTCTCTATTGTTTTTTTAATGTATTTTGTGGTCTGTAACTTGAATGGCCTACAAACTGCTGTTCAACTCCTCTGTAGATATTATGTTTTAGGGGATACTGGAAGTTGTACTTTTTAACAATAGCAGGAGGTATGTGTCGCGTTCAGTATCCCAAAAACCCAGCCAAACAGACGCCATGGTTCCAGTCATGGCTCTCACTTCTGCCTATAACAGCCGCCTTTCACGTCGGGAGGAGGTCTTCACTCTGCCAGGTCTTAAAGTGGGAGAACCAAGGCGAGGGTTCTGGGCAGGCAAGGGAACCAGAACTTGTGACTGGAGTAACGGGGTTAGAGCTAAGTGTAATCAAGGAAATAGTCCAGGGTCAAATCCAATCAGTCAGAGCAGTGCAGTGTCGGGATCTGGAAGAATAATCCGTAACAACCAAAGGTTGGTTCAGGCAGCGATACAGAGATGGTCAAGGATAGGCAAAGGTCAAGAGACAGAACACAGACAAGAAACGCACCCAGTACCTATCTACAGTAGTACTATATAGGGTAGTGAACAAATGAACAAGGCGTCTTTTAATCTTTGAATTTTGCACCAAGCACAATGCTGCCAGAAGCAGGCGGCAAACCAGATATGGACGCTTGCCAAATCCTAGGGAAGTCATTATGGGTGTCCCCACTGCCCCTCTAGACCACAGGTACCTTTAGGGCAGAGACACACTGCAATTTGGGGAGATTAGTCGCCTGGTGACAAATCTCCTCTTCTTTAGGGTGACTGATCTCCCCGAACTGCCTTCCCGCCAGCTAGAATGTGAGGCAACTTCGGAAAATGAAGCACTCCAAGTGCCATCCCGCCGGCAAGGAGGCAGTTCAGGGAGATTAGTCGCCCCAAAGAAGAAGATACTTGTCACCAGGCGACTAATCTCCCTGAATTGTAGCGTGTGTCTCTGCCCTTAGTATGGCATCCCTTATCTTAGACCTCTTCAACATAGAGCTAGGGTACTGCACCCTCAGACAAAGAGTGGCATAGCTAAAGTGCCGTTTATCAGATGATTCACATGTATGCTGTTCTGGCAGATTACCAGTCTTGGATAAACACTTCTGCATACATCTCACTAAAGAGAAAACAGTTTCTTTTAGCAGAGCAGTTTACATTTTCTTTTCCAAATCCTCTGTTTATTGACATAGCTCTAAAACAATATTGTCTGTCAAGCACAGCTTAGGTTTCAAAGTACAAATAAAACCACTAGTAAAGCTTTAAAGGGACTGCTACACTTTCAATTCAGTATTCATCATGTTTTAAGCTATAATGCACAAGCCATGAATATTCTGTAAATTGTAGCCTTATAATCAGTGCTTAGTGATGTCATTGGATAGAATCGTTGCCTAGTGCTGTCATTTCTAATGACTCATTTACACTTGTGTATTACAATAATCTACCCCCTGATGTAAAAATAGAATTACATGACATGTATAAAAACACCTGGCTTTTTGTGCCTTAATATGGTCATGGGACTTCTTGTTGACTTCAAATATCCTTATATCTTACAATAAGGTGTACATTATTCCCTGTATAAATATCATTATTCTCCCTTTTGTTCTGTTTTCATTAGCGTCTGTGGGTTTGTTGGACACGTTTACTGTTTCAGTCTTGTGTACGTCTCCATTGTTTGCTGTTTTCATTCCACACATTCCTTATCATTCCCATAACCCACCTGCTGTGTCATAATCTACAGTATATCCATGAAGCGGTGGCCCTGCAAGCAGAGTAATGGAATTATGCTGCAGTAACACTTCTCTGTATTTTCTTTTGAAGGAGGCTTAAAGGGGTTGTTGACCTTCCAACACATTTTTTTTCAGTCCAATTTGGTTTCAGATAGTTCACCAGAAATACTTTTTCCAATTATTTTCTATGTGTGACAGTTTTTCTAATATTGAAGTGTCAAGTGTCATTGTTCACCTTCTAAAGCAGCTCTTGGGGGGGGGGGGCAGAATTCCAGATTTCATTAAAGGCAGCTGTTATAATTAATATCAGTGTTGCTAAAACTCTAGAGATGCTGCTGAAAAATGTATCAACTAAATGTTGCAAAATTGTAACAGTCTAGATCATGCACCTGAATTACTGAGCTGCCAGACTCGAACACCAGATACAGGAACATTAAACTTTAATCTTAGATTTTGGAAAAATGGTAAAAAAAATTAAAAAAATGGAAATTAATTGAAAAAATGTCTAGTTCTGGGGAATGAAAACTGAAAACAACTCAACTGAAGGTGGACAACTCCTTTAAGCTTAACTAATGAAATAGGGTACACTATGTTTTGGGCTTCTGTACCAGCCCAAGACAGCCACATCCCTTTAGAAGTAAATATCTGTGTCTCCAAAGATGCCCCTGTAGCTCCCCATCTTCTTTTCTGTTGATTCGCTGCACATGCTCTGTGCTGTCACCAGCGCTGATCCTGGGGCTGCTGCCGCCTGAGGCAGCAGCCCAGATGCCGCCCCCCTCCTCTCCCGCTCCGCGCTTAAAAATTAGCGTCGGAGCGGGTTTCAGGGGACAGTATCGCTAGTGCATTGAGCGCTATAGCGCTCTTTGCACTAGCTGAGCCGAATTTCCGGATTAAAACCCGGAAGTTCGGCTCTTAAAGTTACAAGAGGCGGCTTTTTGCCGCCCCTTGTAACTGGCCGCTCGCTGCCGCCTGAGGCAAGGGTTTCACCTTGCCTCATGGCAGAAGCGGCCCTGGCTGTCACTTACTGAGCTTCGGGACCCACTCACAATATACAGTACACATAGAATAGAAATGTCACAATATAAGGCTGATAATAATAATAATTAATACAGATAACTACTACATGGTTTTTGTCCGTACACTGCAAATTTTTCAGATTACCAGGCTAAACCCAGCGCAAACCACTATCGGGGGAATGTAATAATAGTCGCAACGTGCAAAACAACTCGCACCAATAAGAATAAAAATCCACATCTCGCAATGTAATATTGCTCCTTAAACTGTTGTTTACATTGCGAATTTTAATTGCACATTGCGAATTTTAACTGCGCACTCTTAAGAAGTGCTTGAAGGTGTCGTAATCTTATGGCGCAAACATAACGACTTTTTCAGTAAGAAGTTTTATTACATTTACTGCGCATTGGTGCAAACTATAAAATTCGCAACCGCTCTTCCACTGTCGGAAGTGGTCGCTAAACAGTTTCCAGGTTCGCAAAAGCTATATCAAATTCGCGCAAAGCATAATTTGTTTGTGCAAAAGCATAACTTTTCGCATTGCGAATAGTTTTTCCGTTACTGACTTTTATTACATTCCCCCGTATATCTTCGAATTTGGCATGAGAGCAGGCATGAGATGGCGGATTTTCAGATTCTGGCCTTTTGCAGCATCTGGGTATAATAAATCTTTAAAAATGTGTGTTATTTATTAATTAGTTTTTGCCCCAAAAAGCCTAACCAGAAAAAAATGAGTTTTAGTAAACAACCACCTTAATGCAAATATAGTGAAAATATAGGTTTGAGCAATAGCACAGAGAAAAAATGTAATAGTAGCCCAAAGGGCAGCCATATTAATAATTCAGAATATCAAATTTTGATTGGCAGGTGGCAGCAGCCCCTTAGGTTCAGTGGTTCAAATTCAAATGCTAATGTGGAGTCTGAAAGTGATCCCTGCAGCTGTACGAACTTGGGTTGTGTTGTTACGTTGTGATGCCAGTTCCAGGCAGTTCATGCAATCCTCTAGCTATATGAAAAAAACTATAATATTTATAAAGGCATACCTCCCAACATTTTGGAAGTAAAAAGAGGGACAAAAATTTTTTTTCCGCATGTAGCGCAGCAATTTTTTTGACCACACCCCTTTATGTTGCCACACACCCCTAATTACCATGTTTGTTTTACAAAATTTGGCACGTTATGAAAGTTTGAAAATATTTCTCCTTATCTAAACTGTGTTTTTGTGTCTCAAAATTGTTACAAAGTATCTTATTTGCACCTGTTAGTTGTTCTGGGCTCTCTGATAAAAGCCAATTAAGTGAGAAACTTTGTTTCTTTTTCTGGCTGTTCAGTGCAGAGAAAAGAGGGACTTTCCAGTACAAATGAGGGACTGCGGGTTGAGCTGTCAAAAGAGGGACTGTCCCTCCAAAATAGGGACAGTTGGGAGGTATGTAAAGGCCCTTGGTTTTTGCATTGTATCAATGTAACTTATACAAAGCACATCTCTCATAGCAGGCTCTAGTTCCGATTTACAGAGCAATGCTGGTTATATTTTGTACTAAACCGTGCTTTAAATGGACTGTATGCCACAGGAGAATCCAAATTGTACTTAAGAAGCAATTCTGTCATGCATACCATCTGTATAAACAGGGGCGGATAAAGACAAGAAGTAGTAAATGTTGCTCTTGGCTGGGCTGAAGGAAGCAGGGAGCAGGTGCAGGATTGACGTGGTTTTTCCTGTGTACTCCGGGAAAGCCTGGACAAACCGTGCTGCTGATCTTGCATGAGTTCCACTCTCTACTTTCCTGATGGGCAGCAGTGTCGGATATATATGGTTGCTTCTTTCCAATTGCCTGCTCCCGGATTCTGAGCTGTTCCCATTCCGTGAGATAAAATCACCTTGGCAACAGAAATAAATCTCTCATTTATGTTCTACGAATTTGGCCTGGCTCACATTACAGATGGTATTTGGTTTTATGGAAAGCAATTTGTGTCCACTAAGTTAAATCAGAGATGCCCATTCCAGGGGACACTGATTAACCAATTAGATGCTGGCGAGGCCCGGAGCTATAAATGACATTTGGAAAGAAGCATCGCTCTAATCGCAGAGGCAAGGAGCATTTTTAAGGGGAAACCTGTTGCCAAATTTCTTGCCATCTGTCTGTGAAAGAAATCTTTTCCGCCCTCTGTAATTTTTGCAATATTTATGTTTTTAGTTTTCAGACAATTTTCAATGTTTTATTTATGGAATGTTGATGCGGCTCTGTTTGTATATCTAGAGAATTTAATTCCAGTTTTGCTGGGCATATTGCTTTCATACATGTTTTAACACTGCTTTGGCGCTAGACAGGCCTGATACACAGATCAAAAGGGGGTACAATGAGTGTTTTCAGTTCATTATTTTATTCTATCTCTTAGCAATCAGAATAACATTTATAATTCTAATACATTAATGTCATTGTGGAGGGCATATATCTAGGCTGGATTTTCCCAACAATGCAGCTCTGTGTAAGTCTGAAATTCTCCCTATACAGTTACTTAAATACACCAATTCTTCCTGTGCACCGAAATCCAATACCAAGTTAGTTAGCATATTTTTATGATTTGCTCTCTAGTGAATACTCTCTCTATAAGAAGCGTGTATAATAGAACTGCTGCTGCAGATTAGCTGTGGTTACTTATTATTAAAATCCCCATTTGTAGAAATAAGTGAGTTTAAGGAATTCCGAAGCATAAAATCTATATTGCAAAGGGAAAACGATGGCTCTTTGCTCCATGGACAATAATTGCACACAGAGTTAACCATAATTGCGCACACCAGTTTTAGTTTAAGCAGAGTTTACAGTTTTTCTATTACACATGGGGCACAGTAATAAGGAAGTATTAAAGTAATTGCATTTGAAACACGGTGGTCTGTGCATTAGGCTAGATATTGTGGATGGCATTTTCACTTGCATGATAGCAGTTTTGTTTCTCTCTTCTTTTTGCAACTGAAAAAAAAAACTATTGACACTAGAACCAATTTTGATAAGTTACAAAAGGTTTTAAATAGGATAGGTAAGTGTTATGTTTCCTCTGTGTAGGTGCTTTGCAATATCACTTTAGAGTAATAAATGACTTGTTGCAAGAAATCATCTTGGGTACTGTAAATGATTTTTCCTTTGGATTTACTTATATACAGTCCCAGTGAGTCAAATTCTTCAGAGACTCCCATAGAATGATAAAAGATTTAAATGGTATAGGAGCCAGTTCTCCCTTAGGGCAGGGGCACATTCTAGGAGGTTTAGTCACCCGCCTCTTCTGCGGGGCGACAATCTCACCGAACTGCCTTCTGCCTGCTAGAATAAGAAAATGCCAGCGAGGAAACTTTGGGCGACTTCGGAAATCGAAGCGCTGCAAGTGCATTGGCGCTGATGTTTTCTCATTATTGCAGGGGGAAGGCAGTTCGAGGAGATTGTCGCCCCACAGAAGAGACAGGCGACTAAATATCCTCGAATCTGCCCGTGTACCCCTGCCCCTAGAATGGCTGTACAGTTTTTACAACCTTTTTTGGACTGGGGGGTGGGGTCGGGAATGTGGTCGTTAATGGGGTCGTCGGGGGGAGGGTTCTCGTTTTTTCGCACTGGGCTCGGCGGCCCAGTGCCGGAGTGTCTGTGGCCCAGTGCGGGAATGTCCGCGGCCCGGCGGTTGGGGACCCCTGGTTTAGCAGAGACATATAAAGGTATATGATCAATCACCATGAAAGGCACGTGTTGCGTAATTTAGTACATGATGTCAGTGAGTTCATGCATATGTCTAAATGGTTTAGGTAAGCCCATGCTAATGCCATTTTTAAAAGTTCATTACAAATATCAATGACACATGCAAACATTTTTTGAACATAACGTTCTGCCAACTAGAGGCCAACCAAGGATTAAAAAAAAACAATCTGGAATGCAGGAAGGAAAAAGGAAAAAATGTCCAATATTCTTACCAATATTATTATTAACATGTATTTTTAAAGCACATTTTTCAAATGAAAAAGGATCCATGTGATCCAAAACGTGTTATGAGAATAAAAGTTTGTTGCAGCAGAGCCTGCGTTTGGAGTGCTCCTTTCTACTTCATTGCTTAAGGTGTATCACAGTATTGGTGTCACAGGTAGCATAGAGTTTTTATTTTACTGAAATGCATTGTGTAGGATGTTGCCCTTTATAACTGCAGAGCAACACGTTTTTTTAAGAAGTTATAAGA
Organism: Xenopus petersii; assembly: GCA_038501925.1. Classification (NCBI taxonomy): domain Eukaryota; kingdom Metazoa; phylum Chordata; class Amphibia; order Anura; family Pipidae; genus Xenopus; species Xenopus petersii. The sequence continues at coordinate 192,343,420 of CM076672.1, read as the reverse complement.
TTCGATAGTGGTGTTGATGCAAGTAGGGGCCTAAATTATACTGTCAGCTGTAGTAGTAAAATTCAGAGTAGTGCCAGATTTAGATTTTATGAATCCAGGATGAGATACCGTGGCTGCAAAACTTGAAATATGGCTCTGAATCTTGGACATGGAAAATAACACCTAAGTACAAGTGCTATTTAAAATCTCATTTTGACTTTGATCGGGGTATCGACTACATAGCTGAAACAATTGGGGCCATTCCCATGAATGTATCCAGGGCTTTTTTTCTCCTTCCTCCATGTAAAGGTTGGACCTAAAGCTGGCCATAGACGTGCATATCTCCTGACCTATCACTAACCATTCAGATAAAATAAAATACAAAGAACAAATCAGAAAATGTTCTGGACCTTAATTCAAAGACAGCATACAAAAGTTATGTCTGACAAAAAGTAGTGACAGTCACCTATTGACAGTCACCTGTCTGATCGACTAAACGACCGTTCGCCAATACATTCCAACCTGTGCCCACAGCATTTAACAGATACCTTTGGATCCCACTTGAAAATAACTTTTCTTTTGCAAGAAACTTAAGTTACCCTATTTGGCAGATATTTCATTATCCTATTTTATTTGTATAAATAATATCCTTACAAGGGCCACGTCATACAAAAAATAGACAATAGTGCTTCAAAGACTCCATAAGCATATCTGTTTTTTAAAGAAAATAGTGAGCAGCTTTAGATTTTTAGAAATATTGCATTTCAAAAGGGCAAGACACTTACAAGGAAACTGCTGGAACAAAATCTAAAGTGTCCATTTTGTTATGCTAGAAGAGCTTTCTGAATATATTGAAATGCAAATCTATTCAGAAAATTGCTGTGTTCAGGATGAAGCACACTTATCACACCTTTCTGAACATCCCCTTTAGATCTTAAAAATGCTCCGGAAAGCACATTTTTAAGAAAATATTTAGATCCTTTTTTCTCACTAAAAGACTTAAATACCTGTATGCATGTGCTTGTGATTCCATCCATTGCTGCATTACTTTCTGTTTAATACGCCATTGTATATATATATATATTCTCTGAGAAAGGTCTTAGGAACAGACTGAAATGTCGACCTATGTTTTAATATGTAAAACAATAAAAGTTATGAAAGTTTAACTTATTTTTAAACCTTCCCAGTGTGCATCTGCATTTTTGGAACTTTGTTTAAAGCAGTAGTGGATAGCACCTGGGTCATATTGATTTGGTGGTGTGCCGAACAGATTGTTTATATAAGATTGTATATAAAACCCTACAGTCACTAACTCATTCATTAAAAATGTATGTGATAGGTACTGGTATAATGATCCATTATCCAGAAAACCCATTATTCAGAAAGCTCAGAATTAAGCGAAAGCCGCCTCCCATAGACTTCATTCTATCCAAATAATTAAAATTTTTAAAAAAGATTTGGTTTTTCTCTCTAATAATCAAGCAGTACCTTTATGTATGTTATTCCAAGTAAGAAATAATTAACATTATTGGAGGCAAATCAATTCTACTGGGTTTATATGGGTTTTTTTTGTAGACTTGAGGTATGGAAATCCAAATTACGGAAAGATCTGTTATCTGGAAAACTACATTTTCTGAGCATTCTGGATAATAGGCCCCATACCTCTACTCAAAAATAAAATTATAATATGGAGCAGTTGTTGCCCTTTGCACTCTCACTATACTTTGTGTTTCCATGTATCCTGCTGTATTTTGCCTTCCACGTGCTCCCTGTGTTCCATACTCTGCCTGCCCTATACTCCCTGTGTGTGTCATACTCTCCCTACCCTATGCTCCCTGTGTGTGCTATACTCTGCCTGCCCTATGCTCCTTGTGTGTGCGCCATACTCTGTCTGCCCTATGCTGCCTGTGTGTGTCATACTCTGCCTGCCCTATGCTCCCTGTGTGTGCCATATTCTGCCTGTCCTATGCTCCCAGGGTGTGCCATACTCTGCCTGCCCTATGCTCCCTGTGTGCCATACTCTGGCTGCCCTATGCTCCCTGTGTGTGACATGCCACAAGGCAGGAGCCAGTAAATCTCTGTAATGATACTTTTTAAATCTTACACATGGTAAGCAGACACAGCAGGCTGACTTTTGTTGGGGGAGCACACAAGGGGGGGTCGCAGGCCGCATAACTCAAAGGTGAACAACCCCTTTAAATTGATTACCCAAAACCATAGTTGATTTCCTTAAAAGGTCCATGGGCTACATGTACATCACTGAATCTGGAGAGTTGCAGTTTGGGGTTGGCAATTGCGGGGATCTGTGACATAGTTGGGTTCGATTTCTAGATACTGAACTGAGATTGTCAACCCAAATCTTGCACAGTGGAAACAAGGACCAGATATGCTTCCACTGCACATGTTCTTGACTAGGAATGCTATCGCCACCCAGGAGCCAGAAAGCAGATGTGATGCAGATGAAGATGCCACCATACCTAGCTTCTATGGGACCCATAGACCTTTCTGGGAAGATAACTTTGTGGTTAAAGTGAGTGCAGGCAGCCTCTTTGTTTTTTGTACTTTAATTCTAATTAAGTGAAGCTCAAAACTTTTCACACATACCTATATTGATATCTCTTTTAAAAACCTGGTTTTCAAATATTCTTGACGACGAAGCATTTTGTGTTTAAACAATGTATTTTGTTACATATTGACTATAAGTCTACAAGAATTTGCTGGAGAACCACAGGATAACATTACAATAAGCACAGATTTAGTGACATTCATGAATATTTTCAGAAACAATCTCTCCCCTGCCTAGACTTCCTGCAATGTGATATTTTGTCATGCACATAATATCCAGATTGAAATAACAGTGCTGTTATAATCTGTATGATTTGTTTAAGCCGAAACTGAATTCAAATGAGATCAGGTGTTCAAAAGGGTAAAACATTTATGACCGTAGGTGACATGAAATGGGAGCTGTCAGTATTCTAAATCTCGAATAAAGTGTGTTTATTATTTTTTTGTCTTACAGTTTATATATTTACTGATTTATTTGGGAGTTGCTCAGTCTATGTTTTTTTGCAGTTACAACCATCATACTCCTACTGAGTCAATGTCAGATTTCTTATGCTGTAACTGGCTGATTCCACCTTGATTCAGCAGTTCCCAATGCACCGCTGACAAACAGCATGATTGAGTTTTTTCCAGTAAAAATGTTAGGTTGAAAAAGCACAGTACTAAAACCATTTATATCTCATAAACTATTTTGAGAAAGAATGGTTAAGCATCCACTCAGCGCCGATTCTGGGGCTGCTGCCCCCATTCTCTCCCGCTCTGCGCTTAAAAATTAGCGGCGGAGCGGGTTTCGGGGGCAGTATCGCTAGTGCATTGAGCGCAATTATGTTAAAACCCGGAAGTTCGGCTCTTAAAGTTACAAGAGGCGTTTTTTTGCCACCCCTTGTAACTGGCCGCACGCTGCCGCCTGAGGCGCGGGTTTCACCCTGCCTCATGGCAGAACCGGCCCTGCATCCACTTCAGTTTAATGATGATTAAATCCTTTTTAAATTATTTTGCAAATACAGTTGCCATCTGTCTGGTTTGAACTGGACAGGCTGTTTTTTTAGGGGGTTGTCCTGTAAAATTTTTAAAAAATTATATTGCAAATTATAGCAGTATAGAACAGTAAGTATAGAACACTTACTCCTATACCCAAAAACCCAGTTAATCTTTCATGTGCTCTCTGGAATGCCAGATCTGTTTGCAACAAGCTCACCGCTATACACGACCATTTCATTGCAAATTCCTTTAACCTACTCGCACTTACTGAAACCTGGCTTTCTCCTACTGACACTGCCTCACCTGCTGCCCTGTCCTATGGGGGCCTACACCTTACTCATACTCCCAGACCTGGTAACAAACCTGGAGGTGGGGTAGGTTTGCTTCTGTCTCCCCGCTGTACTTTTAAAGTTCTTCCACCTGTTCCCTCTCTATCATTCTCCTCTTTTGAGGCTCACTGCATTAGGCTCTTTTCTCCTGTTTCACTCTGCATTGCTGTTATATATCGACCACCAGGACCAACTGCACAATTTCTGGACAACTTTGCTGCCTGGCTTCCTTACTTTCTTTCATCTAACATCCCATCCATCATATTAGGTGACTTTAATATACCTGTTAACATTAACAACTCTTCTGTCTCTAAACTTCTTTCACTAACCTCCTCCCTAGGCTTATCTTTGTGCTCAGACTCCCCCTCTCACTCCAGTGGTAACACTCTGGATCTCATATTTACCAGACTCTGTTCAACCACCAATTTTACTAACTCACCATTTCCCCTCTCTGATCACAATATGCTCACATTTCAACTCTCACTAACTCCCTCCTCAACCCCTGCTATTCCCCAAACACGTACTTACCGTGACTTGCAAGCTGTAGACGTGTCACATCTCTCTTCTTCCTTTGACTCTCTTCACTCTAATATCTCAGCCATCTCTTGTCCTAATGTGGCTACCTCTGTCTACTATAGTACTCTCACCACTGCCCTAAATGAGCTTGCTCCTATAAAAACGAAACGTTCTAGACCCAAACCACTTCAACCTTGGCATACTGCTCATACAAAAGCGCTCCAAAGACACTCACGTGCACTTGAGCGTCGCTGGCGCAAATCCCGTTCAGAATCAGACTTTTGGAGCTACAAATCTGCCCTGCGCTCCTTTAACACCAGCCTCTTCCAAGCCAAACAAACATACTTTACTTCACTCATTAACTCCCTTTCTAAAAAACCAGCACAACTTTTCTCCACCTTTAACACTCTCCTTTCCCCTTCTCCACCCCCTCCATGCACATCTGTCTCTGCTCAAGATATTGCTGAGCACTTCAAAAACAAAATTGACACTATTAGAAGGGACATTACACTACTCAACCCCCCTAGACTTCCACCACCCTCCCTTCACACTCCCCAGTCTCTCCTGTGCTCCTTCACCCCTGTCACTGATGAGGAAGTCTCAAAGCTTCTGGCCTCTTCTCACCTTACCACCTGCCCGCTTGATCCAATTCCCTCAAAACTTCTCTGCAATACCAATCCTGGTCTAATCAAAGCCTTAACTCACCTATTTAATCTTTCGCTCTCAACTGGACTGTTTCCTTCTCAACTAAAACATGCTCTTGTCACCCCCATTCTGAAAAAACCCTCTCTTGATCCCTCCAATCTTGACAACCTCCGACCTATCTCTCTGCTACCTTTCATCTCTAAACTACTTGAGCGCCTAGTCTACAACCGACTTACCTCATTCCTCTCTGACAATAACCTGCTAGACCCCCTACAATCTGGTTTTAAGCCACAACACTCCACGGAAACTGCCCTGACTCGACTAACTAATGACCTTTTAACCGCAAAAGCCAACAATCATTTCTCACTACTAATACTGCTTGATCTCTCAGCCGCATTTGACACTGTAGATCACCCTCTCCTCCTCCAGTCCCTCCAGTCGCTTGGCCTTCGTGACACAGCCCTGTCCTGGTTCTCTTCTTACATCACCAATCGTTCCTTCAGTGTCTCCTACAATGGAGCATCATCTTCTCCCCTACCTCTTTCTGTTGGAGTTCCTCAAGGCTCTGTCCTAGGACCATTACTATTCTCCCTCTACACTTCCTCCCTTGGCAAATTAATAAATTCGTACGGTTTCCACTACCACCTCTATGCTGACGATACTCAGATCTATCTCTCATCTCCTGATCTCAACCCAGAACTCCTAACTCGCGTCTCCTCCTGCCTGTCCGCTATCTCTACCTGGATGTCGCAACGCTACCTTAAATTAAACCTCTCCAAAACTGAAATGGTTCTCTTTCCTCCAAATAACACCAGTAGCATCCCCGAAGTATCCATCATAGTTAACAATTCCACTATCACCCCCTCTCCCCAGGCCCGGTGCCTTGGGGTTATCCTAGATTCTGCCCTGTCATTCACTCCTCATATCCAGTCACTTATCAAATCATGTCACTTCCACCTAAAGAACATATCCAAAATACGATCATTTATCACCCAAGACGCTGCCAAAATTCTTATTCACTCTCTCATCATATCGCGTCTAGACTACTGTAACTCGCTTTTAATTGGCCTCCCCCTCCAGAGACTGTCACCTCTCCAGTCCATAATGAACACTGCTGCGAGGCTCATACACCTCAGCAACCGCTCCTCCTCTGCCTCGCCATTCTGTCAATCCCTGCACTGGCTTCCGTTACCTTTCAGAATCAAATTCAAATTAATGACACTGACTTTCAAAGCACTTCACAACTCTGCTCCACCCTACATCTCTGAACTCATCTCTATATACTCACCCACTCGCTTACTACGCTCCTCTACTGACCTCCTACTCAACTCTTCTCTCATAACCTCCTCACATGCTCGCATTCAAGACTTTGCAAGGGCTGCACCCCTCCTCTGGAACGCTCTCCCACGGTCTGTCCGACTTTCTCCCACCCTTTCTACTTTCAAAAAATCTCTGAAAACGCACTTCTTTCGAGAAGCCTACCCTCACTCCGCTTAACTACCAAACGCAACACCACATACAATACCACATTTCTCACCCACTTACTTCGATCTTGCCCACTCCCACACCTTGTGTATTACTCCCTCCCCTTTAGACTGTATGCATATGCATAGGGCCTTCCTCACCTTTTTGTACCTGTATTGATTGTGATGTCTGTTACTCCATATATTCTATATATGTAATTTGTGTGATGTAGTTGTATAATCACATTTACTTTACAGTGCTGCGCAATATGTTGGCGCTATATAAATACATGTTAATAATAATAATAATAATAGCTGGTTGTGCGATTTGTAATATCATAGCCTGCCCCTAATGTCACTGGGTCCGCTTCCAGTGTTACAGCTCCACCTTCTGGCATCACCAACCAGTCCCTTTGTAAAAGACTTTGCAAAGGCATCTCTTTTCTTATTAGCGTTATAATAATAATAATAGTAATGAATGTTTATTAAACTTTCATTTTATTATTATCGATCATGGCAGCATTCAGATGTGTAATATTTGTGCTGCACAGCCATCCTGCTTAAAGGCAAAATGAGAACCCCTTGTGACATTTAGGGGGGTTATTTATTTATTAAAATCCGAATGCCAAAAACTTTTTTAGTGGAAAAAAATATATATAATATTTTGGGATTTATTAAACCCAGAGGCTGCAAAAGTCACAATCTGAAAAGCCAGCATCTCAGACCTGCCAAGGTTGCATATAAGTCAATGGGCGAGGTCCCTATGCTGGAATTAGCCAGAAAATCTGACTATTTTGGGCTTTTCGGGAAAAATCCCGAAAAAATCGAGTGATTGGGTTAATGTCCAAAAAACCCATATAATCCGAATTTTCGCGATTTTTCACGTGTTTGCCCCCCCCGTACAATTAAAAACATCATTATAGGGCTATTTTTTGCCAGATTCTTAGGGCTGAACCAGTCACCGCAGGTGACCAGTCGGAGGCTCTGAATATAATGTAAGTGATAGAAACATCTCGGGTACAAACTACATGTATACAACACAACTGTCAGATGTGAATGCCGCATGCTGCGTCTTCATCAGACAGTCATGTTGTGTGTAGTTTGTACCTGCGATGTTTCTATCACATTATATTCGGCGCCTTCAACTGGTCGCCTGCTTTTTGACGCTGCACGGTGCTTTTGTACCAAATCATTCTGTGAAGTTCAGCCCTTAAAGTAAAAATTTAAAAATAAGCCTTAGTGCAGTTAGAATATATTCACTTAATAATCGCTTTCATCACCTCCCAAGTAATGACTATTTCTCCCAAATCTCAATGCAGTATTTTGTGAAGTAACATGTTAATGAATGTGGCACAGTTTCCAAAACTTCAGAAAAATAGAAGTCTTATCCTGATGTAGTTAACTACATTCTTCTTCATGAAAGCTGATCAAAGCTGAAAGAAGAATGCGTAGCTCAGCCAAGAGAATCAAAAGAGTGTCAAAACCTGACATTTGCAGTTGAAAAATAAAATAAAATAGCATCACTGTGCTCTGTATTAATGCATACTGACACAATTCCTATAAGGTTACAAGTAATGTAGCCGTGTTACTTTGAGATCCCTTTAAAAATGTCATCCTCCGGGGCAACGTAAGCCTTATCTTTTTAAAATCAGCTTTACATCTGTCTTTTGCCATTGACCCCAATAGAAAGGATTTAAGTAGTGATTTGTCTAGTGATTTATCACCAACCATTTGAAGTTCCTTTCAATGAGGTCCAGCACTTTTTTTTATCTAGTCAGTTGTTTGTGTTTTCGCCTGTGTTAAAAAAAGGAATCCTTAGAATGTACTTGGGGTACAGATTTAAAATGTATGGTAACAGATGCAAATACAGCCTAGTCTGCTGGTATGCCAGGCTATGTTATAAAAGCAAGGTACAGGAGTGCTTTTGTGGACTTTGAAGCACAATGTTACTGTGTAGAACTGCTGGAAATCGCTAAGTATCCTTCACCATCTTTTCATCCACTGTGCTTTCACCTGTATTGCATTTCTGTTACTCTTTGGTATATTCAATATTTAGGGGCAGATTTGTCAATGGTCGAATTTCGAGGGTTAATAAACCCTTGAATTCAACCCTCGAAGTAAAAATCCTTCGACATCGAATTCGAAGGATTTTGCGCAAAAGCTACGATCGAAAAAATTGTTTGAATCTAACAATTTGTATTCGATCAAAAAAGAACTTAGCCTATGAGAACCTTCCCCATCACATTTCTAACATTGCAGCTCGGTAGGTTTGAAGTGGCGAAGTATTTTTTAAAGAGACAGTACTTTGACTATCGAATAGACGAACAATTTTTATTCCTAATCATTCGAATCATTCGATTCGATCGAATTTGACACAGTCGATGGTCGAAGTACCCAAAAAAAAAAAAAAAAAAAAAAAAAAAAATATATATATATATATATATATATATATATATATATATATACATTGTCTTAAATATCATTCTGATTGCTTCTAAACTTGAGCCATAACCATTTATCTCTCTTCACTTTTTTTAATTTACTTTTTAAAAATGTAATATAGCAAATGTTTAGTGTTTCCATGCGCCTTTATAAATAAGCTTTATTTACTTTGAAATAGCTTGAAGCTATATTTAAAATTAAAAAGCAGAAATCAAGATTATTTCAATTATATTGCTTTGATAATTATATTTATAAGCAACTGGAATGTTTCAACAGAGTTTTTAATACATAGACATATACTCTGTTTTTATGTTTGGAATCAACTAGTAGCTCTTGCTATAAAAATTGCATACCTGAGATGACAGCCTTGTTGCATCCTTGCTTAATAGTTTAATATTTAGTGCTAAGCACAACTTTACCTTTTTGATATAGTTTATACAGGAACAGTTGCCAGCTCCACGTTGTAGCTCCCACCCTTTCCAGCTATAATCAGGTGATCCCAGTGATGGCCAATAATTGGGTGTTTTAACATTGAAAGCAAGTAAGTTGCAGGTAACAATTAGTCCCTGAGTAAAATGTATAATAAAGCAATATAATGCTTAATGAATCAGATGAAAGTGAGTGTAGGATTGGCCAGACCAGGGATGACTTGTATTTGATGTAGTTGGCCAGCTTGAATATATTGCAATATATGGACAAAAATCCTTGGGGCTCATTTATAAACCCTGGGCAAATTTGCACCTTGGCAGTAACTCATAGCAACCAATCAGAGGTGTGCTTTAATTGTTCACGCTGCTGGTAGCTGAGAAAAGCTAATCACTAATTGGTTGCTATGGGATCCTGGCCATGTGCAAATTTGCCCAGGGTTTATAAATAAGCCTCCTTGTTTTCTTTAAAGGGGAGGGCGTTTTTAGTAACTGAATGCACAAGATATATGTCTGGGTACTTATCATTATTCCTGGGATTTAGGCTGTAACTAGCAATTAGTAGAGAAGGCATCCTCATAAAAGCACAACACATGGGTGACACTTTTTAATGAGAGCAAAGATGCCAGTTGCCACAGTACTGCCATACCACATCTTAAAACACTTTTTAAAAGTTTTTCATCAGTAATGACTTATTCTCTGAGGCGGAATTAGTTGGTTAATCGCAATAATACTATCCTTTGTGCAGTTCTTTTCATATATAGCTGATATTTAGTTTCCTTTGTTTTTTTAAATAATGTAGCCATTTTTTCTTGCTACACCCAGTTATTACCTATATTGTGCTGGGAATGGGCAATCTTTGCATATATCCAACTGGAGTAAATAGGAGAGCAGCATGCTTGGTAAGTGGATGTTGTTAGGGGAAGGCCATATATAAAACAAAGCTGCTTTTATCTGCACTTAGACAAACATCCGTAAAGCATATAAATGTACTCACACTTCTTCAATTTTTACTTATGACTTCATCTTGGCGCCAGAATTTACTTATGGGGGTGGGTATTTAATTGCCACATTGTTAGTGCACAATATCCCCATGCCGGACAGAAATGTCGGCTAAAGATGTATGTTGCATGAAATAAATATATTTCTTAACAATATAACAGTGAGTGCGGATCCTTTATATATATATATATATATATATATATATATATATATATATATATATATATATATATATATAGTGACAAACATTTGACAAATACAGCATATCCGAGGACAGGGCAGGGAAGCCAATGCTGCATCTCTACCACTGTTATTCAGCTGGAACTTGTCTGGAATTACCTGGAAAATGTTTTAATCTCTGAAGAATTTCACCAGTGAAGGAATTTCACTTTTGTAACCACCAGACAACCTTCCTTTATTAATATTGGAGGAACTGCAGACAATCTCTATGTCTGGCGCCCAAAAAAGCCTCCCATGTGGATTGAGAAAGATAGCCAGTCAGTACCTGTATGAGCAGTTCAGGGAAATTCAATTAGCTTCTCTCAAGGACCATAAAAGTGTACTGTATGTCTCCGCTATGTAACTCCATGAGAGCGTGTGACAAGCAAGACAGGCGATTAAAGAATATAACCCACAGAAGAAGGGGAACCTAAAGCAGAAAGTTTTTTTTCCCTCTATTGTAAAATGAAAGTACTTTGCTTTGAAATATAATAAAACAAGACTTGAAATATTACCTTAACAGGAGTGTATTACCTCAAGACAAGTTATAAATTGATTTTCTTGACATATGTGAATGCAGGATTGCTGAGTTATAACACTAATATTCCTGAGATTTATTCCTCTTTGCTCGTGAGGGAGAAACGTTTCATCCCAGTGTGTTATTCTTTATTATTATTATTATTATCAGCAGTTAAAGTGCGCTGCCCCACCCTAAAAATGAATACATTTCCCTTCCTCTTTCAAGTCTGTGAACTGTATAAATATATTTATAGCTATGGGATCTGTTATCTAGAAGCACATTATCCAGAAGCTCCAAGAAGTCATTGCTATTTCCCATAGTGTCCTGTTTAAACACATCATTCATTTTTGACTCTTTTTTTTCCTCTGAAATTATAAGTGCTTTCCACAGTGTAGCTGATGGCTTAAATAGACGTTTATGTTAAAACCTTCCTATTGTTTTTCTCTCCATGTTTTAAAGATACATATCTGTATAAATGGGTGTTTATAATACTTTCATAAGATGTCGTCTGATATATTTTTTAGACATAAAACATGACATTTTGCTTGCAGGGAAGGTAAAATCGTATTTACATAGTAACAATGTATTGAGGCAAGTAAATGCCACAATGGACAGAATTTCCAACAAATCTTTTTTTATGCAGCCCAATTACTCTTTAGGGAACTCATAAGAAACTCATTTGAGCAGCTGAAGGATTAATAAAACCATGCTGACCTTGTGATGACCACTGTAAATATTTCCTAGAGAAAAAATATTCATTCCATTGAAGCTTAATGACGAAATGGATCTATATATTTTAATAGCAAAGAAGACATAATGGTTATAGAACTAGTAGCTAAAGGAATGTTGTATGAGCTTTTGTGTTTTGTGTGTGTAGTTGCAGAGAGAGCACCCTGGCATATTGTGAGGGATGTAAAGAGTACAGTTCTGGGGTTTTTTTTTTTTATAATTTCCAAAAGGTCCCAATTTACATGCTATAGGTGTAGTTCTATAGTAGCAGAAAAAAACACACTATGCATCTTACCCCCACATGCAATAAAAAGCACTAGTTTTGCCCAGTAGCAACCAATAAGATGTTTGCTTTTAAACGGATGACCCATAAATTCTGCCTGCTGACTGGTTGCTATGGGTTACTGCTCCTGGGCAAACTTAGTGCCTTCCATCATATAACTCCTTTAGCGTTTTGTATAAAAATGGTATCTGCGCCGTTTTATGGCTGCCATAGCTAGAGGACAATAATTGCAAATTTGAGGATGAAGGCAATGCAGCATGCTTATTTATCTCAAGGAAGCCTGCGGGAAATCTACCATATGGCAGTGTTAACTATGGATGGAAATGCATTCATGAAATTAATTTTCACTATTTATGGTCAGCATGCGAGACCAAAGGTTCAGGTAACGCTAGATTAAATTGCAAAAATAGACTGGCATTTGCACAAGTGTTATAAATTGCAGTGTAGAGAAGCAGATATTTTAGTGTAATATTCACTTGTTAAATCTAAAAGGTCCTTTAGTGAGTAAAATGGTTTAAATAAGAAAGGATTCAGCCATGCCACAGATGAATGAATTTGGCACATCTTAATACAGTTATGGGACCTGTTATCCATAATGCTCAGGACCTGGGGTTTTCCGGATAATGGATCTTTCCATAAGTAGTACTAGAAAATCATTAAAACATTAAATAAACCTATTAACCAATAGGCTAGTTTTGCTTCCAATAAGATTCATTATATCTTAGTTAGGATCAAGTATGAGGTACTGTTTTATTATTACAGAGAAAATGAAATCATTTTTACAAATTTGGAGTCTACGGGAGACAACCGTTCCATAATAAGGAGCTTTTCTGGATAACGGGTTTCCATATAACAGATCCCACACCTCTAATTAGACCCCAGGCCAACGCTTCTGTTAACTAGAGAAATGACCTGCCTTGGTTACTGTTTCAAGCCACTTGAGAAAAGACCGAGTGGCTTGAGAAAAGACAAAGAGTGGTCTGAAACGTTGCCGGGTGTTTGGGGTCAGAGCCTATGTCCCAATAAAGGCATTTTAAGATAATAAATCGGTGACTGGTTGGACTTTTAGAGAAATGTGTTTGTGTCCCTTTTAGTTTTTGTTTAGAAAGCACAGTGCTCAGCTTTTTTGCTCTTAGTTTAGCAGAAATTTGTACATTGGAACTGTAAATAAGTAGGAATGGCAAAATCAAAGGTGGGTGTGAAATGTTTGCCCCCCCCCACAGTGATTTTAATCTCTTGCTTGAAACCCTGGGACAGTGAAACTGTTAGTTAAAGACTGCTCTTGCTGGGGGTACTTCTGTAGGAGCGTTATGTTTCCATCATGTTCTTCCTGGTTCCTACTCCTTAAATTTGGGTCTAATGTCTTATCTGGTCAGCTATTTTATAGTTGCTTGACCAGCTTTCGGTTAGGCAAATTAGTAACCAGACAGCAGGTCTTTTTGTTGTGCCGCGGTAAGACCTGTTTCTAGCACAATGCACAGCAATTAATTATTTGTAAAAGCAAACTGGCAAGTATCACATTTATTTATATGCCTAGAATACTAAAATTGGTTAATGGATATTCTGCAGCCTCTAACAAAAATATACTGTGTTCTTGCAAATGATGTAGAAGAATTGCCTTGTGTTCTAATTAAGATATTCATCCAAACAGATACTTGCACTGATATACACTATTGTTTAATGTGCCTTTGGGAAACTGTCAGACAGCTGAATGGCTTTTTTTCTTCTTTCAGTACATTTGTGATCAATTTCTGCAAGGCCTTTTCTTGGTAGTGGGTAAAATGAAGCCACATGTAAGAAGTAGTAATTATTGGATTGGTTACCTGTATCCATTTACTGAATGGAAGTTTAACATTTGCCTGCTGCTGTATAGAACAGGGGAGTGATAAATGCATTTGTGCATTTTCTAATAAAAAGATTACTGGATAATGAATATGGTTCTCCAGAGTGATACTATTGCTAATGAGTAATAAATGCAATCTGTGATAGAGTTCTAGCTAGCAGCCTAGACTGATTCTGTGCAAAGGCTTTGTTCAGCTTATGTTTCTTATTGCATGGAGTTTATTGTGCTAATTTGCACATATTTACATAAAATGATAATGTTGTGAGTGGAGTCCAGTGCTGTTAGATAATGACAGCCAACAAGAGATATAGTTGATCTACTCTATATACCCAAATCTAACCACAGCCAGCCAGTTGCATTGGAACAGGTACTCATCATAGCTGAGTGATATTGAATTACTTATTTCTGAAAGGCTCAAGGGAAATGAAATATGGTCCCTATTAATTATGTTTTACATGTCTTTAAATGCAAGTTAAACAGATACGTATGAATGATAGCATCTTAATTTGAAAAGAACCAATGAGTTAATAGGTTCTTTTGGAGAAAAAACAGATAGGTAGTATTATTTTGTGATGCTCATTGGAATAAGTAGATCTCATATATATCTTCATTCTTAAGGTACAATAGTTGAGTGGAGTTTGTAAATTTGAAAGCAAGATCTAATTTGCAGAACATTTATAGCAGAGGTTATGTCTCTGCTGCACAGTCACCCATTTAATCAAGTATTTACACTTGGATATCTAAACAACCTTCTTACTAATGTGAAGTGCAATGAATGTTCTAAATGTAGTGCTTTGCACTGAAACAGTTTCAATGCAGAATTAGAAAGTATGACTAACCAAGGCAGTAATAATAGATAATTACCACAATGAGCTACATAGGGTTAGTCATCAGCTTGACACTGCTTAGAATGTTAGATTGCTGCACATCAGGGAAGACATTAACAATGATAAAAACTGCACTAACATAGAGAAACAAATAGACCATTTTCTGCCTCACATTCTTACTGATGAAACTTGAAATTGGACACAGATGGCAAGGGTATCAATGTTACACTCTAAATAACTAGGTTTTTTGCTTAAGAATCTTGGATCCCAGGGTGAGTGTTTGAAAGGACGTATGTGTGTATATATGTATATTTGTAGACAGCACCCAATCTCCATCATATTGCCCCGGTGCACAGAATTTAAAACATGTAAAAGTATTTTTCTATATATATATATATATATATGCTTTATATTTGTGGATAATACCCATAGCTGTAGCAAGCAATGCCAGTTAGCAACAGGAAGGGCCATCGAGGTCAATGTCTTGTATTTGAAGGGTCACAGATTCATAGGAGAATCCTTCTGTACAACTAGTAAGGCCCAATCGATAATATGCTGTGCAGTTTTGGTCTGCAATCCTTTAAAAGAATATTAATGAAAATTATAAAATCAGATAAGTCCAAAGAAGGGCTACGAAGTTGATAAAGGTAATGGAGTAAAGGTATGATACATTGGGGTTGTTTATTCTGCAGCAGAGGTGGTTGGTGGGGTATAAATTTACATTGGGACTATTTAATAAACTCTCAGATGAGTTATTGAACTAACTAGAGAATGTCACCATCCAAGTATGATTGGAAGAAGGGAGCTTGTTTTGAAAAGTTGCTGGTGAATTTAGTTTTAACGTCTTGAGTGCCCTGGAGTGTCGGAATTTGTAATATGGAAAAGTTCTCCATTTGCATAAAATATTATTTATTTATTTATTATTATTAGGTTTTAATTAGAAACAACAGTAACATAATAATTTAACAACCCCCTCAGATGTTATCCTTTCCTATATCTTTATGCTTTTGGAAAATGTGCACTGTGCTACCGGGATCATCGCCTACTGCTACAGTGCCACAATGACTGCAAGATTTTATAGCACTCGTTTATCACTGCTGCAGTGTAAACACTGTCATTTCCCCAAGCTAAGCCACCTAAGGAGTTTAATTAAGGCATGCACATTTTAATAGGGAATTGCAAGTAAACGCGTGCCTGCAAATTCCAGCATGGTGCATTGCTATGCATATGATACTTGATTTCAAGTAAATAGCTCAGTTTGCTTTTACATCTTAAAAGGAATCTAATAATTGCCGAATGCATTCTCTGTCATGTGGAACATTTCTACACTCTCTGTAACCCTCTGTGACTTCTCTGTCCGTCATCCATATTATTCACAATGTCAAATTCATATCTGTAAAAGAATAAATAATAAAACGAATAAAACTCCGTCAGGAGTGGGGAACTGTATACACCACCTGGAATCTCAATTGTTGTACAGCATGACCCAACTTCACAGAATGCCCTGCTACTGCCTGCTCTATGTTTTTTGTTTTTATAGCCGACTTATGCTCCCGTATTCTATCCTTCACCTGGTTGGGTAGTTAGGGGAGAGGACTAGTAGCAACATATTTATATGTCTCGTCATCAGACGACTGATGCATCACTTTTTTAATTTAAGACCTCGTCCATGGGTTACTGATACTAATGGATGAGGTGACTTATATTTAAAAAGTGACGCGTCTTGTCTGCATATTTTATAACCAACAATTCATTGGACATTAACTCTCTCAGAACAGTATTTTGGTCTCTAGTTAGGTTATAGGGCATAAAATGACAATACCCCTTTCTGACCTTAGTCTCCAATTCAGACAATTCTCTTGTGACATTAGTGATAAATGTTTCAATAAACACATTGTAAACCTCGGGAGAATACTGACTAGGTTTCTTAAAGATTTAATGCACTCCCCATAAAAGTGTTCAGACTTCCTGTTGTCCTGAAAAACCTGTATAGATCAAGGTCAAGTTAAAAAAAAAATCAGGGCATGAAGTTAGTCAAAAGTCCCTTCTGTACAACTTGTAATTGCGGTGGAGTAAAAGTCACTAATAAAATATTTACCACTGTTTGGGTCTGCGTTTGTTCGGTGGGCGCCATTGTTTGTTTGTTTTTTTTTTGTGCGTGCATCCTCCTTGTTTTCCTTCTTCGAGGTGGCTGTTGCCTATGACCCATTTTGACTTTCGCTAATCTTAATCAGCAAGCAGTCCACCATGTTCTTTTCTTAAACCAATGAGAAAAGTGCAGGCACGGGTCTTACATGCATTTTAGACAAGCTCTCTATACAGATTGACATGCTAGTCAGATACGCCTGCTCTATTCTTATTGGTGGCTGGTAACAGAAAGTGACTAACAGCAGGCAGCTGTATATGTTTAGTGGCAATGCTCACAGAGCTCAAGCTGAAGGATTTTCCCAAAAATGAAAATTCAAGCACATTAGTCTGGCAAACCGTAGAGCATTATCAATTTCTATTAATTTCAAAATTGTTCCACATGGCATAAGGAATGCATGTAGCAATTATTCATTTTGGCTTAAGATCCTCTTAAAGTCCTTTAAATAGTTTTAAAGCATTATTGCAATAATGTGAGCAAATACAAAGCATATGTAATGGCTGGAAACCCTGGGTGACAGCTGGAGTGGTCTCACTCTTTTTCTGCTGTAGAACCAGTAATTGTGTGGTACAGATTAGGGAGAGACAAACACAAAGTGAAGAACTGGCAACGGTTAGGCCAGACAGCAAAAAATCTGAATATAAGCCAAGGTCAAACTCATCTGATTAACAGACTAAGCCAGAACCAAGGTAATCAGAGCCAGCTTGGGCAAGTAAACCCTGCAAAGAATAAGCTTTTAAAGGGGAACTATCGGAGAAATGAAAATTCAATATACAATTTAATATAAGCTTCATCGTACTGAAATAAGAAACTTTCTAAATACAATCAATTAAATATTCAGCATTGTTTCTGAAATTATTACGTTTATCTTCACTATCCCTCTCTCACGTCTGTTTCTCTTCATTCTGTCTTCTTGCAGAAGTTTCCTTCCCTATCCAATGTATTCGAGCTCACTCAAATAACTTGATTCCAGTACAAACAAAGTCTAACAAAATAACAGCCTTTTGCACAAATTCTGCATGTAGAGAGACATGATGTCTGGGGATTTTAATAGATTGAGCTTCTAGGCAAAAGGAGCCCCCCTATAAGATATATTGGATCTAACTGTCAATGAATATTTGGCACCCAACTCCTGCATGAAGACAGAAACAGATGCTGAGAGAGGAATATTGAAGATAAACTTGATGACCTTATATTAAATGTTCATTTTCGCAATAGTTCCTCTTTAAAGAGAAAAGAGCACCAAGGAGCACTGGGTACTGAGACATTACTCGGACTCAGACATGCCCCAGCATTGTGCTGTGTTTGTTGATGTGCAGGCAACCAGGTACCGACGCTAAGGGGCAGATTTATCAAGGGTCGAAGTGAATTCGAGGGAATTTTTGAAGTAAAAAAATTCGAAATTCTAAGTAATTTTTTGGATACTTCGACATTTGAATAGGTTACTACGCATTCGACTTCGAATTCAATTAGAAGTAAAATACTTTGAATATTCGACCATTCGATAATCGAAGTACTGTCTCTTTAAAAAAACTTTGACTTCAATACTGCCAAACTGCTATGTTAGCCTATGGGGACCTTCTAGGGGACCTTCTAGAGCATTTTTCTAAGTTTTTGGAAGTCGAAGTAAAATCGTTCGATCGATCGCTGAAATCCTTCGAAACGAACGATTTTAATTCGACCGCAGGATACCCAAATTTGCTGAAAAAGACTTTAACTTCAAAGTCGAAGTATTTGAATTTGATTGTCGAATTTCTAAGTATTTTTGACTTCGAAATTCGACCCTTAATAAATCTGCCCCTAAGCGTTTGGAGAGCGTGCCTACAGAAGTTGCATACATTGCTTTTGAAAAAAATGGCTGCAATAAATTTATAAATGTGAGATCTTTATTCTATACTTAAAAGTAAACCATATGGTAATCTGTAACCACTTGCTATATATTGCATGCAATTATGCAACTCCCTGCTTCTGTCTGCATACTGAATTATAGTTTGTATAAGTTAGGTCAAAATTGGCAGCATTTCAAATAAATAATTAAATGTGAATGCGAGTTTACTTGGGTGTGTTGGTTACTTATTGGAATGTGTTTTGGAAAGCCTAATAACTAATCATTTCTGTGGTTTTAGCTCTCCAGTCATGTTTGGTTATTACATTTTGGATATTTGAGCTGCCACTAATTTACACAGTAAGTCTCATTTCAGCAGGGGACATAAGCAGGGGATGCATTACTCCTCAAGACATGTACCAAGTGGTTTGGAATAAAAAGATAAGTTTAACTTGTTTGCATAGAAAGCTAAATATATTCTAATCATGTTGTAAAAATGCAAATGCAAGTTTTGTGGATCTTTGCAGGCATTTAATTCAGCAATTGTATTTAAAAGATATGCACTAATATTATAGTGTTATAGAGTTATAGAATGTTATTATGTGTATATAGGTCAAACATAACTTTTTGAAAAGTAAACATAATTTCAAGCAACTTTGCACTATACATCAATTAAATAATATGCAGACTTTTTATGATTTTTAATGGTTTGGAACAGTTCCCTAAGCCTAGCCCCCTGATCTCCTGCTGATCTGTCTGACTACTTTGCTGAGCTGGCTGACTACTGTTACTTTGTATCAACAGCCAGCTGTCCTTAAACTGCATCCTCCAAACCCCACAATTCCCTGCACATGTGATTTTGATAAGAAATGGACTATCCCAGTGCAATGCATTGTGGGTTATGTAGTTTCTGTAAGCTGTGGAGAAGTTGTTACAATTTGTAACATAAGTGTTTAGTCCCTGCTTCCCTGCCAGAATTTCAAATGATGCAGAAAGAGAAGAACTGTTAAACAGCTGGATTTCAGCATAGAAAATGGCATTTATTCATACTTTTTGAAGAAATGAGTAACTGTGTTGGATATATTAGGGGTTTCTTTGTTATGTGGGCCACTTAATCAAATTTTGGTTTGGAAGCCGGAGTTCCCCTTTAATCTCACTTCTGTCCACAAGCTGTGCATTGGGAGTACTTACTATAGGTATATAGTCATTGCATCAGCTGTAAACTTGTCATTTTAGAAATTTGTATGGAAATATTTTGTAAGGGATGTAGAATTATGAGTACAGCATATTTGTAAAAGCATTCTAATATCTGAAACAAAGACAGGGGCATAAACTGAAGTCCTAAAACCTCCAGCAAAATAATTTTATCAGATTGATTTTCCTTCTGACATTGCCAAATACCCTGTATTATAATAAACCTTCTTGGTCTGTTCCCTGTACAGTTACATACTAAAAAAAGAAGTATAAGGAATGCACAGCCATTAACACTCAATATACCACAGAGGTGAGGGGATTATTGGTTTTATCTTTGTTTATGTCTTAATTCCAACACTTAATTGAGACAATTATCTCTATCCCATGCCCTCTATGGTATGTTTATACAGGTTTATCTCTGCTACGATTGTGTGTGCTAAAGGCTTCAATGTACAAATCCCTCTGAATAAGTGAGCAATGTTCTTTGAAGTGTCTATCCCCACACCAAAAAGTGTATAATGCATATTAACATTCATAGCACATTACAGCAGTAACCACAGCAAATGCTATGTATCCATTTAACGGTATTGTATACTTTACATGGTCTGGAATATTTGTATAGCAAAAGCCCACAGCAACATTCATTATTGGTGAATAGGGCTGCTTTACCATATTTCGCCAACAGCAGACCTAGGCAATTCAATACCGTAAGTGGCAATCGATCACTACAATACCCCTCTTCCGGATACAAGTCCACTTGGATAGCCTCCATTCATTATGTTGCAAATACTTTCAACAATTTGAGTCTGATTGGAATGGATCTCAACAGGGAAGTTTCATTTGAAATTTCACTGCGTTACCTTAGCATTTGGCCCTACATGGATTGCACTACAGCTTAATGCATCTGTGCAGTGAATCCCACAGATGAAAATGTGTCAGGAAGGCACCATCTGACCCATCAACTGGGTAGGTAGGTACCCATGATATTTTGACAGCTTGATAAACCAGCTTAAATTCCTCCTGTCATTGGTCTAATGAACCAAAGAAGTGAGATCAAGGGGCATATTTATCAAGGGTTGAATTTAGAATTGAAAGAACTTCAAAATTCGAATTAAAAAAGACCAACCGAAATTAAGTTGTTTTTTTTGGTCAAATAGGTCTGTTTTTGATCGAGTAGGTCCGTATTCGCTCGAATTGTACGAATCGAAGGAATAGTTCATTCGATCAAATTCGATTCTAAGTTTTTCCCAACAAAAAAACTTTGATTATTCAGAGTCCACCAATTGACTCCAAATATGTCATAGGAGGTCCCCCATAGGTTAAAACTGCAATTCGACAGGTTTTGTAAGTTGATTGGTCGAAGTCGAATTTTTAAAGACGGTACATGATAAAGTTCGATATTCTAATTTTTTTCAAATTCAAATCGAATTTGGACTATTCCCTAGTCGAAGTACACAAAAAATAGCTCAAAACTTTATATTTTTTTTCATTTGAAAATTCACCTTGATAAATCTGCCCCTAAGTGTAGAATGAAAATACTTTCAGTTTCACTGTTATGCAATAGGCATAAGGTACATCCAATACAAGTTCACTTATTGAAAGCGTCTTGAACACAAGTGTATACTGACCCTTAAAAGCTATCAAATCTTCAAATTGTACGTTTCGCTGGTATATTTATTTTTAACGCTGGCTGTTAAGGCCTGGGCTTAATTGATAATGAGTAAATATTTTAGAAAAGTCTCTTGCTTCTTACCCACGGTTTCATTTGTATTGTAAGGTACTCCATCTCCAAACCACCAATTGCTGAACAAATCATAAGCACTCCTTTTTATGGTTACCTTATATCAAGTCCTTTACAGCAATTCACAAATGCTACAGTGGTAGTATTATATTCTGAATGACCATAGCCAGTAGAATTACATAGTAGTTGAACGTAAAAACCTTACTCTTGTGTGTGTAATAAGCAGCACAAAGTTTGCCCAGTTACAGTAACCCATAGCAACTAATAACATGCTTGCTAAACTGCTGATTTGTTGCTATAGGAGACTTTTTGCACCTTTTATTACATAACCCCATTAATATGGAGCAATATTGCACTGCCTTGTGCTGGTGTACATGTGCATTCTGAATTACCTTCCGTTTTTTTTCTACTGAAAAAATAAGGTTATAATTCAAATATCTTAAGCTCCTAAGTAGCTTAGTTACTTTTTCAAATTCGTTTATTTTTCCACTCTAGGAAAGCAATTTTCCTGTTATTAAAGGATACTGTATATTATCTGACTGACTTATAGAGATAAATGCAAGCTTTCAAGGTTATTATTTTAGCATCCCTCCATGAGGCATATCGAGATACCTCTTGAATGCTGTAAATTAATTTTCCTATATTGCTCCAACGTGGTTTAACTATTCGATTAGCACTGTAAACATGGAATGTAGTCTTCCGATAAATACTTGTTTTTAATAGTTTCCAGCAGCTTTCTTTTATATTACAATGGGGCCCGTAAGTCTTGAGATTGGAGCATGCTATGTTAAATATATTTGCTTTAAGTTATATTATTTCTGAGACTGTTTTTTTCCCCATACCTATGGATTCAGTTAACAGACTTTAATGTTCATGTTCATTGTGCCTGGACCAGTGTGATTTCATAAAATGCACAAGGCATATCCCCAGATGATCACTGACACATGGAAGCTTTTCTAATATTGTGCAGAACTAAATTTAGGGGTAATATTGGTTGAGTGTAATATAGAGGTTCCAGGTCGGAGAACTGCTGCACCTGGAGGCTTCAATCTAGACTTTGCTGTGCTGCCAGACAGATTGATAGCCTGCAAGCCATCTTGAAGGAAAAATACAAGAGCATAAATATGGCACCATGAAGCTACAAAACTTAAGCACACAGATCATAACTAGGACCTTTGGGATTCTGCAATTCAACCAGGCCTAATTATGAGCCCTATTTTAATAAATTATGTGCATTACAGGCAATTTCATTTCTTATTTTTCTGCCAGAAAAACAGGGTATATTTTTAATGCAATCTTTTATTTGATTGCTCAAAATTTTATTATCTGTGAAATGATAAACTCATAGCTTTTACTGCAAGAACATTAGCTGCACATTTTTATGTTTTTTGGCTTTGGCTGCTCATATTCTTACATTGCTTAGAAAATAAATATTTTATGTTGTTTTGGTTTTTTTTTTTTTTCATTTTAATACATCTGTTTGGTATAATGGGGTTCAGTGTATATTTTGAGAAAAAGGTACACCTGCATTTCTACCCCCAGTCTTCATGCATTGTTTTACTTTGTAGTAGTGCATCTCTTAAAGGAGAAGGAAAGGTTAAAACTAAGTAGCCTTATCAGAAAGGTCCACCTAAATATACCAGTAAACCCTCAAAGTAGTGCTGCTCTGAGTCCTCTTTCAAAAGAAACACAGCATTTCTTTCCTTCTATCGTGTACACATGGGCTTCTGTATCAAACTTCCTGCCTTCAGCTGAAACTTCCTTGCCCCAGGCGTGAGCATGCTCAGTTTGCTCCTCTTTCCCTCCCCCTCCCTTCTCTGCTGTAATCTGAGCCCAGAGCTATAAGTGAGCAGGGAAAGACTCAGGCAGGAAGTGATGTCACTCCAAGCTAATACTGCAGCTGCTATCCTAAACAAACAGAGAGCTTCTAGAGCTTTTTACTCAGGTATGGTAAAACATTCTACAGAATAAATATAGCATTCTAGCTTGCACTATTGCAGCTAATCTATTGGCAATAAAATGCCTCCGTAGCTTTCCTTCTCCTTTAAAGGAGAACCAAACCCTTTATATTAAAATCCCCTACCCTACATAGACCAGCTTCCTGCTCCTTCCCCAGCCTAGGTGTTACCCTCGGTAAATGCCCCTAACTCTTTATTTACCCCTTGTTGCCGATTCAGCACATCGGAGTTCACGGGCGCCATCTTCTTTTCTTCTGTAATCTTTGGGTCTTCTTCCGGCACTTCAGAAATTTTCGTGACTTTTGGTGCATGCGTAGTTGTTAAAAAAAATAAATAAATAACCCGTCATACTGCTCCAACTGCACATGCGCTGATACAGTGCTAACTTCACGAAGATTACCGAATAGAAGAAGACGACGCCCATAAACTCTGATTCTGCAACAAGGGGTAAGTAAAGAGTTAGGAGTATTTACTGAGGGTACCATCTATGCTGGGGGGGAGCAGGGAGGGTGTCTATGTAGGGTAGAGGATTTTAATATAAAGGGGTTGGTTCTTCTTTAAAACTATTACCCCAATATGATCTGGTGTGTGTGTTTTTTACCTTCTATCCAACTGGTTACCCTTTCAGTCTTGTTGAACTACTAATATCCATAACAAACAAGGGAAAGTTGTGCTCACCACTATTTTTTAAAAACATTAGGCGGGGGTGCAATGAGGGTGTGACCACAAAATACATATAGTCAAATACAAGAGTCCTCTGCACTCAACCCATTATCAATATATTTAAGACAGAGACATGTTGTGCATACTGCTACTGAAAAATGCCTTACCCTTTAAACAAAACAGGGATTGTTTGTCCATATATTGCAATATATTTAAGCTGGCCAACTACGTCAAAGTCATCCCATATCTGGCCAGTCCTACGCTTAATTTTCATCTGATTCATTAAGAATTCTATTGCTTCATTGTACATTTTACAAAGGGACTAGGTTTTACCTGCAACTTACTTGCTGCTTTCAAAGTAAACCCCCATACTTGGCTGCCCTTTTATTAGACACCAGTGAGATCACCTGACTATAGCTGGGAAGGGTGGGAGCTACAACATGGAGCTGGTCACTGCTCCTGTATAACTATAACAAACAAGGGAAAGTTGTGCTCACCACTATTTTTTAAAATCATTAGGCGGGGGTGCAATGAGGGTGTGACCACAAAATACATATAGTCAAATACAAGAGTCCTCTGCACTCAAATAAAAGGGCAGCCAAGTATGGGGGTTTACTTTGAAAGCAGCAAGTAAGTTGCAGGTAAAACCTAGTCCCTTTGTAAAATCTACAATGAAGCTATAGAATTCTTAATGAATCAGATAAAATTGAGCATAGGACTGGCCAGATATGGGATGACTTTGACGTAGTTGGCCAGCTTAAATATATTGCAATATATGGACAAACAATCCCTGTTTTGTTTAAAGGGTAAGGCATTTTTCAGTAGCAGTATGCACAAAATGTCTCTGTCTTAAATATATTGATAATGGGTTGAGTGCAGAGGACTCTTGTATTTGAACTACTAATATCCCATGACTAAGGCATTTTTTCCTTAACTTTATGTAGTATTATAGTTCAAATCTGCCCCGTTGTAGTAACCTAGAGCAACCAACCCGTGATCTATAGTAATTATAGAACTTTTGGCATAATGCAAATGTTGGGCTCCATTTTTTTTTTCTTCTGCTGCTTTCTAGTCTGGAATTTCAGCAACTTTCTCATTGTTAGGGATCAGGGATGGGCGAATTTGACCCATTTCGTTTCGCCAAAAATTCGCCGCCGGCGAAATGTCACAGGCGCCCATTAAAGTCTATGGGCGTCAAAAAAAATTTGTCGCGCGGCGAAATTATTTTGTCGCGCATCTTTTTTTTTTGACGCATGTCTCCATAAAAGTCTATGGGCGTCATTTTTTCGGCGAAATGAGGCGAAAAAATTCGCCCATCCCTATTAGGGATCAATTTAACCTGGCAACCAGGCTCTGGATTAATTCAAAAAGAGGGGACCTGAATATAAACATAAGTTTAAAAAATGGGAATAACAATGAAATTGTAGAAGACCGATGGCAAAGTTGCTAAGAATGGGACATTTTATATCATCCTAAAAGTTAACCATAGCTAAAAGTTAACCTGAACCTCTTTTTAAATGTGCATAGTTTCCACCTGTAAGTTTAAACTTCAAGATACAGATGGGGTTGAGAGCAAGGATATGTAAGTAAAGAGACAAATTGCCCTTATGTTTACCATATACAATTAGAGAATACATTATAAAGTATGCATATATTAGTGATTTTAAGAGAGAAGTGCATGTACAGTATGTCTTATAATTACATTTATAAAGCAAAAGGCACATTTGCTTGCAACTCCTTACTTTCTCAGTCAATTTGAAGCAAGACTTTCAGAAGCTTATAAAAATGTAATATGCCTGCTGGTATCTATGAAATATTTCTGCCACTGAGCGTAATTAAATGAGTATTGTCTAAAAAAGCAACTTTTTTAACCCCATGTCAGATTTCAAAATTGAAAAAAAAATCT
Source organism: Xenopus petersii (assembly GCA_038501925.1). NCBI lineage: Eukaryota > Metazoa > Chordata > Amphibia > Anura > Pipidae > Xenopus > Xenopus petersii. The sequence goes on along the minus strand of CM076672.1, from coordinate 192,317,222 downwards.
GTTTGCTCTTTAAATTATGTACACTGCTTAGATCTAGAGGATCTTTGGAATAGATGTGAATTCAGAGGAACTTAACAGCCCTATCTTGAGTGATGCTTATTTAAAGGGGGCCAAAAAATGCTAAATAGCAGCAATGTCCAAAAAGTCTCTGGAGTTTTCCCTTTAATCCGACCCGAATACTCGTTCTCTTCTAGTGTAAAGTCCACTAAAAGTCAATATACTGTAGATGTCAGCGCTAAAAGCTAGGGAAAATTAGAAATGTAGCAGAGGAAAAACTTATAGTGTAGTAAATTTTTTCCCAAACGGGATCCTTGCTGAAATTTTAGTTCACAATCCAAATCCCTGTTCGATAGCTGGTAGGGCTTTCCAAGAAAATCCTTGCATCACCACTTCTAAGAACCCCTAGTTCTGGAAGGAAGGATCCGTGTTGGGAAGTTAGTTTGGATCTTTATGTTATTTTTACATGCTGATTACCATATGAAACGTTTGTGAGTACCCACCTATTATCAGCATGAGGTGTATGATTATAATTTAGAAACATGGCTCTGTGCATTGTACTGTACAAGTGGGTGACTAAGTTTTTCCTCTGCTACATTTCTAATTTTCCCTAGATTTTGACCTCTACAGTATATTAATTTAAAGGGGGAGCAGGCACTGCACCAGGTGCACAAGCAGAGATTCAGGTTGAGCTTCACAAATGCTAATGAAAAGAAAAGGTATGCTTCCAGAACATGATCCGCTGGATTATCCAATCTCGACAGTATAAAATGCTAACATTTTTGCACTTTTCTTTCTATGATTGTCTGCTTTATGCTTTTGCCAATAAATTGATTTTGTATTAGTTAAAAAGAGCTCCTGTTAGCTACCATGCTATTGCATTCTAAATCTTAGTAACCACTCCTATCCAAGTCTTAGGGGTAAATTTACTAAGCGGCGAAAAATTAGCCATCGATGGCTTTGCCGCCATCGCAACACTTCACCAGGCAAAAATTCGCTCAGACAACGCTAACTTACTAAAATGCCAAGTTGCGTCCAGGGTGCCGAATGCTGGCAAATTTTTGCTAGCGTTACTTCGGCAATCAAAGCGAAGATGTGCTAACGTTCAATTATGCCAACTTCGTTAGAGGTCTTCACTCAGGCTAATTTGCATACAGCGGGAAATTATAAAGTTGAATGGACATATATGTTGCAGCAAATACACTACACTACACTACACAAGTCCAGGGGACCTTAAAAAGAAAATTGAGTTGTTATAATGCCCTACACATGTGCCGTATGTTAAAAATTTTTTTGGGTAACCGGGTTCGCCCATACATTTTCTAAGGACTTTTGTAGGCTATCACTCTGAAAAAAGGAAAAGAATCCACCGTTTTTTGCTAGAAACTTTTTCCACTAAAAATATGATGTGATTGAGGAAGATCTATGTACTCCCAATGCACTTCGCCTGGTCTGAGCTGGCGAAGGCAAGCCTGGCGAAAGAGGTAAAGTTGAATTTGAGGAGTAACATCCATTGCCAGAGCGAAAATTCGCCTGGCGATAGAGTGCGAATGTTAGTGAAGCTACACCTGTGCACATTAGTAAATCGTCGAAGTGCCCGAAAGTGGTAATGTTGGCGAATTGTTGCCAGCGTTATTCACTTCGCCCTTTAGTAAATCTGCCCCTTTGTCGTACAATTTTTCCTGGCTAGTCTTGGACAACTTTAGAGTATTTGAATATTAATTCATATATCAGAAATGTATACAAAACTCCTTTTGAAATATATTATTTTGCTACTGACTCTTTTTAACAGCATACAGAATTAAGTAATAAATAATCAGCAGCACGCATTAAAGTAATTCGATTTTGTTTCGAAAGGACATGTCTCTCTTATCAAAGTCAGAAACAGTGTCATAAAACATTTTCCAAGGAGGCAGCTTTCATTTCTAAGACTAGAAGTGCAATCAAGCAATTGCTTTGTCCTTTTAGCCTGTTGTACCTGTGGAGCAGGAAGCCGATGCATCCATTTTCTATAGCTGTTTGCACAGTCTGACTTTATTAAGTGATGGCCTGTGCCTTGTAGACAGTATAAACTGCTTCTTATTCATTTATCATTAAAACAAATATAAAATGATTTATTCTGAGCAACATCTCTGTTATGTGATGTCTTGTTAAACATTTTTGTTCCTTGATTTGCCCATGAGATTATTATCTGCTCTATCTTATTTTTGTTAAATGGATACTTGTGTCAAGACACATTTGTCTGTCTCTGGTACCCCTTTCAACAATACCTTTGTTTTTCTTATTCTATTAAGAGCTCCATTCTGCTTGCTTTCTCATTTTGTAGATACTTAGTTAAAGGAGAATTAAAGGTCTTGACAGAATTTAGTTTCATTGGGCTGTTTACTTCATGCAGGTACTTCATCCCTAGTAGACTACTTGCAAACAGGTTTACTTGCCTTCCTCAATATCATTTCAAAGCTAAATTGGAAGTCTGTAAACTAGCCTCATTAACTCTTGTAATATACAGAGTAGTCCTCTGGATCTTGGTCTGTCTTGGCCCATCCAATTGAAAGGAACCCTTTTGTTACCAACCATCAACCATATTTCTTTGAGTCACAAGCCAAGACCTTCTGTGCCTTTAGTCATGACTTCAGCCTACCAGAAGCCATAACAGGGACATTGGTAGGTTGCATGCCAGAACAACAACCTTTTCCAGACACACGTTGAAGAATATAGAGTCTTCATTTAGATCTAAACTTGTGTTATACATCAACAACATTTCTGTCAGAGTGAGCTTTTGACCTAAATATGTGAGATTTCTCAATACACAAGAACAACCTGAATCCCAAGAGTCTTCCACTAGTTGCAAAGTAATTTGAAAAGTAAAATCATTTTACTCATTTATGACAGCTACGTTTTGGTTTTAAAAGACAAGTGTAATTAATTAAACATGCCCCTGCTGGTACTACAATTTAATCTCCAGAGAGATTGTCCCTTCAAGGACTTCTACACACAATGTACAGCTACAAAAACATGAAAATGGAAAGTCAACACATGGAACAGTTCAGCAACATGGGTCACTGGCATGCCTTCTCTTTGCAGTGAACTATGGATGTGCATAACCATTGTATTAAAGAGAGAAAGAGAAAAAAAAAATCTGTAAAAAACCAAGGGGTTATGAAAAGTTTGTACTCAAAAAGAGGATTTGAAAATAGAAGGCCGCTCTGGGGAATTGGATAGACTTTGCATTTATTATCAGCTCTAAGCAGCTTAGTTTGTTTCATTTTTTTTTACCAGAAAAAGTAGAGCACAAGTAAATTTTTTGAAAAGTGCTGTCAAAGACACATTGCCTGACCAGAGGCAAAAATTAGATGCAGCCCAAGATTCACGTGAAAATATACCATGACCGAAGAAGAGAACTAAGCGCTCCCAAAAGGTTGTGCTTTGTAATCTTCTAAGTCAGCCAATAAAAGTCAAATTATGCTACATTTCCCTGTTTTGATCAGTGGCTAACACTGTGCACCACTCACTCTAAAAACCTCTAAGATCAATGGAGCAATGTATTTGATGTCTGTAGCCCAGAAGAAATAAGAGCTAGAAACACGTAGCCTCACATGCCTATTATGTTTGTTTACAAAAGGAGATTTTAATATGCAATATATATTTTAATAGATCAATGTTTGTTTTCTATTTACTTGTGGTATGGAAAATTAGTCAAGTCTTTCCTGTCTGAGGCTTGCATCATGGTAATCATAAGAAGCCTATAAATTAGCACAAGTCTGCATCTAGGTCTCCCAAAGGCATGTTCTTATCAGATAACTTCATAAGTTATTAATGAGGCTTCAATCTGCCTTCTACCTTTACCATGTTTAATTAGGTTTGCCAGTCCCTAAGGCCCTTCATTTTCAACCACAACTCTCCAACCTTCACATGTTCCCATGATTATAAAATGAACCAGATACTTTCCTTTTAATTAAAAACAGTATTTGGTTTTAATCAGTTTCGTTGAGCTGCATTGCGCTGTACATTTTACATGCAGCCTTTGGAGTGGTTAAACAGCATATCCGATGCAACTGCAGTTCTCAAGCGGCATCAGAAGTAGGTCAGCTTTTACACATGCCAGCTCAGATTATTCTGCGTGAAGATTCAGGTTCTAGATCAAGGGGAAGCGGTTTGAAGCACTCTTATCTGTTCAGGATAAACAATAGCTGTCCTCATGGGCAGACACTCAAACAGTAACAGGAGGGTTTCAGGTTACAGTTCTGTTATACAAGTATGGGACCTATTATCCAGAATGCTCGGGACCTAGAGTTTTCCAGATAATAGAACTTTCCTTAATTTGGACCTTAATAGTTTGTCTACTAGAAAATCATCCAAACATTAAATAAACTCACTAGGATGGTTGTGCTTCCAATAAGGATTAATTATATCTTAGTTTGGATCAAGTATAAGCTGTTTTATTATTACAGAGAAAAAATTGATTATTTGGGTAAAATGGATTCTATGGATTCAGAGCTTTCTGGATAATGGGTTTTCACATATCGGATCCCATACCTATATAAGTATAAGAAACTGTTAGCATATTAGATTGATTGGAAGCCAGCCTGCTAGCACGATAAAGAAACAACATGGATAAACAGGAATATAATATGTACAGGAAAGAGGACAAGTGTGGAGAATCCAGACAGAATTCATTTGATCAAAGTCAGAAGGATTTATTGGACAATAATCTCTTTTCATTTATATGAGAGGCATAGAAGAGTGAGAAACTATGGCTAGATAAATACATATAAATTATTTTTTTGCCATTGAATAACCACAAGTATGATAGATAAGTATGTATAGAGCACAGTAGGATAAATACAGGTATGGGATCAATTTTAAAGAAAGTTCTGAATATCAGGAAAGCCATCTCCCATAAACTCCATTTTATCCAAATCAAAATTTAAAAAAATGATTTCTTCTTTCTCTGTAATAATAAAACAGTACATTGTACTTCATCCAAACTGAGATATAATGAATCCTTACTGAGATATATGATATAATGTATCCTTATTGGAAGCAAAACCAGCCTATTGGGTTTATTTAATTTTTAAATTATATTTTAGCAGACTTAAGGTATGAAGATCCAAATTACGGAAAGATCCGTTATCCAGAAAACCACAGGACCTGGTGTTTTCCGGTAAAGGATCTTTCTGTAAATCTACTGAAAAATATTTTAAACATTAAGGGGGTTATTTATCAAAGGTCAAATGTAAGAGATTTTAATACCTCGAATGAATTTGAATGAACTCACAACTCAAATGGTATCATATATAAGAAAAAAACTTGATTTTGTGAGTCTGAGTTGCAAAACCTTAAAACTCAGATTAATAGTTTTCCACGGGAAAAACTTGCTAGAATTATTTGAGTTTTTGGACAAAGCCCTCCAAAAAAAATCTCAAACATCATGCAGGCTATTAATATCTTCAAATGTTTCAAGGGACCTCTGCCAATGACTACAACATGACCTCTTTAAATAACTCGAAAAACTTTAGTTATTTTTAACCTGAAAATGTGAGTTTTGACCATAAAATCAACTCTAAAACTTGGAATTTCGTGGAAAACAGAACTCAAACCTTAATAAATAAATCAGGGGTCTAAAAAAGGTAGATCGGGAGCTACCAGTAGACCTTTAGCTGGTAGGCAGTAGATCTCAAGACACTGTTAACAGACAGCTTGTCAACATTACCCTCCTGTTTCATGCTTTTCATTCAGATATTTATTATGTTAAGGTTACATAAGAAATAGATTTGTTTATTAAATATAACAATGTACATTTTTTCCATAAATCAATATTCGTTATATTTATTCAGATATTTATTATGTTAAGGTTACATAAGAAATAGATTTGTTTATTAAATATAACAATGTACATTTTTTCCATAAATCAATATTCTAACAATGCTTTTATGGTTGTTGATGATAATGGGACAACATCACTAAAAGTAGACCCCGCATTAGTAAAGTATGGACACTCTTGCCCTAAATAAACCCAATAGATTTGTTTTGCCTCCTATAAAGATCAATTATATTTTAGTTTGTAATAATAAAACAGTAGCTTGTACCTGATACAGAGAAAAAAAGAAATCATTTTTAAAAATTTTAAGTATTGGATTAAAATGGAGTCTGTGGAAGATAGCCTTCTTGTATTTCAGAGCTTTCTGGATAATGGGTTTCCGGATAAGTGATGCCAAACCTATATTAAAGTAATAACATTCTAACAAAGCTGGGCCTCAGAAGCACAGACATGTCTTATAAGAACAATTCATTAGAAAAGGAACTGGTAATTTACTGAAAACATATCTACCAAAATGCTAACAAATAGAAAATTTTACACTGATTCTAATTCCCTAAATTTGTTTTTTTGAGTTACTGTTCCTACACTAACCCCTTAATTTATCGACTGTTTGAAAGTTTACTGTTAGCGGACGTGCCGCCCCTCCTATCTGTATGAAGAATTCTGCAGTGTGCTGCTTCTTGAAGCTTCTCATGAAAAGCTTTTTTTTTTTTTGCCTCCAGTTTTGATCCTGCAGTTGATAAATAGCATAATTCATTCTTTCAGAAGTAGACTTTAAACTGAGATTGATGTTACCTAGTCATCCAATCATTTGTTTCTTGCCATAGCTAAAGGCATTTTGCTATGCCTTCACAGTTTAAACTTCTTCATATATCCTGATGGTAATTTGATTTATTAAACGCTACCTTTGATGGACATAACCTAATTGTAGCCTTTGTTGCAGATTCCTCCTTGCACATATACTGGCTTATTTAATTTAGAGGGTGTTTTGGATTGGTAACACATTCCCTACCCATGACATTGTCTTTTTCAGCACGCTTTTAAACTCATTTTTATAGAGAAAATATCAACATTTAAGTAATGTGGCTTTTCTCAAACCTACATTTTAAGCCTTTTAAAATCTTGAATTTAGAAGCTATGAAGCTGACACAAAAATATCAATGTGCCAGTGCTGTAGACTGTACAGTTGAAGGGTTATCATTGATCTAATCAAAGGATTAAAATACCTATCAAAGTAACTATTAATTTAATCTATTTTTATGTTTGCATTTGGGAATTATCTGATAATTTAATTCTATATTCTGTAATGGTGACCAGGGGGTGTTAATTGAGGGTTGGGTCCGGGAAATAAAATATCACTTGTATTTTTTTGGTATCTGTGGCTTCACATTTTTCATTCTATGGGATATTTTTCTCCACGATTAGATAAAAAAAAATAGGCAAATAGCTCACTTTCTGACACGGACATCTGCTGAGCTAAAAAAAAAACAGCATATTTTCTAGAAAAAAATCAATTTTAATAATCATAGACCTGCAAAAATGTACTTTCTAAATAGTATTTACCACATGTAGTACTGTAGTTATTGAGTGTGCAAGATATTTCTACTACAAACATTGCAACACTCAACTGGCCACTGCTTCTGTATAAACTGTAACAAAGAATGGAAAATTGTGCTCACCGCTAATGCCTAATTGTTTTAAAAGTTAGTGGTGAGCACAACTTTCGCTTGTTTGTTATAGTTTATACATGAGAAGCTCCATGTTGTAGCTCCCACCCATAGTCAGGTGATCCCAGTGGTGGTCAACCATGTTTGGAAGTTTTAACCTTGAAAGCAGCAAGTAAGTTGCAGGTAAAACTTAGTCCCTGTGTAAAATGTATAATGAAGCAAAAGAATTCGTAATGAATCAGATGCAAGTTGAGTGTAGGACTTGACATACCAGAGATGACTTTGACGTAGTTGGCCAGCTTAAATATATTATATATATATATATATATATATATAGATATATATATATATATATATATATATATATATATATATATATATATATATATATATATATATATATATATAAAATAAAATTCACTTTCATTGTACTACTTGGAGTGCTGGTCCCTTCAGAAGATTGTATGTTATAATTTGACCGAGCACCCACCACGTATCACAAGGGACTGAGTGCAGGTACTTTCTGAACATTTATTTATATATATATATATATATATATATATATATATATATATATATATATATATATACACACACACACACAAGTCCATTAGTATGCCTGGGTGCAAAATGGTCATAACTTATCTATACCTCCAGTGAAAGATCCACACTCACAGGACTTGAAAAAACTTCTCTTTATTGTAGAGCAAAAGGACTGACGTTTGGACCCTCACTGGCCCTTTTCTCTTTCAGAAAGGCCAAGTGAGGGTTGAAACGTAAGTCCTTTTGCTCTACAAGAAAGTCAAGTTTTTTTAAGTCCTGTGAGTGTGGATCTTTCACTGGAGATATATATATATATATACACTGGCTTTGGTATAGCTGTGGATAGAACAACCTGTCCAAATTTACTTATTTACATTAAAATAAAAATGACAGGTGGTTTCGTGTTGGAAAAACAGTTACCAAAAAAGCCATTTGTTTTAAAGCTGGATAAAAGGGAAGTCATAATCACGGCTAAGTAAGAGCTTTCTTTAGCAGGAGACTATAATTGCTGTGTGCAATGTTCCATACAGTCATGCGCCCTTACTGAATATCTTCTGTATCAGAAACCAAATTAAATTGTTATGGTGCCTCTATTCTGCTTAAATCTGAGGGTGCTTTTTTATTTGTCACTCTGCCCGATACACAACATCCTATGGCTTATGTGTTAAAATGCTAGGTTTTGCCAATTTTTAATAACATTCTCTACATACAGCGGGAGGGGAAAAAACCTCTAAATGTCCAGTTGCCTTTAACTTAATTGTACTAGATAGTGTATATATCATGACCTGGATACATGAAAATCTTCATAGACATATTCATTTGTGAGGTCTCCTAACCTTCCATAGCTTATTGGAGTTCACTATCAGTATATGCTAGTTAAGCTCTTTTTTCCCCCTTTTAATTATTCAGAGCTGCAGGTGTCCTGTATAATCACTGCCGCTGGTTATATCTTTTTTGGCACATCAGTATTCACTAGGAATGTGATAAGCAGAACAACGAATGTGTCACAGTGGGTATGGTCATAAACTTGTCCTCACTATATTTATGAGTATATCTATTTACTTTTTATTGTGGGCGAATAGCCTATAATAATAAGAAAGCAGCCATACATTTAAAGGAGAACTAAAGCTTAACTAAAGAAGTAGCTAACAATGTTGTACATTTTGTTTTGGGCTTCTGAACCAGCCCATGGCAAACCACAGCCCTTTAGCCATAAAAATCCGTGTCTCCAAAGATGCCCCAGTAGCTCCCCATCTTCTTTTCTGCTGATTCACTGCACGTGCTCTGTGCTGCTGTCACTTACTGAGCTTAGGGACCCACTCACAATAGTGTACAGTACACATAATGTCACAATAAAAGGCTGATTAATAATTAATACAGATAATTACTACATGGCAGCACAGAAACCAATGCAATTAGCATCAGAATTTAATAATCTGCCCTGAAGCACCATTTTATATTACAAGCAAAATCTGCCGCAAAAAAAAATAGAAAAAAATAATTGTTACGTGTCAGAAGTCGCACAAATAAAATTGACGCGAGTCAAAATTATTCGGGTTCCCATTTAATGCATGCGTGTATTAAAAGAATTTAATAATCTTCCCTGAAGCATCATTTTATATTACAGGCAAAATCCGCCGCAAAAAAAAAAATTGTTATGTGTCAGAAGTCGCACACGTCAAAATTGTCGCGTGTCAAAATAATTTTGACGCCCATTACATTCATTGTGTTTCGCAAATTTTTCAATGAAGCAAAACGGCACAGATTCGCCCATTGCTTGTTTTCATTTTTTATTATTTGCAGTTTTTGAGTTATTTAGCTTTTTATTCAGCAGTTCTGCAATCTGATTGCTAGGGTCTAAATTACTCTAACAACCATGCATTGATTTGCATAAGCGACTGGAATATGAATTGGAGAGGAAATGAATAGAAAGATGAGTAATAAAAAATAGCAATAAGATAATATTTGTAGCTTTACAGAGCATTTGTTTTTTAGATGGGGTCAGTGACCCCAGTTGATAGCTGGAAAGAGTCAGAAGATGAAGGCAAATAATTAAAAAAAAAAACTATATAAAAATGATGCCCAATTGAAAAGTTTCTTAGAATTGGCTATAACATGCTAAAAGTTAACTTAAAGGTGAACCACCCCTTTAACACAGGGATCATTTTAAGATGGACAATACTGACTCATGCTTAACTGCTTATCCATATCACAGTGTATGTACAGCTGTATTTATTATAAGGAAAAAGCACTTGTCATTTAATCACAATATACGAGCAGCTCATATAATATCTGATAAAGCACCGAACTTGTTAAAAAGTACTGTGCTAATCAGTTTAAGGTGTAATTAGTTTAAGGTGTAATTATAATTAATACTTCACAAACTCTGGATTTAGAGGATTTCCAAATAAAAGTATTTTGTTTTTTTCTATAATGTACCACATATAAAGTTGGTAGAATTCTGTATCCGTGTCCCCTGCATGAACCATTGTGATGATCTGAGACAAAAACTTTTTTATTCCTTATCTCAACAAGTTATAAACAGCAATTTAGTTATTTAATCATTACTGGTTCAGAGGAGAAGCTAATGATTGTTAAATAACCCAAAATGCTCTTTCCTAAAGTTGAAGTTAACCTGCAGTGCTTAATTACAGTGCAAGTGCAAACACATGGATTCTTGTGGAATTGACCCTGACTATAGACAAGCGGCACAATATTGAAACAGAGATTTAAGGGCAGAGACTAGGGATGGGCGAATATTTTCACCTTGTTTCGCCGAAAAAATGACGCCCATAGACATGTATGGCGGCGTGTGTCAAAAAAAAAAAGACGCGCGTCAAAACGGTTTCGCCGCGCGACAAATTTTTTTTGACGCCCATAGACTTTAATGGGCGTCTGCGACATTTCGCCGGCGGCGAATTTTTGGCGAAGTGAAACGGGTCAAATTCGCCAATCCCTAGCAGAGACGCACGCTCATATTCGGGGAGATTAGTTGCCCGGCGACTAATCTCTCCGAACGCCCCCCTGCCTTCCCTCCAGCTAGAATGTAAATCGCTGTCGGGATGGCACTCGGAGCGCTTCATTTTCTGAAGTAGCCCAAAGTTGCCGAGGAAACTTCGGGCGACTTCGAAAACAAAGCGATCCGAGAGCCATCCTGGTGGTGATTTACATTCTGGGTCCTTTGTGTGTCAGTGGGGAATGTCCATTGCTGTGAGTATTTAGCAAGTAGGCTAATTAGAACATTTGGGTTATCTTGGGGATCCTAAACAAGGCTCCAATACTTTCAATGAGAAACCTTATAGGTGCAAAATCATTTTTAAATAATGATCCATTGTATTTGGAAGTCATTAAGGGAATAATTTGGTAATAGAAAATTAGAGTAATGTTAAAATCCCAGGCACCATTCTCACAAGGGCAAAGTGGTCTGCAAATTTCTTCATCGCTTTTGATTATCCACTTCAGTTCCCTAGCAATAATGCTTTGATAATTAGACATGTGCTTTCTAAAATAAATCTTGCACTCAAGTTACAGCACTAAGATTGTCAGTGTGTAGCACTTAACAGCTCTTCAAAAAGGGAAAAACTTTTGTTTAGAGCCCACATTTTCAGTCACTCTGCCCATTGTCATGGGAAATGAGAAAAAGTGTGGTGTTTCTCTTGTTCTTTTTTTCCAGAAAAGGGTTGCCACCTGGCCGCTATTTTACCGACCTGGCCGGTAAAAATGATGGTTGATCCCAATGTTATTAATAGGGAAAAACCTTTAAACCCCCTTTAGCCACTGTAACCTTCCTTTTGTCAGACTCTGATGTTCCTTTTCCCATTGCTGCAGCAACTGTGATATGACTTGGACAGGGCAAAGTTTAGCGTTGAACTGGGCCAGCAGACAAGGAGAAAACCAAGTGATCCAGAAATGCTGCCTGCCCGAGACCTTTGGGACCCTGAGATACAAGGTAGTTCAAGAGGTGGTGCAGTGAGAGGGAGCTAACAAGGGGGAAGGGCACTTGAAATGGCAGCCCTGGTGGGCCCCGCACTCCTGAGTTCAACACTATGTAAGCCGTAGAGTTTACCAAAAAAGCTTATGGGGTTTTTGTCCTTCCCTATCTCAATATCTCAGGTTCAATGCAATTGAAATAGGCATTTTGGAGCCTAACATAGACAAGTCTAGGGAAGGGCAAGGATATGCATGCCTCAGTGTTATGTGTCCATATAGAAGCACCACCACTTTATACCTTTCAGAGCTTTTGCCCCTAAGAACTATGGTGCCCTCCAGATATTCACCCCAGCCTTACCATTTAGTATAGTGTTTTACAAATACAATGCATACACATGGGATGTTGCCAAGCTGTAGGTCTCCCACATATGAATTCAAATGCTATGTTCATATGACTGTCCTGACGTCATCAAGAGAATGAAAACACATGCCCCATTGACTTTCATGATGTCCTACACATGGGCTTTACAGGTAATAGTTTCTGTACAAAAATGCATTTTGACTGTTTTTGTTTTTTCCTTTACATGTAGCCTAAGAATTCGGCATTGTCTTTTACTTGACAATGCTTGTTGTCTAGCCCTGGATTGCATACAATGGACTGTACAGGCATGGGTGTACAAACAATTTAAAATAACCAAGTTGTGTTACAGTAAAGTCTGTGCTTTTATTAAATGTAAGTTTAATGCGTTTATGTAGAACTGGCCCTGATATTGTTTCCCCTTTCACGCTGTAAATTTATTCTCATCTGAGTGATATCTAGTAAAATTCAGGTAATATGTAGCTTTGTTAGAGCACTGTTCATGTTTTATTGGCTTTGTGGGGCTTGGTGCCAAACACTGATTATTCTGGATGATCACAAGCGAAGCAACCGCAGAGGTGCCATTGCGAAAAACGATTAAAAATCAAGAAGAAACAAATCAAGCACGCAGGCTTTTGAAAGGCTGATTTGAGGCGGTGAAATTGGTATTTTTAAAATGCGAACCGCGTTATGTCTAAGAAGTAGCTGTTTAAATACAGAAAAAATCAAAGTCTTCCCTAATGCATTCAGCTCATGTTCAGAAGTCTTATTCCAGTTCTAGGTGATTGCTTTGTATAAGCAACTTCTGTCATGCAGCATCCTGGCAAACTGGGGCAGCGCCCATGCTTAGCATAATCTATCAGAAAGAAGGTCAGTGTAGTATCCGAGCCCAGGCGCCAAGCGGCCTTTCATCTCTTCTATGCAGATTACTCACTGTGAAAACAAGAATGGTGCAGATAGCTTTGTTTTCTCCTCGAAGAAGAGATTGTGGAAGGTCACTGCAGTTTGGTGTTCACAATCTTGTATAACCAGTTAATTGAAAAAGAATTAGAAGAGCTTTTTGTGTGACTCAAAACCGGAAAATAGATATCACCTTTTGAAAAAATTATAATCTTAGCACAAATAGGATGGCTTCCTGGTAATGAGGGACAAAACCGAAAAATGTCAATTGCTGTCCTAAACAGAATTATATAATGTTAATTAATGTAGGGATGTGGGTCATATTTCCAGGAGAAGGCAGGGCTAATGGGTGATCTTAAGGTAGTCTAACTAATCATGTCTCTAATTGTTTATCCGTAGTGATACAAGACTTGAATGGAAGGAACCTTGAAACTTCCACTGACAGGGGAGCGGTTTATAATCTGGTTTAGATCTAAAGAGAAGAGAAGTCTGGAAAAGGGGTCCCAGAGGGGTTGTTCACCTTCCAAACACTTTTTTCACTCCAGTTCTTTTGACATTGTTCAGTACAAGTAAAGGCTTTTTTCAATTGGTAGCCATGGTTTTTATTTTTGACCGTTTTTCCAAAATTTAAATTTAAAACTTGAATGTTCCTGTCTTTGGTGCTTCAGTAATCCGTAATCCAGGTGCAGATTCTGAACTTTTATTGTTTGCTACATTAGTTTGTGCATTTCTCAGCAGTATCTGTGGAAGACAAGTATAGGATCCATTATCCGAAAACCTGTTATCCAGAAAGCTCAGAATTATGGAAAGGCAGTCTCCCATAGACTCTATTTTATCCAATAATAAAAATGAAGCAGTACTTGATCCAAACTATGATATAATTAGTCCTTATTGGAAGCAAAACCAACCTATTGGGTTTATTCAATGTTTACGAGTTAATCATTAATTCTAACCAACTTTTTAATCAACCTTCATTTCTTCTTTGTAGTTTTTGAATCATTTGTCTTCTTCTTCAGACTCCTTCCAGCTTTCAAAGGGTCTCTGAGCCCATAAAAAAATATATGCTCTGTACATTCTACTATGTATTGTTATCCCTACTTTTTATTGCTTATCTTTCTATTCAAGCCCAGTCTCTTACTGAAATGAATGCACGGTTGCTAGTGTAATTTAGATCCTAGCAACCAGATTGCTGAAATAGCTTAAATTGGAGAACTACTGAATAAAAAAATCTTAATTACTGAAAACCACAAATAATAAAACGTGAATCCAAATTTCAGAATATAACTCGATTTCATACTAACTTAAGTTAACAAAAAAGGTGAACAACCCCTTTAAGTGCATTTTTCCTTAATCCTTTCTTCACGGTCTGTCAGTAAATAAAATACTTTTTCACTTTAAGGGTCAGGCCACATGAGCATATTCGGAGAGATTAGTCACCCCAGCGATAAATCGCCTCTTCTTTGGGGCGACAATCTCCCCGAACTGCCTTCCCCCTTCCCTCTGCTGGCTAAAATGAAAATTGCCTGGGGGAAGGCACACGCGGCGCTTTGTTTACTGAAGTTGCCTAATGAGGAAACTTCGGGCGACTTCGGAAAATTGATTGTTGCCCCGAAGAAGAGGAGATTTGTCACTGGGGCGACTAATCTCCCTGAATCTGCTTGTGTGGCCAGACACTAAGCCTTTGGTCAGGGACCCATGGCTTATAACCAGTTTACAGATATTGGAAAGCATTAGTGTATCGTAAAAACAAGCATAGATCAAATTCACATCACATAGTCCTGGGTTCATGCAGGTAGTTTTCTGAATCTCTCAGTATGCCTTATAGGTTCACTTTCTTCAGGCCTATTGCAGTTGACATCAGGTGTAGGAAAATGTCCTTCATCAAATAAAGCTTCTCCAAAGTCATATCTAACAGGAGCAAGACAACTTTTTCCAAATGCGTCCATCAGACAGTTCATATGTGTATGGTCCTCGCTGGCGTCTCACTTCAAGTGGTGTAGTAAATTTAGATTGTCCTTGTTTCAGTATTCCTGGTTTCTTAATTCTGACTAAAGATCCAGGCTGAAAGTGTACTTCTGTCAGTATAAGCATTGCATTTGGCTTGTTGACGTTTCACAATGTCAGCAGTAGATGATTTTGTAGGCACAGTATTTTGTGGAAGTTTGATGTGTGCAAAATGTAACTTAGTGTGCCTTTGTCTGCCATGTAATAATTCAGCTGGAGTTGATTGGGTTGTTGCATGGCACGTTGCTCTGTAGTTATGTAGGAACTCTGTTGTAAATACTTTCCAAGATTTCCCAGTAAGATTTGCTGTCTGTAGTGCTTCTTTCAGACTTCTGTTGAAACGCTCAATTTCTCCATTTGCTTGTGGGTAATACACTGAAGATTTCCTATGCACAATATTCCTCTCTCTCAGAAAAGATTCAAACTCAGATGAGACAAACTGTGGTCCGTTGTCTGATATTAACTCCTTTGGATTACCTTCTCTGCTGAAGACTGTAGACAGAAATGTTGTCACTGTAGCTGATATTATATGAGAAACAAAAGCAATTTCCTTCCATTTACTGTAATAGTCCATCAAGGTAATAGCAAATCTGCAGTCTATAGGAGCATCTGTAAAAGGACTGACAATATCAATAGCAAGTTTTTCCCATGCTGAATCAGGAAATGGTACTGGTTTTACATCTGGTCTCACCTTAACTTTGTGTACAAAGTTCTTTGCACAACCCAGTGAAGTGTTGCTTTGTGGTGAAATTTTAGACACTGGCTTTGTGGCAGGCACTGGTGCTGTAGTAATGAGACCATCAACTAATTGTAAGTTTAATGCAGCAAAGAGATCCCTTCCAAGTATAGCAGTACCCTTATTCACAATGTAAAAGTCACATTTTGCAGTATTTGATTCAAATTGTACCAGTGTCGGACTGGGGCACCCGGGGCCCACCAGAGAACATGATCTGAAGGGCCCCCCAATTTACTCACGAAAGCCGACAAGGGAAAATAAAGGAAATGCATACCAAAGTGTAATTAAGTATTTTCATCTTAGAGAACACTTTTTTACAGGACTTAGATTTTAAGCTCACTGGGCAAGGACTGCTGAAAATCTGATTTTGACCTTAGATTGTAAGATCACTAGGGCAGGAACTGATGGGAATGTGATGGGGAGATTAGATTGTAAGCTCACTGGGCAAAGACTGATAGGGACCTAACATTGTAATATCACTGAGGCAGAAATTGAAGTGAATATTATAGAGATCACACAGTTTATTCACATCAGTACTCCATCAGCTTTATGAATTGCATTTCATTTAATAAACTTTTAATTCATGAAACTAAAAATTCATGATACACTTAATTAATCAATCAAATTTAAAAATTAAAAATTCACTGTGCATTTCATTTTTAAAATCAATTTTTATTTAATTGTAAGCACTTGAGTCCCACCCCAGTCCCAGTAAAAGCATTTATAGCTGAACCAGGGGTAGAGAGATGGAGAGATATAGAAACTGGAAAGGAGCATGGAAATGGATAATAACATAAAAAAGTGGGCCAGGAAAGTTAAAGGGGCAAACAAATAGTTAAATGTAGAATTAAATTAAAGAAGTTGGTGGTGGCCACACAGGGTCATAGGGGTAATTAAGCCCCACATTCACTGACGGTGACATTCATCTCCCCCCCCCCCAATATCGTTTGCTCACCAGCAAAGTATTGTATCCACTCTGGTCTCTGGCTAGAGGAGAAGCCAAGAAGGTAGCAATAGGCTGCAGGCCTGCAGCTGAGAGAGATCTGTGCCAGCAGAGCGCAGGCTGCGGATCGATCAGCACTCAGGAACAACCCCAGCAGTACTCCCTACCTGAGCGCATGTGAATGACATCATCAGGGCGAACAGTGGTAAACAGGCGCACAACCGAAGAGCAGCCAGCAGGGATAACCGCATTTTCAAACAGGTACCAGATGGAGTAGAGGCAGCGGGACCCACTAGATTTAGGAGGCGGCGCAAAGCTGCGGGATACAAGTGCAACAAGATGTAAGGGAATGAGCGGTCTAGTGGCCGCAGGGGCCCACAAGGACTGGGGCCCACCGGGATTTTTCCCAGCGTCCCAGTGGGCCAGTCCGACCCTGAATTGTACAGTCACTGGCAAGCAACCAAGCATAGGGATTGGATCCTTTAAGTAACTGACCAGTTTCAGGGCAGTTGCAACAAGCGCATCTTTTGCAAAGTAATTCAAGAAAATATCCTTTGTAGTATAGAAACAGCTGAACCTGTATCAAGCATTAGGTTAATGGAGTGTCCCTTGTCAGCAGAACATACCTCCCAACATTTTGGAAGTAAAAAGAGGGACAACATTTATTTTCCCGCACGTAGCGCAGTAATTTGTGACCACACCCCTTTTTGTGGCCACACCCCCTAATTACCATGTTTGTTTTACAAAATTTGGCAGGTTATGAAAGTTTGAAAATATTTCTCCTTATCAAAACTGTGTTTTTGTGTCTCAAAATTGTTACAAAGTATCTTATTTGCACCTGTTAGCTGTTCTGGACTCTCTGCTAAAAGCCAATTAAGTGAGAAACTTTGTTTCTTTTTCTGGCTGTTCAGTGCAGAGAAAAGAGGGACTTTCCAGTACAAATGAGGGACTGCGGGTTGAGCTGTCAAAAGAGGGACTGTCCCTCCGAAAAAGGGACAGTTGGAAGGTATGAGCAGAAGCAGTACTGACACTGACCGTGCATATAAACTTGTCTGGAATAAATGTACCAGCTTTATCCACACTTAATACTGTGACATTTGTAGTAGTGACTTCATGAACATCTTTAGCAGAACTACAGCAGATCTTAGCAAAATGTACTACTTTTGTGCATTTGCTGCACCATTTAGCTTTTGCAGGACATGTAACATGATTTGCAGTGTGTTGTGTTGAACCGCAGTGAAAGCAGTATTTTCTATTTGTACTTGCTGCACGGTATTGCAGTGAATCCCTATCCTTAGCACTGTATTTTGCCTGTGACTGTGCATTATTAGGCCACAGTGTTGAATTCACAATCTGTACATTCCCAGCAGTTCCCTGACTGAAAGTTTTAGCCTCTGCTACTGCTGTTTCAATTTGGCTAGCAACTGTAACAGCCTTTGCAAGGGTTAAATCCTGTTCTAAGAGCAGTCTCTCTCTAATGCGAGGTGAGTTTGTTTTTTCCACCATTTGGTCTCTTAGCATTTCATCTGTTAGATTCCCAAAGTCACCGGTAACAACCAGCTCTCTCAAAGCTGCTACAAACTGTTCTGTGGATTCACCATTACGCTGTCCACGTTGGCGGAATTTATATCTTTGAACAACCACATTTACTCTTGGCATGAAAAAGTTCTTTATTGCAGTAAGTGCAGTTTCATAAGTATCATCAGGTAATGGTAATGTATAGAATATACGCTGTCCCTCTGCTCCCAGGCAGTGAATAAGTAAAACACGCTTTTTTGCAGCAGAAATCTCCCCTTGTTCAGCAGCAATAATGTAATTTTCAAACATACGGATCCAAGCAGTAAAAGGTTTAGTAGGCTCACCAGGATTTGAAAGAAAAGCTCAGGCTGCTACAGAGGTAGAAGAGACATCCTGTCGCCAATTGTTATGTTTTGGGTAGGCGAGGATGAGTAGAGTATAACAATGCTTTATTAGCAGGCTCATGCAGCCATTACACAACAGTAACTTTCACTTTTAAGCTGTCAGGACGTTTGCACAGTATAAGTCTGAGCACAGTGGCATCTACAGGCCATTTGTATAAACACCACAGTAACCAAGATAGCAAATAAATGTTCAATAGTGATGAGCGAATTTATTCGCCAGCCATGGATTTGTTGCGAAATTGCGAATTTCCCCATGTGAGAATTTTTCGCGAAAATTTGCAGCGGAAAAATGTGCAGAGAAAATACTCCCATAAAGAAAAAACGCCCATTTATTTTAATGCATTTGGACAAAAAAAATCACCATAAGAAAAAATGCCGAAAGACATTAATGCATTATGACAAAAGTCTGCCATAAGAAAATTGAATGCATTTGGAGTGAGAAAAATTGTTGTGCCTAAAAACACCCATTGACTTAAATGCGTTTTGTATAATTTTCGGTGTTCGTAATGGGACAGATTTGCTCATCGCTAGTTTTCACCCCTCATCTCACAGTTGCTGATTACACAGCATTATTACCAAATTTCTTGATTTTATTTCTCTTCATTTGCAGTTATACATGTTTTTACTTCAGTATGTTACCGGAATAATTACATTTTCAAGTTGCACAAAGCTCTGTATATTGATAAATTCTGCAGATGACTGGCCTTTTTCTCATTCTATCCTTCCTTTAATATTTCTTTGTTCCCCCTTTGAAGACGTTTTCAATTTTCTGTATAACTGTAGTCTTTGCAAACATGGGTGCTGAAAATTAATAAGTATACAAGGCCTTTGTGAAAAAAGATTGACAAATCCTGCTGTGACGTTTTGCATGATAAATCAACATCTCTTAGGGGTATGGTACTTGGGTCATTTTGGAGCTGAAACTGAGGCACACAAATCATGCCTCTCTGTCTTCATCGCTGCTAGTACTAGTGATTTTTAAGCGCACCATTTTGTACACTTGGAACAACAAAAAAAGACAGACCTTGGTGGCAAAATGCTCGCTTGAATGTATTGGCACCAAGGTCCACCTGTTCCTGCCGTGTGCTCCAATAGGGTTATTTTCATTCACTAATATTAGAAGCAGCGACAGGCGTGTTTTGACTGCTACTGATTTCTGCTAGATGGTGTCAGCACGCAACAGTCAGGGGTAGGAACCCATGGAATACACTGACGCTTTGCATCTTAGTTTAGACTTTTGTTGAATAAATATTTTAACTTTTTATAGATCTGAGTGCTTACTCCTGCTTTTCATATTTGAATCTCCCCTTGCTGAAGGTCTGGGACTTGAACATCTAGACCTTTCTATATTGTTTTTACTCATGTGCTATATGGTGATTTGGCAAACCAAACATCCCGAATGCCATAGCCTTTGGGGTTGAACTTGTACTTTCTACTTCCAGTTTCTCTGAAGACCTCAATTTGGTTTGTTGTGCCTCTGATAACATATGGAATGAGGCAAAGGCACAAAAACTGATATTGAGATCAGAGGGAAACCGTGGGGTTAATGAAGTTCTGAGCATCTTAAAAAGGATGCACTGGAATTATTATGCACATGCTGAAGCACAGCTGATTAACAAACTATACGCCTAATACGTTTGAAGTGAGCGTATACACGTCCCCGGGGAAGATGGGATAAGCCCAGATGACAGACATTGCTGTTGTAATTTAACAATTGGCCTGATACTTAAGAAGTTGTCATGTGTGCGCTGTAACTTATGCATTCAGCACATGCTGACTGCAAATTCATTATTTACAAAGCCTGGCAAGCGATGACTTTAGGGTATGAACTGCAATTGTTAACATTCAATTAAAGCACCACTGTATTATTTGACAATTATATGTTTGCACCTTTGGCAGAAAAACTCGGTTGTAAATTACAAATATGATGTTATTGCTATTCTCAACAGTAATGTAAGTATTTTACCCATGTTGCATTGTACTAATAAACAAGTAAATAAATAAAGCATGGGATAATTTGCACTAGGCCCATTAAAATGGAAGTGAATAGATTTTCCCCCATGCTTTGCTAGATGCAGAACTTTGATTCTCTGCACAGCCTGTTAGATTTTATGTTAGATTTTCAGATGTGAGGCTTTGATTCCAGTGAGAAGCTGGGTTGGAGTTTTTCACTCTACTTTCATCTCTGGGGGCTTTATCTTCATCCAACTGATTTTCCTCATCAGTAGTTATATCCACGTTCTGCTTTGCTGCCCAATCATGGGAAACCACAGCTCATTAATATGATGTACTACATAATAGTTTGAATTCCCTTACCCATTGTTCCTAAAGGGGCTAATGAAAATTAGGGATGCTTCAAATCCACTATTTTGGATTCGGCTGAACCATTAAATCCTTACTGAAAAATCTGACAGAATACCGAACCCAATCCTACCCATGTTTTGCATATGCAAATCAGGGACGGTAAGGGAAAAAGAGAATTTTCTTACTTCCCTGTTTTGTGAAGAGAAGGCATGTGATTTTAAGGATTCAGCCAAATCCGAATCCTGCTGAAATCGGTAATATATTATTGACAGCTTTATAGTAGGTATGGGTTTTTTATTAAGAAAATATTTCGAGTTTTCACATCTATTTATGTCTGGGTGACAAGTTCCCTTTAATGGAGAATCAAACCCTGAAGTCTAAAAAACCCTACCCCCCTACCCTACATTAGACCCCTCCTCCCCCCAGCCTAGCTGCTACCCAAGGCAAATGCCCCTAACTCTTTACCTCCATGCAGATTCTGTCCAGCGGAGTTCACGGCATGCGCATGCACCGATACGGCACTTACTTCCCAAAGACTACCAAAGAGAAGAAGATGGTGCCCATGCCCTATGTAGGGTAGGGTTTTTTTAACTTTAAGGTTTGCTTCTCCTTTAAAACGAGAAGCAGGCCTCGGGCATGAAATGGCATGTGCTTATAAAAATTTTTTTTCATGTAAAAATCACTAGCAGATCAAGTGTATTGTGTCGGCATGAACAGATAAAGCAGGGTTGCTAAAGCATTAATCACCAATGGATTTACAGAACCAGGGTCCGACAGTGATTTGGAAAAACTGATATATGTTGCAATAAAGCTGAGTGTGTCATTATCACTTTAAAAGTAAGTAAAAGTAAGCAAAAGTAGTAAATGCGGCGGGAAAAATACATATATGCCTTAGTAGAACCTGTCTAACCGCTAATTGATTCCACAATAAAAAAAAGAAAACATAGTTTTAAATCATGCCATGTAGTTGCCTCTGCCCTGGTTATTGCCTTTCTTATTACACTACTGACAGAATATGATTGATCTGGTTTGTGAAGTGGCTGAAAATACAACGTTTGGTACAAATAGTAGTACCCTGATGTGCACTTCAGCTCTAAATTATAACTGAGGTATTTCTGGAGAGCTTTATTATTAGTATTCCTAATCAGGTAGCCAGTTCTGTACAGTTTCATTTACAAATAGCACTGGGGAAAGCTCTGGTCCATTATTTATGTAAAACATGAGCAATCTTTTATGTTTTCCCCCTTTCTTACTCCCATGTAGTTCGATAATTACTTATCATTGTTATGCTCGTCTTGCGCACTGCTCAGAGCTCCCTGCTGTAACACAATAACTAATAGTGCCTGCGGCCCTCCCAGACAGCTATGGCTTCATCTAATTCTTATTTGTGTGCAATATCCATAGTAGAAAAGCTGCCTTTATCATACGCATAGTTTCTTCTTTCCACCAAACTTTCTGTAATGGCTAGAATTCTTTGCTGAATGAGGATAAGGTTGTTCATTAAAAAAAAAAATGTTGTACATTATGTTCTGGCCTTCTGCACCAGCCCAAGGCAACCACAGTCCTTAAGCAGTAAGTGTGTCTCCAAAGATGCCCCAGTAGCTCCCCATCTTCGTTTATGCGGATTCACTGCACATGCTCTGTGCTGCTGTCACTTACTGAGCTTAGGGACCAACTCAAAATATTCAGTACACATAGAATATAAATGTCACAATAGAAAGCTGATTAATTATTAATACAGAAAATTACTACATGGCAGAAACCAGTGCAATTAGCATCAGAATTTAATAATCAGCCTTGTAGCATCATCTTATATTACAGACCAAATTTTTCTGCTTGATAATTTGTGACGACCCCTAAGTTTAGCTTCTCAACAGCTGCTCAGAGCCCACTGAACATGTGAGTGTCACAGACACTTTCCAAGTTGGTGACCCCCTGTGACGAGTTTGAAGTCCTGGATCATTGCTGCTATTGACAAGCTGAAAGCTGGTGCAATAAATTCAGTATGTAAAATGGGGCCTTTTTAGCCATATTAATTTTGTGTTTACTTCGTTAAATCATTATTGGATGCCAAAGGCTCGTACAGGACACATGTTCTCCCTGTGTCTGGTGACATTTTATCGGATCTTCTCAATGCTTTTCACGTTTTTCTGAATTTCACATTGGCTATATGTAACATAAGTGGTATGTCAGTCTGAAGTTATGAATTTTTTGTTTTTCTATTTTTTGGTCCTTTAAGACAGGTTGCTAAAAAAACTTCTGTCTAGAAATGTAGCCTTTTATTGTTGCGCTACAAATAACCATCTACCTGTCTTCAGCCCGCAGATGAAACCTTTTGCTTGTTGCTAGCATGTGTTTTCAGATTTTACAGATGGAAATTGCAAATGAGTTTTGTAACACAGCTGACTTCAGGCATGGCTGCCTGTAATATTAGCTGAGGGATTGTACTAATTTAGCCTTACATTCTGCCTTTTTCTCTATTAATAAAACCTATATTGGATTCCTTTATTCACCATTGTGGCCAGATTTGGGTTGTTTATATCCTTATTCCTGTTCAGGGGATGGGATGCTGCAGTATTTTTCAGAAACACATAGGGGCTTATTTATTATGCGGTGTAAAAGGAAATTACCAGAAAAAATTGTGTAAAAAGCTGTGTAAAATAAATGGCGAATTTATCAAGGTGTGTGTAATTTTATGGTTTGCGAACGACAGATTTGCCGCCTTTATTTTACATTGCTTCTGGCTGCAGTCATTCTAAGAAAAAACATGTAAAAAAAAAAAGTTGTTTTTTATACGGCAAAGTCTGATTTATTATTCCACTAAATATGCCCCATATAGTGCCTTTGACAGAATAATGTACACTCAGAGGCAAAAGCTAATTAATAACTAGCTTAACTGTTGTTCAGTTACAGGCTTAATAGTTACAACAGATTTGGTTAAGCCTTTGTGAGCACCATAAAAGCAATGCATACAAATGTTATACATGCTTGCTATAACATGAGCTCATAGGTATATACAAAATATTGTTGAAATTTTATTACCTGAGAGAGCTGTAAATACTCATGTTACATAAAGCATATTTATTATAAAGCACCCACTGATGAAGTAGCACAGAAGACCTTCCTTGGGCTCCTGTTATAAGGTGATAGCTCGCCTTTTATTTTAATGACTGCTGCACTGACTGCATTTAAAGCAATCCTGGTAAAACAGTTTTTCAAAAACACATCCGTTAATAGTGATGCTCCAGCAGACTTCTGCACAAAAATACATTTTTCAAAAGAGCATGCAGATTTTTTTTATATTTAATTTTGAAATCTGACATGGGGCTAGACATGACAGTTGTCCAGGTGCCCCCAGTCATGTGACTTGTGCTCTGATAAATGTCAGTCACTCTTTACTGCTGCACTGCAAGTTGGAGCGATATCACTCCCCCTTCTTTTCTCCTCCAGCAGCCCATCAGCAGAACAATGGGAAGGTAACCAGATAACAGCTCCGTGGTAGATCTAAGAATAGCACTCAATAGTAAAAATCCAAGTCCCACTGTGACGCCTTCAGTTACATTGAATAGGAGAAACAATATCTTGTCTGAAAGCAGTTCCATCATGAAGTGCTGACTCTTTCTGAAAGCACATGCCCAGGCAAAACTACAGGAGATGGCCAATATTAAAATTAAAGGAGAAATACAGGAATAAAATGTTTTGTGGCAGAGTGAAATATTTGCAATGTAATTCAGAAATAAAAACTACACTGTAAAAATCATGGCAGAATCCCTTTAAGGCAAGGGAAGGTGCCATAACTGATTTTTTTCGCAAATTTTCTTGACTGCTGCAGTTACTTTCCTTGTTGGGTATGTGTATTCAGCTGAGGTTGAATTTTGTATACCGTATATACTCGAGTATAAGCCGTCCCGCGTATGAGCCAAGGTACCTAATTTTACCTCCAAAAACTGGGAAAGCTTAATGACTCGAGTATAAGCCGAGGGTGAGAAATGCAGCAGCTTCTGGTAAGTTTCAATCAAAAAATTTAGGGTTTCTGCTCCCATTGGAGGTGCTGGCATCTCGTTTTTGGATGCCGGCGACCATTCTTGGACTCCGGCGAATATTCTTGGAGACTATTCTTGGACACCGGCGACTATTCTTGGACAGCGGTGACTTTTCTTGGACACTGGCGACTTTTCTTGGACACCGGCGACTATTCTTGGACACCGGCGACTATTCTTGGACACCTGCGACTATTCTTGGACACCTGCGACTATTCTTGGACACCTGCGACTATTCTTGGACACCTGCGACTATTCTTCGGTGCCGCCGACTATTCTTAGGCGCCGCCGACTATTCTTAGGCGTGGCGACTATTCTTAGACGCCGGCGACCGTTTTTGCACTTGACCCGAGTATAAGCCGAGTTTTTCAGCATATTTTGGGGGCTGAAAAACTCGGCTTATACTCGAGTATATACGGTAGGTGTCTTTAGGCACTTGAGTAAAGAAAAAAGTATTTTTAAACCCGAGTTCTGCAGTAGTATGATTTCTTAGCAATTTGTTAGAGCAGTGGTTAGTGCTGCAGTTTCATGCCATATATTATACAAACATAAAATTACTTTCACATGAAATGCTGAAAGTTATTGCAATAGTAATGAATAACCTTTTGAGGCCTTTAGCAGGCTGTTGTCTTTTATCATATTGCTAGACGCCTCTGCAAAATAAAAATGACACGCTTTCTGGCACTGCGGCTGCAGATTTCATAGCTGTGGTTACTCGGAGCCCGAGATGGTTTTCAGCTTTGATAGACTGAGAGTAATTCTGACTTCACACTATAGAGATCGGTCTTGCCGTCCATGACGAAGTAAAACTGATGTA
This sequence comes from Xenopus petersii, assembly GCA_038501925.1. Classification (NCBI taxonomy): domain Eukaryota; kingdom Metazoa; phylum Chordata; class Amphibia; order Anura; family Pipidae; genus Xenopus; species Xenopus petersii. The sequence continues at coordinate 192,291,240 of CM076672.1, read as the reverse complement.
AATTATGGGCGCATCAGTTTAAAGGACAGGTCTGTGTAGCTCAGTCAGGCAGAGCAAAGTGGAGTCTGTTTATTTGTCTCAGCTATCACAAGAATATAGGCTGCCACAAGAGCGTGGAGGAATGAGATAGTGATTGAGTGTTTTCTGATGACCTGCATGTTGCGCCTGCACAAATTACACAAAGTGAAGGTTGCACAAGTCACAGAAAGCTTGAAAGGCTGATGCATTTTAAGCAGTAGGATGCTTTTAGCACAGTGCTGATGCCATGTATGAAACTTTTTTTTGATGGTTATGTATTACATCTCCGTTGCGTCCAGTTATAACTCATTCAGTACCAATGTCTGTTAAAATATTTATTTTTTAAGTCTTCTTCCTAATCCTGGGATTCAAATAGTGTGACTTGATTTAAGTGACCTAAAAAATGTTTTGATTTACTAAAGTAGCTAAATTGCACCAGTGCATTATTCAATAAGCACTCTATGACTACTGCAATAAAAGCAAAGACCTGATTGGCTGCTACTGGCTATTGCACTTGTCAGTTTGTCACCATATTATATAATGGGCCTCACGTCTATAAAATTATAAGATGGCCTTTAAAGTTTATATTGTAATGCACTTTATATCTAGTAAGAGTCTTGGTGTGCTGGCTTCATCTGTAAATCTTAAATGATCCCACACTCAGACTGCTTGTCAAGGTGTTTGAACACATTGGGGGTCATTTATCAATTTGCCCATGTGCAGTAACCCATGGCATCCAATCAAATTGTTGCATTCGTGGGTTTACCTGCAGCTGGCTGAAAAAAGCCACTCACTGACTAGTTGCTATGGGTTACTGCCCAGAGGCAAACTTGGCCAGTGTTGATAAATGAGCCCTACTATGTTGCCAATTTATATACATTTTTTCTACTGTTTATTGTGGTATAGCACCAAGTACTTTTTTGCCATTGTGATTCAATTATCCATTAAAAAAATACTTAATTCACTGACCATTGAAGAATGCATGCTGCTCTGTATGCCATTTAGCAGCAGAATAAATCACATTCAGCAACTCTCTGCCACTTAGAGGGAAATTTATTATTCATGGTCATGTAATTTAGTGATAGAAGTATTGAGATCAGGCAGTTGCCTTCTCTTTCTGACAACATAGATGAAATAAGCAATGGGAAGTGGTGGGCTGAGGAAAGTATTATTGGTTTGGTGGTTCTTGGAGCTTGTGATGCAAAACCACTAAGGATACATGTAATTCAGGACATGGTTTGTGATTTGCACTTATCTTAGCACTTTGTTATATTGAGACTCATCCTAGTTATACCATCAAACCAATTGCTAACCCTTAAAGCCATGTGTCTTTCAAGCTCTGAACAGCTGAAAGTGGCAATTTTTTATTTTACTTTATTTTTTCTTCGACTTTTCTCCAATTGAAATATTTGAATTCATATTAAGCTGAAGCTTTCTGTGAGGATTAGGTATTTGCCAAATATATTTTATAGATTTGGTGCATCCAAAAAAAACCCATAACTTTTATTTGTTTGCAAAGGAGAACAGATATACTGTACTTTATTCTAAATTATGTTTTAGGCGCAGCCAAGTCAACAGTCTTCCTTTTTTGTGACATTGGCCTTCTGGAGGGTTAGGGATTATTGTTTAAAAGGGTTGTTACATACTCTGCTGAATAGCAAATATAAAATATTGCAGTTTCCATTCCCCTGAATACAAATATGCAGATAAGAAAGGCTCCTTATCCTGTGCAGTAATATATATCTCATGGGGACTGTTTGGGGGCTTAAAGTGATTGGCAGTGATTTGTACAGAGTTCTTTTCAATGAACTTTATCAAAAACTGACAAGATCTGGGTTAGACAGGTTTTAGTCTATAGGGAGTTGTACTGAGCCATTTGAGCACCACATTTTTGGTCTTTGAACTGACACTGTCCTATGGACACAAGTGCAGAGTTTCAGCGTAGTTTTTTTAAAAAAGCCGGCCGCTTCGTAAATATGCTAGCGGTTTCAAGTTTAGGCAATGGCACATTATGCTAGCGTATTTACGCAGCCGTCGGGTTTTTAAAAACTGTGCGACGAACCACAGTGAACATCCGCACATGTGTCCATAGCCTGATTTGTCAAAATGTTAGTTTCTTCATTAAAACACGAAAAAAATGCATTTGTTTGACTAGTTGTAAGAAAGACTGTAACAGAAAAATAAAAATCAAAAAGTCCCAAGAAAAAGCTTGCCAAAAAAAACCTGCAGAGTTTCTACAGAAGTCAGTGGGAATTGTCTCAAATTTATTTATTTACTGTATTTATTTCTCAGTTTATTAAAGTATTTGTGATTTTCAGCCTTATTCAAAATCAATGAAACTCTTCTTCTGTGAAATTTGCAAATATTCTGTCTTCTTTTATTCTCAAATAATTTAATTATCAAGGAAAAAGTTGCGTTCATTTTGTCACATCTTTTTCCTAGGGGAACCCCAGGGGCATAAGAATATAACTATTAGAGGCACATTTATCAAGGGTTGAACTTCCAATTCGTGTGAACTTGAAATTCGACCAATGGAAATTTATTACTAAAATAAAAATTTTAAAACTCAGATGAATAGAAACGACGTGAAAACTCTAATCGAATGTGATTCGAATTTAAAAATATTTATTTTGAGGTTTTTTTCTCTGAAAAAAAACTTGAATGTCAGGAAGGCTGAATTTATTTGGCAGGTTTTAGGTGGCGAATAGTCAAATTCGAGTTCTTAAAGGCCAGAGTATGATCATTTTGTAAAAAACTTGAATCGAATTTGAATAACTCCCTAGTCGAATATGACCGTTTTGACCATTTTGAATTTGAATTTTCAATTTGACCCTTGATAAATCTTCCCCTTAGTGTTCATTAACTGAGCACTGACACCCGTAACAAAACTCCAATGCACAGTGCAGAGAACAGCATCAGGGGGTGCAACCCAGTCCTGTCTCCTTACTGCCTTCTATACTCACAGACGAAGCACACATGGCCGGTTATTAGCTTTTTTTTTACTATAAAAAATATACATTAATCTATATATATTTAATCTTAGCAAACGAATAGTGTGTAAACTTATAGTTTGGAGGTTGTACCTGTGTAAAAAGTGCTCAGTGAGCTGTTACCTACCGCATAGCTTTGTTATAATATTGGTGAGCTCAGAATTAAAACTAAAAGATACTGTAAAAAGAGCATACAACTTCAAATATATGCACTGAACACATACGCAGATGCCATTTTTACATTTTGATCACTCTCTGGACTGTTTTTCTATTGTCGTAAACTTTGTGTGTGTATTACTTGGAAACATTTTGTTTTTCAAAAATCTAGTTGAGGAATGCATCAACATCATAAACTCATAGTTTGAAGTTCCTAGAGTAGTTTAATATTACCTTTGTGATCTAGGTCATTTTCTAATTATATTTATTTAATTATAACAGAAGAACAGAGCATTAGCTGCTAATTAATGTCAGTGGGGAAATGCATCTTTAGTGTTCCACATGGACCTTTCAAATCTGCGACAGCAATGTTATTATTTTTATATTTTTACACTGCTAATTGCTTTGTTTATATTGGTAATTTATAATTTGAATTTTCCTTTTGCAGCCACAGACTAATTAGTTCATTCAACACTAAACACAAACTTAAGAAAATATATATTCCTTCAGCGTTTACAGCTCCAGACCCTATGGACGTGGAGTTGTTTATCCAGATGGTGCTCGGTGACAGAATTTAGGCCTGCCATCGACTGACATTGTGACTCCTGGCTTTACTGTTCATAGGCAATGGTTTGAAGAGTGCCAAATTACTGCAAGCACCTGCTTTATGTCAAGTTTGCAAAGTCCTGATGGACTTTTAATGCTTAAAGCCAGACAGTTGATAATGAGATAGGACACTCCATTTATACCTTTTATTGCTACTGTTCTGATAAAGGCTCAGTTTGTTAGTTCTGAAATGGAAACTCGTATTCGGAGATATATGTATAATTATGTAAGCTTTAAATTATAAAGAAGGGGAACTCCGTCTTCCAAAGCAGAAGTTGATAAATTAGATTAGATTAAAATAAAGAGGTCCACATAACACAGAAACCCTAAATATACCCATCACAGTTACCGGTTTCTTCACAAAATAGGAATACAATGCTGAAATCCAGCTTTAACAGTTCTTCTCTTTCTGCATCATTTGAGATCCTGGCAGGGAAGGAGGGACTAAACACTGATGTTACAAATTGTAACAACTTCTCCACAGCTTATAGACAGCATGCAGGAACTACATAACCCACAATGCATTGCACTGTGATGTTCCTTTCCTTATTGAAATCACGTGTGCAGGGAATTAAGGGGTTTGGAGGATGCAGGCTGAGGTCAGCTGGCTGTTGATACAAAGTAACAGTAGTCAGCCAGCTCAGTAAAGTAGTCAGACAGATCAGTTGGAGAGCAGGGGTTAGGCTTACGGAACCATTAAAAATCATGAAAAGTCTTGCATATTTTTTTAAATGATGTATATTGCAAAGTTGCTTGAAATCATGTTTACTTTTCAAAAAACTTAAGTTATGTTTGTGTGGAGTACCCCTTTAAGATGTGGCATGTAGTCATATAAAGGCACACAAGCTGAGTGTCATACACGTCATGGAACTATAAGGTGATATCTAATACTCATATATTTTAAAGAAGAGGCATTTTATTTGTTATAAAACATCAATTTCAGAGTACTAATCAAATTATTATGCATGATTGAACTGTTAAAAGAAAGTGGTAGTAGAGGAATTTTGCATTGATGAACATACAGCAGTTAATTAGCGGTGGACATAGTAAAACCAGCATGACATTGGCTAAGCAAATAGAGAGTTTGAGAGGAATGTGGGTGATATTGAACATAGATATTTAGCAGGAGTGTAACTATAGAGGAAACAGACCATGTGACTGCAGGGGGCCCAGGAGGTATAGGGGCCCCATAAGGCCCTAATTCATGCACAGTTTCAATATATATTGGTATAAGTCATCCGCTAAACATTTTGGGGGTCTGAAAAATAATTTGATGTGGGGCCCAGTAATATCTAGTTATGACACTCTCTTATAGTACAGGCATGGGACCTGTTAGCCAGAATGCTTGGGACCTGTGGTTTTCCTGAAAACAGATCTTTCTGTAATTTGGATCTTCATACCTTATGGGGCAAATTTACTAAAGGGCGAAGTCGCTAACACTAGCGAAAATTCGCCAGCATGACATCATTTTGTTAATTCGCCGATTTACGGCCGCTGGCGTAAAGTAGCGAAGTGGACCTACTCTAGCGCTACTTCGCACCCTTACGCCAGGCGAAGTTGCACTATGGCGAACGGACATAACTATGCTAATTCACTAACTTGCGCATTTTACTGAACGTTACCTCTTGCGCCAGACTTGCCTTCGCCGCCTCAGACCAGGCGAAGTGCAATAGAGTAGATAGGGCTTGCTTCAAAAAAAGTTTTTCTTAGTCCCAAAAAACGCTGGCATCTTTTACTTTTTAAAGGGTGATAGACTGAAAAAGATCGTAAATATTTTTGGGGTAACCCCAAAACATAACATATGGCACCTAAACTATACAGTGGGCACATGTATAGGGCAAAATAACAACTCTATTTTATTTTATGAAGCTTTCCCAGGCTTGTGTAATGTAATGAATTTGCTGCTACATATACGTCCATTGTAATTTAACTTGGCGCCGAATGGAAATAAGGCATCGCTAGCGTAACTTCGCTTTGCTTGACGAATTAATGCTAGCGCAAATTCGCTACCTTTCGCCTCGCTGAGCGCAACTTCAGATTTTAATCAATTAGCGGTGCCCTGGCGAAACTTCGCCTGGCGAAGGCGTTGCTATCGCATTAGTGAATTTGCCCCTATGGTTACTAGAAAATCATGTAAACATTGAATAAACCCAAAAGACTTGTTTTGCTTCCAGTAAGAATTTCATAATATCTTTGGATCAAGTATACCTCCCAACTCTCCCGTTTTTTGGGGGGACAGTCCCTCTTTTGACAGCTCAACCACAGTCCCTCATTTGTACTGGAAAGTCCTGTTTTCTCTGCTCTGAACAGCCAGAAAAAGAATCAAAGTTTCTAATTCAATTCGCGTTTCGCAGAGCGCCCAGAACATCCACAGCAGAAGATAAGATACTTTTGTAACAATTTCTAGATAAGCAAATAAGTAATTGTAACAATATAAGATAACCGGTGGTGAACCCTTGGGAAAAGTTACAGCTTAAAGGGCAATTCACCTTTGTTAGCAAAACTGTAGTAACTGAATAAAACCAAAGAAATCTGTATAAACTTTCATAACTTGCCAAAATTTGTAAAATGAACATGGTAATTAGGGGGTAGCGAGGCAACTTATTTGTCCCTCTTTTTATTTCCAAAATGTTGGGAGGTATGCATCAAGTACAAAGTACTGTTTTATTACTACAGAGAAAATGAAATCATTTTTAAATATTTGGATAAAATGGAGTCTATAGGAGACGCCTTTCTGTAATTTGGAACTTTCTGGATAACAGATACCATACCCGGAGTGTTTTTTTCCCCATTATCCTAGTGAGAATTGCTCCAGGTTCTTCAGGATAATGAGTTGATGCTTGTGAACCTTAAATAGCAGGACAATAATCCCAGATTAGGGAATTGCTTAGGAAATTGTCCTAAAATGGCTCAGGCAATAAACGTATCTCTATGAATCTGACAACATTTGAAAACTGCTGTAATCAGAATAACCTGGAGCAAATGTGCCCTGAAGTATGGGCGAAATCACTCCTGAACAGTATACAATGCTGGAATTGTACATACACCAAAATCACTTATATATTTATATTGGGAGGAACATTTATTAAAGGTCGAATTTTGAGTTTATGTGACTTTTTTTAAACTCTATTAAATTAGAATTTTCTCGAAATTCAACCCGGGGAGTTATTTGTAAAAAAAAAAAGAAATCTTGGGTGAATTTTACTGACTCAAAAACTCGAATCAAATTCGACTAAACTCGATTCGAGTTTTTTCTCGTAAAAAAAAAAATCAAATGACAGGAGGGCTGCTAACGTCCAAATTGGTCCCTGGACCTCTCCCATTGACTTATACATGAAATTGGCAGTGTTTACGTGGCAAATGGTTGAATTTGAGTTATTAAAGGGCCAGAGTATGATAAATCTCAAAATTTGAATTTGAGCTAAAACTCGTATTGAGTTTGAATAATTCACAATTTGAATTTGAGAGTTTTGACCATGAAAAAAATCGAAAATTCATATTCAAATTTTCAATTCCACTATTAATAAATCTGCCCCATAATTTATTTATTTATGCAGACATTGAGATTTTGCCTTATACATAATACATTATAACATAATACAACTTTACATTTAAAATACATACACCTTTGAGTTTCAGTGCCATTTAATAGAAATCACTGAAAACAAAATGTAAGATTTGTTCAACATTCTGTACTGCATGCCCAAGGAAGAAACTGCTTGCTAATTTAGCAAGAATACGTTTAAATGGATGTAGCTGAGATATCCGTGCAGTATAGCATAGTATATTGACTTGTTCATAATTTTTTTAATTAGTATAGTTATAGCTAATATTGTTTTTTGTCTTTAAACAATCTTCTCCATCTACGCCATGGGCAGAAATGTCCACATTTAGTCAGGTTTGTTAGTCTGACCGTGTGAACCTGAATAGCAAAGACTATAATTCATTCCTATCTGATTGTAGTTTGTCTGTCCAAACTGAAAACCAAACTGAAAATGTCATATGCTGATTGATGCCCCTCCTGAGAGCATGGATGGTCCATGAGCAGATACATACATGAGATGATTAAATCAATATTATGGTTCTGTTTCCTATCCATTACTGTGTAATACCGGTCCCTTTTAGACCAAGCTGTGCTTGCAAACATTTTAACATGCCTGACTGAGAAAAATGACTGCATAATTAAGTGGTTACTGTTTTCACTGAAGGGAAATAATCACAGATTCCTTTGAGAATATATGCTCGGCACACTTCAAACCTATGATGTGATTTACTGTAAACAATTCATTTTCAAAGAAAAATGCTAAGTTTATTTGTCCCACTCCTCTGTCTTTTCTCTCCACAGAGCTGGCATGCTTGTCAGCAGCCCTCTTGAGCTGCCAGCCACTTCTTACATACAATGAAATTAATCCTGTTCCCCATCAGGCCATTTTTTTGTTCAAACTATATTATGGCATATTTTTTTTTTTTTTTTTTTTTTGAAGGTTTGCTTTTCTGCCTATACATGTGACAGCATGGCCCTAAAGGCATTTATAAAATCGATTAAAAGCTTTCAGTAATACAAATTTCATATTACAGACTTCCCAATCGTCCTGTTTTTTTTTTTTTGAGACAGTCCTTATTTTTACAGCTCAGCCTGCAGTCTTGTGTTTGTTACTGAAATTCCCCGACTTTCTCTTTGTATCTTTTTCTGGCTGTTCAGTGCAGGAGATCAAAGTTTCTAACTTAATTGGCTTTTGGCAGTGAGCCCAGAATACATGGCAGATGTACTTAAATACTTTGTATTTAGGATAAGGAAAGAAACAATTGTAACAATTTAAGATAAGCAGGTCTCTTGGGGAAACTGTGACTTGCAGCTTAAAGGGCAATTCACCTTTATTAGCAAAACGGTAAAAACACAGAAATGTGTTCAAAGTTTCATAAACTGCCAAATTTTGTAAAACGGACATGGTAATTAGTGGCCACCAAAATGGGCGTGGTCAAAAAAATGTCCCATCGCTCCGCGTGCCAAATCTTTTTGTCCCTCTTTCTATTTCCAAAATGTTGGGCGGTATGATATTACACTGTTTTTCCCCTTTTTAATATGGCCAGGTTATGTGAAGCTTGAAAACTGTGAAAGACATCATTGAGGTGTGGATATGGGTTAATATAAAAAAAAGTCATAAATGCACCCATCTAGTATCCCATTGAAATAATTTGATGTCTACTAGATACGTAGCAAACTTAAAGGCACCTTTAGGGTAACTTTTAGTATGTTATAGAAATGCTAATCCATATTTTCACTAATTGAAAATAAGAAGGCAAACGGGTAAGTTCTTTCTCTGACGTTTATGCAGAAGTAGAGGAAAGCCAATCCACTGCCTTCTGCTACCTGGGATCAACCTGTCGGCTCACACTGAAGAGACTGTTTTGGGTACAACACATTAGAATTGGCGAGGATGAAAAATTTGCACTTCAGCAATACTTACTAGCTTTAAACTGCTAGAGAAAAAGTGTCTATATATCTCTTTATCTACACAACAAAGACATTTCAGATCCATCTGACACAACAAAGGAATAATAATGTAGTGTAGCAGCAGGTTGCAGACAATCCTCTGTCGTTATTTTAATGATACCGACACACAAAACCGCAAAATAAAAAATAAGGCAGGTATATTCCAACAAAGAAAACGTTATCTGAACTTGCTGAGGTGAATGGGGAATGTTTTTGCTTGAATTCCAGTGAACCCAAATGTATTATAAAGTTGAATAAAAAGTGAACTGTTTTGGCAAATATGCAGTATTATAGCATGGCTAATTTAATTTAAACGTAAATCTCTGCGTCTATATTTGTAGATGTGTTTTCCCTAGGACAAACTTGAAAATAAAAATAAAGTATTAAAACAAGACACACAAAACTTGAATATTAACATTTAGGGACCTATTTATTGAACCTCGATTTGTTTTTGGACGAGTTTTTAAAGGGACAGACCCGAATTTTTAGAGGGGAAATTTTTTTTCTTCCGAGATTTATTATACCCCAAAGCTGCTAAAAATCAATCAGTTTTTTTAATACCGTTAAAAATTTGTACAATAGGAATTGTCGCATGATTTTGTCAAGACTTTTCCCACACCAACATTTTTGAGCTAATTTCTAGATAAATGAGTTAAATTCATGGATGGGAGTTAGGTCAACTTTGTTTTAATAAAAAAAAAATGAGATACATTTGAATTTTAGTAAATACCCCCCCCTTACAGAAAATGCTGTAAAGGCATTATTATGCAAGGAACAAGGAAATTTTAGGGTCTTTTTGCACCACTGGCCCTAATCTTCATAATGAGCCCTTATTTTTCTGTTTCCAATATTCCAAATTATGCGATATTACTTAAATTCATGTCAGATACACAAAACAGGTGAATTAAGCAATTAGGCAACGATAGTTACAAACAAGTAAGCACATCCTTATTCAAATTCACTCTAATTCTATTTTTTACTTTTCCCTATTTTCTGAATAGATGTTTCTATCAGTGGCGTAACTAGATGTTACTGGGCCCCACAGCAAATTAATTTTAGGGCCCCAAACATATCCAGAGGTTGTCCAGTTTTACCAAAATGTATTGAAATTGTATGAATTTGAGCCTCATGGGGCCCCCTATACCTCCTGGGCCCCCTGCAGCTGCAGGGTCTGCTTCCTCTGTAGTTACGCCCCTGGTTTCTATTCAGAGAATTCCAGGTAACTGCACAAGCAGAGTTTCATATTATTTGCTTTAGGAGAATTTGCCTTCATGTATGTGAACTCTTGCTCTACAGCTCTATGTGTCCTGGTACCAAACAAAGTCCTAAAATCTGTAAATGCTATGATGAAGCCACCTTCAGCATGAAAAAGAAAAGCTTCAGATTACCAAGCTTGTAGGACAACACGGAAAGTTATCAAAACGATGCTCTGAAATGGGGTGGGGGGATAAGATGTCTATGATGCCCTGAAATGGGGTTGGCTTGGCATTCTACAAGTATAAAATATACCGAATAATGCAAATTAAACACAGTAGTGTCCTTGAAGAGTAGTCAGTACATGGGCCCACTTCTCCCAGATTGTTCTCGATCTATAGTAGGTTTTTTCAGCCACCTGGCAAACATCATTGACAACCTAACACATTTCACATTCACTGTTTGAAACGTCATATGATCGTATGGTAACCATGTTTGTTTTTTATTAATTTGGAGGGTTTCAGGCATTGTGATTTGCCCCTTTACTGCAGAATTCAAATTTTGGTTTCTAATCATTGCCTTTAGTACTACAGTTGCCCACCTAGTGTAACCGCACTGTACTTTGCCATTCAGCAAACAACTTTAGTTCTTTCAAAATGTTCAGAGAACCACATTCAGCTGCAGTGAGCTTTCTGTTCTATTCTATGCTGTTGTTACTTTGTATGGATTAAAAGAGCCACGCAGAGAACTTTGAAAATCTGCATGTTGCTTGCCATCCAGGGGGCTAAATCATTTTGCTTTATATTGTTTAAAAACCATTCCAATATATTTATTTCTAAGGACAATTAAAATATTTAGTCTGCATGACATTTCATTTTAGTATAATTAGCTTACCCTAAACCAGCAGAAATAAACACTGTTGGCTGCACTGGTCTCGGCTTTGTATACATATGTCAGTAATTTGGAGAAACTAGGGATGCACCGAATCCAGGATTCGGTTTGGGATTCGGCCAGGATTCGGCCTTTTTAAGCAGGATTCGGATTCGGCCGAATCCTTCTGCCCGGCCAAACCGAATCCTAATCTGCATATGCAAATTAGGGGCAGGGAGGGAAATTATGTGACTTTTTGTCAGAAAACAAGGAAGTAAAAAATATTCGGCCGAATCCTTCGTGAAGGATTCGGTGCATCCCTAGGAGAAACACTGTCAGATATGTGAATTGCACACGATCAGAAGGAGTTGGCACTGGAATTCAGACCAGGCTCAAAATCCATCATCAGTAGCTTTGCCCTGGAACAGAGATCAATAACCCATGGATTTGCACCTTAAAATTGGCTCCCAAGATTGTTTTCAGCCGGTTTCCATAATTGCCCTTGCTACTAGTAAATGACAAGATAAATGTGCATTATGGCCTCATCATAACACAAATCTTTTTGTAATTTACTTCTTTAATGCATCAGTAAAGGGGTTAATTTAAATAACACCAGCGCAAATTAACTAGAATAACAAGTAATGCGAGGCAGAGTAAAGTGGTAACGACTAGAGATAAATGATGCTTTTTGCCACACTTCTAGGAAACTGATCTGCACTTCAGTTTTGGATCGGTTTTGCTCGGGATCACTGTGCTGGCCATGTAAAACATCCAGGGTTATCTCTCATTGTGAGAATGCATTGGAAAGCATAGACCTGGAGGCAAACAGAGCAGATCTTTAACAAGTTAGAAAATAGGCAGCTGAATTGAATTTTAATAGGTTAATTTCAAAATGTACTCAAGCTGAAATTTCATTTTACAAGAAACATGCAGAATTCTAATACGACCGGCATTAGGTAGATTTATTGTGATAAATGTTTATGGGGCCTGTCTCTAATAGGGCTATGAAGAAGGAAGATGCATGCTCAATTTATTATGCTGCCCCATAATTGGGTTCAATGTTGAGGTGGTGCACAGAGAAGGTACTGAATAGAGCTGGAATCCCAGTTCCCATGCCAACCACAGAATTATGCATGATAACTGTGCTGATTGTTAGGAGGGAGTGGAAAGGATGTTGCCTTAACTGTGTCTTGTAGAACTGGTGATTTCATGTAAGTCAGAAAATGAACAAAGAAAAAAGCAGATGCCATGCTCATTTCCAAAATTCTCCGAAGCAGTCATTTTTTCACTTTTGGATGGAGAGGGTCATAACTATAATCACATGGATATCCTTCTCTGTGTTCAACAATGCAAACTAAATGAAAGAGGATTGACAAACTGACAACATAGCACAAAAGGATGTGTTTTGTTGTAAATCAGCCAGTTATAGTAAAGCCTAAGTGTAAGAATATAGTTTTAATGTTTTATGTATGTTCGACCGAGGACTTTAGTTTTTAAGATTTGGGTTAATAATTTGTGCTCAGCTGACAGATTAATACATTTTTATTATGAGTAGTAATAATATTACATTATAATCATAATATTAATGTCACTAACTCTCTGTGCTTAGCAATTGTTTAGCTGCTTGCATGATTATATGGGCTATTAACAGTACAGGTATTTGTTTTACTGGAAACCTGTTATCCAGAAAGCACCAAATTTCAAAAGGCCGTCTCCAATAGACTCCATTTTAACCAAACCATATTTTTAAAAATTGTTTCCCTTTTCTCTGTAATAATAAAACAGTATCTTGTACTTGATCCAAACAAATTATTCCTTAATGGAGGAAACACAATCTTACTACGTTTAATTCGTGTTTAAATTGTATTTTAGTTGACTTATACAGAAAGATCCCTTATGCACAAAAACCCCGGTTCCCAAGCATTCTGGATAATCGGTCCCATGCCTGTACTGTCACAGGAATATTGCCTAGCTTGAAACCCAGCGCACTTACCTTGTATCTTATACACATATTCTCATGTCTCATTAACCAACTGAAACTGAATTTATAGACAATTATTTGCCCATACACAGCCAAACCTTTACACTTGGCGTTTCCTTCCATGTCCGGAACAAATTTGTTAAACCTGAACCCACATACTTACCCGCTTGGATCCGCTACCCAACCCGCAAGTACCTTATCGGCAACTCGATCCGCTGACCATCAATAAACAGGAAGTGCTGTCATTGTAAACCGGAAGTGACATCATTAGAAGTAGGCATGATCATGAAAAAAAGGAGTAAAACTAGCTATTGAGAAGACCCGTGACCCACAAACCGGGAGAACTGTGTCCCGCATCTATACCCACTCCCGAAACTTCTACCTGCAACCCGCATGGTACCGCAGGTTTTTGCAGGTAACCCGCAGGTACCCTACCTGCTGCAGGCAGCCTGGCAGCATTCAAACTTTTTGGGATACCATGCCACTATTCGTTCCATAGTTACAGGTATAAGATCCGTTATACCAAAACCTGTTATCCACAAAGTTCCAAAATTACACAAAGGCCATCTCCCATAGACTCCATTTCATTCAAATAAAATAAGTTTTATAGAAATATTTCCTTTTTCTCTGTAATAATAAAACAGTACCTTGTACTTGATCCTAACTAAGATATAATGAATCTATCATTATTGGACACAAAACCAGCCTATTGAGTTTATTTAATTTTTTTTATGGTATGAAGATCCAAATTATGGAAAGCTTATCTGGAAATGGATTTAAAAAAAAAAAAAAAAGACTAATTTCTAATTAACCGTTACACGGTCAGATTATTATCTTTATAATGAGCAATTTCTGCCATAACCATCCAATATATTTATATGAAGCTACTAATGCAGCAGATAATATTATAACTAGGGGATTTTAAGTGATTTTCATAGTACCGTAAGTTGCTTTTTCTTCACAAGCAAGAGCAGCCATTAATGTAGGGCAAACTGACATGCTTCCAAGTACACTAATAAATTATTCAAATTAATCTAGTTAAGTGAACTCGCAAAACAATGCAGAATGAAGTTTAGGATTGTCTGTCACCTTGACACTCTCGCAAACAGCAATGCAATTTCTAATTTTTTTGTTTCTGCCGGACAATTAATAACTAGATTTGTCACATTTCATTAATACATGAATGTGATTTTATTTTCATTCAATCAGTGGAAGAATTTTTCTGCATTAACCTTTCAAAACATTTTCTTTAGCACTTTACTGTTATGGCCACATAATGTCAATACTGCACATTAGCAAATGATTGGGTCCAATTAGTCAGGCGTTCATCTGGAAAGGAAATCAGGATTGAATAGCACAGTTCTGAAAATTTCTGAAATAAGCAGGTTGTTTTTATGAGCATTGTGCATCAGAAAGGATCCCCTTTGGTAAAAACATGGCTAATTGTGTTTCCCCCTTGTATGTGGGCTTCGTCTTCTATTGCTGATAAGCTGTTTATAAATACACTGTAACTTTCATATGTAACCAACTGGTTTCTATGATTTCTTTTCAATATCAGAACTTTTTTTTCTTTAGTAAGGTTGGATGTGTGAACATTGAACATGCTGTTGCTGTTATTATTGAAGTTTGCTGTGATTACAGGTTTATCTACTGCCCTAATGGGATATGGGTTGATGTATGTGTGTGTGTGTGTATATATATGTATGTATATATATATATATATATATATATATATATATATATATATATATATATATATATATGTATATATATATGTATATATGTGTATATATATGTGTATATATATATATATATATATATATATATATATATATATATATATATAACAAGGGAAAGTTGTGCTCACCACTAATTCTTAAAAACATTAGGGTGCAATGAGGCTGTGACCACAAAATACTTATAGACAAATACAAGAGTCCTCTGCACTCAACCCATTATCAATATATTTAAGACAGAGACATTTTGTGCATACTGCTATTGAAAAATGCCTTACCCTTTAAACAAAATAGGGATTGTTTGTCCATATATTGCAATATATTTAAGCTGGCCAACTACGTCAAAATCATCCCATATCTGGCCAGTCCTATGCTCAATTTTATCTGATTCATTAAGAATTCTATTGCTTCATTATACATTTTACAAAGGGACTAAGATTTACCTGCAACTTATTTGCTGCTTTCAAAGTAAAACTCCCAAACTTGGTTGCCCTTTTATTAGACACCAGTGGGATCACCTGACTATAGCTGGGAAGGGTGGGAGCTACAACATGGAGCTGGTCACTGCTCCTGTATAACTATAACAAACAAGGGAAAGTTGTGCTCACCACTCATTTTTAAAAACATTAGGCAGGGGTGCAATGAGGCTGTGACCACAAAATACATGTAGACAAATACAAGATTCCTCTGCACTCAACCCATTATCAATATATTTAAGACAGAGACATTTTGTGCATACTGCTACTGAAAAAATGCCTTACCCTTTAAACAAAACTGGGATAGTTTGTCCATATATTGCAATATATTTAAGATGGCCAACTACATCAAAGTCATCCCATATCTGGCCAGTGCTATGCTCAATGGCGTTGATACACCATGCACCAATAAATAACCTTTTGATACATGCTGGATGGCGTCTGCTGTGAGTGCTTTCATGGACTGTAATAAATATATATATATATATATATATATATATATATATATATATATATACATACATACTAGCGCCTGCTGATCTGTCTGACTACTTTGCTGAGCTGGCTTACTACTGTTAATTTGTATCAGCAACCATCTGTCCTTAGCCTGCATCCTCCAAACCCCACTATTCCCTGTACATGTGATTTCTATTAGTAATAGAACATCACCGTGCATTGTGGGTAATGTAGTTTGTGCATGCTGTCTGTAATCTGTGGACAAGTTGTTACAATTTGTAACATCAGTTTTTAGTCCCTGCCAGGATTTCAATAATGCACAATGAAGTCTTTAACAGCTGGATTTCAGCAGAGACAAAGGCATTTATTCATACTTTTTTGAAGAAACTGGTAACTGCGATGGGTATATTAGGGGTTTCTGTGTTATGTGGACCTCTTTATTAAATTTTGGTTTCGAAGTCAGAGTTCCCCTTTAAATGGAGTCTGTGGGTGACTTAACGTTACGCCTTTACGTAATTTGGAGCTTTTCGGAATAATGCGCCTCTGGAAAACAGATTCCTGTGTGTGTATGTAGGTGTATATATGGATATATATGGATATATATATATATATATATATATATATATATATATATATATATATCTATCATCAAATAATCGGTGCACGCTGTGACTAAAGGACTAACACTTGATAAAGGTCTTAGAAGGAGAACAAAACTTTGGCCTGTTTTTAATGTGATAAATAAAATGATGGACTTTTTGTAACAAATCCCAATGTGCAACGATTATTTGATGATTGAATAATACAGCAGTTTACCAGTAAGCCTTCCCTCATTAATCACAGCACCAGTGTTCACAGTATCTTTGTGCTCATATTTTGGGTCTCATATCTTCTGGGAGATATGTACCTTCTCTCTAGTGTTTTCCCAGACACAGTGCCACAGTATGTACAACATTTTCTTGTTCATAAGTATTTTCGTTGTATAGTCATTGTTTTGTATGGACTATTGATGTCCAGCCTTTATCCTTCTTGTTGTTTTTCTCCATCATGTCCATGTGGACTAATACGCTGTATTTCTTAGTTCATTTATATGTGATGTTGTCCTTACAGCCTGCCCCTTCAGGAGTACTATAGCCATGACTGAAAAATTCTGCCATTGGCTTAAATGCATCTAACCCAGAGGAGTAAAAAAATAAAATAAAGCTATTATGGGGCAGTCTTAATTAATGGTCTGTAATGTTTGTGTATGGCTGTCAGATTATATTTACTTCTCTTGGGGCTTGCTGTATATAGCTAAAGGGCACATTTACTTAGCACTGTTACGCCATGCGCACATAATCTGCCTTTCAGCCTTTGTTGGCATGTGCTGCTATTTTAGAACAATGTCTTTTGAATATTTCTTTTAGGTATATATTCCAAACTGTTTTACTATGGGGGCTTTATTAAGGTCATAAATGTCATATATGCCATGTAGTTATATATTATTTGTTATGGCGGGCATTGCCAGATTATGCTTGTTGCATATTATGCACAAACCTGGATATTAGGTTTCATGAATTGCTTTTTTCTTATGTTGGTTTTCACATTTATGAGTCTCTTTTTGTCATTGCGTTATTACCCTATCCTCATTAAGCTGTGTAAAAGCCACGGAAACTTGATCCTAGGTGACAACTAGTTTATGGGCAGCTATAAAGCAATTGCATGGGGATTTCATATTAATGAAAAGCAGTGTGATGGTGGAAAGATTACATAAATACTCCTCAGATCATGTAGCCTACAGCCTAGTAGGAGAAATATGGACATTTTGTCAATATTCTCATAAAGAAGATAAGATATGTTATAATTAAAAAATGAATCAAATGAACAACAGTTATTTATCTAACAGACCTCTCTATACAACATAAAATGCAAATATGCAACAAGGTCTAAGTGTAAAATGAGCAGACTGCTATACAGCTTTCAGTTTGGGATATTTACTGAAGAATCAGAAGCTGTTTGTTTGGAAAGAAAGTGACCCGATTGAATAAATATAAAACCACAGGGATGCAGTCTCCATAGACACATTAATGTTAAAGTGACTAACTTGATTGGTTTATTTGGATAAGGATACCTGAACTGCCTATATTACATGTATAGTAAAAGTTAATGAGTGTCAACACAACCAAAAACACATTGCAAGCACAGACACGAGTATGATTGTAGTTTAGATAGAAAATAGCTCACCAAATCTAACTCCTAGGGGCAGATTCACTAAGGGTCGAATTTCGAAGTTAAAAATACTTCGAAATTCGACCCTCGAATTGAAATCCTTCGACTTCGAATATCGAAGTCGAAGGATTTAGCGCTAAACATTCGATCGAACGATCGAAGGATTTTTCGTTCGATTGAACGATTAAATCCTTCGAATCGAGCGATTCGAAGGATTTTAATCAAACGATCGAAGGAAAATCCTTCGATCAAAAAAAGCTGAGCAAGCCTATGGGGACCTTCCCCATAGGCTAACATTGACTTCGGTAGGTTTTATCTGCCGAAGTAGGGGGTCGAAGTTTTTTTTAAAGGGTAAGTACTTCGACTATCGAATGGTTGAATAGTCGAACGATTTTTACTTCGAATCGTTCGATTTCGTTCGACTTCGATCGAATTTAACCAATTCGATGGTCGAAGTACCCAAAAAAAACTTCGAAATTCGAAGTTTTTTTTATTCTAACCCTTCACCCGAATTTAGTGAATCGGCCCCCTAATGTGCCATTTAGAATTACATTTTAATGTAGTATCGGAAGAACCAAAAAATACTAATAATAATCTGGTATTTAGTAATATTCAAAAGCATAGGTGTTCTGAACTCCGATTAAGGTCAATTTTTAAATCAAAATGCATAGTAAGACTTTATATCTTTTAGTCTGGAAGAAAATCTAAATTTATACAATAAGCTATTTAGGAAACCGCAGTTTTAATTGTCACATATATTCTAATGTTTGCTTCTTGGTTTAGAGTGTGTCAGTAGAATGTGACCCTAGACAATTTACAGGATGTAGTTAATATTAGTCACACAGAATTCAGCTTGCCTTGAAATTTTAATTTCCATTAAATGGGTCCTCCACCCATTTGTTTTTGCACAGTGAAGGAAAATGTAATTCTAAGCAACTTTCCAATATACTTCAGTAAAATATGTCAATAATGTTAATATAATTGCTATTAAATTCAGTATCTGTCTGATTTGTTTGCATTTTTTGCACTCCTTGCTTTGACTCCTAAAATTATGTTTCAAGCCAGCTGATTAACAGACCTGGAGGAAGACGGACTACTTTTACCTTGTTTTAAGAGTCAGACCCAGAGAAAAGAAAGGAATAAATAACACTACTTTCACCAGCAACTACCTTACCTTATAAATAACAATTAATGCAAATTAGAAAGCTACTTAGAATTTTAAAAAAATGTAAATTACTGTATATGAAAAGCTTTTGGGTGGAGGACATCTTTAATACTTTTTAGGTAAAGCTTGGCAGTTTTGTCTACGGCAATGGTCATTGTGCGAAAGTAGGTATTGGCTCCTAGAAGCTTAAGTCTAAACCACTTATAAATAGGTCAATTCAACTGTTCAGCAGTGATTTTGCTGTGCTGGTAATCCAGTTATAATTGGTTGTTTTATGATCATTAAAAATCTGGTGACCGGTTCTTGGAAGAAGAGTCTGTGCCTTTGAAAGCAAGGTCAGATGGCTGGCTCTTGAAAAGAGTTGAACAGTGAACCAGCATAAGAGCCACTTTTTCTAATTCCTAATAGAGGGCAACAGTATTAATGAAAAGTACATCCCGTTTCACAAGCTACTATAGATCCGTGTGACTACATGCTGGATATCATTTTGGCTAAAAACTTGGTTCAGATTTTTGCTTTATACTGTATTTTTCCTGAGCCATCCTAACCTTTTGCCTTAAAACAGAAGTTCACACTGTCTCTGGCAAAAGAAAATATCAGCAGGAAAAAAACATCAATATCTTCTATTCTGTGGACCTTATCAGGTGTAAATATTGATAAGCTCTTCCATTTCATTTTACAGAAATAATGCATTATATCAATATCGTATATCTTTGAACGAGGCAGAGTCTTTACAAAGTGCTCCATTAGTGTGTGTAAAAAAATCCTTAACATAGTGATTATGTGCTAAGAAACCACACATACTTTAACCTTTACATTGATTTTAGTGAAATTATAGCCCAGCTTTCACTGTATATTAATATTCCCCTGGCTGATGCATATGAATTCAGCTACAGTTATTAAATATATTATCAAAAGCCACTGATGTGAAGCAGCATATCATCTGAAGAACTTAACAATTAGTAAAAGTTTTTTTTTTACTAAATAATTCAGTATGCTCATCTTATGCGTGTCTATGCAAAAACCATTGCTTAACTTTAAGATGAACACATATAGTGCTACAAAGTTAACCAATTTATTCTTCATCCAGTTTACAGGTTTTGGTGCACCCCCTGTGGCTGCTCTGGCAAATTGATAGCATATCCTAGATATTACAGCTTACTTCTGTCCTCTCAAGGGCAGTTACAATTGTAATCGGTCAGTGCTCAGTAACAACAGGAAAATAAATGTTGGCACATTTGTTTAGTCGTATGCAGGGCATCATAACTAATTACTTTTGCTTAAGAAGCAAAAAGATTATTTATTTTACTGTTGTCATGTATGGCAAACCCAAAACCCAGGGAAGTGACTGGATTCCTGTCTAGACATGTTCTTCTGCCTAAAACAGCCACCATTGGATTTGGGCCTGGCCCTCAGCTACTTCGGTGCTGCCAGGACTTGCCGCACAAGAATCCTGTACTTACACAGAGGCAGGCAAGGGTGCCAAATGTATACTCTGGGAAGGAGCCAATAAGGAAAGAGCTGGATGTAGTCCGGGTCAAAACCAGGAACAAGCGGGGTCAGGATAAGGTAGGCAAGCACAGGACAGGAGCCAAAGAAACAACAATCACAGGAAACAAAGCACCAAGGACCAAGCACGTTTGACTTATAATGGATAGTAAGTCAGTGCAGAGCAGAGGGTTATATAGCCAGACTAATGGCTTACACTGATCACCTGAGTCCAGCTCAGCCATGCCTACTTGCAAAAACAGGGATACCATTAGCAGTGAACCAGACCCTTAGCTGTCTGCTCATATAGAGTAGATGTAATGCAAACAGCATAAGAACATCAGGTCACTGGTTTATCCCAGGAAGTATGTCACAACTGTACACCGTGACGTAGACCATATATGCTTTTTGGTTGAGCAATCATACATTGCCATGCTTAATCTATGACACAATACTCGTTGAAACGCACAGAAGTAAATAATGCACCTAGTTCTCCAATTCTTAGTTCTCTATGTACTGTTAGAGAAAAGCTTGCCTATTTCACTGTGCCTCTTACATTAGCAGTTCACACCTTTGCTTGCATTTAATAAGCACATTCCTTCACAAGGCTGCAAACACTATGGTCTCTAATTTTAGTATTATATTGTTAATTTATGCAGGTCTCTCTTTATTCAGCAAGGCTAGAAGAAAACAATGGAAATAACACAGTGCAACTACAGTAGATTGTTTTTATCCCTGACAAAATATTACAGGTATGAGATCTTTTATCCAGAAACTCATTTTACAGGGAGCTCAGAAATATGGCAATGCAATTCCTGACAGGGCTGTTTTTAAACAAATAATTCTTAATTTTTGACTGATCTTCTTCTCTTAATATGTTGTACTGTTAACTAATCTACCATAAATCAATCAATCCTACAGTTCTATTTATTGTTTAATTGATTCATTTTATTTATATAGTCTTAAAGGAGAACTAACCCCCCTAAGAGAGAGCCCCCCTCCCCGCTTCCTCCCCACATAGCCCACTAATTGAAAACTTGTTGCAGAAAGTCACACAGACCGCTTCATGCAGAGTAGCACAGCGGAGCTCACGGGCACCATCTTTGGTATCTTCAGATCTTCTTCCCTTCGGCTATCTACAGAGCTTTCTGGCACATGCATAGTAGACGTGAACACCAAACTGACTCCAGCTGCGCATGCAAAAAAGCTTAGTGCCAACGGTCCTTTAGTGAACGTATCTGAAGATAGCGAAGATGTTGCCTTTGAGCTCTGCTGCACTACTCTGCATGGAGAGGTCTGTGCGACTTTCCGCAATACTTTTTTAAGTAGTGGGCTATGCAGGCAGAAAGCTGTCGAGGGGGACTAGTATATGAGGATGCTCTTTAGGGGGGGGGTTTAGTTCTACTTTAAGCCATAGTGCCATATGTTTTAAAAAAATCTATTATCTGAGAAACATCAGGTTCCAATATATCTCACACCTGTTTATAGAATTTTATTTTTAGAGAAATGGTATAAAAAAAGTGGGACTGTGACTTTTTCCTGTTAATAAACTTAGTATGTTATGATTAGGTGAGAAGCCTGTTTTGCATTGTCTGGTGGTTATGCAACATTGTATTAATTGGACGAATCTGTTATGCTTGAAGAGATGTTGCCTAGAGTCTTCATACTTCATTTGGAGTATCTATGGGGGGCCAGGTTCCAGGGGATTGATTTGACAGAATACACGGTGATAAAAAAAAATATGTATTTATGTGTTTAGTGTTTGTTTGTACACATATTTGAGTTTATTTTCTTGGAAAACCTTTACTTATGTATGTGTGTGTGTTTGAAACATAAAGATGAGCACTCCATATATTTAAAATAAATTAATGTTTCAGACCAGTTAGTGCATATGTTTTCCCAGGGTACTCCAGTTTCTTCCAGTGCTCCTAATAGAATTGATCGTAGTGTGAGTGTGTTGTTAGGGGCTTTATTTCAGGAGCTCCACTGGGCCACAAACTGATGTGAATATTAAATAAAGCCCTGTGAAATATGTAGGTGCTATAGTTATGATAGATAATATTAATACAATTGAACCCACACCTCACCTCTTGTGTGATAGATCAGATAACTAGAGCTGGGAGCCCAATGGGAGTCTAAGAGTCTCTGTTCTTGGACAGAGTCATGAAATGCAGTTTGTGGGGATTAAATGGCATAGATCAAAACAGGACATGGCAATTGAAATCATATCCAAGAGACTGATGTTTCAACAAGACTTAATCCATTAAGCTAAACTTGTATATTACTAAATCAAAGAAAAAGTCTAAAAATGTGTTTATTTACTCCTTAACTGCTATTATAGACAGAACTGCACTTCTACAAACAGAGATTTTTATGTTTTTATTCCTAATGCCTCAGCAACTGCTTTTGTACGGTTTTCTGTGTGAGGAGCCATATCTCCTTTTCTGATGGGGAAACTTGCTATGCTAATTCTCTAATTATGGGGCTAGGTGAATTGTTGGTAGCAAGATTGAAGAGGCAATAATTCCTAAGGGTTTGAGGGAAGAAACTCTTGAAAACATGTGCCAATGAACAAAACATGAGAATGGACGGCTGTGTTGATTAGCTGTGGAGGGCCTGTGATTTGTTTGATCATCCCTACTCCACTGTTAAAAGTTCAGCACGGTAGAGGGATCATGATTATCCTTGTACCCTAAATGCTTAATGCCACCAAACCACAGAGCCATAGAGGGCAGGGGTGGTCAAGGTTAAAGAAATGACGAAAACAGCAAGGAAATAGGGACACCAAATGGCCCCAAGTATTTCTGGCATTTCACACCTACATGCACTCTGCACTTGTCATGGAGACCAAAAACAGAGGGTACATTTATTAAAATGGTAAATTATTTGTGCCAGATGCCATGTTGTCTGTTTTAAGAAACAAAAAAATATATTGCTTTCTTTGAGATTTACCTTAACCTTAATTTACCTTTTGCAAATCTGCACTCATGTAAGATCTTAAAGGTGAACAAAGTTGAGTACATATGATACAGCTGCCAACTTTCTGTTTACTTAAAAATGTAGCTGAGGGCCACACCAAAAAACACTTGGAGCAGGAAAGATTTATTGCTTGCGGATATCCCACGGATACTCATTCTAATTTTCTAAGGAGAACTGAAGGAATCTGCATCCTGCTGATCATCTGTGTTCTGCTGATTTAAGTACATATTTTGTGTCACCCTTGCCTTCTTTATTGCCAAATTAATGTAATCAGTTTGAAAACAGGAAAACTGAAATATTATTATAGGCCATTACCTCACTGCTTGGCTACATTACGTCGTTTTGCTTGGGGGAGAGAGGACAAATCTATACTTAACTAGTTCTTTGACAACGTACTTGCTGCATTGAGTGCCACAAGGTATAGATTCTGTTTCTTTGTTCTATTGGGCCTATAGTGAAACTAAAACATTGTGCATTTTGCAACAGACCAGTGTTGGACTGGGCTGCCAGGGGTCCACCAGATAACCTTAGATCTTAAACCCAGTCTCCAAACTATTTTGACTACTTTCCTCACTAAACCTTGTTATCCTTTCTTTATTCTTTACATACTATAATCTATCCTACCATCTCATTGTTCCCATGCAGAAATATGGAGTTTAACAATAATATTTTCTTGCCGCACACCACTTTCTTATTCATGTAGGGTGCATTCAAATCTCAGACAGCTTCCAAGTCAAACATATCATCCAGACTGTGTATAGGGATGAAGCACACCAACTTTGTGAACAATTTCCCTTATTCACATTTTATTGCAGAAATTCAAAGCACTAACTTTTGAGGAAGCAGTTAGTCCCTGAAAGCTAGTGCTTTGAATTTCTACAATAAAATGTGAATAAGGCAAAGTGCCGGGACAAAATTGGTGTGCTTTATCCCCATTTGGAGTTTTCCTGGTATCCTGGTGGAACAATGTGACACTGCACCAGACAATTTAGATGAAGTTAGTAAATGGTTTACAATTACACCCACTACTAAATAGGTAGGTGTGCTGTTGGCAGAATTTGAGTGTATATTTTCATGCACCTTAATTGCACACAATTTTGTGGGTACATTTGGACCCATGTACTTTTCCTCTACCCAAGTTCAGTGGCATAATCCAAGACTGTTTTGGGTCTCTGCATAATGTGACTTGCCTTCCCATTAATAGGTGGAACTGGCAAAAGCAAGTTGGGCACAGCCATATGTATATGCAATGTTGATGTCTGCAGATCTGCACGCTTATTTTCACATAGCAGCTGCATTAATAAATGAAACCCAGAGCATATATTTAAGACAGTTGAGGAGACCCTGCAACTGTTTTTTGAGAAATATGTCCTGGGAGTTTGTATTTTGCATAGCATGAACTCAAACTCTCATGTGGTCATGTGGTTTCTAAAGCACAAAGTAAAGTAAGGAAGTAGAAATGCTGCTCAAATTGTGATTATTTATAGTGTATGGGCCACCTCCTTTAATTGCTCTTCCTCATCAAACAGGTAGATGAGGAAGAATGGTGCAGCACCTCTATTGGCCCAGGAATTGTTTAGGGAAAGCTTTAGCTTTCAAACTCATTGGTTTCTGAAGAAACAGATATCTCCTGAAAAATACAGAAAAATTAAACAAGAGCTTTGTTGGAATGGTTTATATTTCGATTGTTGAATGGATTGATGGCTGATATATTTTAATCTGTATTCACATCCAGGTATGTCTTATTGTGATTCATTTCTCTAGGGCTGTACTCCTCCTCCCTTAGTGAAATGTGGTCCTGCAGCAGTTAATTGATTCCTTTTGAGGGAGGTGGTTACTGAGATCCAAAAGAGAGTAGGAAAATTGCCATGTGGCAAAAATTTGCAGCGGAATCATTTGCCACAACAAAAAAGTTGCTGAGACAAATAACTCGCTATAAGAAAAAACACCCATTGACTTTAATGCATCTGGACAAAAAAATCACCATAAGAAAATAAAAGCCCATTGACTTTAAAGGAGAACCAAACACTTTTTATTAAAATCCCCTACCCTACATAGACCCCCCCCTCCCTTGGGTAAATGCCCCCTAACTCTTTACTTAGCCCATGTTGCAGATTCAGGGCATTGGAGTTTACTGGCGCCATCTTCTTGTCTTCTGTAATCTTCGGGTCTTTGGCAATTTCCATGGCTTTTTGCGCATTCACAGTTGTTCAGGACTGGCAGATTGAGCCAACTATGTATGCACTGACACGCCGCTCTCTTCCCGAAGATTGCCGAATTGCCAGAAAATGGTACCCGTGAACTCCGATGCCTTGAATTTGCAACAAGGGGTAAGTAAAGAGTTAGGGGCATTTCCCAGGGTAATACATAGGCTGGGGGAAGCAGGGAGGGTGTCTATGTAGGGTAGGGGGTTTTATTAAAAATGGTTTGGTTCTCCTTTAATGCATTTGGACAAAAAAGTCACCATAAGAAAAAATACCCATTGACTTTCTTGCCACAAGAAAGACTTTAATGCATTTGGAACAAGAAAAATTTGCCTTTTCACAGATTCACTCATCACTAGTTATCACTAGGTTTTTGTGGATGACAAGAAGGAAGGGATTAAACTAAATATTGCATGAACCACTGTTTCTTGGTTTTTATATCGAGAATCTAAATTCCAAAGCCTTTTGTTATAGAAATCACCTGTGTCAAAATTCGCTCAAGATAATTGATTTAGAAAGTCTGGAATGTGCGATTATTTTGCAAGGCATAGAAACTAAAATGTTCTATGAATGAAGGTATAGTTGTTTAATTATGTATATATTTTACATTATGGATGGAAAACTAAAATGTTCTATGAATGAAGGTATAGTTGTTTAATTATGTATATATTTTACATTATGGACTTAAAGACCTGTCTTTGGATCACCAGGGGAAATGGCATTGCTGTTTCTTAACAGTATGACCCTTGACATTGTGTATTTATTACACGCATAAAGCATACTGACAGCCCCTCTGTATAATGTGAATGTTTGTTTCAGAAAAGGGACATGATGTTGCATCTGTTAGCTGGAAGTTATCTTGCTGAGGTATTATGAATAAAATGTACTTTATTTTTTCTTTTTCCGACACCTGGAAAATATAAAGTAATTGGAATCTGGAGTTCAATTCGTTTGGGTAATATTCTCAATTCACATTGTAGATGGAAAAATCTTTAACAAAGTAGGGTCTTGAAAATGCATTACCTCATCCTCAATATTTTACTTTCCTATTGAATTAGGAGGACAAATCCTTGCTATGGCTATTGATTTTTATTGTCTTGCATTTAGTTAGCAGTACATGGAAAGTGATCCCACACTGAAAAATAATATATTGCACTGTGAAGGTGATCTGAAACCAAGAAATATGCTAAAATATGTAGCAAAGTTCAATATATATTATTGTTTTTCAGAAATAAGTGTATTGCAGTGGTTTGTCCAGTTTTTTGTTTATAATTTCCACAAAGTATGAGGCAATTAGGGTATATTCAATTAAACACCTACCTTCTTATTGGAGCTTATTTAGCATCTGTTTTATAGTCTTATTGAAGGAGAATAAAATGCCAATACAGGTAATTAATTACAGTGACTTATTGGTTGCTCTTGGACACACAGTTTAATAGACGGCTCCACATTTCTTCTAAGGATTGTATGTTTTCCTTCCTAAAATGCAAATTAATTTATATTTTAGTCTGCACATACAGGCCTTTTTCATTCTTAGTTATAAGAACTCATTTATATTTGCCTGAGCAAAGGTTCAGGAGTAGAAATGCACATGGAAGCCCTGTACCGAATACCAGCCATAGGCATGATGTAGGTACAAGGCTCTCCAGCACTTGCAGCTCCTGTTGCTCATTAGCCTATGCATCTGAATGGCATGCAAGAGAGGGGCATTCCAGGGGATGCCCAAGTCCTGCCCATCACCAATCCTCTCTTAATAAAGTACAGCTCAGGTCAGAACCCTCAGGATAACATGCAAAGTGATGAAACATTGTAAATGAGCCCTACAATCTCAATCTTGCCATTAATCAGCAAGTGTTGAAGCAGTTCCCAAACTGTGGGGCTGGTCCCATTGTAGCTGGGAATCCAGACTGAAGAGCTAAAGGACCACGGTTTAGGAATGGGTAGGAGTCCCTGACAAGCTCTCCAAAGTGTTTTTTTTTTGGCAGAGGGGCCTGCATGTATAAATTTATAGAACATAAAGAATTTACCTTGAAGATAACCCAAATATGAGTCAAACAGGACATGACTCTTAGTTATATTTGTTAGGGTTATTTATACAGTAAAACCTTAACATTAAGGTGGTTATTTTTTATGGTTCGCGTTATGTTTTCCACGAAAATTTCCTGAAAATAGCTTGAATTTGAAAAGACACCATCTCCAACCTGTCGTGGTCATGTAGGAGTCAATGGCAGAGGTTCCTTGAACCCTTTGAAGATGTTAATAGCCTGCATGATTTTAGAGTTTTTTTTTTTTCAAAAGGGTTTTGACCGAAAACTGGAATAATTCGAGCAATTCGAGTTTTAATTCTTTCGTAACTCGAACTCGCAGAATCAAGTTTTTTTTCCATTCAAGTTTTTTCTTGAGTTCATTCGACTTCATTTGAGATATAAAAAACTCTTTACATTTTACTTTTGATAAATAACCGCCTAAGTCGTGGTTTAGTTTACCCAACAGTCTGTGTGTGTATATATATATATATATATATATATATATATATATATATATATGTGTGTATATATATGTATATATGTATGTGTATATATATATATGTAAGATAGAGTCTACACACTACTTAGAGACAGTGGGAAGACTATTTAGTGTGGGGACACATATGATTAAAGTTGGAGCATCAAGGGGCAATAAGTGAAGCAGCAGGTAGCGTTACAGTCAGGACCTTTTTTACATCCTCAAAGAATGTTACATCAGTGGCACTGGTAACACTGTTATAAATTAGAGTATATAATTAGCATATTGTTACAAAATAGCCATTATGATACAGTGCCCTGATATATTGGTTTTTAAATTGTTTTAATGTGTATCTACTATATTGTTAGACTTAACTGCAATGCGTATCTTATAACGAAGTACAATGGATTTGTGATTGTTTAATATAAATTAGTCGCTCTAGTTCTGACGAGCAACAAACGTCAGAGCTACCATTGTTTCCCGCCAGATTGTGTGTATATAAGGCATGTTTGTTGTAGATTGAACACTTTGAGAAAGGCCTCGGAGAGGCCGAAACGTTAGTCATCTGTTCTAATAAATATTTTTAATATTATTTAAGACCTGTGAGTGCGGATTCCTTGGGATTGTTGTGGATGAAATGATTGTTTCTGCACCCAGGCATGCAAAGATCGTTTTTTGTGAGTGCCGACACTATGGAGGAATATATATATATATACACAGGTATATGCTTTGTTCCTAAAAAATTATATTTACTTAGCACAAGATGAAAACTAAATCCATTTGCAATTACCTGGTTCCTCGGGGCATGATAGTAATGCTTTACCTACAAATTGCTAAGTTTGCATACTGAATCTGTTTACACTTCTTGTTTGTTTGTTATAAAGGTGTGCCTTGCAGTTCATTATACTTCTTACCATTATGAATATTTATGCAGTTACTACTGCACGTACCCTGGAGAAATTCATAAACTTGCTCCTGATATAAAGCTAAGCTGGGAAACCATTGATAACATTTATCTGGTATAATGCTTAAGGAAAACACATTTTCTGGCATGTACATATTGTAAAGGCTTTGCTTTTGTCACATTAAGTGTTTTAGATAACTTAAGACTGCAGCATTCTCTCTGAGGAGATATCAAATTTAACTCTCATTTTTATCAAGGATGGTCCAGAAACTCATAAAGTAAACATCCTCCGAAACAGGAGCTGGAGATATCTGAAATATAAAAAACATGTTACTTTTTCACAGGCTTTTTTTTTCCCCCCACCACTTTCACTTGAAACATTTCATTTCAGAAAACCGTGCATCAGAATATTATCAGAGATTGCTTTGCCTCCTCGGTAAACAATCTGGGAACATACTGATTGCCACATTTACCAGGGCAATTAAAAGAACTATAACAGGGTATTTGTAAAATGGAATATGACAGAAAAAAAGCAAAGGAAATTACGGAAGGAAATTATTGGAGTAGAAATGTAGCAAGGTGAATCATGCACTACAAAGGTATTCTTATCTAAATACTGGCACATCTGCTTCTTGAGCCGGTATGGAACAACAAAAACACATTTAGTTTTGGACCATTTATTTAGAAATGTTCTCTGCATCCTCTGGCTGGTTATTTTCTGATATAATTTCTCATAAGCCAGCTATTTTTTTGGAAACAAAACAGTCTTTTTAAATGAAAATGTCATAATCTGTTCTCTCTACTGGCATGGGGAATTTTATCAGTGTTTATAATACCTAGTTATCCTCCTTGTAGCTGCTTCTTTGCATTAAAGTATATAAGTGCATATAAGTGCAGTGACTACTGCAACAACTTATGTGTTCTGACTTAAAGGGGACCTGTTACCCTAAGAAATAATTTTAAATTCTATTCAATTACGTTAGTTAAGCAAAATAAATTGTACTTACACTATATAAATTGTTTGTCAGGTTTCCTATGCTTTTTTGGAATGTATAATTAGAGCATATGAGCAGCACCATTTTGTGGAAACTGTTATCAAACTTTGCTTTGCCCAAAAATCTCATGTACAGTATGCACCAGAAGGCTGAGTGGGGGACTAAAGGCCAGCCTGGGCAAATATCCCCTTGTATCTCAATTTTTTCTTTGTGGGGTGCTTTGACTGCTCACCCCAAGGGGAGCGCAAGCAGACCAATCAATACACTTGACAAGTCAATATTTGTCTTCATAGGTCCACCTTAACTAAAAGTTTTAATTTATGTAGATTTTGTAAAATTACAGATTCTTCATCACCACAAAAGGGTTGAATAGGTCCTAAGACCATACCTCCCAACATTATAAAATCAGAAAGAGGGGCAAAAAGTTCTGCCATGCTAACTGGGGCGAAAATGCTTGAACCACGCATCTTATTTAATTAAGTTTTATAAACGTAGTATTTTTTTCTGGCGTCTATGCATGAGATCAAAGGGAAACTTGGGACAGTTGGGAGTCATGCAAAGACCTTTGGTTATACTTGGATTATGGAGCACCTTTAATAAATGCACACTTAAATTATACACTTTACTATGCAAAAACAAATGTGACGATAACTTTTCAAAAAAAGAAAATCATTTCTTGCCAAACTACTGTTATGTATCAGATATTGTACCTTTTAGTCACAAATACAAACTTTATTTGTTGAGAATTGTGTCCCTTACAACAATAAACAGACAATATTTATTGGTCTTCTCACCTTCACTATTTAAGAGCAATACAATGGGTTTTATAGAAACATTCCTGGGGAACAACTGGTACAGGGAACTGGCGCACTTCTAATAAAAATCACATCACTGATAAGATCTAAAGGAGCAAAGTGACTATTGATTAACAGCCTTGTTGCTTTCTTTAATGTAGGTAGACACTTATCACTTTTTAGCACACATCTTGCCTAAGCCAGTGATCAAACAGTGTAAGGAAATGAAAGTCATGTTTTTTTGGATAGTTTTCAGAGAATATGTGACTATTTCTTATAAACGTAGATCAGTGGCAGCAATTTATCTGTACAACACCATTGCAATATTAAGCTGCAGCTGTTGTTATTGCAGTTGTTTTCTTTTAATTATATTTTTTCATGGTGATTTCAGCTTTTGTGTTCAGACCTACTTAAACTTTGTGTAGCGTCTCCAAGGGCTGAAGCTTAAAGGCTTTATCTTAGTAAAACAGGCTCAACATGTGCATTATGAATTGCAGACCATTTACTTTCCACATATGTGTTTCATGACTATTCTACATTATCACAATACAATAAATCTGGTGGCATAGATGTTTGCTTGCACACAATATTAAGGGGGCTATTTATTATGCTATGTAAAATCACGGCCGGATTTGGAGCGCTGGTGCCCCTAGGCCACGTGGTCCTAGTGCCTGACCGCGGAGCAGCTGCTTACTGTTACGCCGGATTTGTATGTGGAGGTATGCTGTTGCTGAAAATCTGTACAAAGCTTGATAAATGGTTGGATAAAGATGGGTGGTAAATTTGAACTCCATTTTTTTCATATGTAACTAGATTTGACCAGACTGGTTTTGAATGTACTATAAAATGCAGTTTTTTAATTTGCGTATTGGTGCATTGCAGTCTCGCGTTACCCAAAGGTGCTGTACCCGATATTGCTTGTGGATATTGTTTGCTGTTATTTTTGTATTCTTTTTGATGAAGAGGTCCCATACCTATGTCTACATAAAGCATTAAACACAGAAAACATATATTTAGGCTAATATATCCAAAAATATTATACTATATATTTATTATACCCCAACCAGGAAATAGCTTGAACCAGAAAATACATCTAAAACCTGTCGAGGTCATGTAGGAGTCATCGGCACGGGTCCCATGAATCTTTGAAGATGTTAATAGCCTTCATGATGTTCAAGTATTTTTCGGAGGATTTTGCCTGAAAACTCTAATAATTCGAGCCATTCTAGTTTTTTTCCCATGGAAAACTTGATTAACTTGAGTTTTCAGGGTTCGATAGAGTTTTTTCATTCAAGTTTTTTCATACATAAGATACCATTCGAGTTGTGAGTACATTTAAGTTCATTCAAGGTATAAAAACGCTAAATAAAATTCAACCTTTGATAAATAACCCCTTTAGTATGATAGTAGCAAGGCACTGAGAAATGGAAGGTCCTGTATAGGGATGCACTGAATCCAGGATTCGGTTCGGGATTCGGCCAGGATTCGGCCTTTTTCAGCAGGATTCGGATTCGGCCGAATCCTTCTGCCCGGCCGAACCGAATCCGAATCCTAATTTGCATATGCAAATTAGGGGCAGGGAGGGAAATTGCGTGACTTTTTGTCAGAAAACAAGGAAGTAAAAAATTTTTCCCCTTCCCACCCCTAATTTGCATATGCAAATTAGGGTTCGGATTCGGTTCGGTATTCGGCCGAATCCTTCATGAAGGATTCGGGGGTTCGGCCGAATCCAAAAAAGTGGATTCGGTGCATCCCTAGTCCTGTATGTACAGAATGAAGAACCACGAAGCAGTCAAATTATTTGCTTCATTTTACGCAGTCCCAAAAACCTGCCCCATATGCATACTAATCAGCTACTGTACAAGATAAATGTATATCATCCAAAATAATTTTTATACTCCGTTCCTCTATGGTTTGATTTGTATAGAAAATGTTGACAGAGGCGAAAGCAGTGGTTCGCAAGAGCCAGAGAATAGAAGGAGGGCCTTGCACTAATGGATTATCTAATTGATTTATTTACATAAATGGTCACAAAGAGAACAAAATCCCTTTAGGTGTTTTGTGTTTTCATTATGCATTTTTTTCTCTTTGTTTGGACATTTAGTGTATGTAAAAAAATATTCATAATTCCTATCTACTGATTGAGAAGTTTTATTATTTGAGTGTCTGCTCTTTTTGGTTTTCACTATTGATTCCCTAGTGAATACAAATCACAGACCATCTATCATATTTAATTCCTGTACTCTGGAATTAGAGGGCCCTGTTTGTAAAAGCTTACAATCCATATGTTTGGGACCTGGAATTTCCACCATACCAATGCAGTAGTGTTAAATGGTGTATTATAAATCATATATGCTGAAGAGGAACTGCCAATTTACTAAAATTTTAATTTCCTTTTTTATTCACAAATCAGATTTTCTCAAAAAAGTTATGTTTTTTTTAAATTTCTCTAAAACTCTAAAAACTCAAGATTTATTAAGTGTACCACTAAACCACAAAAAACCCTAATACAAAACTGCATCAAGTAAAAGTAGTCAAGTTCCCATAGCTGCCTTTTTTTTTTTTTTTTTTTTAACCATTCAGAATTTTAGGCCTCACGAGGAAACTTCGGAAAATGAAGCCCTCCGAGTGCCATCCTGACGGCTATTTACATTCTAGCCGGTGGGAAGGCAGTTCGAAGAAGAGGAGATTTGTCGCTGGGCGACTAATCTCCCTGAATCTGAGTGTGTGTCTCTGCCCTTAGAGTTTTTTTTGCTAGTAATTGTCAAATTGTCAAATATTTAGAAGTATTTGAGCTATTCATACTTTTTCTGTTTGTTCTTTTTAATTGGATCTATTAATAACTTTCATGGCATTCTTGATTTTAGAGAAGTAGAGTTTAATGGTGGTTTCAAAAAAAGCTCTAATAACACAAACATTTTACATTTAGTAAATGGGCCTCCCCATATTGCCATACAGCAGTATGTCCGGCTCTGTTAATTGGAAGCCGAGTGGATGGTAACGTGTAGTGCACACATATTATACTTCTATTTATTTTTGAAGAGGATTTATTTGGAAATCCTAAATTATATATAAGCTGTCCTGGTGTTTCTTTAGCTTGACAGTTAATGTGATCCAGTTCTGGGAAATAAATGTGTACTCAGCACATAAAGAAATTATGCACAGGGCATGTTATTAATATCATTATAGCCATTTCTGTCAGTTTGTTACGCTGCAGTGCATTCCTGAATTTTATCAAATCACTTATGCGCTATTGTCAAAATGTCAGGCAGAAAGTAAAATGCTGAGAAGAATAGGCTGCAGGGATTTGCCAAGCTGGAGGTAGCAGCAGTCCTCTGAACCTCTGTCTTCATTATCGCTAACTTTCCATTTCTGGAAGAAAACATTGGGGACGGGAGAGAGAAAGATGTGGGAGAAAAATCAGCTTTGGCTTGTTCTCTTGGTGTAGATCATGATCATAAAAGGAGAAGAAGTGCACAATAAGAGTGATGCAAGAAAGCAGTAAAGTGGAAGGAGTCGGAGTGTTTGGGGAGATCAAGCAATGTTAAAATGGATTTTCTTTCTCCACTTATTAAGTATATATTTGCTTGTATATCTAGGCTGGTGCAAAATACATTGTGTAGAATGAATACAAACAACAAGGCTGTCTCGCTGCTGAGAAGATAAGTCTAAAAAAATGATTAATTCAGAAAAACAAATGGGGTTGTATTCACAATGTGTATAGTACTAGAGAGGTGTTAACAGGTCCGAACTGGGATTCAAAATAGGCTCTAAAGTACATTTAAAGGCATTTAGAGTACACAGAGGCTCAAACTGCCTCCGTCCAGCCCAATAATTAGGTACTGTATATGGCATCTTACAGCAGATACTCTTGAATTTGCCAGAATCTATAGATTACCAGTCCAGGCCTGGGTATAATTATTAATATTATACGCAGCATAATTTAAAAGAAGAATGCAATGTATTTACCAAATAAATGACACTCACTAGGAAATGTTCCTGAGCTGACATAATGATGTTTTGTTGACATATTGGAAGCAATGTTGCCCTATAGTCACTGGCATTAAAATACAAGCTTCCCATATATTTGACACCCATATACTCCATTAAACACAATAATCCATCAATCAGTTTTTCTCATTAGTAGGCCTCACTGAAAAAGAAAAATTAGTAGAGCACAGCTTGGGAATCAATCTGGTACAGATATGGGACGTGATATTCAGAATGCTTAGGACTTGGGGTTTTCTGGATAAATTTACAAGAAAATCATGTAAACATTAAATAAACAAAATAAGTTGATTTTGCTTCCAATAAGGATGTCTTAGTTTGGATCAAGTACAAGGTACTGTTTTATTATTACAAAAAAATACTTTTTTTTAAAAAATGTGGGTTATTTGATTATAATGGAGTCTATGGGAGACAGCCTTTCTGTAATTTGGAGCTTTCTGGATAATGGGTTTCTGAAGAACAGATCCCATACCTGTACTAATAATTCTCTAGTGATGCTGTGGTGCTCTTTACCTGGCTTTACTCCTAGGGGGTTATTTATCTGAATTTATCTAATTTTTTTCTGAAAAAAACAGACCAACTCCGCACCCGATTTTCAGAATTTTTTTCAGATTTTTCACCTGAAAACTCAGATTTCTTATGCTTTTTGCCCGAAAACACTGAAAACTTCAGGGTATTGCATGAAACCCAGTGCACATCAAAATAATGTTAAGACCTCGACAGGTCTGAGATGCCGGATTTTCTGATTCTGACTTTTCCATCCTCGGGGGGGGGGGTTTAATAAATTACGAAAAATTTGTGATTTTTTTTTTATTTTTCACTAAAAATTTGGATTTTATATGGGGGAAAAAACACACACTATTCAGGTTTTTGGCATTCGGAGTTTAGTAAATAACCCCCCTAATCTACATATGTCTTTCTTTGACCAGCCTTTGCCTTAACTCACTTTGCTGTTTTTGTAACCCAGATTTTTGCTTAGTCTAACCATAAAAACCTCGTTCCTTCCTCTCCTTGTTTCCTTTTTAAAAGGTGTAATACTCAGAAAGAAATCCTGACTTGAGTCTGAGCATGGCTCCTAGTACAAATAGTGAAGGAACCTTTTGATCAATATACCCAACTGTTTTTATATTCACACGGTTCATACAGGCACAGTAGAAAACCACTGTTAATAGCTTTTATAAGATGAAAATGTATAATCAGAAAGTGAACCCAGCCCAGAACATAAAAGCTGTTTTAGTCTGCGGTTGTAGAACTGAAAGATTAAATAGCATTATCCCATGCTTGAAAATAAGTATTAGTTCAGTTGTTTTATATCTTTGTGACTATTAAGTTCTTCCTTTAATAAAAGCACAGCAGTTAGGATCAGCAGTAGTGTGTTCTGCAGAAAGAACACAGGAAAGTACTGATAAAAATTCAAGATCTGAAATTGGCCTTTTTAACTTTAGAAATTACTATGGTAGCTTAAAGTACAGTCTCTAATATGCATACTTTCCTTTTATTTTGCACAGTGTTTTTGAATGTATGTAGTAACTTTCTGGCACACAAGGGTTCTCTATGCTGTACCTACATTTTTGTCTTTTTTATTTCATACTCCTATGAACTGGTTTGTAGAGTTGAACACAAAAGAAAATCACTTGCCCAGAAAAACTACTTGACAATTTAGTTTAAAGGAGAAGGAAAGTAATAATCACTGGGGAATGCCAAATTTTAGGCACCCCATCAGTGATTCTAAATCATTTACCTGATATACTGGGCTGGTGCTCCTGTTAACAGAAAACTGTACCAGCCCAGGGTACATCTGTGTGAGTGTGATCTTCTGCTTCTTCTTGAAACTTTAAGCAAAGCTGGCCTTTTCCACTCACACCTGGGCTGGTGCCTTTGCTGCTAAGCTATTACCTGGTACCCTGCTATTTTAACATTCCTTCTCCTTTAAAAAACGTATTGTTTTAAGGAGACATATAGGATAAATAAAAAAATTTTGTATACAATAATGTATACTATATGGTGCTGTGAACATTGTGTTGAATAATGCTGTACCCTTGATACTTATTAACAAGATGGAGGAGACATATAGGATAAATGAAACCCCCCCTAATAGTGTAGGCAATAATGTACTATATGGTGCTGGTTTTATTTTTTGCTGTAAATTAATATTGTTAAAATTAGCCCCTTTATTGGAGCTCCCCATAGATGTTCTCTGGTTCCTGTTTCTGTTTTAAATGAAGGGTGGGTGTGTCCTAACAGTCCCTGCTAGAAGCACAGTAGGAGGGGGATAACCAATCACAGCCCTGCAGTCACACAAGCAAAGACAGGCTTCAGTTCCCTATCGGGTCAGCCTAGCATACCTCCCAACTGTCCCTTTTTCGGAGGGACAGTCCCTCTTTTGACAGCTCAACCCGCAGTCCCTCATTTGTACTGGAAAGTCCCTCTTTTCTCTGCACTGAACAGCCAGAAAAAGAAACAAAGTTTCTCACTTAATTGGCTTTTAGCAGAGAGCCCAGAATACCTAACAGGTGCAAATAAGATAATTTGTAACAATTTTGAGACACAAAAACAGTTTAGATAAGGAGAAATATTTTCAAACTTTCATAATCTGCCAAATTTTGTAAAACAAACATGGTAATTAGGGGGTGTGGCCACGGAAAGGGTGTGGTCAAAAAATTGCTGCACTAAATGAGGAAAAAAATTGTTGTCCCTCTTTTTACTTCCAAAATGTTGGGAGGTATGGCCTAGCTGTGGGTAGGAATTGGAACAGATGGGTACGACTAGTAGGGTTTTTGCAGACATTTTCAATAAAGTAACAAGAAAGCACACTACTTCTATATCTGAAAGAGTTTAATGCACTGGCATTCTTGTTTTTTTACATAATGGGGTTTATTCAGTAAAGGCCGAGTTAGAGAGGTTTTTTTCTGCCTCAAATAAACTCACAACTCAAATGTTTGCTTATTTATGAAAAAATCTGAATGTAAAAAACTTGATTGAATGCAATTGGGGAAAAAAGCGTACCGTATATACTCGCGTATAAGCCGAGTTTTTCAGCACCCAAAATGTGCTGAAAAACTCGACCTCGGCTTATACGCAGGTCATACGCCAATCCCTCACCGGATCCCTCACCTCCCTCTCCCATAGCGCATCAGGACTCTGTGACTGACGATCGCCGCCCGGAGCAGGTCCAGGAGCTCCGGGCGGCGCGTCCTTCCCTGCCGGCATCCTTCCAAAATGGCGGCGCCCATGGCCGCCACGTGGGTAGAGGCGCCAGCGCCGCTACCCACGTGGCGGCCATGGGCGCCGCCATTTTGAGAGCGACGCCGGCAGGGAAGGACGCGCCGCCCGGAGCTCCTGGACCTGCTCCGGGCGGCGATCGTCAGTCACAGAGTCCTGATGCGCTATGGGAGAGGGAGGTGAGGGATCCGGTGAGGGATTGGCGTATATAAGGTATTGGTATATGGATTATCTTCTCCCTACAGGAACCAGCATGGCAGCACCAACTGCTAAACAGGGGCTTATTTATAATAATAGGATTATTGGACCCCCTTCCCCCATCCAGGCCATATTCTCCTAGAAGAGTTTGTGACCAAAATAAGCAGAGGAATTTCAAAGCTCTTGCTGCGGACTGTAAACATTTACATGTGTCCTGCACACTGTTGGGGCCGCAGAAGGAGCCTCGTATGTAGTTGCTGCATCTCTCCATCTCTCTGCCCCTGGTTGAGTTATAAGTTATTTTACTGTGACTGGTGTGCTTACAATTTTTTTTTTTTTTTAAACTGTGGGCAGGCCTACCTTTCATTGTTATTCAGTGGGTGCAGGTACAGATTGATTTTCAATCAGCCCCTAGGCTTATACACGAGTCAATAAATTTTTCCAGTTTTCTTAGGTAAATTAGGTACCTCGGCTTATACACGGGTCGGCTTATACACGAGTATATACAGTAATACACCCAAAAATCATGAAGACAAAAAACATCTTCAGATTGTTTAAGGGACCTCTGCCATTGACTTCTACATGACCTTTAGCTAGAGTATTTTCAGAGTATTTTGGGGGTACAATAAATCTTGAAAAGTTTGATTTTTTTTTTCCAAAAACTTTGTTTTTTTGTGAAA
Organism: Xenopus petersii; assembly: GCA_038501925.1. Lineage (NCBI taxonomy): Eukaryota > Metazoa > Chordata > Amphibia > Anura > Pipidae > Xenopus > Xenopus petersii. The sequence continues at coordinate 192,251,913 of CM076672.1, read as the reverse complement.
CTACCCTTTAAAAAGTTGAATGTTTATTTTTTTTAGAAGACACAACTCGACCTTTAATAAATAACCCTCAGTATGTCTCCTTTAATGTAAGTATTTGAGCTGCAGTCTATTTTTTCTGAATCTGACTAAACGCCAGGATAGAGGTGCGAGGCTGTTGGTGTTAAGTGATGAAGCTGGTGCTCAGTGGCGTAATTAGTGGTCACTGAGCCCCCCTGCAAAAACATCTTCAGAGTGGTCTGGCACACACACAACAACTCAGCCCCATCCTCCCTCCCTATCTGCTTGCTCAATTTGTATGCATACCTGCCTGATGTGGCACACACACACCTTTTGATATTGAAAGGGATTTGTGTGCAGCTGTGGGCTGGGCCCCCCTGTGACGGCTGGGTCTGCTTCCTCTATAGTTATGCCCCTACTGCTACTGAAACTAGTAGACACAACCAGAACGCAAATCCTCCAAAAGTGGGGAGCCACATTTATGTGGCTGCAGTAGTTTGCTGCCCTGTCATATAGGGTAGTGGTGAAGTTCATGGTCCTCTTGTGTCTTGATTTTGAATGTAGTAGATCCATTATCAGGAGTTACAAATACCTGTGCCAATAGTTAAGCAATTAATAGCCTTTCATGCTATCATAATAGTGCTGTAATGGCCTAGTACTCCAATGTTTTATCTACCAGTGCTATACAGAGGTTATTGTTACGGCACACAATAAGAGTTTAGAAACTTGCAGATTCTATGCTGTGGCCATCTCACTTGCCAAAGCTTAAATTAACAGGTATGCATTATGTACAGTATATGTAGCTATGCACAGAGGTGTCCGTCTCTAAGGTATATGGGCGTAAAAAAGTGATTTTTGTTGATGCTTTTGGCTCTTTGTTAGACTACTGAACTGTTTTGCACTATGAATGCTGTAACAAAGTCCTGGTGTTATGTACAGTAGAACCCCCATTTTATGTCTTTCAAGGGACCAGAAAAAAAAATGGTGTAAAATCCAGGAAAATGGAAAATCAGGTAAATGTATTATGCATGATATAGGTGGGATCAAAAAACAACAATGTAAAATGAGGGAAAACTTAAAATCAGGGGTTGTAAAATGGGGGTTCTACTGTATTTGGCATAGATGGCCATAATTTCTTCTACACCCCTCTACTGTACTGCCATATCACCCTTCTGACTCCACTTATACTGTGAGAATGAAGCATTTGATGTATATATTAATAAAGCACACAGGTACATGTGACTATCATTATACAGGGAATAAAGTACCCCCTCTTGTAAAATATAAGGATATTATAAGTTACCGAGGAGTTTCATGACCATGAGGCCGAAGGCAGAGTGTTTTTATACAGGTCATGGAACTACGAGGTAACTTCTACTATTCTCTTATTTTACAACTGGGGGTACTTTATTTATTATAATACACACATTTCAGTGAGTCATGTGACAGAAATTACATCAGAACTCACCATTTCTAAGGATATAATTTACAAGATATTCATAGCCTTTGTGTATTACATCACATTACAAGCACTTTTTTTGTTTAAAGGAACACTGTACTGGTAAACTGGTGTATTTGCTTCAGAAAAACCACAATTGTTTATATAAACAAGCTGCCGTGTAGCCATTCAAAGCTGAAAAAGGAGAAAAGGCACAGGATACACAGCAGATACCAGAAAAGCTTTGTAGTATACAATATTATTCTGCAGAGCTTATCTGTTATCTACTGTGTATCCTGTGCTTGAAAGGCTGCCTCCATGGCTACACAGCAGTGTCTTTGAAGCAAACACACCAGTTTTAACAGTGCAGGACAGCAGTATATTATACTGTCATTCTTTGAAATCACTTTAAATTTTTGGTGTTACAGTTCCTTTAAGGTACCTTTAACCAACATGCGTTCACTACCCTTCATAGGCCAATACCTGTATGGAATTTCTCTCTTACGGATTTAGCAGAATAGGAAAACTAACAATGCTGTATATGAAAACTGTAGACTCGCTTACCTTTCTTTTTTAACAGGATGTATTTTTTTAAAGCATTAACATGTTTTGCATTTTTGCATTGTACAATAGAAGGGAGTAACTATCACACATAGAAATGACTTTCAAATACTGACCTTAAACTTGCTGCATAGTAGTAATATCTTCAGCAATTTTCTTGCTCTATGTCTGATCTTCTGTTGACTCTCTCTCTGTGAAGTTTTTCCCATTTCAAAGATTACTGGCTGGAGAAATATCCAGGTAATAGAGCCATAAACACATACCACATATCTTTATATACCATAGGATATATCCCATCTGGACCCATTGGCTTATCTGTTTCTGATACTGAGAATTCTAGCAGCACTTCTCTGTTGAAGAAGGATTTCTCTTATCTGCAGACTAAAGGGAACAGGCTGCCTTTTGATGGAGCTGAACCTGCAAAACCTTTAGCCCTATAGCTGAGCAGAAATATTCTTCTACAGTTATAAATGTGTTCCTGTCCTTATACTGTATCTCCCTATTTCTTTTCAAGTCTTACTTTCCCTCCTTTATTTCCTATCCTCCATTAATAGTCTTATAATTTTATTCTTGCCCCTGTTCGACTAGATACAGGAGCCCTCCAAATTGCTGCAGCATTCATGGAGAACTGTGTATGTGGTCATGTCTGCAAATAACAATTCTATTATTAATTAATCACAATTAATGTATAATTAAACATATAATTATGTTTTAATTATGAATTATTGCAGTTTACATTATGTGCAATTTACATATTTCTAATGTATTTAATCTTGAATGGCTTTCTGCATAGCCTTTGTGCCAGTTCCTCCAGTGCCATTCTGGTTTTGTCTTTTTTTTAATTTTTTTATTTTTAGTCATTTAGAGTAACAAGGATAATGCTGCTTTTAACCAAATGGACTATTTTTGAATTGTGCAAATGGACATTTGATACATATTGTCTTCAACAGATAATCCTTTATTTCAAGGGATAGGAAGCAAAACCATTAATCACAGAAGTAGAATATATAACCGTAATGAAATTGAGCTAGACAATGATTATGTAGTCATGATCTGGGCAATTCTTTTCCTGGTCCAGTAACACACAGAACAATGAAAGAAATGGTCTGGGGTTGCTGAGTGCATAAAAGCAGCTAAATATAACTAAAAAAGCTAATTTTTTGGGTTATTAAACAGGGCACAATACCCATGTGGTGCTTATTTACAAAAGTAGGTGCTATTTGTAATACTGGTGCTACTGCACCCTTGCAAACTTGCCAAACTTGAACATGTGCCTATTTATTAAAAAAAAAAATACGCTATTGGGGGAAGTGTTGGGAAATCACTAAATCCAGTTCTATGAATACCGTTTTGCTGGAGGCTTCCTACAAGGTAATGTTTCGATGGTATCTGACGCCTGATAGGATAGCAAAAGGGGTGGCCACGGCGGATCCAAATTGCTTCAGAGGCTGCCAGCAACTTGGTTCCATGTATCATATTTGGTGGACATGTCCTAGAGTGGTTAGATTTTGGATTCGGATCCACACTATCATATTCTCAGTTTTTAACATTAATGTGAGGAGAGACCCCATGCTAGCACTTTTGAATGGTAAATGTGACGGTTTTTCTAAACTACAGCACAAACTGTTAACTTGTATCTTTTTGGCGGCAAAACAAACCATTGCTAAGGCGTGGAAAACTGGAGCTATTCCTATTTTAGCTTTTAAACTCAAAATGGATTGGATTATGGTGAATGAAAAATTGGCTAGCTTTCTCAATAACACCCATGATAAATTCCTAAAGGTTTGGCAGCCCTGGTTGGAGTACAGACACAGTGATCCCAATGTTTACCAGCTTCTTTCTATTTGACTTTCCTGTTATCACTCGACTTTCCTTTTGTGATGTGTTAAGGTTCCGGTGACTTCTCTCGCTATTTCCCAGTCTTTTTCATGCAATTTCCTGACTAGGTGGCATTTTGATTGCACTGTTTAATGATTATATAACCAATGTTGATGTCAATGTGCACTGATATTTGACTTGTGTTCGCTTCTGACAATATTTTCGAGAACTTATCTAACTTTTGTACTGTACATTTGACATTTGTTTGTGAATCAATAAAAATATTGTTGAAAAAAAAAAAATACGCTTACAAACATGAAAAAAAAAACTTGAAGGCACCACAGTTACATCATACTCATTATTTCAATGAATCTAGCAACTTTTAAAAACCTGTATTTCAAAAAAATGGCTTGAATTTTGCTCCCATTTTCTTCTACGTGAGCTTGCCCAGCCTTTATATGCCGAATATTTACATTTGAGGTTTTTTTTGCACTTGAACATTCAAGTTTCAGAAACACTCATTTGAAATTGTGAGCAAAACTTGAATGACTGTAAAATCTCAAATTGGAATGTTGATAAACCTGCCCTATAGTATAAATATCCTTAATTTATTTGGAACCAGCATATTCTACAGCATTTTACAGAAATTAAACATAATTTATATCAGTCTCTGCCCCATTGTATAGCTTTATTAAATTAAATAACAACATTTCTATAATGAACAGTATGTTGAAATTTAAGAAGTATATTAAAAACAAACAAACTCAAATCAATATCTTTTTATTCTGAAACAGTCACGTTTCAACTTTCTCAGTTAGAAAACCAGTGCAGAATTTGAACTTTGGAGAATCAATCTGCTTCTTCCTATTCATTAATGATTATGCCTCAGAGCTAAAAGGGATTTGCTCTTGGCTAGATGAAGGCACGGGAGCTTTGTATGTCTTTTAACCAATAAAATGCATTGCTGTGCAGCAGCTCACTGTGCTTTAGTATGCTCAATAAATAGATTTGACATATTAAGGGAAAACACATGATCATAACCATAGTTGAATTTAATGGGAAAATTCTGTACCACACCGTACTTGAAATAAGGCTGCTGCTTAAAAATGTCCAACTTAGTGTTCAGCAGGCGTACAGCTCAGCTGCAGCTTCAGTGAAACTACTGAATTATTTACTGAAGAGTGCCAATTCCAGCCAAGGCGCTTATGTAAATGACGCACAACTGGTCATTTCCGTGCTAATAATACAGTCAGTGGCATGTAGCTTTAGCATTATCTGACAGCTGCCTTAGTTTTACCTGTTTTTGTACTCCAAGGCCTTTAAATAGTAAGCACTTTATTATCATTGCTTACAGATGCTGCCTTCATTTAGCCAGCCTTGTCTCATTTAAGCAATGCAGCTTGTTTAGGACATACCATGAATGGGATCATTGGTGCAGTTAGCAAAATATAGAGTGGCAGACATTTATTTCACCCCCACCATTATGGCTTCTATTAATGGCTGCTGTTTTCAGTATATTTGATAATGCTGCACAGGTAGTATCGTCTTCTCCTCGGATAAATAAACAAATGCAAAGCAAAGTAGTACAAAAGGTCAGAAAACTCTAGTTTCTGTGAAAATGAATTTCTGGTTTCTAGTAAAGCAGGTATGCCAGACTTATGAACCTAAGGCTGTCTTGAACTATAAATCTTATCATCTTTAGCCATCTATTTGCTGACTGAGGATGACAATATGATTATTTATTTCTAGAGGACAATTGGGGTCATTTCAATGCAAAATGTTGCACGCGCAAGTTAGGGAGCGGAAGGAAGTGCAGTCCACATTTGGTCCCTGTACTTTCAATCAGGGGTTCCACAGAGATATCAACAACCCTGAGAGACGCAAGTTCTGTTAAATGAGCATTAAGGGGTGTGCCCTTGAGCCCCTAAGGCTTGTAAATTAGCCCTAATAAGTTATATTTAAAAGAGCTTGATCATGGCCAACAGATATGTAGAACAGAGTAGTGAATTTTATAACTTTTGTGCGGCTGTACATGTTCCAGACCCTGTGGTTGGTGAATCATACATTATATTTGAAACCAGGGGTCCCCAACCTTTTTTAACCATGAGCCACATGCCAATGTAAAAAGCATTGGGGAGTAACACAAACATGAAAAAAGTCCCTGTGAGGTGCAAAATAAGGGTTGTGTTGGCTATTGGACTCTGTTTGGCAGGACATCTGGTTTTTATGCAATTAAAACTTGCTTTCAACCCTGGAATACAAAACTAAGCATTTGCTTTGAGGCCACTTTGGGGAGCAACATGTTGCTTGTGAGCCACTGGTTGTGGATCACTGTTTTAAACCGTAGCCTTGTGTAACACGGAGCATATCATCTCTTTTATATATTTGTATGTGAAGAAAAAATTTCTTCAGCACAATTCTTTCCATTGAACTCATGTTAAACAAATGGTTATATTGCACAATTAAGGCATATGGCATGAAACACTTACATATTTTATATACAATAAGTAGGGACATTAAAATATAAATCACATTTAATAAGATGGGTATTCGGTCTTAATTAGTATAACATTTAACCCTTTTAGCAACCACTACAGTTCTGGAAGTTGAAGGGAGCAGACGGATAGAAGCTGGGCAAGCAAGAAAAGTTTCACGCAAAGGCAAATTCTAACCCTTGGCCCCTCCGAAATGATATTTTATGGTGCCCGACTGTATTGTTCCCAATCAATATGGCTGCAGTAACTCCAGCCAGGCCTATACATTATAGGGCTGCGTATTTACCACTTTCAGTGAAATGTTCTGTTGGTTTTTGCTTCTTCCTTTACTCTGGCTTTTAACGTCTCCCCGTGTGAATGTTATACAGTGGAGCATGTCACCCGCCTTTTGCTCGCGGCCAAACCATTTATCAGATTTTACTGTAATCCAGTTTACCATTACTATCCATAAAGCCAAGCAAATGATTGTCATTGTTATTGCGTGCTTTGGATTGTCTTGCATGGGCTGTTCAGGAATATTTAATTAAGTATTCGTCTTGATGTAGCCCCTTAAGGAAAATGTGTTTGAATTCAGTAGTGCACAAAGCAATTCATTCAAACATCTCAACGTATTATATGTTAGTAAAATCATGAATGCAAAAACATAGCTACAATATAGTCCATAAACGTAGCTGCTTGTTTTCCCTTTTGTATTCTATTACTTTATAAAACATTTTATTTTTTTCCAGTATTTATTGGCCTATTACATTCAGCGCAGTTCAACACCGTTTTTCATAACTGAACTTAGATGTATTTTTGCACATTTTTCATTTTTTTTTGTCTCCCTTTTATTATTTATTATCATCATAAGGCAACATGAAGAACATTGCAGTCCTTATGTGTCTAGATACATGTCTAGGAATGTTAGGGGCAGTTTATCCTTCCAGTTTATCCTTATCCTTCTGTTCCATTTAAAGGCCAACCAGAGAAAGTAAAAATTGCATATACTGTATATATTTGTGTAGAGAAATTGGCAAAAATTGGGTACATTAATACCAGATATTATCCTTGCATACTTGCTTTATTGTATAATAATGGACATGCTAGACTGACCCCTAAAATCAGCCGAACTTGTTTCAGGCTTACCTATAACTTAATTATAGGCCCCCAATATTGCACTAGTTGGTGCTACCGACCCATCAGAAATTTGCGTGGGTCTATTACAAGACCGGAAATGATAGCAAACATCTCTGGGTTGCTATTAGGGATGGGCGAATTTGACCTGTTTAGTTTCGCAAATTAAAGTCTATGGATGTCAAAAAAATGTTGTCGTACGGTGAAATTTTTTTGGCGCGCATCTTTTTTTTCTTTTTTGACGCACAACGCCATACAAGTCTATGGGCGTCATGATGTTTTGCTATAGGTGTTTGGGTTTTGTTATATACTTTGTGATATTTCACTTTATGGGGTAGATTTATCAAGGGTCAAATTGAAAATTTTAAATTTAAATTTTCTAATCTTTTTATGGTCAAAAAAAAATCAAACTCTATCCCTTTACGAACTCAAATTCGACTATTCGCCACCTAAAACCTGCCAAATTGCTGTTTAAGTCAATGGGAGAGGTCCAGGGATCAATTTGGAGTTGTTTGCAGCCCTCCTGACATTCAAGTTTTTTTCAGAGGAAAAACTCGAATCGAATTTGATTCATTCATCCGAATTTAAAAAATTAGGTTTTACTAAGAAATTTTCAGTGGTCAAATTTCGAATCTATGGGAGTTTAGAGGCGTTTTTAAAAACTTGCATGTATTCGAAATTGGACCTTTGATAAATGTGCCTCTTTGTGTTCAGTAGTGTGGAAGGGCAAAATATGTTATGGTTGTCATATGGTGGTGCTTCTACAGAATCAGTGGCTCAAGAACACAATACTTAGGGGTTATTTATCAGAGGTCAAGTTTTAGAGGTCGGTGAGGTTTTTTATTCCTCGAATGTGGACTTTATGAAAAAACTCAAATCATCGTAGTAGGGGTGAAAAACTAGAATACTCTAAGAAAATCAAGGTTTCATCAGAAAGAAAATTGAATCGCTCGAACTGATCAAGTTTTCGAGTGAAACCCACCAAAGGAAACTCTAACATCATGAAGGCTACAAACATCTTCAAATGGTTGAAGGGACCTCTGCCATTGACTTCTACATGACCTCGACAGGATTTAGCTGGAGTATTTTCAGATTTGAGCTATTTCAAGTTTCGGGGTACAATAAATCTCGAAAAATTTGAGGTTTTTTTTTTTTTTACACGAAAATTCGAGTATCGACTGAAAAATACCCTCAAATACTCAAAATTTTCTGTTGAAAATCAACTCGACCTTTGATAAATAGCCCCCTTACAGTACATTCGTATCTCAAAGGCATCCCACTTTAAACAGCTGCCACCTCTAACACAAATCAATAGTTAATTACCAACTACCCCAAAAAGTTGTCATGTGACAACGAGCATTTTCTTACTTTATCTGTAGTAGCCCAACCAGTCTATCCATCGTAACCAATGACTTCTTTTCAATGACATATACAGTATGGAGTTGTAGTGAAGATATGGACAAAACAGTAGTTGTCCCAAACTGCTTCTGGCACACCTGACCACTAGTATCACCCACAAATGTGCAATATATACTCTTCTATCATAAACACCTCACATTGAGGTCTACTACCTGTCGTTTTCTATTGCTGGCTTCTAAACACTCCAGTAGCTCTCCCAGAATTCTTGCACTTACTTTGAAATAGGGCACAGCGTGTTATGCTCTCCTGGCTCCTTATTATCCTTATAAGTGTGATGACTAACTGCTTAAAGTGCCGGTGGTTTTCCCCAGTAATCTGCTGCATATAAAAGACTCACCTGCCAGTTCTTCCCATACATGTTTCTAAAATCAGGCCCTGCTATGGAAAATAGTTACATTTAATAGCAGCACGTTGGCATAATATAGTAGTTAGCATTGCTGACTTTTCTTGCTAGGAAACTTAAGTTTTATTGGAGTCAGGGACCTATCTAGGGTTTGTATGTTCTCTGTGTGTATTTCCTCTGGGTACTCCTGTTTTCAGACACTCCAAAAACATGCAGCATGGTTAATTTGCTGCCAATTAAGAATGTGTGTGTCAAAGACTGATGTGAAAGGTGTATTGTCACTGTAAAGGGCTGTAAGATATGTCATCACTATAAGAATAAATGATCATAGTAATTATATGACTAGGAAAGGCACTTTTTAAGGAACATCATCATACAGGCTTTTAAAGTAAACAATCACTGTTCCACTTAATTCTGTCTTTCTTGTTATTTATTACTTTGCTCCTTGTCCCTTTGAGGGCTGGGTGACATCAGCCTACTTTAATTTCCACCGCCTGTTCTTGCCAAGGGTATGCAGATTTTCACTATCCAAAGGCTTGTTCCCACGTCTTGAGACAACGCTACATAGACAGAAAAGAATGAAAATGGGCAAGGAAAGATGGCGGCCGCAAAGGTTGGGAAATCAAGTACATTTTATACATTGACACACATTTATAATAATGATTTGAAGTAAATATTAATATGGAGTTTCACAATGCCATAAGCAGCATTATTCATGGCATTATTCCCTTAAGGAAAGTTAACTAGCTTTAGAAATTCCCTTGGCTAAGACCTAAATATACATTTTTATACACCTTCTTTTTATTTTGAGCAGCGAATTACTGTGTCCATGCTGCATTCAACACTTGATAAACACTTGATAAAGGGCCTTTGCCGAAACATGTAGTGTGATTTTGGATATTCTCTCCCCAATAAAAGAATTCGCAGTCTGACTACTGCCGTGGATTTGTCCTGCAGTCTAATCTTCTCAAATAAGTGTCTTTGTTGGTCAATATTGTCAACATTAAATCCCCAGTCTCATTCATTTTATTTATTTCTCTTTATTCATGGCATAGCTATTAAAATCACTCTGTACAAGCAAATGCTTTAGTACAGTAAGCTCACTTTTGGTTTATAAAAGAGAAACAATTGTGTATACAGTCTACTGAAGATACTGTAAAATAAGCTGTGTAAGGAAGAGATGTTGTTTCGACAAGCTAAAATACATCATCCCTGAAGTGTCCGCAACATAATTGGCAATGCCATTGTCAGTGTCATTGTGCTGGAAGGCAATGTACTGTGTTGGGGCTGTAACTATTACATTTATACAGCAGTCTACCTGATGTGCATTGCTTGTACATTGTGTATATTGTGTGTTTTTAGGACATGTCACAGTAAGTTCTAGTTTTCTAGGTCATGTTAGAATACACATAATAGGTGAGCAAAATGCTGTAATAACTTTCCCATGGTGTTATTCTTCCCTGTTAAAGAAAGCTTGTCCTCTAATTACTAAATAGGACATGTTTAGAATTGTATGAAAGATGGCTTCTAGATAAATTGATTTCCATATGGCACAGTTGTTTTGCTGAAAAACTCTTGAGGGGCATATTTAGAAATGGGGTTAAAAACTGATGGAGATTTTTGGAAATTACTTTCCTACACTTGATTTTAAACATATGCATGGAAAATACTGCAAATTCTCTTCTAACGCTTTTCTTTTTGTATTCTACTAATGTCGCCAAGTAATGCTGCACAAGTAAACACTAGACTCATTTTTATAAAGCCTGTGACTGCAGTGTTTCTAAAGTGCTCGGATTAGAGCATCCAGCCTTACCAAACACTTTTTTCCAATCAGATCAGGGTAAACTTATGCCCAAGTTATATACAGCAATCTTTCCTGATTGGTTGGTCAGAAGCAATAATATCTCATATGTACATAGTGAATTAATTTTGTTCATTGTGACTCAAGAAACATAACTGTTTACATATAGAGGCATATGACTGTAGACCAGTGATCCCCAACCAGTAGCTCACGAGCAACATGTTGCTCTCCAACCCCTTGGATGTTGCTCCCAGTGGCCTCAAAGCAGGGGCTTATTTTTGAATTCCAGGCTTGGAGGCAAGTTTTAGTTGCTTAAAAAACAGATGCACTGCCAAACAGAGCCTCAATGTAGGTTACCGGTCCACATAGGGGCTACCAAATGGCCAATCACAACACTTATTTGGCAGTCCAAAAACATTTTTCATGCTTGTGTTGCTCCCCAACTCCTTTTACTTCTGAATGTTGCTCATGGGTTCAAAAGCTTGGGGATCCCTGCCTTTGATTATATATTGATGGCCCTGCATAGGGCTGCAGCTTGTGCTATCTTGTCATCCACGAAAATCTAAGAAATTATGCAATGCGGTTATGACTAGTAAATATATGTGGGATTCTTTATATTGTAGCAACAAAGTATGAGCCATGGACTGATCATGATAATAGCATAGATCCCGTGTTAGAGTCCTACACGGGTCTGTTTTTTGGAACCCGTATCCGACCCGTTCCTGCAATCCGCAACCCGCAACCTGCATTCTTACCCACTTGGACACGCTACCTGATCTGCAAGTACCTTATCCACAACCGCGACCCGCTGACCATCCGGTAAACCGGAAGTGACATCATCTGAAGTAGGCATGGTCAGAAAAAAAGGAGTAAAACAGGAAGTGCTGTCGTAAACCGGAAATGACATCATCGGAAGTAGACGTGATCAAAAAAAAGAGTAAAAATCACAAGTGAGAAGACCCGCGTCGATACCCGCAAACCCACAGAACCGCCGACCTGCCTCGATACCCGTAGCTGCAACTTCAACCCGCAGGTTTTTGCGGGTACCCGACCCACTGTAGGACTCTATCCCGTGTCTCATAATCCAAATGATTCATTTATTATGGTGGCAACACATGTCAAGAAAGGTACCACAATTGCATATATATTGCCAAATACAGAATCATCACATCATCATTCAGTCTGATGTTTATGCAGCTGAAACAACGTGATGTTTGTGTCATAGTTATATAGAATTGGTTCTTGCAACATAAAACTGAAGTGAAAAAAATTGTTATATTTCTAGATTTCTAGGTTGATTACAAAATAAAGTATATCTGTGCTGTGACACTGCTGTAAATTCCCCCCATGGCAAAAACGACCCTGTAAATACAACTGCCTTGCCCCCACTGCCGATGTGCTCTGCACCTTGTGCCAGATTTTGATTTGTGTTGTTTATATATAAATTTCCTGCAGCAGAAATGACCATAACTTTTGGGAAAGACTAAGTAACAAAATAATCGTCTAGTCCTAGGGACAGAGGGATCCTTTAAAATTGCAGGGTAATTAATTACAGTAACTATGGTGTTATGAGCACAACTGTATTTTCCATTATATTGTATAATTTAGCTGCTAATTGCTAAATACCCAGCTAAGTCCTTTCATTTTAACATGGCCCATTGACTCTCAACAAAAAATGTAGTTGTAGTTGACTGCCACAGTCTCTTATTGAATTTAATGTCATATTTTCCCCAAGTGAATGATGCATGCTGAGCAGCCAGTGCTTTAGTATAACCGAAATATTGCTAGTGCCATAATATGGGTACACTTACAGTAATCCCGTGCAAATTCCTATTGCAGAGAGAGGGATTATGGGAGATTTTTGACCACCAAAGGGCACAAAGGCACAACGTTTGCCCAGGAGAAATAACCCATAGCAGCCAATCATTTACTGGTCACCTGTTTAAAAGCAAACATCCTATTGGTTGCTATGGGTTACTGCGCATTGGCAAATGTATAGCCTTTTATTACATTTGGGGGAAAGCAGGCCTGGACTGGCAATCTGTGGGTTCTGGCAAATGCCAGAGGGGCTGCCATAAGATGCCATAGAAAGTCACTATTTAGTGGGCTGGTGGGGAGCTCATTGGGCCTCTCTGTACTTGTAATGCCAGGGCCTATTTTGACTCCCAGTCATGACCTGGGGGAAAGCACCTTGCTTTGATTGGCAACAAAAAGGGGCTGCTCTCCATGGTGCAGGCCAGTCCTGAGCAGGAAATTCCTCCAACACCGCATGGGAGGAGCATACTGTCCCTTTAAACACAGAATAGCATATGCAAGGACTGTCTATACTACTGACTTAAATACTTGTTGAATGATAGCTGTGCAATGTCTCTAGAAGTGACAGTTTAATTACTAGGCTCTGACCTCATACTGCTAGGTATTTTTGGGACACCTTATTGGCACTCCTTATATGACAAAACAACTTCTCTGTGTTAACAGAAGCAGAGATCCATCAGTTTGCATTTGAAAGAATTATCCCTGAATCATTTTTATTCCACATATCCACCGTTATTTTCTATAATGTAACTTTTAGAGACTCTAGTAAATAAATTGGCCGTACCCAGGAGAGCTGTCAGATGAAGATAAAGTATAAAAAATAGGCAGCATTTTTTGTATTTCATTTATGTCTATTCTTTTTCCAGATTCTCATTGCTTTTATATAAAGTTCACTTTAGAGCTTACATTATTTTATTTTAGCCTTGCATTCTTCGTCGGATGTGCCTAAACAATGCAGGGCAACCTGACAGTCTTACGGGGTAGCATAAATGAAAGGCAATTATGTCCAGCTACACTGATATTTTTTGAAATATCTAACTGGCAAAAATGCATTCAGCTACTAAAGACCATAAGGCTTGCAAGATTATGAAAAGGCACAACTTACTGTGCAACTGTTTGTTTTAGATTATGTTATCATCATTTTTGATGAGAGAGATAAAAAATGTTGCTCTTGGAACTGAAGATAGTGCAGGTATGGGACTTGTTATCCAGGTTGCTCAGGACCTAGGGTTTTCCGGATAAGGGGTCTTTCCATAATTTGGATCTCCATACATTAAGGGGCAGATTTATCAAGGATTGAAGTGAATTAGAGGGAATTTTCTAAGTAAAAAATTTGAATAGGATACTACGACTCTGAATTTACTTCAAATTCGATTCAAAGTAAAATAGTTTGAATATTCGATAATTTGATAATCAAAGTAATGTCCCTTTAAAAAAAACTTCGACTTCTATAGTTCGCCAAATTAAACCTGCCGAAGTGCTATTTTAGCCTATGGGGACCTTCTAATGCATTTTTCTAAGTCTAAACACATCAGTAAAATCGTTCGAATTGGTCGATTCGAAGGATTTTGCCGTTCGATCAAATGATTTTACTTCGATCGTTCGATGGCCAAATTCGGTGAAAAATCCTTCGACTTCGATATTCAAAGTATTTTTATTCGATGGTCGAATTTCGAAGTATTTTTTACTTCGAAATTCGGCCTTTGATAAATCTGCCCCTTAGTCTACTAAAAAAAATTAAAGGGGTTATTTATCAGAGGTTGAGTTTGTGAGGTTGTTTCTACCTTAAATAAACTTGAATGTTTGCTTATTTATTAATAATCTTGAATGTAAAAAAAAAAAGGGGAACTTGAATTATCCAGTTACCTGTGATTTTTTTTTTTTTTTTGAATAGCTCCAATTTATTGAGTTTTACCACCGAAAAAAAAACAAAAATCACGAAGGCTGAGAACATCTTCAAATGGTTCAAGGAACCTCTGCCATTGACTTCTACATGACCTCGACAGCTATTTGCAGCTTCGGGGCATAATAAATCTCAAAAATTCTTAATTTTTTCAGTGTTTTTACTGAAACTACCTGCAACAAACTCAACCTTTGATAAATAACCCCCTAAATAAACCCAATGGCATTGTTCTGCCGCAAATACGGATTAATTATTTTTTGGTTAAAATCTAGTACAAAGTACTGTTTTATTATTATTATAGAGAAACAGGAAATCATTTTTAAAATGTGAATTATTTCATTATAATAGAGTCTATGGGAGATGGCCTTTCTGTAATTCAGAGATTTCTGGATAGCAGGTTTCCAGGTAACCGACCCCATACCTGTATATGGGAAGTGCACAATCTCTCTTTAGGGATGTGAAGCATGTATAATCTTGAAAGTGCTGCAGACTATGTATAAATTAATTTTTATATCATCAATATAAAAACAAAATATGATGGCTTAAAGTCACATTGACTTGTTTATGATCCATCCAACCCATCCAGTGTTGGTTACTTTTCCATAATTACTTTCAATAATTACTTTGCTTCCCCCTAAAAACAGCATGGCTTTTAATTCCGTTGGACTTTAGTTAGACAGTTGTGCTTTAACCTTTGTTTTAGGTTACACAGCATGATACTGTCAATAAGATATTCATGCATTCTGCACTCAATTAGATACTTTATTGATTTCCTTTTCTCTTTCATGGTTTCTCTTTGGCTGACAAATATCTATTGAAAAGGCTTTATGAACACATAATACATAATTACATCTCAGATATGTGCTTGTTACAAATACTGGAGCATTTATTTAACCAACTGTCATATCTGTGATTCAGCCATACACTTATATCTTGGAATGTTTATAAAACACATTTTAATATTCGTTGTTGCGGATGCTTGTATACACTGAAACACTCTTAGTCATGAGCATTTTCCTGCCTCTAGAGATGTGTAAGAAGATACAAGAAAATGTAGTGAAAGATGCTTCATAGTTTCTTGTCGTTGAAGAATTTCATCTGAAAATAACAGTTCAGGGCTGATTTAGGAGCAAACAGATTGATTAAGTAAAGTATCCGTTTCATTCTCTGACAAGTGCCGGCTAATAAATATAGGACTGGTGTCAGTAATTTTTTTTTTTTGCTCAAGAACCTCTATATTTTTGTTAGACACATCAGTGCTGTTTAGAGAGAAAGCAAACAAATCCTTTGAGAGCAAGTCTCTGAAACACGAGGAACCACCTTCAACTCCCAGAAAGAATTGGAATTAGTTCAGCTTCATATATTACAGACTTGTTGTTAGGTTTAAGGTAGGAGCATATTATCTCTGTTGGAAAGGACATCCTGAGGGATCTAGCCCCAAGAACTAATTGGTTTGTGTTAATTTGACTGTGGAGCTCAGAAACACATCATTTGCCATGAAAGCAAATGTGTTTTGAAAGTATCAGTTTTTTTCCTTCTGGTATTTTTAACCCATTGTTCTTCTTAACAGCTCATTCATAATGCAATGCAACACTCTGGGGGGTCGTTTACAAGGGATGCACCAAATACAGGATTTGGTTTAGGATTCGGCAAAGATTCTACCATTTGTCAGCAGGATTCGGATTTGGGCGAAACTTATCGCCTGGCCAAACCGATTCCGAATCCAAGAAATCACATGACTTTTCGTCACACAAACATGGAATTCAAAAATGTCTTAATGCACTGCATGTGCGGTTGTCTTTCCCCCTTAAAAATAGTGCAGAGCACAGTAAAATAAATAAAATAGTGCAGAGCAATGCTGCCTGCCACAATGTACCCTGTATTCAACACCTAGATGTGTGGCAAATATAGGGCTCTTCAGCTGTTTGTGGCCTCTGGAGTTCCCTAACCTTCTTGTCTAAATGAGGCACAGTATTGGGTCTATTCTAGGGGTTATTCACACACTCATTTACCATCCACTACCCACCCCTATAAATACAACATTGCTAACTACAGGCAGAGCCATATTCTTAGAAAGGGAAAGTACAAATAACAGCGTTATGCTCCTATTTTTTCATCCTGCCCCCAAGGTTTGTAAATGGCCCTTATACTGTATTTGCACAAATGCTCCAAAGATCAGCACAGTAGCCAGCGCCAGATTTCCAACTGATGCGCCCCTAAGCTGGCTGCCTCCTGCGCCCCTTTCCCCAAACACATGCACGTACACACCATCTCCGGTTGGCTCCTCTGCTCCCCTGTCTGGCTGTGGACTATAGATGTGGCTGGGTGGCATGCCACCTCTATAAATGTGCAGCCTCAGGCCTGGGCCTTAGTTTCCTTTCCACAAATCTTGGACTGGCAGCAGCAATTTAAAGAGATTCTGTTTCAGGACAACTTTTTATTTTTTACAAAATGCATTGAGTAAACAGATTTTTTTATATTTAAATTTCTTTTCTCAGTATTTAAATTTCTTTTCTCAGGTGCCCCCAGTCATGTGACTTGCTTTCTGATAAACTTCAGTCACTCTTTACCGCTGCACTATTAAATTAATAGGTTAATTCCTGCCTTTGTGTATGAATTATGTTTTGTGCTATCTTACAGTCCCTGAGCAGTATTGACATAATATGCCTCCTAAGTGGTATGTCCCCCACCAGTGTCTGTTTTCTATACCTTATTTTCTTAGGTGGTCTTTTCGGTATTATGCCTCTTTGTTTCTCTGGCAGCTGCACTACTGTATTTTAAGGTATGATATTCACAACAGTGTGAGGTGTAAGCATGTTAGAAGTCACCTTTCAGTATTGTGAACACTATAAAAGTGCTAAGCCTGTGATTTATTTGATGATTAATGTAATTATTTTTTTTTAATGTTCTTGAGTTGTCCCAGAATGAGACAGATAATTTTGTTTACCTATATACAGTAATTTATTGTGGTATCAAAAAATCCACCAAATTGTAAGGTAATGGTGTGTAATAATGAATTTCATAAGCTGTATAATTGCTCTTTCTGGGATCTTCTTGTTTTCCAAGAAATCCTGACTTGTTGCCAGACCATAGTTGTGTGGAATGTTGATGTGTAAGGATGTGGCAAAGATTTAATTTTCTGCTACAAGATCACTATGAAGTTTATATATAATTAGTTTTCAAAAGCTGCTCATAGAAATAAAGTACACAGAAATAAATTACACTTAGGGTTATTAAACATAAGGCAAATAATATATCAGTTTGCATGCAGTTTGTGTGTCTTACAGATAACCCCTTCCTATCTCACCTACCAGTTTAGCTATAAGCAGAATGAGTGAGTATTCCACTGAAAACCAAACTGACATGTAAAGAGTAAGTAAAGACTAAAAACAAATATGGCTAGGAATTTTATATATGAGATTTGCTTTACCAACAGAGCATTTCGGCAGCTCAATACCAGTAATGATACAGCCCTGCCTTCAAATTATTCCTCAGGAGCTCGCCATCTTGGAACTTAGAGGGCCATCTTTTGAGTGTCCGTGA
Organism: Xenopus petersii; assembly: GCA_038501925.1. Lineage (NCBI taxonomy): Eukaryota > Metazoa > Chordata > Amphibia > Anura > Pipidae > Xenopus > Xenopus petersii. The sequence goes on along the minus strand of CM076672.1, from coordinate 192,233,667 downwards.
CTCTGCACATGCTCAGTATGCGAAGCAGTGGAGAAGCTTAGCATAGGGGTCCTCTGAAAACACCAAGCAGAACATAAGGTTTGTCATTCTGTTGGGCTGATTATTAGATTCTCTTAAAGAATACACTGGTTTATGAGCTGATATTTAATGTGAATAAAAATATTTGTTGTTGGACCCTAAGCTTAGTTAACTGACAGTAGCCCAGGGTATGTGCCGTGATTGCATTGAACTAGAAAAGAAGCTTGCAAAAAAAACATAAAATTTCTTACAACATAAAGTAATAACATTTTCTTGTGGAAAATTGTTCATGCTTGTGAATGTACATTTCTTAAATTAACTGCATTTGTAGGAATTGAGACAGAATTTGTAGGGGACATTAAAATGTATGAAATGTTTTGGTATCACGATCCCTATGTATACTTTGCACCATCTGTATGGGAGAGTTTATTTTGTGCATCACCTAGTAGCAGTTTTATTAAGGTGATCTTGTAGTTTAGCCTTAAATCAAAATACTTTTTAGTATAGGTGAAGACATTAACAGTTTTCAAATTTGTTATTAATATTTTGTGAAGAACAGAGTAGAGTCGAAAATTAGATTGGGCTGGGCATACATATTATGTAAATACAAGAATGTGCCAGTGCATTAAACTCTTTTAGATATAAAAGGAATGTATTTCAAAAAGTTATGTTTCTGCAAATTTCTGAAAAAACCCTTCTAGTCTCACTCATCTGTTCCACTTCCCGCTGCCTCCTTTCCCAGGATAGGAACCAATCAGCAGCTAGGCTGACCTGATAGGGGCTATCCCTCTCCTACTAAGCTTCTTGCAGGAACCGTTGGCACAAACCCACCCTTCATTTGAAACCGGGACAGGCACCAGAGAACATCTATGGGGAGCTCAAATAAAGGGGCTAATTTTAATGACAATATTAATTTACAGCCAAAGGTAAAACCAGCATCATATAGTATACATTATTGCCTACAAAATTAGGGTTTTTGTATTTATCCTATGTCTCCTTTAATCAAAAACAAAACAGGGACAAACATAGAAATAAGAAGGCAAGTGGCAGTGCATTTGACCAGTTATCCTTCTAATTAGGGATGCACCGAATCCAGGATTCGGTTCGGGATTCTGCCTTTTTCAGCAGGATTCGGATTCGGCCGAATCCTTCTGTCCGGCAGAACCGAATCCTAATTTGCATATGCAAATTAGGGGCGGGGAGGGAAATTGTGTGACTTTTTGTCAGAAAACAAGGAAGTAAAAAATGTTTTCCCCTTCCCACCCCTAATTGCATATGCAAATTAGGGTTCGGATTCGGTTAGGTATTCGGCCGAATCCTTCGTGATTCGGGGGTACGGCCGAATCCAAAAAAGGGGATTCGGTGCATCCCTACTTCTAATGTCCCAAGAATGTCTTTGATTGATCTTCAGACTAGGCTATCAGGAGATCTGGAACATGCAAAGAGGTAAATATCAATATTCGCTGAAATTAGCCAGTAATTCTTAGCCTATAATGGCAGAAATCTTATCTCTCCGACAGTCCTCGAAACTTTGCAATTTCTGCTAAGCAGGACTGAAAGCCCTTGTAAGCAAAGTATGCCAATATGTCCCATGTTGCCCTGTTTTATAGTGAAGGCAATTGGATGATAGCACCTAGATAGGTCTCCGGTATCGTGAAGAATTTGGATACATTTTAGATTCTTTAATTCATTTTTGAAACATTTGTTTAAGCTCTCATTGCTCAACATCCGTTTTTTTTCTATTTCATTTATTTTAATACAAATTTTTAGCGTTACAATTCATTAACACAACTATAAAAATCGATTCCTAGAGCTAAAGAACTGCAGAAATAATATCGTAGTCCGATTACCAGGATGCGGCCTTAGCTCGACATGAAGTGCAGAAATCACTTTCAGATATGTGTTTGTAAACTACAGCAATTCTCTACTGTGAAGAATGAAATTTGTTTAAGGTTATTGGCCCAGCAGGGTCTGGTGTTGCATTTAACCTTTCGGGCCTAAAGAAATCAATTCGGCCCTTTGTAGTAGGTTTAAAGAAAAGCTTGGCGTGTTTGGGAGCCTGGCAAATAAATGCACTGTTGATTTAATAAAAGATTTCTCTCTTCTGCTACAGATTTAAATGGTAGAATTACGGATACTGTGCTCATCCCTTCTGCATTTTTATAATGACTTGGATATGCCTTTATGGTTCTGTAGCTCTTGCTGTGATCATTTCCTAGGCATTACTATAAAAATGAAAAAAGAAGGAAGCCAGAAACATTTCATGGCAACAAGCAAACTAACAATGCTACATATAATGTCTTCTTTGGTTCCATTACATGAAAACATCTTGTAGAATCAGTGAGGCAAAACAGTTCTGCAATAAATACTCAGTCCCACTTTGAAGTTGAAAGTAGTTATGTCTTCCTGCCCACTTAATTATCACCTCTCAGCCTAGGCACTAAGCGTGGTTGTGTCAAAAGGTCCAAGATGTGCTTTTACATGGCTTTTCAAGGTACATTTTGCTAAGAAGTCTTCAAGTGAGCATAACAAAAAGGGTATTTGTGATCAGCAATAATAATTGACCTGTTCAGATTTAGAATTGTTGCAATAAAGGTTTCTCCATAGTAATAGAAGATATTTGAAGATGATTATGAGGCTAAATAAACCAAAAAAATGGCATGCACTTCAGCTTCGATAAAGGAGAAATATAAATAGTTTGTCAAGGATAAGTCTCCAAGTGGTCTTACTCACAAAAACCCCCAGTCCAAGGGTAACCAAAAATGGGAAAAACGCTTGTGAGTGAAAAAGATCCACAATTGATAGATGCAGTAGCAAAGTTTAGTAAACTTTTGAAAGTATTAATTAGGACATGTGTAGCCTAATGCGTTTCATGTCTTACTCATCGGCTGATTATGGGTCTACGTGCTGACATTACCACATTTTATTATACTCTAAAGGAAGTTAATGTTAGGGTTGTCCTACTACTACAGTACCGTTATTATGGTTTTTACTCTGATACCTCCAGTTTCAAGGGGCAGTAATTCTGATGGGCTCATAGTCTTTTACTATTTTTTTTTAAAAAAACACTCTAGAAATTCTAGATTTATTTAAAGGACCAGTAACATCAAAAAATTTAATTGTTTTAAAGTAATAAAAATATAATGCAGTGTTGCCCTGCACTAGTAAAACTGCTGTGTTTGCTTCAGAAACATTACTATTGTTTATATAAATAAGCTGCTGTGTAGCCATGTGGGCAGCCATTCAAAGGAGAAAAGGCTCAAGTTACACAGCAGACAGCAGATAAGCTCTGTCTGTCTAATGGTGTTATCTGTTATCCATTATCTATCCTGTGCCATTTAGCCGTTTTTCAATTTCCGCCATTGCTACACAGCAGCTTGTTTATATGAACTATAGTAGTGTTTCTGAAGCAAACACATCAGTTTTACCAGTGCATGGCAACACTACATAATATTTTCATTACTTTAAAACACTTTCAGTTTTTGGTGTTACTGTTCCTTTAAGGGCAGATTTATTAAGGTTCTAATGATAAATTTGAATTTTTTTTTAATGTCAAAACTCAAAACCCTGCCAAATTCATTTACAAGTTAATGGCAGAGGTCCGTTGACTCATTTGAAGATGTTAATAGCCTTCCTGGCATTCAAGTTTTTTTTTTGAGGAAAATTAGATTCAAATCTTTGGGTTGGGACTATTTGATCAAATATTAGACTTTATTGTTTGTTTTTTTTTTTTTTTTATATATAAATAACCTCCCATTTGAGTTCTGAGTTCATTCAAATTTATTACAGTAAAAAAAAATTTGCATAAATTCGAAATTCAACCTTTGATAAATAACCCCCTTATAAGTGTAGAAACCACGAAAATGGCTAATACAAAACTTCGCTAGTTAAAGGTTGTCGAGGTCCTTTATAAGTCACTGGGAGTTGCGATTATCCTATTGGACCATTTTCAATCAATTCTGACTTTTAGCACTTTCTGTATTTTTTTTCTAGGCATTTTGAGAGGTTTTTAAAGTATTTGCATTTTTTAGCGCTTCATTCAGCATAATTTTCTGTTTGTACTTTTTTTATCCGAATCTTTTAATAAATGTCATGACATTCGTAGTTTAATTAATTAAACCTCGATATTCGACCATCGAAGTTAAATCCTTCGACTTCGAATATCGAAGTCGAAGGATTTACCGCGATTTGTTTGATCGAACGATCAAAGTGAAAATCATTCGATCGAACGATTAAATTTTAATCCATCGATCGAATGATTAAATTTTAATCCATCGATCGATTAAATTTTAATCCAGCGATCGAACGATTTTCCTTCGATCAGAAATTGCTAGGAAAGCCTATGGGGACATTCCCCATAGGCTAACATTGGTGCTCGGTAGGTTTTAGGTGGCGAAGTAGGTGGTCGAAGATTTTTTTAAAGAGACAGTACTTCGACTATCGAATGGTCGAATAGTCAAACTATTTTTAATTTGAATCATTTGATTCGAAGTCGTAGTCGAAGGTCGAAGTAGCCAATTCGATGGTCAAAGTAGCCAAAAAAATACTTCGAAATTCAAAGTATTTTTTATTCTGATCCTTCACTCGAGGAGTTTGCGAGTCTAGTCGTGGTTTCAATAACCTCTGAAACCACTTAAATCCAACCTTTAATAAGGTTAGATTATTTCGAAAACAATATAAAGCCATTGGAGAACGCACTGTACTGTAGTTGAACACTAATTCCAACACGCAGCGCCATTTTTACATATGCACCCAAAGGAACTATTATTCCTTGATCCATCTGTTTTTTGTTCCTTTGTTTGTAACAGGCTGGCTGAAAAGAAGCACTTTCTTCATACCATAAAGTAGTTCCTGTCTGTGCTTATAACATAAGCAGCAGTTTTGAGAAGTTTACATAAGTTGTAAATACAAAATTAATAGTCTCATGTGATGCATATCTTGCACTGTTTCCAGGGTCTGTGTTTTCATGTAAGTGCATTAGTGACTAAATGTCCTTTCAGATAGTTCTAGATTTATGTATTGACTGTGTAAGCACTTCTGCTGCAAAACCCCCTAGAGTGTTTTAGTACTGATTAAACTGCAAATTCACATTCTCCTTTGAAGTTTGCATAGCACAGTACTTGCAGAAGTATTCTCCACATTTTCTGAATCTTACACCATTTTCACAAAGCATTCATATGGGAGAAATTCTAACAATGGCTCACATACTTAATCCTAAAGAGGAACATTATTAAGGTGCATACTATAGCTCTAAGATGAACTGGTCAAGACTACAACTTTGTTCAAAAGACACATATTGATTGGCTTCTTTTCTCTGGAATGGTTGCAGAGACAAAACTTTGGATATTTATTGCAGATTGTTTCACGGAGTAGTCTATAAAAATAAACAAATCTTTGCCCTTTCTGATAATCGTGTTTATTTACTACTTCTGTGAATCTTATCGTCTGGAAACTTTTTAAAGATGCGAAATGATTGCAAGCTCTTTTAGTGAGGGCCCTCTTACCTCGTATCAGATATTGGTTGTTGTGTGTCATCTTTTATGTTCATTATATGCAACCATTTATTGTACAGCATAGTCTGTTGGTGCTTTATAAATGTTAATATTAATCATCGCATGGGGTAATATAGAACAGTTAGAATACTCCTCTATGGGGAAATGCTGTAGGGTGAAAATTGTTTTTGACAGTGGTAAAACTAGATAATGTTAGTAGTCTAGACCCTTAAAGGAGAAGGAAAGCCCCAGGGTGCAAAACCCCTCCCCCCTCCCCTCCGTTGCCCCCCTCCCTCCTCCCCCCTGGCCTACCTGTCCCCCTGGGCAAATGCCCCTAAATTTTTACTCACCCCTCTGCGCAGGTCCTGTCCACGGAGTTCACAGTCGCCATCTTCTCCCACGCGCGTCTTCTTCCTGCTCTGACCGGCGTTTTCTGGCGCATGCGCAGTAGGAACAGTTACCGGTACGGCTCTACTGCGCATGCGCCGAATGTCACGAATGAAATCGGAAAACTTCGTGACATTCGGCGCATGCGCAGTAGAGCCGTACCGGTAACTGTTCCTACTGCGCATGCGCCAGAAAACGCCGGTCAGAGCAGGAAGAAGACGCGCGTGGGAGAAGATGGCGACTGTGAACTCCGTGGACAGGACCTGCGCAGAGGGGTGAGTAAAAAGTTAGGGGCATTTGCCCAGGGGGACAGGTAGGCCAGGGGGGAGGAGGGAGGGGGGGCAACGGAGGGGAGGAGTGGAGGGGTTTTGCGCCCTGGGGCTTTCCTTCTCCTTTAACAAATTGTTTTAGGACCTCTTAAAATGTCAGGAAGATGATCATTCCACAAATTGACCCTCAACACTTCAGGGGGCATCCCCTCAATCGATCTGTTATTCGGAAGCCTGTTATCCAGAAAGCTCTGAATTACGGGAACGCCGTCTCCCATAGGCTCCATTTTATTCAAATCATCCAAATTTTAAAAAATGATTTAATTTTTCTCTGTAGTAATAAAACCGTACCTTGTACTTGATCCAAACTAAGATATAATTAATCCTTATTGGAAGCAAAACCAGCCAATTGGGGTTATTTAATGTTTGTATGATTTTCTAGTAGTTTTAAGGTATAAAGATACAAATTACAGAACAATCTATTATCTGAAAAACCCCAGGTCCCATAAATTCTGGATCAAATGTCCCATACCTGTATACCTCAGATGTATAGAACTGATAGAGTAGAATAGAATAGGGTAGGATTAGCAACCTTAGGTACTCTGCAATATGCTCAACCTTCACCAGATCATATATAGTGAATAAAGTACCCCCTCTCGTAAAATATAAGGCTGTTATAAGTTACCAAGGAGTTCCATAACCATATAAAACTTGTAGGGATGCACCGAATCCACTATTTTGGATTTGGCCGAACCAGCGAATCCTTTGCAAAAGTTTCGGGTGAATACCGAACCGAATCCAAATCCTAATTTGCATATGCAAATTAGGGGTGGGAAGGCGGACTTTTTTTACGTATTTGTTTTGTGACAAAAAGTCACATGATTACCCTCCCCAACCCTAATTTGCATATGCAAATTCGAATTTGGTTCAGCCAGGCAGAAGGATTCGGCCTAATCCCGAACCGAATCCTGGATTCGGTGCATCCTTAAAAACATGATCCTAATATTATACAACACTTTATTTATTATTATATACAAGCTTCAGTGAGTCATGCGATTATAACCAATGACATCACTAAGCATTGTGTACCGTATATACTCGAGTATAAGCCGTCCCGAGTATAAGCCGAGGTACCTAATTTTACCTCCAAAAACTGGGAAAGCTTATTGTTTAGAGTATAAGCCAAGGGTGAGAAATGCAGCAGCTTCTGGTAAGTTTCAATCAAAAAATTGAGGGTTTCTGCTCCCATTAGAGTTGCCGGCATCTAGTTTTTGGATGCCGGCGACCATTCTTGGATGCCGGCGAATATTCTTGGAGACTATTCTTGGATGCGGAGACTATTCTTGGACGCCGGTGACTATTCTTGGATGCCAGCGACCGTTTTTGCGCTTGACCCGAGTATAAGCCGAGGTCAAGTTTTTCTGCATATTTTGGGGGCTGAAAAACTCGGCTTATACTCGAGTATATACGGTATAAGGATTTAATTTACAGGATATCCATGGCTCTTGTCTATTATAAAGGATATATTTGAAAATGAAAGCATTTGTATGAATCTTAGTACTTTTCTGGCAGGGAACCCTACCTCCTACAGGGACACCTGACATGCCAATATCTTATGACTACACTGTAGAACAAGGTAGAAAAGTATGTTCCATTCATGGAGCAGTATAGCCAGGCACAATACAGGTAATACTATTTACTATAAGTGTAGTGTAGGAAATGAATGCTAGAACTTTTCATATACTAGAAACAAAACTAAAAAAAAAAAAAAGGATTTGTATAAATAATGTTATCACAGCACAACAGGGACATGGCATGCAACGGTTTGTGGGAATCTGTGAGATACCAGATTAGAGATTTATGAGCAACGCTGAGAGTTGGAGAACAGTATTGAACAAGATTTTGTGTCAAACCATTTCAGTTGAAGATGCTTGACAAAGGAAGACTAAAATATGTGTGTATATACATCAAAAGAATTAAATACAATTTCCTTAAAACTTTTTCTACGTTTTCTTCCTTAAATCGTCCCTGACAGCTGCCAGCATTTTTCATATTATACAGAACCTTATTATGCATCAATGCATTTTGCAAATGGCATTTACATTTCAACCAGTATAACTGATCTGAAAAGTAAAGACATTTTTACATTTTTGCCTATCCATGCAATCTGTCCTGATTCTTTTTAACTATAAACTAACCTTACTAGTTGCATTACCAAGCCATCAACAAAGTCTCTCTGTAATGTCCACTTTAAACAACTTGGCTAGTAGGTTTCATTTTGCATAAATACATAAAAATTATTGTAATGTCCTGCCTAACTTGCTGGCACTGTAAAAATAAATTATCAATCCATGATGATGACGATGATGAAAAGGACTTGGATTTTTGGTAGGCCTCCATCTCCCCAGACTATGACTGCATGCTCCATTTATATTTATACATATAAAAAACTGGGTAAATAGAGAGGCTGTGCAAAATAAAAAATGTTTCTAATACAGTTAATAAAATGTAATGTATAAAGGCTGGAGTGACTGGATGTCTAACATAATAGCCAGAACACTATTTCCTGCTTTTCAGCTCTCTTGCTTTCCACTGATTGGTTACCAGGCAGTAACCAATCAGTGACTTGAGGGGGTGGAGCACATGGATCATAACTAGTTTGCTTTTGAATCTGACCTGCATACTGAGAATCAATTGCAAACTCACTGGACAGTTATGACCCATGTGGCCCCCCTTGAAGTCGCTAACTAACTCTGTGTTAGAGAGCTGAAAAGCAGGAAGTTGGGTTTTGGCTAGACATTCGTCACTCCAGCCTTTATACATTACATTCTTGGCTAACAAACTATAATAGAAACATTTTTTTATATTTGCACAGCCTATCTATTTACCCAGTTTTTATTTTTACACTGACCTGTGCCTTTAAAAAACTATGCGTATGAATTTTATATATTTTTATGCTGTATACATATATACCTTTGCTGCATTTTTCAACTAAATTGCTTATGCAACTCAGGTCAATTCAAATGTTTGTTCACTTCTGCAGCCAAGAAAAGTTCATGTTTCAGACTCTTACAAGGTATACAAGGAATTGAAATGTTGCTTATAAAAATCTATCTACGATACTCTGCAATTGTGAAAAGGAAATACATATATATTCATGTTTAGAATTAATTTAATAACTCATTTAATAACTGCAGTTTTTTTCTGTTGAACAGTAGCATTGTTCCAGAAAAGTGTATGGTGTAATTAGTCTAGAAATTAGCATTACTTACCATTGGCTTGTGTACAGCTTATCTTGCTGCCTTTGATCCACCCAGAAAATACTAGAAGATCAAGCATCATCCAACTAATTTCTGTGGTTAAATACCTGTATGCTGTTGGGATAGTCTGCGACCGAAACTAAATTAAAGAAACTAGACTGAATCTCGGCAATATGAGTGCCCCATAACATATATTTAAATTCAAGTGTCATAAGTTAATGTTCCTTTGTCCAGAATTCAAATCCAAGAGAATGATCAAGACTATATATAAGGGTAGGCACAACAGAGGGTCCCAAACACAAGCCAATAAGCCTTCTGCTTGGTCTTTCAGCTGCTTTTATCAACCTGTGTATGACTAACGTAAAGGGATACTGTCATGGGAAATTTTTTTTTTTCAAAATGCATCAGTTAATAGTTAATAGAATCCTGCACTGAAGTCTGTTTCTCAAAAGAGCAAACAGATTTTTTTTATATTTAATTTTGAAATCTAACATGGGGCTGGACATATTGTCAATTTCCCAGCTGCCCCCAGTCATGCAACTTGTGCTCTGATAAACTTCAATCACTCTTTTCTGCTGCACCCCCTCCCTTTACCCCCCCCCAGCAGCCCATCAGCAGAACAATGGGAAGGTAACCAGATAGCAGCTCCCTCACACCAGATAACAGCTGCCTGTAGATCTAAGAACAGCACTCAATAATAAAAGCAGGTCCCACTGTTTATCGGTGTGGGTCACATGCTGAAGTTATTCCTTTGTATGGTCATTTTTCTGTAGTTGTTAATCCAATTCTAGTTTGTCTAACCTCACTTACAGAGCCCCTCTTTCAGCTTGCACTCCACCCAGATTGTTGGGTAAAGCATACATCCAGCCTCATCCAAGAGGGAGGGCCCAAGATATATTTCTGAGGCCAACGTTCATTATTGCCAGGTACAAATGCCCACAAGTGCAAATAAGGGTGTAAAGCCTCCAGAAACATATTGTGGAAAGGATGAAATGCCCTCAAAATGCTGCAAGGCCTACTGTGGCCAGTAGGGGTATAATACACCAGAATAATAAGCCAAGCAGTCTCTGGGGGCAAGGTATTAGAAGGCTTATTTCCAAACACAGTGCATGGTGCTTATTGTACTTTTCGAATCCAAATCGCCATGTGTTTTTCTGCATTGCAGCATTTCTTGCATCCAGAATTCAAGCACCACTGTGGCTGCACAATGAATTGCATCTGGTGCAATTGCGCAAGTACGGTTAACAAACAATAATTCCCTTTTGTGCTTTTGTGAATTATGTGCAGGTTGCAGCTAGCATTTGCAAAGTGAAGATGGTGTCACTTCAGGCACACGATTTGCATTTCTGCAAGCTCATTAGCCGAACTCTGGAACTATCACCACATCCAGGATTGGGGTAATTCCTGGGTTCCCCAGCATTGTTCCCCGCAAGTATGTGTAAGTGCAAAGAACATGCATGGGTGCAAGTATGTTATGCGTTTATGCACT